>CANTUQ010000167.1:0-1200000 GCA_947683425.1 Excoecaria cochinchinensis | reverse complement strand
TTCATTTCTAATAGGTTGAGAGTGTACCATTGCAGGATGGAGCTGGTTCTTTTTGACAATTTTCGTGCAGCTTTGGATAAGGCACTTGGAAAGTTGGGAAGCCAACCTAAACAAGTTTTAACATTCTAAGTCAGGGATCTGGAAGCTTGGACACTTCGAGCTCAAAACACATATTTACAATGTTGGTTCTTTTTGCTTCTAAGCATGGGACATGTATTGTATATTGACAACGTTAAAACTACTAAAAGGAAACATCTGAATAGTTCTCCATGCAAACATTCAAAGTTGAGATTAGGTCAGCTTCTGCTATTTCATCAATACGGGTAACAGACAAATTGATGTAGATATCATGCTTATATAAAACCAATTTGACGCGGGAGACTAAAAGGCCAAAAAATGAAACACAAAAGGAAAAGGGCTTTTAACATAAATATACAAAAAAAAAATAAAAATAACAAAAATGTCAAACGCTTTTCACAAATTTTCAATTATACAATATTTTAAACTTTTAATTTCATTTATACAACTTTTAATTACAAATATACCACCACTTTCCCATTTCAACTTTCCAGATTTTCATATTCCCGTTACTTTACCTTTCCGTCTCTACCAATCACCGATCCTTTTAGTGTCTATCGATTGCCGGCGACTCTCCCTCTATCGATTTTGAGACCACCGACCGGCTACTTTCCTTCAATCGAAATCTGCTTCACAGGTGTTCCTTTATCTCTCTTCTAAAATCTTCGAAAATCTTAAGTGTTTTTCATCCTTTTTTGTTTGGTTTCTCTATGAGAATGACTAAACCAATCGGCAACTCCACTATTCAATGCTTCATAGGTTTTACTTTTTTGTTATTGTTTTTGTGTATATTCATGTTAAAAGCCCTTATCTTTTCTCATTTGAATGACCAATTTATTGAAAAGCATCGGGTTTGAATTTGAACTGGAGTCGCCTGTTGAAGTCACTAGCAGATCATAACTCCCAGTGATCAAGTGAACCAAGTAGGTAAAGTTTGCTTTTTTCTTGCTTTCCCAAGTGAAATTTCCTACCACCTTTTTTCAATATAGTATTCTAATTACTTATCTAAATTGCGCCTTCAAACTGTTCGACAAAATTCCCCGCAGACAATTACATTTAAGCGTCTGCGCAGTTTTTGTCCTGGTTGATCTTAATTTTGATGTTGAATCGTATTTGCTTAATTATTTTTATTTGAATTTGGACACCAGTAGTGTTCAATTTGTTAATAAACCTGGTGTGCTTATATGGGTATATGAATGAAACACAGCTGATATGGCTGAATTAAGTCTGGGAATCCTAATAGATGTTGCGGATGAGGAGTGGATGAGAGATACTTTGCTTGATGATGGTATCGTTTCTGCTTCCCCATTTTTAAAACCATTTACTAAAATTAATTAAGAAATGTTGATTTTAGTTTCTTGGTATTTATATATGAATGGGGAGAATTCAAAACTATTCTTTATAATTATGCAGTGTTTTAAATAAACCATAAATTAGAACTTAGGATAAAAAAAAAGAATTAAAAAATTTCATTAAGCTCAGGAAGATAGAATAGAAAGCTCCAAATTATAAAAGTGAGAATTGATATTTGATTGTGACATCCAATTTCCAAAGGCAAGGGAAGTTCAGTGTTCTGTAACACGAGGACACAAACCAGATAAGCACAACTTTCATTTTTATCACGATTATTATTTTTTTTTTCATTTTGGACACACCACCAACACCATATTCTAATAATTTTTTGTTATTACGCATTATATATTTTTATATGGACTATCCCTAAATTGAGATACTGTTTTATCACACAGCCAGCAATTCTTTTAGACCCATCCTTTTGCTCCTTTTTCAAATTCACAATTTATATTTCAGGTTTGTGGGTATGTTTTGGTTTGCTGCAAAATATCTCAGTGCACTTCAATTATTTGCTATCAATATAATTTGATACAAATAATATAAATCAATAATGATAGGATTTGAGGAGGAATTGATTTTTTTTATGTGTATTTATTATGTATGTGAATATGCTGTATACAGTGTAAACAAGCTGTGCGTGTACTAGATGTGTACTTGTTGTGTATATAGAACCATTGCTTTATTAAGATTTTGAATGGGTTGATTTGCCTAGTATACTTGATGTATATTATGTGTATATTACCCCATTTTATTAAATTTTTTTTCATTTTCTTACAAAATCCTTATTTACTTTATATTTATATTGCTAATGATAGAAAAAGGGAAAAAAAGAAGGTTGAATTTTTTTTTTTTAATTTTATTTTATTTAATGAAATGGAGCAAATTGGCTATAATTAAATTGTTAATAAGATTAATAAAAATGAAGCTAAAAAATCATATGTTTTAATTTTCAAAATGAGCATAATATTATGTTTGTGTAAAGGTCAAGGAGCTGGTCTCAGCACTTCTAGACGAATCAGACCTGGTTCTTTCTGATGACATTGTTGAAAGCATAATTGATAAGGTACGTATTGATTTTCTTGTATTAGTTTACTTATAATTAATTACTATTTTTAATTGTGCATTTTCTTTTTAATCATTGAATTTATGTGCATAATAGACATTTGAGGATGTTGATAAAAAAGGAGATGGGAAAATTGATCTACAAGAGTGGAAATAATTTGCAGCCAGCAATCCATCCTTGCTCAAGAATATACATTTAGTATACGACTAATATACATCCAATATACGTGTAATATACATCTGGTATACGACTAATATACACATAGTACAGACCTAGTATATATCTAATATACACCTAGTATACGTCAAATATACGTCTAGTATATGTTCAATATATGTTTAGTATACATCTATTATACGTCTAATATAAGTTCAATATACATCTAGTATACATCTAGTATGCGTCTAATATAAGTCTAATATATATCTAGTATGTGTCTAATATAAGTCTAGTATACATCTTGTATACATCTAATATACATGTATTATATGTCTAATATAAGTTTAATATACATCTTGTATACGTCTAATATAAGTCTAATACCCATCTAGTATACGTAATATATGTCTAATATACATTTAGTATACGTCTAATATACATCTAGTATACATCTAATATACATCAAGTATACATCTAATATAAGTATAATATACATTTAGTATACAAATAATATACATCAAGTACACATATAGTATACGCACTATATACATTTAGTATACGAATAATATATATCTAACACACATCTAGTATACGCACTATATACATCTAGTATACGCATAATATACATCTAATACACACACTATATACATCTAATGTACGCACAATATACATTTAGTACACATCTAGTATACCAATAATATACATCTAGTACACATTTAATATACGCATAATATACATCAATTACACATCTAGTATATATACTATATATATCTAATTTACTCATAGTATACTACATATTCACATACATAAGTGTTTTGGTAGGTAGAAGACTAGTTAGACTACAAAAGTGTTTCAGTAGGTAGACTAATTTACTCATAGTATACTACATATTCACCACTATTTGATGTATATTAGATGTATACTACATGTATATTATACTTATATTAGACGTATACTAGACTTATATTTAGTATACATCTAATATAGGCCTAGTATACGTCTAATATACGTATAATATATATTTCTTATCTCTTTTTTATCCACAATAAGATTATTGAACATTTCTTACTCTTTTTTCAGAGAACCATGGAAGCATTTCTTATCATCCTTTCAGCTACCCAGCTTCTATACATAGCAGCCATACATGGTGCTTCATCAATCGGGAGATGAACTTGAAAGTGGAGCATCATGATCCTATATGCATCGTGTGTCCAATTTTTCATTTTTTCTATTCATTTGTTTTATACACTCTTCTCTTTTGAGAGAGATTATTATATACAGGGAGTTTGTATAGTATCTTCTGTTGTGATTGGTGTTATTTACTGGATTTGTACTAATCATCTAATAAAATGGAATTGGTTGAGTTCCCAATGGATTAGTTATCCCCAGCCCCTCAGTTATCTAAATCCCCACGTCTAGCTTCTGAAAATAAAAATATAAACTTTTTGAGGACAATCGACTTGATACAAATAATCACTTGAGCAAGTGAAAATTTCTTGCCTACATCGAGTCCATGTATTCATTTATCAACCAAACCAATAATAAATTATTGTGCAAGAAAAGTATCAATTACAATCACTTAAAAAAATAAATAAACAGAGCAAAGCAATGATCCTGTCATCACAAATTCAACTAACAAAGCCGGGAAAGAAAATGCAAAAATAGTAATAACACTAAACATTGATCTCATACCAAAACTAGTACTATTACCGTTATGCTTCTGTCTGAACTAATGCAGAGAATGGGGATGATATCACACACTGTCTATTAACACACAGCAGAATCAACACACGAGAAAATGTAGCAAAAGCATGGCAAACTAAGCTACCTGCCAATTTGAGACTAACTCTATTTGCAAAATGTATATAATTGTTCACCTATGTAGATTTCTCGCCTATTATTCTCCGAGAAAACTTTTTGACAATATTTCAGTATGAACTATTACAAACTTTTACAAAGCAAACCCTTCTCTAGCCCTATATGCTTCCCGGTCTACCAGAGCACCACAATGCTCCATCTTTGCATCAACAGCGAATCAAGTTTTACGAAGCAAACCCTTCTCTAGCCCTGTACACTGTCAAGTTTTGCTCTGCAAAAGGCACCTGCTCACTTAGGAGCAGAGATAAGTTCGCAAATAACATGCCGATTTGTATTCTTCTTTCGGTAAATTGGACCTTGAATATGTGAAGAAAGAAGGAAGAGGTCTGCAGACATTAAACAACGTTAGAAAAAACACAAGCACCAGCGTTATTGCATTGAGCCTTACCTTCAGACCAAAACCAGAAAATGATAAAGCAACTGATAAATATCCAAAAGCACTTCCAATCAACTTTAAAATAATGAATGTATATGCATAAACACAAATGAAAAAACTGATAAATGTAAAAAAAAAAAAAATCCGTATGAAATCATAGAAAGATCAAATCAATCGGAATGACTTACAAGTATGGCAATCAGTTTGGTATCAGGGCTCCATACGACCCATAAGTTCTTGCCCTCTCTCTCCACCGACTCGGCATCTCTCTTGTACTTGCCTAATCTCACTTTATACTGCACGATAGCGTAATCAAAACAGTAGTCACAAACCAAAATCCCTAATGCTCCACAGGAAAATGAAAATCAACAATAATAAATCAACTTTTAAAAAATGAATTCACCAGTCTCCATCTCAATTTATAATCAATTACTGAAAAACACTCACTTAAAGATTGATAGCATCCACCACTCAAAAAGTAAACGAATTAAGCTCCAATTATTAAATAGAACACTAGCAAATAAAAATATAAAAAAATTAAAAAAAGTTCAAGCAAAGTACCTCTCGGACGTCTGATTCTTCAAGTTTCAAGTTACAAGTTACCATAAACACCTTCAAAAACCGTTTGTTTAAAGGAAGACTGAGACCTTTATCCGGCAGCCTTGCACTTTACCGATCATGATGAGGACGATGAAGAGCAGCAAGAGGAAGAGTTCCCTCGTGGACTGAAAACGCCACCGGCAAAAAAGGTACGAAATTAGATATTTATGAAAGTAAAAATTAAAAAAGTGGTATTTATGAAAGTTTAAAAAAAAAGGATATATTTTTGAAAAAAAAGTTAAAAATATGATATTCTGTGTAATTTCCTCAAAGGAAAATGAAACACGCATTCTTTAGGATCCTGCCCATGGCCCGTTTGCCATGGTCAGCTTAACCTTCTGATTGCAAAGTAATGTCGCCAGCATGATAAAATAGGTAATGGTTCAAGAGTGTTCCCTTCAATATCTCCCCCGTCTATAATTAATTTCTATGTTCCAATAAATAAAAAGCCCTCGTAGGCTTAAGTATACTCCTTTCTCAAAATATAGTCCACAGCATCTTCCACTGTGTCGACAACCTGCAAAGGCAGCAAAGCGCATAAAGCTCAGTACAAACTGAAACGGTCAATCGGAATGTCAATAGTTGCTTAGTTAGGTTTCTATGCTAAGTTGCAAATAGTAAGGGTTTCAACCCCTGCTTAGGTTAATATGCATTAAGTAGCAAACAACAAGGCCGCTTAGATAAGTTAAAATTTACCAAGTTGGACACGGACTCAAGTTAACACGTCCTAAATTACCTACCAGATCTGCAGGAAACTCGGAGCGATTTTCTGTTCCTTTGAAGACCCCCGTCCTTGTCAAGATAGAAAACCAGGGATGTCCAGCCTGAAATGCCAGAAGATGAAGTGTAAAGGTTGACAATCACCATAACCCCATATCAAAATTCAAAAGTGTAGAACGAAGTTCCTTGTCTGATAAAGACAAACCTCTCGTGCACCCCTTATGTCCACTGAAGGATTATCTCCTATCATATACAGGGTCTTAAAATGATGAGTTTCAGCATTCACATTATTCATGCGATTGGAAACATGATGAAGCGATGGGACAAGTTTCTTTAGGACAGTTTCAGCATTCTTGAACACTAATGGATTTGGTTTCCCAAAAGATGTATACTTCAGTGAAACATGGTGAATTCTGCATGTCAAATACAAAACAGTAAAGTTCATGATGTGGCAATTGATTTTTGGATATAGTAAACCATGAAAAATCAAATATAATGTCTATCTATCCTGAATTACCTATGTGGCTAATAGTCAGATACGGACTTCAGTCATAGTAATAAGTAAAAGTGTAATTTCTGTCCCACAAACATAGGCCCGACAGACAGGACAGTGTGGGCCCCGACAGACAGGACAGTAATCCTTTCCATTGCTGAAAAAGTTTAAATTCCGATTCTTTAATTTTAAAATATCTTATCTGGCCTTTACCTATTGTAGACCGATTCTAATGCAATTCTGAAAGCTCCCATGCCAAGGCGTTCTGAAGGAAAAGTAGCCTAGCTTTAGTGGCACCTCATCAGTAAATAGCTAGTTCAAAAACTAATCCAGTACAGGAGAGGAATAAAAGGGATCTAAAGATGCGAAGTAACCTGGTAGGCAAGGTCATCATTCGCAAAATACAAGCGTGGTTGGTGTCCAACCTCCCTTCCAGGGAGACCTCCAGTTCTTAAAATGTCACAGAGAACCTAGCAACAGCATCCACATTTAATCAATTCAGAGTGAAGTACAGCCTTAAGCATTCAACAATGAGAATATTAGCTTCAAGCAATTGTAATATAGCGAAGTAAGTATGCAAATGGAATACTTCGGACTTTAAACATCAGTTAACAAATTTTATTTGAGAATAGTACAAATGGCAAACAGCTCAGTTTCACCAAGTTAATAAAACAGAACAGAATTTACATCATGTTTTTGCATCAAGAAAACACAGTTTCTTTACTATTACAATAAGAAGCCAGCTTTGAATCTTATCTCTCTAGAGCACTACTCCATGTGAACTCAAAACAAGGATGTTGGTTCCTTCAGGCTATTGTTTAACTGGGGCAGGATTTGAGGTCAAGGATGTCATTTTAGCATTCATAATGGTTACAGCTCTCATAATCATCCATTTTCATAAAATTGGAAAAATGTCTCAAAAAGAAGCCTACTGGAAGAGCAGACTATCAGTCTGTAAACTGCAATTTATTTTAGCTAATATGAACAATATGCATCTGAGTGTCAGGCTGATTAGTATTGCCCACGTCAATGGACTTAAAAACAGATGTATTAGTACATCACTGCACCATCATTCTGTAGGGAACAGTCATATGATGTGCAGAATTCAATATTTAAACACTGATTTAGGCATCTGGCGAAAAACAAATTAGCAGTCGCTCCGAATTTATACCACTGCTGTGGTATTTCTACGTTATGGCACCATCATTATGAAGGAAACAGATTCTGATTTTAACCATTCATACAAGGGTATTTAGAGTAAAACAAGTCACTGTACTTAGTATGAACTGGCCATCCATCATGCAAAAAATCATAACGATACAAAAGTATATTCCCTGAATTTACATGAAAGCAATTCATAAATGATCAGATGCTTTTACTCAACCTGAATGTCTCTGCTCCAGTCAACAGAATCGCTAACTATAAATGCTGCCTGAACTCTTTGTGAGTGAACAGCATCTCCTGTGTTCATCTGTACTGATGTACTGCTAGGTATAGTTGTCTGTTTAGGCGCCCAAGTCTTATATCGTGCAAGTGGATCAATGCCATCAAAATGAGATGCATATTCATCTATTGACAAAACATTTCTGCATGATATAAGATAAAAAACTATAAAATCTATTCAAGAGCTAAACCTCAGGAAATATGGGAGAGTTTCTTCATGATTGCAATGAATTTCTAGAAATGCAGTACAGATAGCCCAAAACGCTTACTTGAATCCGTATTCAGACATCACTGCAGCAGGTTCTCCTTTTCCCACAGCAACAACAAATTCATTCTCGAATCTGCATAACGGAACATTGTTTGAAATGCTGGAGAAAATAATAAGCATCCTACTAAAATATTAGTATTTTATTCAAACTTGACACAATGGTTCTTTTCTTGTTCTAATTCTATTGATTGTATTTCACATTATTTTTTGGCATGCGAAGTTTTTCCTTATTTCAGTTAACTTTTGATCCAAAAAAATATAAGATATATTACTCCTTGACAACTTATAATCAAATTGCCAACAACTTCACTTGGTCCAGATGCATACCTATTCACCAGCTGTTTAAAAGGTGTGTGGCCCTGCACAACCTACAATAGGTCATGGTGAAAAAGGGATATTTTGCCATCAAATACAAAGCCTAAGACAGAAAAGAATAATGATATATATGAGATCCAATTTTTTCCACAGAAGTACCTGCAGAGGTAAAATATCTACACCTAGAAGTTTGCTTAGCTCCGAGGCTCTTTTAGATTCTGGAAAACCACCTCCTGCCAAATTGAAATTAAGAACCAATGCTAGTTATTACTCAGATAACAAGACCAATATCACTATTCAAAAACAATCTAAGTTTTAAATCCAAATTTTGCAATAACTTCTAACAACAAATACAAATTCACATCTATCATCTTCCTATTCCTTTTTCTTTTTTCAAACAAACGTAAAACTACACAATACTTGTAATTGTAATCAAAGATACTAAGAGACCATAGAAATACTCATTCTAAAGAAGAAGAAGAAAGAAAGCACTCACCATTCGTCAAGAAAATATAAGGAATCTTTAAAGAACCTGTTTACACAAACAAAAATTCACGGCAGAAATTATCATGAAGTGAATGGCCGTCAAACGTCTAAGCAGAGAGAGAGAAGATATGAATTTAAGAGAAAAAGAAAAACGAGTATGGGAGTTGCAAAGCTCCTTATGGATAGCTTACTGAAGTTGTTTTTTTCAGTAACTTCAAGAAGCTAACCATACGCAATACAGAGCCTAATCTTGCAAAATTCACCATAAACAAAAGCATAAACCGTGATAACACCGAGATCGGCACAGATAGATATGTAAGTTCACAATAACATAGAAAAAGTGTAATATACAGCATTACCGGACGCATCATATAACCGTTTGAGAGCTTGAAGAGAGCCGCCGATGGGAGATTCGCCACGAACAATGACGCCATCGATATCAAACGCAATGCCAAAATGAGGTCTGCTTGATTGCGTGATTGTTTCAAGAGTTAAAAAAAAATATATCGAACTAACAAGTTTCACAGCAGATATAGAAGAAGAGGGAGGAGAAAAGAGCAGGCAGTGAGATAAGGCAAATACCTCTCGGATTGTGATTGAAGTTGCGAGAAGGAGCGTGAAAGCAAGGAGAAGAGCAGCGGCGTCGATATTTGCTTTCTGTTTTGGCTTTTGAGAGCCTTTGCGATTGGCGGTAAAAGTCTCATTCTCCTCCGCCTTTCTCAGATGATTCTCTCTCTCTCACCCCACTGACAGGAAAAGGAACGCAAATATTGCAGTTTTTTTTTTAATAGAAAAATTAAATGTTATATCCAATCAATTAATGCCAAGTGGGAATAACTTACTCCATCAAATTTCTACAACTTTTACTATTTTCACATAAATTAAGCAATATTAACTAAATTTAAATTTAATATAAAATTAAATATTATAATATATAAATTTAAATTTAATTGTTAAATTTGTATTCAAAAATAAAATAAAATTAAAAAAAAAATTTAAAATTTATTGAAAATTTAAAAGTAACAGATAAATAAAATTTAGATTTTACTTAAAAATAACAGATAATAAGAAACGAATTATTTTTTTTAAAATTGTATCTTTATTAAAATGAACAATTTTAAAATTTTTGAGCTCACATTAATTATTTTTTTTGTTGACAGCAAATATAAAAAATTGATCGTATTTACGCGTAATTTTTTCATATTTATCATCGACAAAAAAAATTTTATATTTGATTTTAAAATTTTTAAAATGGTATATATTTAATCCCTAAAGTACTAAATAAAATAAATATTGCCATTATTTTCAATATTTTAGAGGTCAATATGGCATTTATTTGGCTAACAGTTTAAGGATTGTGAATTTTACCATACAACCAAGCAAGTTTTTTGTTGTTACCACACAAAATAACATATAATAAGATTATTGAACATGATTTTTATATAGTTAATGATTTTTTTTTTTTTTTGAAACTTGTTGAAGTTAAAAGGAAAAAAAAATATCTCTAATGATATCATTAAAATTTTTGATACTGAATTACTCTTGTTGTTGATGTTATAATCTCAAAATGAAAAGCTATTGTGATGGTCTTATCCTTTAAAACAAATTTTTGTATATTAATTATACAATGAATTCAAATACAAAGACTTTTGTTCGTCTCCACAAAAGTAGTTACAAAGTAAAAAATTATAGTTGTTACTGTCAAGAATAAACAAAAGTTACAAAGTAAGAATTCTTCCATAGAAGGAAACGTTAAAAATAGTTGAAAATACCAACAAATAACTCCAAATCCATTTCCATTTTCATTCCCCTTTCATATTTGATTGAATTCAGTATACAATATACAAAACCTCGTCGATGCTCAGAGAATATAGCCTCCATTTTCTGCAATCCAACCTTATTGAGTGCTGGATGGAATGAATCCAGCAAAACTGCTTTTCTTACAAAATGGAAAGGGAGAACCTATCCCCCTACTTTCTCTGGTTATAGAGAATTTGATCTTGTAATATATAATCAGAAAACCATCTTCTGATCAGGACACTAACCAACCAAACAATCAATATGAAATATAGATTAATGATCGTGAGGTCATTCGAGCATGACATCCGGATTGAAGTGCAAGGACTCTTCCAAAATGAGCTCCTTTATATCTTCTTCTGTTAAAGCGATCTGCTCAAAATCAAAAACGAAAGGAGACGGACAGGTAGGCTCCTCATTGATCTCATGAAGACTTGACAAGTATGGATGATTTAATGCTTCCTCGACTTTGCAGACATAAAACAGAATGCCACATTTCAGATAAGAAAAGCGGATTGAAAAATGAAATGGCAAATTGTTAAGTGGGGGGCTGGTTTACCTGTTATTCGTTTGCATGGATCAAACAAGAGCATTCTCTCTGCAAGATCCAGAGCCAATGGCGTCACCTCTGGGAACTTATGCGCAAAATGTTGCTTAGGGAATTGGGGAAGCTGCTTGATATACCTCCGAGCATTATCACTTCTCAGGAATCCTAGATCCGAATCATCTGGTGAACCTAGTAACTACATGGGGCAACAGTAAAAAATAAATTCTTTATCAGCAAGAAGGGAATTGTGGATTACCAATCAAAATTTGTAATATGTCAACCAGGTTTAGGGGTGTTATAAATCGATTGGGTGAATTACGATAAAACTTGAATTTAATTTATATAGTATATTTTGTGAGATGATATACAACTCAAATTCATTTTTTTTCTTAGATAAATTGAGCCAAATCATAATCTTAACCCACTCAATGCATTTCGAACACCCCCTAACTAGGTTCAATCTAACAATGCAAGAGTACATTCATCCTCTTCAGGCTATCTTTCTTTTCATTAGTTAAGAAAATATGTAGGAATGATAATTACCTCAGTTATAAGTGCCAACTGTTGAACATAGTCTTTACCGCAGAAAAGAGGCTCCCTTCTAAGAATTTCCATTAATATGCAACCGACTGACCATATGTCAATAGCTGCAGTATATTCTGAACAGTTAAGCAGCAATTCTGGGGCCCGATACCAGCGGGTTACTACATATTCAGTCATAAAATCTGTCTCTGAGGTAGTTCGTGCAAGTCCAAAGTCGCAAATCTTAAGATCGCAATTTGCATTTAGAAGCAGGTTGCTTGGTTTCAAATCTCGGTGTAAAACATTTGCAGAGTGTATGTATTTGAGTCCCCGCAACAATTGATACAAGAAATACTGTGAATGCCACAAATCATTATTAAGTTGAAGCTTAATTTCAACAAACTTTGGAGCACACATGTAGTTTCACTTTAACAATATTTAGTTCCAATTTCTATCATATAAAATTTTGCCTTCATTGCACAATTTAGCACCAATTGGCACCACGTGTCAACACCTACTGCCTCTTATCTTCATTTAAAGTGAAATTTAACAGCTCTAGGAACGCGTTATGCAATCTAAATGATAAAGAATAAACACACGATGAGCATAGTAGGTGCCATTAGTTTTGTTTTTGGGTATTTTAATTTACAAATGCAATGATGGAATCTTAAACTTCCAAATCTTACTACAAACAGAATTTCTAACTATTGGGTACAAAGCTAGAGTCAAGAGCTCAGTTAGCAAGTTTAGAAGAACTTTGCATAAGGGATAAGGGTTTCAACTGTCTTACTTGACAATGATCATCAGTCAGGGCCTGGCTAGAACGTATTATCTGATGTAGATCAGTATCCGACAACTCATACACAATATACACATCACTGAACGTCTCCCTCTCTGGAGGTGGTATTATGTCCTTAATTTTGACAATCTGCAAAATTCCAGTCCCATAAATAATCAACACATTGAGAGTTTGTAGGCTTTAGCAGAAACGATTATATCCTTAACAACACTTAAGCTATCAACATGGAATTTGCAAAGTTCGCACAAACACAATGCAGTGATATGTTTAAGAATTAAAATAATTAAGTGTTAAAAATTTACATTCTCGTGGTCCATGTGGCAAAGGAGTTTGATCTCTCGAAGTGTTCTCTTAGCATCAATCCTGTTGTCAAATGCATTTCCAATCTTCTTGATAGCAACCTCTTCTTTTGTCTCAGCATTTCTAGCACAACTGCATCAGACAAATGTGAGTATAAAGCATAATAGCTATTACAAGTCAAGATCCACACGTATGGGCATTCTGGTTTTACTAAACATGAAATGGTGAAACCAGAAATTCTATTTCAAAACATATCCATAAATTATCAGTCTATCTACATTATTTTGAACTTATGAATCTCTAACCCTTGAAGTCAATCTTAGCATTCACATATGTTACCAGTGTAATATTAATTTGAAGGGATTGAGTAAAAATGATCATCTTCCATCCCAACAACAGCTAAAGAATAAATTAAAATCCCATGAGCTAATCAATTCAAAAGAAAACTTCAAGAATTTTCAAAAATAAAGATCAAACAAAGCAAGTGTCAGCATACCAAAACTAAAACAAGCATTTCAGATTCCAAAAAACAAAATTAAAAGAAAATTCACAAAACCCGCTTCATATTAAATCCCACAAGAACTATTGATGGAGTCTAGAGCAGAAAATTATTACCAAACAATACCATAAGCGCCGCGACCCACTGCGTGCAAAGGAGGAACATACTTAGAAGTGACCTCGAATTCGTTACCCAGTATCTTATACTTGACGTATCTCCCATTAAAAGTTGAGATTCCTCCCCCTTCTACCACCATGCCTTCGTTCTCCATCTTCACTCTTCGTGGGTTTGTGTTAAGCAGATCCAGGGAAGAAGAAAAGGCAGAGCTTTATCGTTTATATGTGAATATACTGTCTGAGAGAGGTGATAAAGGCAAAGCTAAGAGCGGTTTATGAGAATAATGGGGAAAGGGGGCCAATAGCATTTGGTCTTTTTGGTTCAACTTTCAAATTTGAATGGTACAAATGTGGACAAGAATACTTTTCAATTTTTAATTTTCAATGGGGAGATTGATTGACTGACTGAAAATTTCACTATTCAATTCCAAATTAAAGCAAAATTTTACAAGTGGTGGTTTCCATGCAATTGCGATCCACTCTTCTTTAGAATTTTCTTTTTTCTATATTAACTGCCTTATGCCATGAATGAAAAAGGGTTCAAAGAATATACAAAAAGAGAATCCTAGTTATTTCTTATAAGGTAATAACAGACGATAAAATTTTATATTTCCTCAATTCAAAATTTAGTGTCTATTTTAGTAAAACTTTTTATTTATAATTAAGCATTCATTAAAAAAATATTAAAATAAGAGTAATATCTACTTTCAACATTTTTTTTTAGAAAAATCTCAAAGCCATTATATTAACCGAAAATCAAATGAGCTATAATGTGAAAAATGCAATCTCAAAAATGGAGACTAGCATACAGTTTCGAGACTTTAACTAGAGAGTAAGCTACCGAATTAACTTGTCTCCTAACCCAAATAAGAGAGATCAATTCTCTGCTTAAGAAGAGCTTGACAATATGAAATAACAAAACCTAGCAAGTATCTATCTTCATTACACGATATTACACTCAAATAAATCCCTTGCGAATTAATTTCCACTATGCTTGGTACATTGAAATATTGACACAATCATTCAAGGGAGGAACGAAGAGCTAACACCTCTGCCAATGCAGCATCATGATTCCCTGGTTGATGTCCCGAACATGCAGTAACAAAATGGTCATTTTGATCTCGCAAAATTATAGCAAAACCCGTAGTTGGAGTCGAACAGAATACAACTCCATCAACATTCCATTTCCACATGCCAAAAGGAGGCTATTGGTGAGGCATCAACCCCATCCACTGATGCATCGCCCGTGTTCAATACTAGCACTCCGGCTGCTGCATCACCGATCATCCCTTCTACCACTCTGGCTACGGTATCACCGACCATCCCTTCTACCAATTCATTTGCTGCATCACCGACCATCCCTTCTACTACCCCATCTATTACATCACGGCCAATCCCTTTTACCACTCCGACTACTACATCTACTCTTATGGCAAACACTGAAACTATGCCACCTCAGCTATCGGGAACAGAAGTAGCGAAACAGCCTATGCCTAGCTTAGTTGGAGTTGATGCAAGAATGTATATCACCATTACAACTAGCGAGTAAGTGATTAATATTTAAGTTTGTATTGATTTTAATGGCAAGGATTACTTTTAGTGACTTTATGAAAATTGTTGTATATTAGTTTGAATCCTTCAAGAAAGTGCTTGCGCTCAATGACAACGACGTTCAAGAACAGAATAGATTATGATGATTATGTCTGGAAAAAGGTGTCCTAAGAAACAAAGAATTTTTATTATGAAGAATTTAAGGTAATAAATTATGATAATTTTAATTATATAATAAATTGTAGTTTGTACTTACTTACAATATGTTTTTCTGATTCATTTTCATAAGAAACAATTTTACTGAAATTCGAAATTCGATCACATCATGTATCGTGTATGGGAGACTCGTGCCCGAGAACATTATAGAGACTTAGTGTGCGGGTTACACAATGATGGTGTACGACCTCATTACATAACCGAAAATATATGGACACACTGGCAACAGTATTGGACGACAGTCGAGGCCCTTTCCATTTCAAAGCGAAATTCTAATAATAGACGAAAAAGACCTGAGGGAGTCAGTTCTGTTGGCCCAAGGTCACATTCTGATTTTGATGATTATCAAATCTTAAATAAACTCTATTAACAATTCTTTTCTAAGCAAATTTCTGCATGAACTTTTCTATATATTTGTCTGATGGAAAGTATCACATTTCTGGAGATCAAGCTACAACAAGCATGGATTTAAGTTGTAAATTTGTTTATTGCTTTAGTCTGTTAGGAATTAGGTTATTAAAATTTAAAATCAAATTGGGGCAAAATACTCTCACTCATGCATACACATTACAGTTTTTATTGCACAAAAATATTTTTAAGTTAGAAAATGAACTTTTGATCAAAACTGGTTTTCGTCAGAAAATAGTTCTTTAGAAAATGCATTTCTGACTGCATCAATTTTCTAACTGAATTTCTGATCGTATCAGAATTCTGGGCAAAATCCAGAATTGCACTACAGGACAAAATAACGGCTAGATAACAGCTAGTTGGATTTTATCTGGTTTGTTTTATCCTCCAACAGCCATAAACGGCTAGTTTTTGATTTAAGCACCTAAAACTAATTTTTTGAGTATGAATAGATGGTATTCTACCCATTAGAAGGTTAGAAAAAGTTTGGAAAGAAATTCTAACTCTTAAGAGAAAAGCTTAAATTTTTCATCTCACTTTCCACATCTTTGCACTTCATTCTTTACTTATTCTCCTCAATTTGGTTATAGCTTTTTGTTGTAATCTTTGTGTGTGGAAATTCTATTGTAAAAGATTGTGAGTTGGGTTGGCTAAAAACCTAGAAAGAATTCTAGTAAGTGTTTCAATCTTTTACTTTGAAAAAAAGATTGTGGGTAGATATACAAATATAGGATTGTATATTGACTTTGACTCTTGCCTTTAAAAGAGTTAAGAGTAGAGAGAAAAGCTCAAGAACTATATCTTTGGGAGTGGAGGTAGGCAAGTTGGCCGAACCACTATAATTTCTGTGTGTCAACTTTTCTACTCTCTTTTCTGACACTCTGCAATTTTTGCTACTCTATTTTTGAAATTTTGATTGTCGTGATTTCAAAATCATTTCCTAGAAAATATTCTAAAATTGTCACAACAAGTTTTATTCACTCATTTTTAAAGTTATTACTTGAGTTTTCAATTGTAAAAGATTTTTGAAAAATCTGATTCTTGTTTGTACTGCTTTTCTGTATTCTCTAGTCAGAATTCTGTATTTTACTACAATTATGTTCCATTAGAAAATTAGTAAGAAAATTTTGAGACACCCAATTCACCCCCCTCTTGTGTTTCTTTGGGATAAATATTTGGTATCAGAGCGGTTCTCAATTTTCCTAAGGCTTAACATCCTTGAGTGATCCTACAAATGGCTGATACTCCAGTAGCAACTCCATTCAAGGAAGGGCATTCTGTTCATCATCCTCCTATGTTTAGTGGTGAGAATTATCCTTTCTGAAAAGTTATAATGAGGCATTTCATTCAATCGTAAGACATGGATTGCTGGGACATTATTGAAGATGGATATGAGCATCCTAGGAAACCAGCAACTGAAGCAGGAGCTTCTGACGCCACCACTGTGTTAAAAATAAGAAAAGAGTTTACCGAATCTAAGAAGAAATTAGTGCAGCTAAACTTCAAGGCAATGAGTATTCTGTTTTGGTCATTACAAACAAATGAGTTTAACAGAGTCTCTGGGTGTGACACAGCTAAGGAAATATGGGACAAACTTCAAGCTACATATGAAGGTACAAATCAAGTGAAGGACACCAGGCTTCATGTACTTATGGTTGATTATGAAAGCTTTAAGATGAAACCCGAAAAATCCATCTCTGAGGTAATAAACAGGTATGTAAAATTAACCAATGATATTAAAGCACTGGGTAAAAAATTAGATAAGCATGATAAGATTGTAAAGCTTGTTAGAGGTCTCACTCTTAGGTGTGAATCAAAAGCCTCAATACTGTTAGATAAGGATCTTAGCACACTTAATTTTGATAATGTATGTGGATCTCTTATTTCACATGAGCTCTACATCAAATTTCAAGATGCAGAGAAAGAAAAAGACAGGAAATTGAAGGTTATTGCTCTCAAAGCAGAATTTGGGAGTGATTATTCTACAGGTGATGATGAGATGGCGTTGATTACCAAGAAATTTAGAAAGCTGTACAGAAAAGGGAAGAAATCCTATAGAAAGCAGCATCAAAAATTTCCTCATCACTTGGTAAAGTTATATGCTACGAATGCAACAAACCAGGTCATATCAAATCCAAATGTCCAAACTTGAAAAGAAAGGAGAAAAGATTCAAAAAGAAGGCTATGAAGGTTACGTGGAGTGATAGTGAACAATCAAGCACGAGTGAAGGAGAATCTGGAAATTCTAATGAAATCGGTCTAATGGCAGTCTCTGATGATGAAGAACGGAATTCATCTTTTGATGAAGAAGTAAAAGCCACAGCTGATAACTCAGAAAATTCTGAGGTAAGTGATTCAAACTCCAATTCTGATGGTAATGAATATGAAAGAATGCTTGATTGTTTTGAAGAACTGCATCATAAATATTGTTTGCTTAAGAAGACGCATGTTGAAATGAAAAAGAAATTTGATGCATTAAAATTGGAACATGAAAGTGTTAGTAAATTAGAAACTAAATTGAAAAATGATTATTCTGATTTAGAAAGAAAATATGCATCTTTACATGAAAAATGCAAAGGAAAACAGATTTGGGTCTGCAATGGCAATACTATTGAAAATGTGAAATCTGTTCATGCAAGCTCATCAAAGAATTTTTATAAGAAAAATTATTTTCCAAAAAAGGGTGATAAGGTTGTATCTTATGGTAGATTAGCAACTAATTTTTCTACTACATGTTTTTATTACTGTAAAAAAGGGCATATTTTAAAATTCTATTTTTATAAGAAGAATGCTAATTTTATCAAACAAAAATAGGTGATTAAAAATTTTGGAACAGTTACTGCTAACCCTGTAGGACCCAAGAAGGATTGGGTACCTAAAAATGCTTAAATTTATTGCAGGTCTGCCTAAGGAGCACTAAAACAGAAAAATGATATATGGACAGTGGCTGCTTCAGGCATATGACATGAGACAGAACCAAGTTTTCAAAATTGGTTAAATCTACTGGTGGTTCTGTTAGTTTCGGTGACAATCGAAAAGGAAAAATTATTGGAACTGGATCAATTGGTACTAATCCAGTTATTGAAGATGTTTCTCTTGTTGAAGGTCTGAAGTATAATTTATTAAGCATCAGTCAATTGTGTAACAAGAAGAGAAGAGTAATTTTTGAAGTGGATCATTGTAGAGTTGAAGATGTTGAAACAGGAAAGTCTGTTCTAAAGGGTCAGAGATCGGGGAATATATATTTAGTTAGCCTATAAAATATCAAGAAAAGTGAGGCTAAATGTTTGATCTCAAAAGAAGATTTAAGTATTTTATGGCATAGAAAATTAGGGCATACAAGCTTTCACGTGATTGAGAAGCTGGTGAGAAAAGATTTAGTGAGAGGAATGCCAAAGATGAAAATTGATAAAGACCATCTGTGCAAAGCGTGTCAACTTGGGAAGCAAACTAGGAGTTCCCACAAATCCAAATCTGGCGTGTCTACTGAGAAGGCCTTAGAGCTGCTCCACATGGATTTATTTTGTCCAATTAATCCTTCAAGTATTGGTGGAAAGTCTTATGTTTTAAATGTGGTGGATGACTACACGAGATACACGTGGGTATTATTTCTCACTCATAAAGATGACGCATTTGAGGTATTTAAGAAATTGAGTAGGAAAATTCAAAACGAAAAAGGATATAAGATCACAAGTATCAGAAGTGATCATGGTGGTGAATTTGAGAATAAAAAGTTTGAAGAATTCTGTAGCAATTCTGGAATCAATCACACCTTCTTTGCTTCAAGAACACCCCAGCAGAATGGTATAGTAGAAAGAAAAAACAGAGCTCTTCAAGAGATGGCCAGAACTATGTTGAACGAGAATAATTTGCCTAAGTATTTCTGGGCTGAGACAATTAACACGGCTTGCTATATTTTGAATAGAATTCTAATCAGGTCTGTGTTGGAGAAGACTCCATATGAGTTGTGAAAAGGCAGAAAATCCAACATCAGCTACTTTTAACCATTTGGCTGTTTTGAAAAAGATAAAGAAGGACAAAATGCTGAAACAGAGAAGTCAACAGAGCAACAAACAGATCCGGATGACAGAATTCTGGAACAAAATAAAGATGCTGAAAATAATTCAGAAGTTCGGACAGAGAATGAACAAGAAAATCAGACAGAACAGTAATCTGAGCAACAAACTGAATTGCCTAAAAATTGGAGATTCCATAAATACCACCCGAAGGACAATTTATTGACTGATCCCTCTCAAAAAATGATGACAAGAAGAGCCTTGTGTGAATATTGTGGTAATGTTGCCTTTGTCTCTCAACTTGAACCTAAAAGTTATACTGATGCTCAAAATGATGAGAATTGGATCATTGTTATGCAAGAAAAGCTAAGTCGATTTGAAAGAAAGAGAGTCTGGAATTTAGTTCGTAGACCCCCAAATTGTTCTGTTATTAGAACAAAATGAGTATTTAGAAATAAGTTGGATGAGCAAGGTAATGCTGTCAGAAATAAGGCCAGATTGGTGGCCCAAGGCTACAATCAAGAGGAATGTATAGATTTCGATGAAACTTTTGCACCTGTTGCTAGATTAGAAGCAATTAGAATTTTGTGTGTATTTGCATGTTTTAAAAATTTCAGGCTATATCAAATGGATGTTAAAAGTGCTTTTCTAAATGGTTTATTAAATGAGGAAGTTTACGTTGAACAAGCTCTAGGTTTTAAAAATTATGAGCATTCAGATTTTGTTTATAAACTTAAAAAGGCTTTATATGGTTTAAAACAAGCTCCTAGAGCTTGCTATGAAAGATTAAGTTATTTTTTGCTTGCTCATGATTTTAATAGAGGAAAAGTAGACACTACTCTCTTTATAAAGTATAAATCATCCCATATTCTGATTGTTCAAATTTATGTTGATGATATAGTTTTTGGTTCTACTAACATTTTCTTGTTTAAAGAGTTTGAAGCTATTATGAAAAATGAATTCGAAATGAGCATGATGGGTGAGTTAACATTCTTTCTGGGACTCCAAATCAAGCAATGTGCAAATGGTATATTCATAAGTCAATCAAAGTATACTACGGAATTGCTGAAGAAGTTCAAAATGTCTGATGCAAAATCTGCTAGCACTCCTATGAGCTCAACTATAAAGATTGACAAGGATGAGAAAGGGAAAAATGTTGAAAAAAAGTTGTATCGAGGTATGATTAGGTCACTACTGTACTTAACAGCAAGTAGACCTGACATTCATTTTAGTGTCTGTCTCTGTGCACGTTTTCAATCAGCTCCAAAGGAATCCCATTTGTCTGCAGTTAAGAGAATTCTGAGATATCTATGTGGAACATAAGAATTAGGACTTTGGTATCCAAAGAACACATCTTTTGATCTCATCAGGTATTCAGATGATGATTAAGCTGGTTGTAGGGTAGACAGAAAAAGCACTTCTGGTGCTTGCCATTTTCTAGGAAATTCTCTAATTACGTGGCCAAGCAGGAAATAAAATTCTGTGGCATTATCTATAGCAGAGGCAAAGTACATAGCAGCTGGTGGATGTGTGGCTCAAATTCTATTGATTAGACAGCAATTAAAAGATTATGGGATAAAATTTGACAATATTCCAATATACTGTGATAATACAAGTGCTATCAATTTAACAAAGAATCCTATTCTTCATTCAAGAACTAAGCACATTGAAATTAGGCATCACTTTATACGTGATCATGTGCAAATGGGAGATATCTTGCTGGAATTTGTTTCTACAGAAAATCAGATAGCTGATATCTTTACTAAGCCTCTCAAAGAAGAAAGGTTCTGTCAACTAAGAAGGAAATTAGGTATGGGTACGTCAGAAAGATAAAATTCTGCTAAGGTATATTTTCTGAACAAATTTCTATTAAAAGAAACTGTTGCTCATTATCGTGAAGATCGTTCAAAGGTACAGTTTTTTTAATGCCTGAAGATTACGGATTTATTTTTCTCTATTCTCTGACAATTATTAAACGTGATCTGATGGGTTGAGTATTGCAGATAATAAAACATGATGAAAAGTCCGTTTTGCTCCTTCTATCTATTTGTGGTATTTTAAAATTTCAAGGGGCAATATGGTATTTTCATTCCTACCATCACTTCCCGCCTCTCAATAACTGCAGATGTGCAGTTTCCCTATGGAAGTTATTGTTCTGAACACGATGTCCATCCAGTCTTTTCAACTTCCTTATATTGTAAGTTTTAGTTTTCAAGCTTTATTCATTTCCTTATATTACTTACTCTGTTTTTCTTTTCCTCTTCATCTCTATTTTTCCTTACCAAACCAAATCCCTAGCAACTCTCAAAATGGGGAGGTCAAAATCCATGGCCAAACGACATCCTCATCGTTCACCGTCTCACACCACCTCTAACCCGTCAGAGAAAACCATCGAAGACCAAAACCCTAGCATCGCTCTTAATCTGACTCCCTCTCGCAAAACCAGTAAACCCAAATCAATCTCCGTGCCCGAAAAATCCTTCACTTTGCTGCCTTTCAAGATTATTATTTGGGAGGATTTAATGAAAGCTGCTCCCGATGTTGCTCACTACGCTGAATTGCAAAAATGGAAGCAGTTTCTTTCATTTCGAAGGAGCACTTTCTTTCCTAATTTGGTGAAAGAATTTTATTGTTCTCGATTTGACGTAAGTGCTGAAAGTTTCAAAGTTAAACTCAAAGGGTGCATCTACACCGTGACTCCTGCCCTCATTGCTAAGGTATTTTCGATAAATCTTGATGGGTCTATGTGCACTAGAACTGACAGTAAATTGCTTGAGTTCTCTGATCTTGATAAAGAAAAATTTTTATCTAAAATCTCAAGTTATGGCAGTAAGGCTTCGAAAAATCCTTTAGCCTCCAGTTTGTTGCCCTCTTATAGGATTATATATAAATGCATTAGTCAATACATAACTCCTCGTGTTGGCAGCATGTCTTATCTTTCAGACTTTGATATTGTCTTTTTATGGCATTTCTACACTAGAAAAGATTTCAATTTGCCATTCTTGATGTCACACCCCGTTTGCCACTTAGTTGAATGAGCCATATATGTGTATGTGTGTAATTGCATAAGTTTTGTATCATAAGGGCATTTTGGTAATATTGCTTAAATTGTGGTTTTTCTGGTGCGTGTGTATGTGTTTGGCACTACGGTGCTAATTAGTTGGGATGGAAATTGTGTGTGCATGAGTGCACCATAGTAGGATATGCACTAGTGGGATTGGTTTATTATGTGGTCATGCATATGGTTATAGGGTGTGTTTAAGGAGTTGCACTTGTGTGTGTTGTGCATACAATTGTAGAGTATGTTTTAGTTGGGAGAGTCTAGTGTGTGTGTGTGTGTGACATAAGCATCTAGGGTGTGAGTGACCAAATCCCTCCATTAGGATCTTGACATGTGTCTAGGGTTAAGAAAAGAAAAGGAAAAGAAAGGAAAAAGGGAAAATCAGATTTCTTCACTTGTGTTTCCCGTTCCTCCCGCCGCCCCTTCTTCTTTCTTCTTCTTTTCTTCTTCACTTGGACCTTAGTTAAGATTCTAGAGTTCTAGTGGGGTTTGATCATCTCTTAGTAGTCATTGGTAAGTTTTATGCATTCATTTTTACTTTTGTTTAAGTTTTCCATCTTCTTCTCTTCTCTTATTCGGAATTGGGTTTGAAGTTTGGATTTTGGTTTTGTTTGCTTGTTCTTGGTTGGGTTTCCTAGTTGAGCCTCCCCGGGATCCTAAAGGCAAGGAAGTTGCTGGATCAAGTGGAACTAAACACTAGGAGCTAAGGATTTTTGAGGTTTGGGAATTTCTTCCTTTTTATGTGAAAAATGTTCATGAGTGTGTTCTTGATGGGTTCATGGAATTAGGTTGTTAGATGTTCTTTATTTTGATGTATATGATATGGGTAATTGCTTTGAAGTGTGAATCCTGCAAAAGCATGAGTTATTTATGGGAATTTTAGAATTGATGTTGTTTGATGCATAAATTGGGTTTTTGATTGATCCTTGAAATTGAATGTGTAAATTGATGGATTGGATGAAGTTTATTGTGAATAAATATTGTTTTATGGTTGTTGATGTTAATCGATGGCTGGATTTGAGGTAAGTAACTTTGGTTTGATAATTGTGTGGTTGAAGGAGGATTTGGAAGAAGAAAATCTGCAGATTTTCAAAATCCCGACTCTGTCGCGATCGCGACAGAGAGCGGTGTTGGGAGCTTCGCTGCTGCGAGCACGCGACATCCGTCGCGAGCCCGCGACAGCCGAAGTGTTTTATACCTTCTGTCGCGAGCGCGACGACTGTCGCGATCGCGACAGAGAGTATTGCTGCCAAGTGCTATCGCGAGCACGCGATCCGTCGCGACAGCACCTTTTGTCTTCTGTCGCGATCGCGACACCTGTCGCGAGCGCGACAGAGCCTGGTCCTTCCATCCTCCCCGCGGTCGCAAAATCCGTCGCGCGCGCGCAACGAAGAGACTTTGGTCTCTGTCGCGAGCGCGACAGACGTCGTGAGCGCGACGGTCCCTTGTATGCTGAATGAGTTTTCTCTCTCTTCGTGTGCGTCTTGAACTTCAGTTTACTTTATCAATTATGAGATTTACGTTCGGCATTCTATGAATAATATGCAAGTGTGCCCATGAGATAATTATATTCATGTCTGATGTTGATTTTGGAAGATATGAATTGGAATGAATGGCTTATGTATGACCTGCTAGAGTCTAGTAAGTGGATAGTTAGGCATGCCTAATAGAGTCTTTGCTGCAGCTTCTGTATTTCTGTTTGGACCCCGATCAGGTCCCCGAATGGTTCCACGTGAACCCTTGAACGAATGGATCTTGTTTAAGATCCCCTTTGTAATGTTTTGTAAAAGTTAAATGTAAAATGAATTTGCTCGGCTCGTACCCGTAAAGTACTGTCCGTATCGGCTCGTACCCGTAAAGTACTGTCCGTATACTCGTTATCCACTACCTTGAGTCAGCAGGCGTTTTAGTGTTTCAATGCTTACAGTACTTGTATGAATTGTTATATGAGCAAACACATGTTTTATCCTTATGGACTCAATGATGAAAAGTACAATCTGTTATGAGAATATGATTATTAATATGAACCTTCTGATGAATGGCTATATGTATGTACGCATGTGAATTGCCTTGACAACCGTTGTGAATGGTTGTCGTTTTGCTGTATGTGTGTTTCCCCACTAAGCGTTTATCGCTTAGCACGGTGTGTTTACCCGTGCAGGTGCGGAAGGAGTCGCTTGGGAGAGTCGTCGCCATCAAAGCCAACACAGCAGGGTCTTAGTGTAGGGCTTATTTTTGTAGCTTTATGATTCATTTTGTATAGAACTCTCTTATGATTCTGTAATAGCTTCCGCTGTTGTATATGTAATATTGGGATTTGTAATTATCTTTTATACCCCTCAGTTGATCAGAACAGTAATGTAATGCTTCTATTATATTAATGCATGATCAGCTTTTATGAATGGTCTTGTAAAGTTTTAAATTACCTTGTATTTTGTTATGTATGTTTATGGGTGAGTGTATGTATATTATGTATCTGTGTGGTGGCACCTTTACTCCTACGGCATCTCACTCCTTATCGGATGGGATCGCCTGAGTATGGGTAAGGGGTGTTACAAGTTGTGGTATCAGAGCCCCGGTTTAGGCGTTTCTGGGCGATTGTTTATATGATGCTATGTGTGTATATGTCTATGTTTAGGGCTGTGTTGGCTGATGTGTTTGTCCTCTTGTTTGTTAGATGAATTCCGATTCTGCTCACGGTGCGCTCGAGGAGTCCGCTGAAAGTGTGAACCCTCCAGCGGTAGATCCGTCTGTCTCTGTTTCGGTGTCGGCTCAACGTGCTAGGGTCCAGCCCGAGGCCGCTGCCATGCCTTTTGAGGCGATGCTCAGATTGCATCAAGACATGGCTCGGGTTTTGGAAAGGGTGACTGCCCCGAAAGCTTCGATAGTGAGTCTAAGAAGAGCGGGTGTTGAGGATTTTTATGGGACTGGGCTTGATGAGTCTGAGCTAGCTGAGAAGTGGCTGGATAAAGTTAAGAGAGCGTTGAGGGAAATCAAGTGCCCTCCTGATCAGCAAGCTGAGTGTGCTGTGGTTTTGCTTCAGGGTTCAGCATATGAATGGTGGGAGTTGGTGAGTAGGCAGCCTCAGATGCCTGACCCTTTGACATGGGACTTCTTTGATGAGCAGTTTTCTAAGAAGTATGTGACTCAGGCATATAAGGACGCAAGATGGGCGCAGTTTCTGAGTTTGAGGCAAAGGGCCTTGTCTGTGGCAGATTATGAGAAGGAGTTTAACCGGTTGTCTCGTTATGCTCCGCGTGGGGTTATGACGGATGATTTCAGATGCAAGCACTTTGAGGCCGGGTTGAATGATTATTTGAAGATTGCTTTAGTTTCCTTGATGTGTATACCGGGGGTACAGTATTATCAGATTGCTGAAGCTGCTTTGAGGGCAGAGAAAGCGGAAACTTTGATTAGAGAGAGAGCTCAGCGCAGGAGTTCTGCTAAAGGTGGTGTTTCTTCATCTTCGGGTAAGAGGTCTAGAAACCCGCAAGATGAACCATCAGCTGGTTCGGCTACCAGAGGAAGAAGGCAAGGGTCAGCGGCAGTATCTGGTAGAGGTGGTCGATCAGATGCTATTCCAGTTTGTGAGAATTGTGGAAAGGCTCACCGGGGTGAGTGTAGGTGGCTCACTGGTGGGTGCTTTAGGTGTGGGAGCACCGAGCACCGGGTGGCTAATTGTCCTCAGACGGGTGAAGATTCGGGTCCTCAGGGAGGAGCTAGCAGAGTTGGATCGACTGCTTCTCAGGCTTCGAGAGGTAGAGGTAGAGGTAGAGGTCGAGGCGGTCGACCTAGAGATGGAGCTGGTTCTGAGACGGTTGAGCGTCCTCCCCCTATGGCCGCTAGAGCGTATGCAGTTAGAGCCAGAGAGGAGCAGGATGCCCCTGATGTGATTGCTGGTAAGTTCCTACTCCATGACACTGAATTATATGCTCTAATAGATCCTGGTTCCACACACTTATATTTGTGCACGCATAAGTTTATTGATAAGTTGCATGTCGTAGAACAGTTAGACTATGAGATATGTGTGACCAATCCGTTAGGGCATAGTGTCAGTGTGAGTAGAGTTTATAGGAATTGTCCGTTGATGGTTGAGGGAATTGAGTTTCCTGTGGATTTGATAGAATTACCCTTCAGAGAGTATGATGTGATTCTGGGTATGGATTGGTTGAGCAAGCATAGGGCCGTGGTTGATTGTCATAGGAAGACTTTTGTGCTTCGGGATAGGAACCGAGCTCCAGTGTTTGTCAGAGGTTTGGGTGCGAGTTCCGTGCACAATGTGATTTCTGCTATCCAAGCTAAGAGGTTTATGAGAAAAGGTTGTGAGGCTTTTCTGGCTGTGGTTTTGAATTCCAGGAGGGATCAAGTTAGGATTGAGGACATCCCTGTTGTCCGAGAGTTTAGTGATGTTTTCCCGAGTGATTTGCCGGGTTTGCCTCCGGAGAGGGAAGTTGAGCTAGCCATAGAGATTATGCCGGGTACCACACCGGTGTCGAAGGCACCTTATCGGATGGCTCCTGTAGAGTTGAGAGAACTTAAAACTCAACTGCAAGAGCTGTTGGATAAGGGGTTCATTCGACCCAGCATATCTCCTTGGGGAGCTCCGGTTCTGTTTGTTAAGAAGAAGGATGGATCCTTGAGGATGTGTATCGACTACAGGCAGATTAATAAGGTCACAGTGAAGAATACGTATCCGTTGCCCAGGGTTGAAGATTTGTTTGATCAGCTTCGAGGTGCGGGTGTGTTTTCCAAGATTGATCTTCGATCTGGGTATTATCAGCTTCGTGTTAAGGATCAGGATGCGGTTAAGACTGCATTTCGGACTCGGTATGGCCACTATGAGTTCCTTGTTATGCCATTTGGGTTGACTAATGCTCCAGCGGCATTCATGGATTTGATGAATAGAGTGTTCAGGCCATACTTAGACCGGTTTGTAGTAGTTTTTATAGATGATATTTTGATATTTTCCAAGGATGAAGCTGAGCATGAAGGGCATCTTCGATTAGTTTTGCAGATTTTGAGAGAGCACCGGTTGTTTGCTAAGTTGAGTAAGAGTGATTTTTGGCTTCGGGAAATATCGTTTTTGGGTCACATAGTTTCAGCTAAGGGTATTCAAGTGGATCCAGCTAAGATTGAGGCAATAGTGGATTGGAAAGCGCCTAGGAATGTCCAGGAAGTGAGGAGTTTCCTTGGTCTGGCGGGTTATTATCGTCGGTTTGTTAAGGGTTTTTCTGTAATTGCTGCTCCGATGACCAGGTTATTGAGGAAAGGAGTTAAGTTCGAATGGTCGGATAAGTGCCAAGTTTGTTTTGAGAGGTTGAAGCAGTTGTTGGTTGAAGCTCCTATACTAACTCAACCCACCTCGGGTAAGGAGTTTGTTATGTATAGTGATGCTTCAGGTGTTGGTTTGGGATGTGTCCTGATGCAGGAAGGTAAGGTTGTGGCTTATGCTTCTCGACAGTTGAAGCCGCACGAGAGGAATTACCCGACGCATGATCTTGAGTTAGCTGCAGTTGTCTTTGCTTTGAAGATTTGGCGTCATTATCTCTATGGGGAGAAGTGCAGGATCTTTACGGACCACAAAAGTTTGAAGTATTTTCTGACTCAGAAGGAATTGAATATGAGGCAACGTCGTTGGTTAGAGCTGTTTAAGGACTACGATTGCATTGTGGATTACCATCCGGGTAAGGCCAATGTAGTCGCAGATGCGTTGAGTAGGAAGTCAGTTTCTGCCTTGTTTTTGAGACGGTTCAGATGGAGGTTTGGTTCCGATGGAGCTTTGATAGCCCAGTTGAGGGTCAAGCCTACTTTGAGACAGCGGATAGTAGATGCTCAGAAGGTTGATGAGAAACTTCAGCGGATTGTGCAAAAAGTCAGTTTGGATAAGCAGTCAGAGTTTTCGGTTCAGGATGGGGTTCTTCTGTTTGGGAACCGTTTGTGTGTGCCGGATAGTGAAGAGTTGAGAAGACAGATTTTGGATGAGGCACATAGTTCAGTTTTCACCATACATCCGGGCAGTGTAAAGATGTATCGGGATTTGAGGCAGTTCTTTTGGTGGTCTGGTATGAAGAGGGACATAGTGGACTTTGTATCCAAGTGCCTGACTTGTCAGCAGGTCAAGGCTGAGCACCAGGTTCCTTCTGGATTGCTTACGCCTTTGTCCGTTCCTGAGTGGAAATGGGATGACATCGCCATGGATTTTGTCTCCGGATTGCCATTGACACAGAAGAAGCATGATTCTGTTTGGGTGGTTGTGGATCGACTCGCGAAGTCTGCTCACTTTTTGCCGGTTAGGATGGATTACTCGATGAGTAGATTGGCCAGTGTGTATGTGGATGAGATAGTGCGATTGCATGGAGTGCCTTTGTCCATAGTTTCCGATAGGGACCCAAGGTTCACATCTAAGTTTTGGAAAGAGTTGCAGCGAGCTTTGGGTACCAAGCTGAAGTTCAGTACAGCGTTTCATCCTCAGACAGATGGTCAGTCCGAGCGTGTGATTCAGATCTTAGAGGATATGATGAGGGCTTGTGTTTTGGACTTCCCGGGTAGTTGGGACAAGTACGTATCATTGATGGAGTTTGCCTACAACAACAGTTTCCAGTCGAGTATTGGTATGTCACCTTATGAGGCTCTTTATGGGCGTCAGTGTCGGACTCCAGTTTGTTGGACAGAGTTATCTGAGAGGTCAGTGATTGGGCCAGATCTGGTTAGAGATACCGAGGAAAAGATTAGAGTTGCGCAGCGGAATCTGAAGGTGGCCAAGGATCGTCAGAAGTCTTATGCCAACCTGAAGAGAAAGGATGTCCAGTTTGAAGTTGGGGACAAAGTTTTTCTTAAAGTGTCTCCTTGGAGAAAAGTACTTCGGTTTGGAAAGAAGGGAAAGCTTAGTCCTCGCTTCATTGGTCCGTATGAAGTGTTGGCTAGAGTTGGTCCGGTGGCGTACAGACTAGCTTTGCCGATGGAATTGTCGAAGCTTCATGATGTGTTTCACGTTTCAATGCTCCGTCGGTATAGATCGGATCCTTCCCATGTGTTGTCGGTTCAGGAGGTTCAAGTGCAGTCAGATTTTTCCTATGACGAGGAGCCTAGGGCTATCTTAGCGCGGGAAGTAAGACAGTTGAGGAATAAGCAGATTCCTTTGGTCAAGGTTTTGTGGAATCACCATGGGGTTGAGGAAGCAACTTGGGAACCGGAGGAGTCGATGAGATTGCAGTATCCGCATTTGTTCAAGTCAGGTAAGAATTTCGAGGACGAAATTCTTGTTAGTAGGGGAGAGTTGTCACACCCCGTTTGCCCCCTAGTTGAATGAGCCATATATGTGTATGTGTGTAATTGCATAAGTTTTGTATCATAAGGGCATTTTGGTAATATTGCTTAAATTGTGGTTTTTCTGGTGCGTGTGTATGTGTTTGGCACTACGGTGCTAATTAGTTGGGATGGAAATTGTGTATGCATGAGTGCACCATAGTAGGATATGCACTAGTGGGATTGGTTTATTATGTGGTCATGCGTATGGTTATAGGGTGTGTTTAAGGAGTTGCACTTGTGTGTGTTGTGCATACAATTGTAGAGTATGTTTTAGTTGGGAGAGTCTAGTGTGTGTGTGTGTGACATAAGCATCTAGGGTGTGAGTGACCAAATCCCTCCATTAGGATCTTGACATGTGTCTAGGGTTAAGAAAAGAAAAGGAAAAGAAAGGAAAAAGGGAAAATCAGATTTCTTCACTTGTGTTTCCCGTTCCTCCCGCCGCCCCTTCTTCTTTCTTCTTCTTTTCTTCTTCACTTGGACCTTAGTTAAGATTCTAGAGTTCTAGTGGGGTCTGATCATCTCTTAGTAGTCATTGGTAAGTTTTATGCATTCATTTTTACTTTTGTTTAAGTTTTCCATCTTCTTCTCTTCTCTTATTCGGAATTGGGTTTGAAGTTTGGATTTTGGTTTTGTTTGCTTGTTCTTGGTTGGGTTTCCTAGTTGAGCCTCCCCGGGATCCTAAAGGCAAGGAAGTTGCTGGATCAAGTGGAACTAAACACTAGGAGCTAAGGATTTTTGAGGTTTGGGAATTTCTTCCTTTTTATGTGAAAAATGTTCATGAGTGTGTTCTTGATGGGTTCATGGAATTAGGTTGTTAGATGTTCTTTATTTTGATGTATATGATATGGGTAATTGCTTTGAAGTGTGAATCCTGCAAAAGCATGAGTTATTTATGGGAATTTTAGAATTGATGTGGTTTGATGCATAAATTGGGTTTTTGATTGATCCTTGAAATTGAATGTGTAAATTGATGGATTGGATGAAGTTTATTGTGAATAAATATTGTTTTATGGTTGTTGATGTTAATCGATGGCTGGATTTGAGGTAAGTAACTTTGGTTTGATAATTGTGTGGTTGAAGGAGGATTTGGAAGAAGAAAATCTGCAGAATTTCTGCAGATTTTCAAAATCCCGACTCTGTCGCGATCGCGACAGAGAGCGGTGTTGGGAGCTTCGCTGCTGCGAGCACGCGACATCCGTCGCGAGCCCGCGACAGCCGAAGTGTTTTATACCTTCTGTCGCGAGCGCGACGACTGTCGCGATCGCGACAGAGAGTATTGCTGCCAAGTGCTATCGCGAGCACGCGATCCGTCGCGACAGCACCTTTTGTCTTCTGTCGCGATCGCGACACCTGTCGCGAGCGCGACAGAGCCTGGCCCTTCCATCCTCCCCGCGGTCGCGAAATCCATCGCGCGCGCGCAACGAAGAGACTTTGGTCTCTGTCGCGAGCGCGACGGTCCCTTGTATGCTGAATGAGTTTTCTCTCTCTTCGTGTGCGTCTTGAACTTCAGTTTACTTTATCAATTATGAGATTTACGTTCGGCATTCTATGAATAATATGCAAGTGTGCCCATGAGATAATTATATTCATGTCTGATGTTGATTTTGGAAGATATGAATTGGAATGAATGGCTTATGTATGACCTGCTAGAGTCTAGTAAGTGGATAGTTAGGCATGCCTAATAGAGTCTTTGCTGCAGCTTCTGTATTTCTGTTTGGACCCCGATCAGGTCCCCGAATGGTTCCACGTGAACCCTTGAACGAATGGATCTTGTTTAAGATCCCCTTTGTAATGTTTTGTAAAAGTTAAATGTAAAATGAATTTCCTCGGCTCGTACCCGTAAAGTACTGTCCGTATCGGCTCGTACCCGTAAAGTACTGTCCGTATACTCATTATCCACTACCTTGAGTCAGCAGGCGTTTTAGTGTTTCAATGCTTACAGTACTTGTATGAATTGTTATATGAGCAAACACATGTTTTATCCTTATGGACTCAATGATAAAAAGTACAATCTGTTATGAGAATATGATTATTAATATGAACCTTCTGATGAATGGCTATATGTATGTACGCATGTGAATTGCCTTGACAACCGTTGTGAATGGTTGTCGTTTTGCTGTATGTGTGTTTCCCCACTAAGCGTTTATCGCTTAGCACGGTGTGTTTACCCGTGCAGGTGCGGAAGGAGTCGCTTGGGAGAGTCGTCGCCATCAAAGCCAACATAGCAGGGTCTCAGTGTAGGGCTTATTTTTGTAGCTTTATGATTCATTTTGTATACAACTCTCTTATGATTCTGTAATAGCTTCCGCTGTTGTATATGTAATATTGGGATTTGTAATTATCTTTTATACCCCTCAGTTGATCAGAACAGTAATGTAATGCTTCTATTATATTAATGCATGATCAGCTTTTATGAATGGTCTTGTAAAGTTTTAAATTACCTTGTATTTTGTTATGTATGTTTATGGGTGAGTGTATGTATATTATGTATCTGTGTGGTGGCACCTTTACTCCTACGGCATCTCACTCCTTATCGGATGGGATCGCCTGAGTATGGGTAAGGGGTGTTACACTTGATCTTTAATTACATGGCCACACGGTCTGTTGATGAGAAGAAACCTTATGGGCTCATATTGACTCGGTTATTTGAGCACTGGAAGCTGGTCAAGGATAACTCTAAGGGGGAAACTTTTAAGACTGAAAAGATGAACTTTGTGTTTTATAAAGAAACAAGGAAGAAAACCAAGATTGGTAAACGTAAGCTTGAAGAAATATCTGTTCCTATGTCAGCCAAAGGCAAGGAATTAGTAGAATTTGTTAAAAAGGATGGTGGTTTGCACTCAAAATAACTTGAGTTTATGAGTTGGATGAAATCTAATGCTGGTTTGACTATTAAAGAACCATCTCCTGTCCAGCAGCCATCTGTCTCCAGTGCCTCATCCACTAAAGGCACATCTGGTAAGTCCTCTAGCTCATCTGATTCCTCTACTACTGATGATGTTGCTAAGTTTGTAGAACAGTCAGAACTCAAGACTTCTTCTGAGCATACCCCCACTGGTTCTCGGTCTGGAAGCTCCTCTGATGAGCCTGCCCACTCAAGTCCTCCTGCTGCTGCAGTTGAGAGATCCCCTAGTGACCAGACGCCTGCTGCTCCTCACCTTCCTGAAGAAGTTCCTCCATCCACCTATCTGAATGCAGATGAACTCAAGAAATTTGAAGTTCATATCACTTCTGCTTCTGCTCTCTTCCACAATTTGGGTGAAGTTTTCAGTAAATTGGCTGCCACTATTCCTCTCCTCATCTCACAGCCTGTTGAAGTCCCTGCTGTCCCTTCTCCTGTAAGGATTCCAACACCCCTGGGCGCATATGACTCCCCACCTATTCATGCTAGGCGTAAATCAGCACGTAATGCTGTGTTGAAAACCAAGAATCCACCCCAGCCTGGCAGCAGTTCTCTCCCAATGGATGTTGACTCCTGAACTTATTAGCTTTCTGGTATTTTGTTTTGTCTCTATACATGTTTTTAATTTTCTTGCTTTGTGTCGAAGACTGCCTTTGCTTTTGATATTGGCTCTTTCCTTTTTGACTGCTGACAAAAAGGGGGAGAAATAGGCTATTTGGATTACTGTGTTTATTATGTTGATTTTGTGGACTTTGCTGATTGTTGATCATCCCTGTTGCTCACTGTGTGACTGAGAACTTTTGGATGAATTATTTGATCCAAATGGTTATAAGTTTTCATTTGTATTGTCTATAGTTTTTGTACAGGGGATATATTTTAGTGGTTATATTGTTCTTACCCCCATGCACATACTGAGGGGGAGATTTTTTTTGACTAACCTAGATAGTCTTCTAATTGGAGTTTATTAAGGCTTTGTCATCATAAAAAAGAGGGAGATTGTTGGCCCAAGGTCACATTATGATTTTGATGATTATCAAACCTTAAATAAACTCTATTAACAATTCTTTTGTAAACAAATTTCAGCAGGAACTTTTCTATATATTTGTCTGATGGAAAGTATCACATTTCTAGAGATCAAGCTACAACAAGCATGGATTTAAGTTGTAAATTTGTTTATTACTTTAGTCTGTTAGGAATTAAGTTATTAAAATGTAAAATCAAATTGAGGCAAAATACTCTCACTCATGCATACACATTATAGTTTTTATTGCACAAAAATGTTTTTAAGTTAGAAAATGAACTTTTGATCAAAACTGGTTTTCGTCAGAAAATAGTTCTTTAGAAAATGTATTTTTGACTGCATCAATTTTCTAATTGAATTTCTGATCGTATCAGAATTCTGGGCAAAACCCAGAATTGCATTACAGGAAAAAATAACGGCTAGTTGGATTTTATCTGGTCTGTTTTACCCTCCAACAGCCATAAACGGCTAGTTTTTGATTTAAACACATAAACTGATTTTTTAAGTATAAATAGATGGTGTTCTACCCATTAGAAGGTTAGAAAAAGTTTGGAAGAAATTCTAACTCTTAAGAGAAAAGCTTAAATTTTTCATCTCACTTTCCACATTTTTGCACTTTACTCTTTACTTATTCTCCTCAATTTGGTCATAACTTTCTGTTGTAATCTTTGTGTGAGGAAATTTTATTGTAAAAAATTATGAGTTGGGTTGGCTAGAAATTTAGGAAGAATTCTAGTAAGTGTTTTAATCTTTTACTTTGGGAAAAAGATTGTAGGTAGATAGACAAATATAGGATTGTATATTGGCTTTGACTCTTGCCCTTAAAAAAGTTAAGAGTGAAGAGAAAAGCTCAAGAACTATATCTTGGGGAGTGGAGGTAGACAAGTTGGCCGAACCACTATAATTTATGTGTGTCAGCTTTTTTACTCTCTTTTCTGATACTCTACAATTTCTGCTACTCTGTTTTTAAAATTCTGATTGTCGTGATTTCAAAATCATTTTCTAGAAAATATTATAAAATTGTCACAATAAGTTTCATTCACTCATTTTTAAAGTTATTACTTGAGTTTTCAATTGTAAAAGATTTTTGAAAAATCTGATTCTTGTTTGTACTGCTTTTCTGTATTCTCTAGTCAGAATTCTGTATTTTAAAATAATTCTGTTCCATTAGAAAATTAGTAAAAAAATTTTGAGACATCTAATTCACCCCACTCTTGTGTGTCTCTGGGACCAACAAGTTCATACCTGCATACTAGAGATTGATGTCCCATCGGGAGCATGCACGTAGACTTGTAAGTAATAAAAAATATTACTGTTTTACTTAAGAGTTCTCTCATTACAATATATGCGACATGTTGATGATTCACATAATGCCTGATTGAATAGAGGTGGATGGGAAAGGCAAAACTATGTTAGGAGTTTGAATTGTTGTTGGATGCCAATATAAAAATAATATAGAAATGCTTTTTTGACTTTGTGTACAAGAGGTTTGGTTAAAATTTTGGGAAAATTCTGCCAAAATTTTAGTAAAAACTTATAGAAATAGTCAATAAATTATAGTTCAATTATAAGTTTTTATTTGTTTGCAGGAAACATCGATGGGTAGACCAACTACGCTAGGTGAGGCCTTTTTACACACACACACAAGGAATTATGATGGTCAAACATTCGTCAATTCTCGAGCCAGACATTTACACATATGTTAAAATTATTATATTTTACTAATATTTTGATGATATTAGTTATTAGCTATCATTAATTAATATAAAGCATTTATTTTATGACAGAAACAAGTGCAAAAGACAATTCAACAATGTTCACAGAATTTCGAAAATGTTGATAAGAATCAGATTTATTATGACATGGTTGGTGGTAGAGACCAGTGAGGACGGGTCTTTGGCTTAGGTTCTTTTGCCAACACCTATTACTCACATTCCTCCAGCTCAAGTACAACGGCATCTAATAGACAGTCTGCCTTCAGCGAAGTATATGAACTTTGAAATAATGTACGTGAGCTGAGATTTGAATTGCAACAATCACGCTCTCAATGGCAACAATTACTTAACTTCATATCTAAATTACGCAATGAGATGGCTAATTTGAAGGGTATAGTCAAATCATCATCGCAACAGTATGATCGTTCACATCAGTCGCCGCCACCACCACCATCAACTTAGTTAGGATTTTGTAATAGATATACATTACTATTATGTTCTTTAAATAATTATTAACTATATAATTAGTACAATTTAAATTATATTATATTATTTTTGGATATTAAAATTTTGATATTATCTTAATTTTTTCATTATTCGAATATTAATATTACAGGTTATAAGGTTATAGGATTTAAGAATTAATTAAAAAAATATATTATTTTCCTGATGGAAAAGTATTTTTTTAGGTAATTTCACCCACGGAAATGTCCTTTCCGTCGAAATTTTTGCCAATGGAAAGCACATTTCCGTTGACAATTTTTTCAACAAAAATGTTTCTGTCAGCAAAATTGCCTACGAAAAATACTTTTCCGTCTGCAATTTTTCCGATGGAAATGTGCTTTCCGTGGGCAAAATTTTTGACGAAAAACATTTTCGTCAGTAATTTTGCCTACGCGTCAATTATTGACAGAATTCTTTTCCATCGGCAATTGAATTTTCCGACGAAAATTTCTTACTTTCCGTCGGAAAATTCTGATTTTCTTGTAGTCTATGTTGCCAGTGGGCCCAATCCCATTATAAGCTCATAAGTTATAAATAGCTTCTAGCAAGACATTATAATTACCCAAATAATATGAATATCGATAATCCGATTTTAACCTAACCAATAGAATATATTATAATCATTTTGTCACACGTTATCCTGTTTGAATATAAGTCATGGTACATGTCAAACTTATATTATTCAAACATATAATTCTCGATCACTAAGTAAACTGATAAAATCAAATGACATTAATCACTCTATCAATTCATTTAAGTACGACCATGCATTTCTCGGTCCTACTTATTGAGGGGCCCAATAGATATCTCTCTCCTAAGAGAGGGACAAATTCCATCTTGATTATTCATTCTTCTCTGTACAATTCTCATCATATCCAGTCATAACCTTTATAATTATTCGATTAAAGATAACGTTTGATTATGTTAAAACATGATATTCCTTATATAGAAAACTATGATAATTTCAGGTCTAAGAATTCAATAATATAACTATTATGAGATCACTTATGACACTAACTCGTGTACTGATCTCATAGTAGGTCTATCTAGTACCTTGTTTTCCAACAAATACCTACAAATTTGATTTATATCATTATATATAATTATCTCATGATTATCAATCTAACTCATACTAGTCTTAATCATATATACCTTGCAATTATTCTTTTTACTCTCTTCATTTTACTTTAGGTAGTCATTCACTTTAAATGTCATTTTAGAAATTTGAGAAAAAAATTTGCATGTCTTGTCTGCTTTATTTATCTCACCATATAAAAATTTGCACTACTACATTTAATAGAGTAATTAATTTAACTTTGATTATATAAAAATTAGTCTTTCACTTGTTATATATATCATCAATATTAAAGTAATAATTAGTTTTACTAATTTTTATGCAAAGTTATGTTGAATGAACTAAAATGTTTGCTCTTAATTTAAATTATATAAAGTGTGTAAAAAATAAAAATATTAATTAAAGTATTAAATGTTATGTTGATATTGTAAAGGGTAGTAATTCTTATTTAGGAAAATCTCTTTTACAATTGTACATTCCTAGTTTACTACTACCTGTACATGTATATATACTCTGTTTTATAATAGAATATAATTAACCCTTGCATCTCTTTTATGGTATCAGAGCAGAAATCCTAGGGTTACCGATTTTTTTTTCTTTTCTTCTAACAATGTCAACTGAATCATCTCCTCAATCCACCATGGCGTCCACAACCACTGTTGATTTTGCTGCCATTTCAACCTCATCTCCTTCTCTTATTTCGACCTCCTCTAATTCTATTTCTTCTCTGTCTAATTCTTTACCATCATTTACATCTTTTACACCAAATTTATCTCATCCTATTTCCATTAAACTCACTTCTTCTAATTTCTTGCTGTGGAAGACCCAATTAATTCCTTTATTAAAAGGATGTGGCTTGGAACAACATATTTCTGGTTCTTCTTGTGCTCCTACTCAAATCCTCGATGATGGTTCTGTCAATCTAATTTTTCCTCTTTGGGAAAGACAAGATCAGCAAGTTTTAAGCTGGATCATTGCTTCTGTATCTGAATCTATTCTTCCTCAAATTATTGGAGCCAACACTGCTCGAAAAGCTTGGGATAAGTTGGTTGCGGCTTATGCTTCTGGATCCAGGTCGCAAATTCGTAATCTTCGTGCGCAACTGCAGGGATTACGAAGAGGTAATGACTCTATTTCTGTTTATGTTCAAAAAGCTAAGAGCTTAGCAGATCAATTAGCTGCTTTGGATTATCATGTGCATGAGGATGATCTTGTTGATATTATTCTTCTTGGTTTGGGATCTAATTATCGACCTTTTGTGCGTGCTATTGAGGCACGATTGGAAGCTATTAGTTTTGATCAATTATATGGTCTTCTTCTGAGTGAAGAAAGACAACTTGCTGCTGATAATATGCATGAATCTTCTGTTCTTCCAACTGCTCAAGTCGCCTCTCGGACCACTGGAGGAAATCGTGGTAGAGGACGATCCAACCGTGGACGTGGTGGTCGGTCTCAAGGCCAGCAGCAGCCCTCAATTCTTGGACAATTTCCAGGCCGTTTACCGGCGCATTATAGTCCTCAGTCTTCTGATTTTGTGCAAACCAGGTCTGCATCTCTTGATACTTCTCATATTGTGTGCTTTAATTGTAAAGGAACTGGTCATGTGGCTCGACAATGCCCTTCCCCAAAACCTACCCGTGACTATACCAATAGCCCCATCTCTAATTTCGCTGCCTCTCACCAATCTCGCTCGTTAAATCAGCCTTGGATTGTTGATACTGGGGCCACGCATCATATGACTGCAAATTTGGAAAATCTTTCTCTTCATTCTGAGTACTCTGGTCCTGAAGAAGTTCAAATTGGTAATGGTATGCTTCTTCCCATCTCTCATGTTGGTTCTTCTTCATTTTCTATTGGTACTCGTAATCTCTCTCTTCGTGACATTTTACATGTTCCTGCTTCTCACCATAATCTTCTTTCTGTTTTTGCTCTTACTAACTCTAATCCTATTTCTATTGAATTCTTTTCTGATTCTTTTGTCATTAAGGATTTGGACACGAAGCAGGTTATCCACAGAGGCCGGAATGATAAAGGACTTTATTCTTTGTGCTTGCCGTCCCATGCTGTCTTGCCTAGTGCCTCTGTAGCTAGTATAAAATTGTGGCATGCTCGTCTTGGTCATGCTGCCTTTCTAGTTGTTCGAAAATCTCTTTTAGATAGTTCTATTTTATTTTCTAATGATTCTAGTAATAAACTTTGTAACGCTTGTTGCACTAGTAAAATGCATAAATTACCATTTTTGGCTTCAACTTCTGTCACTCATCATCCGCTTGATTTAATTTGTTCTGATGTTTGGGGACCGTCTCCTGTTAGGTCTTCTGATGGTTTTTCCTATTATGTTATTTTCTTTGATCATCACTCTAAATACACATGGATATATTTTTTGTCTCGCAAGTCTGATGTTCTAAATACCTTTATGCATTTTCGTACCATTGTTGAAAATTACTTTGGGCGTCAAATAAAACAGTTTCAAGCTGATTGGGGTGGAGAATTTCAAGCACTTACATCTTACCTTGGCATTACTCAACGGGTTTCTTGTCCATATACTCCTGAACAGAATGGGTATGCGGAAAGGAAACATCGTCATATTGTTGAAACTGGCCTTGTCTTATTAAACCACAGTTCCTTACCCCTTTCTTATTGGACATATGCCTTTGATTGTGCTGTTTATAATGTTAATAGACTTCCCACTCCTACACTTCAACACGATACTCCATTTCACAAATTATTTGGCACAAAACCTGATTACAAATTTCTAAAAGTGTTTGGTTGTCTCTGTTATCCTTGGTTACGTCCATATAATAAAAATAAACTTGAACCTTGCTCTATTCCTTGTGTTTTTCTTGGTTATAGTAAAATGCATAAAGGGTATAAATGTTTAGATCGTCAGACTGGTCGTATTTTTATCTCACGCCATGTGTTGTTTGATGAACAGGTTTTCCCATTTGCATCATCATCTTCCGCTTCTGTGACGTCAGTATCAACATCCAACAACTCTCCCTCCTTGCCGTCGGTCGCCTTTCCACTATTCTCTCCTGTTCCACCATCTACTACCCCTCTGCCTCCTACCACAACTAGCCCTGAACCACATATTCCTGAAAATTCCAGCAGCCCCTCTCCTATTCTGCCAAGTCTTGTGACCTCTAATTCCTCTTCGGCACATGTTCTGGATGTTTCTCATGAGTTTGAAAGAGTGCAGCCTGTTTCCTCTAGTAATACACCTACGATTCCTCCTGTTATTGTTCCTTCAAAGAAGACACATTCCATGGTTACTCGGCAGCAAACTGGGAGTTTGAAACCCAAGCAGTTTCTTTCTGCTCTTGAACTATCTACTGTTGATCAAGAGCCCACATCTTATACCGAGGCTATGAAAAATCCAAAATGGCGCCAGGCTATGTCAGAAGAATACAATGCCTTGATATCTAATGGGACTTGGGAATTGGTTCCTTCCTCTTCTTCTCATAATCTTGTTGGTTGTCGGTGGGTTTTTCGTATTAAAAAGAAAGCTGATGGTACTATTGATCGATACAAAGCCCGCTTGGTTGCTAAAGGATTTTAACAGAGACCGGGGATTGATTTTTATGACACTTTTAGTCCCGTGGTTAAACCTGTTACTATTCGAACTCTTCTTTCCCTTGCCCTATCTTTTAATTGGCATGTTCATCAACTGGATGTTTCAAATGCCTTTTTACATGCCACGTTAGAAGAAACGGTTTTCATGCAACAACCTCCTGGCTTTATTGATCCGCAACACCCTGCTTTTGTATGTAAATTGCGGAAATCCTTGTATGGCTTAAAGCAAGCCCCTCGTACTTGGAATTGGTGTTTGGCTCTTGCCCTCTCTCGGTTGGGCTTTAAAGCTTCTCGGTCTGACACCTCACTTTTTTATCTCTCCAAGGCCTCCACTCACATCTTTTGTTTGGTTTATGTTGATGATTTATTATTGATGGGTGATGATACTTTAAAATTGCAGCAGGTTATTCGTGCTTTGCAGGCCGAATTTGCAGTTAAAGATCTTGGTGTTTTACACTATTTCCTTGGTATTGAAGCTTCTTGGGAGAATAATGGTTTGTTACTGCATCAACATAAATATGTTGAAGATTTATTAAGCAGTGCTCAAATGGCCAGTTGTAGTCCTGTTTCCACGCCACTCACTCCTTCTGACAAGCTTCGTCTCACGGGAGGTGAACCTTTTAACAATCCAACTTTGTATCGATCTATTGTTGGTGGCCTTCAATATCTTACCTTCACTAGACCGGATATTTCTCATGCTGTTAATAAAGTATCTCAGTTTATGCATCTGCCTGACACTTCTCATTGGGCGGCTGTCAAACGCATTTTGCGTTATTTACGTGGAACGGCTCATCATGGAATTTTTATTCGGAAATCTTCTCCTCATTTATGTGCTTATGCAGATTCTGATTGGGCTGGTGATATTAATGACAAAATCTACATCCGGTTATTCAGTTTTTCTTGGTTCCAACATTGTTTCTTGGTCATCTCGTAAACAACGTGCTGTCTCTCGCTCTTCTACTGAAGCTGAATATCGTGCTCTTGCTTCTGCGGCATCTGAGGTTCATTGGTTGCAAATTTTGTTACGTGAAATTGGCTTCACTTCTCTTCCTACACCGGTTGTATATTGTGATAACTTGGGTGCGACTTATCTTACATTGAATCCCATCTTTCACAATCGTAGCAAACACATAGAGGTTGATTTCCATTTTGTTTGTGATCGTGTTGCCAATTGTGTTCTTCGTGTTCTTTATCTGAGTACTGTGGATCAGATTGCTGATATTTTTACTAAAGGGTTAATTAAACAACGTTTTCAGTGGCTTCGTGACAAGTTGACGGTTGTTCCATCCGTTCAACTTGTGGGATGGTGTAAAGGGTAGTAATTCTTATTTAGGAAAATCTTTTTTACAGTTGTACATTCCTAGTTTACTACTACCTGTACATGTATATATACTCTGTTTTATAATAGAATATAATTAACCCTTGCATCTCTTTTAGATATTATATAAGGTTAAAGTCGAAAATAATATATGAAGTGTTATCTTAAATTTACTGAAGTAAAAATTTAGTGAGATAATTTTTTTTAAAAAAATAACAATTTGGTGGGATAGGGTGAGTAAATGATATACTTGAAATTAGAAAAAGCTAAATTAGTTAATTGATAATATTTTTTTTAATAAATCAAGGTTTTCTAATATTTTTTGAATTCGCGTGTTAAAGTATAAGTAACCACAAATTGGGAAAGAAGTAGCATTTTTTGGAAAAAAAAAAAATTGTCATATCTAAATATCAATTTATAAAATTAAAACAATATTTATTTCTTTTATTCTAATTTTGCACTTTTTTTATTAATATATTATTAATATATTTTTCTCCTATATTTATCTTAATTAAATATAAAAGAAGGTATATAAGTCTTTTTAAAATACTTTTTTATAAGATTAAAAAATTAAAGATTATTTTACTATTAGTGAATGGAATGAAGGGGGAGTAGTATTTTAATTCATGAATTTCTAAGATTATCTTTCCAATTTTGAAAATAAAGCAATTAGTAAACAGATATTTGGGCCGTTTAGTTTAGCAGTTTGTGCTATTAAATAGCTGATAATGGTTACTGTGTTAGTTGATAGCTGTGGCCAATTGAAATTCTGTTTATATGCTAAATTATTACCGACAATATAATTTAATTGTACATGTAAATTATATTCATATAATATTATATATTCTCTTTTTTTTTTAGGAAATATTATATATATTCTTATATAATATTATATAGGTAAATACACTTTTGATTTGTTGTTCTTATTATTTATAAAAATAATAGAAAAATTATAATTAATAAATATAATATTATATGTGTAAATACACATATTTGATTTGTTATTTTTATTATTATTTATAAAAAATTATTGATATAAATAATTGAAAAAATTTATAATTAATTAAAAAATCAGCTAGAAGCAGTCAATTAAAAAAATTTCTTAAATTGAAATGAACTCATATTCAATTTTGTTTAATAACGTACAAAGTATTATAAAGGCTAAAGATGTATTTTTGCCCCTATCGTTTGGCAAAATGAACAAATTTAGCTCTAACGTTTATTTTGAGACAAATTTGCCCTTAACGTTTGTAAAATGGGAGATTTTTGCCCGTACCGTCAATTGCCGCTAACTTTGACTGTTAATACGTTAGTTGACTGTTAGTGGGACACGTGTTATACATCTATTGGACACATGAATCAAACGCTTGGGTGCCAAAAGTATATTTTTGCCCCTAACATTTTTTCAAACGTACAAATTTGCTCTTAACGTTTGTAAAATAGAAGATTTTTGTCTCTATCATTTTACCGTTAAAATGTTAATTGACCAAAACATTAGAGACAAATTTACCCTTGAATGACAATACACCTTTAGCCTATTATAAATGACTTCATTGTTGGAAGCACAACGATTAAAAGATATTGCATATGTAACTGAGAGCTTCAGATTAAACTTAGTGGACTAGCAATTGGACAGGGGCCGCGCGAACGCAGGCCCCCACTATCACAAATTATGACGTAGGCTCTCCCTCTTAGGGAGACCTTAGGGCAGCACCCCTCCAAAGTGCAATGGAGGTCACTGTCCTAGGCCATAGGCCTTATTGATCACCCATTGACCCCGTCCAGGTAAGTATGGAGCTAAGGTGCCTCACGCTAGTTATTTATTGAACAGCTCTCTGTCTCTCTGCCATTGCGTAACCGATGTGGGATTCGTTTCACAATGCAATCTAAACATTTTTTTTCCCATCTTCTTTGGCTTCTGATACCTATTTGTATTCTTGGGATTGTGGTGGCCAGAACGTTTTGATTAATATAAGTTGACCAGTCAATTGCTTTTTCTCTGTACTTTCGCCTTCACTCTACTACTTAACGTTTCAATTTCACATCATCACAAATGCTTTTCTTTACTATTGTATCTCAATATTTTTTTTTAATCTACAACTGAATTTGTAACTTGTTCGATACAAATGACAGACTTTCATTTCTAAAGCTTTTCCTTAATGGAATTTTATTTTTTATTTTTTTTTTCTTTTTGCACAATTAGCAAAGACTCAAAATATAGCAGATTTTCCACTTCAGTCTTCAAATTTCTTGGATGCAAAATTCTCTCCTTCAAATTGGAATTCCTAGATTCGAATTGTCACTTGCAGTTTCACATTCTTTAGGAACACTTGGGAAATGGAGTCCATCTGAAGGGTAACAGCAGATTTTTATTCTTGATTCTGGCTGATGGGTTCCCATTCTTCAGTAAGAGGTGAAAGAATGCTGACTGCATGGCCAATATCTGGTCTTCGGCATGGTTCAGGATTGGTGCAATTCACTGCTAGTTTAGCCACTTTGGAAATGCTTACTAAGGCCTCAGGCATGAGTGTGTTATCAATTATAGCTTTCGAGATTGTCTCCTCTTTCATTAGGATACTCGTGAACCAGGTAGCCAAATGCATAGACATCCACCCTTCTTCTTCCCTTGTATAATCTAGAGCTCTTCTTCCAGTGATCATCTCCATTAAAATCACTCCAAATGCATACACATCTACTTTTGTTGTCACTCTTCCAGTAGCTGTAGGTTCGGTTAATGTGTAAGTGACATCCATAAAAAGTGATTGGAAAAAAAAAATCAAATTTTGCGGAGTTACTTGAGTAAGCTGAAGTATGAAAGTTTAAGGTTTTTAGTACCTACCTGCATACTCAGGTGCAAGATAGCCAAATGTTCCTGCCACTCTTGTCTCCAACGAAATCTTCCCATTAGGCAAGTTTTTAACCAAACCGAAATCTCCAACCTTAGCTCTCATGTCATCCCCAAGAAGTATGTTTGAAGACTTCAAATCTCTATGAATGAAACTCTGCTGAGCTAAACTGTGTAGATATTCCACTCCATGTGCCACATCTAGTGCAATGCTAACTCTTTGCTTCCATTTAAGAGCTGGATAGCCGCGTTCGCTCCATTCAAACAAATGCTGTGCTAGTGTGCCCTTTGGCATGTACTCATACACCAAGAACCCCTCATTACCTCCAACACAATAGCCCAATAAATCCACTAGATTCCTATGTCTCACTTTCGTTAGTACCTCTATCTCGGCTTGAAACTCATTCATTCCTTTCGTACCCATTGATTTGGCTTTCATTCTTTTCACAGCAATCTTAGTCTTATCATGTAATTCCCCTTTATAAACCACACCGAAGCCTCCCTTTCCCAAAATGTTGTTTTTGCTGAAATTATCTGTTACCTGCTGCAGAACTGCAATTGAAATCACAAATTTTCCATCCCTGAAAACATGAGGCTGGTGATGGTTTTCTATACTCGTTGTTTGACATAGAACTTCCTGCTTATTTGTGCAACTGCCTGTATTGATATCTGGTAGCATTTTCTTCTCCGGTTCCTTCATTTCATTATACTTTTCATATTTTTTCTTCATCATATATTGGAATACAACAAATAGGACAATTGCAATGATACAAATAACAATCACTAGTGGTCTATTCCTATATATGCTCGCATCCATCTCAAGCAGAGGATTACCTGGTCTAACAATTAACTCTATTAGAGGTGCAAAAGCTGGAAGTGTACCAGATAGGTTGTTATTAGTGACATCAAGAACCTCAAGTTGAATCAGTTTTGTCAAGCTATTAGGTATTGGACCTGTCAAATTATTGTCATTCAAATACAAAGTCCTCAAAGCTATAAGGTCGCCAAATGAACTAGATACTGCCCCGGTTAAATGCTGGTTCCCCAAATTTACACTGATAATCTCATTATCTTCATTGCAGGTAATGAATGACCAATTCTTGCAAGCATCATTACCTGGCCAAGAATCAGACAATTTGATTGGATATCCTACAGCTTCTGCAATCTCTAGCATTATAGTCACCTGCGAATCACAAGGAGCGCCAGGATTGGGCAAACAGAAATGATTCTTGCCTTTATTATCTGCTGCAATTGTGCTATCAAACAAAGGCTTAGGACCTTGCAATTTGTTGTTTGATATGGAAACATACTTCAAGCTGGGATGTGTCTCCAACGATGTGGGCACAGTGCCCGTGAGTTGGTTATCTCCAAGCCGCATATCTGTCAAACGCTTGCATTTTGACAAATCTGGGATTGGACCTGTAAATTTATTCTGATGAAGCCACGCCTGCACCAACCTTGTCATTGATGATAAGACGTCAATTTTACCCGGTAACCCTATTTTCTGTCGGTTGAGCTTTACCTTTTGGATTCCTGAGTTTGCAAAAGATGCAGGCAAATTCCCTGTCAAATTGTTGTAAGACAAGTACAGTCGCTGCAAGCTGGAAAGGGAGTCAAATATATCAGGTATAGTGCCTTCAATATTTGCTTTTTTTGCTTCGAAAGTTATTAGGTTTGAACATTGAGTCAAATCAGTGGGCAAAGACCAAGAAGCCAGATGAGTGTTTGTGCCAATGAACAGGAATTGCAAGTTTGTTAATCCTTGAAAGAAGTCCCGAGGAATACTGGTGAACCTGTTGGTGCTAAGATTTAGTTCGAGCAGTTCACTGAAGTTAGCAAGGGAAGGGAGAGGACCAGAGAGATGATTTTGTTGAAGATAGAGGTATTGGAGATTCGAGAGATTAGAGAGTTCAGGAGGGAGCTCCCCGCAGAGGCTTTGATTCGCAAGATTGATGGTGGTGACACGGTTGGAGGAGTCACATTCAACACCGTGCCACATGCAATAGTCACTTAAATTCTTCAACCAGCCACTTGGAGTGGGGCTAAGGGCAGTGGCTAGTTTCATCATAGCGACGGAGTCATCTGCAATGGTCATGGGGATGAGGGGGAAGAGAAATAGTATTTTTCTTAAGGTTTCATTTGTAGAAATCATTTTCCAAGCTGTCAGTAACATAAACTTTGAGCACCACATCTTTATATTCCTAATGACATTTTCCTACAAAGAAACGCTGTACAATACTATTTCCATTCAAGTTTAACACAAAAGTGCATGGTGCTGCTTTAACATTGGCAAGAAGAAGCCTAGGACGGCGAGGGGCAACGACAAAGGGAACAAGAAATGTGAATTGGCGATATTACTTAATTTCTTGTCATTTTTAATATCTAAGCCATTCCAATGGAATCATATGTTCAATAAAACACAAAGAATGACGGCTTACATTAGTTACAAATTCAATTTCCATCCCCAAGGGTATTATCTTAAACACGATGTCACCGTCAAAAAGTGGAAAATTTGTACATGCAGAGGACGCTAACTACGGCTCATGATGATCGTCACATCTATTATTTATGAAACTGTTGTATTTATGCTGACATCCATCACAAGCAGAGGTAGTAATTAACTTCAGTGAAGGTAATAGATTCTTGTTATAGATACGAATTGCAAGTCGACGTTGTTAATCTATTAGGAGTTGAACCTGTCAAATTATTATTATTCGAATCCCATTGTTAATCTAAGAAACTCTTCATCGGAAAGGCTTGCGATAGCTTTCAGGACGACAAAACGTTTTAGTCCATTTGACAAGTGACGACAAAACGTTTTAGTCCATTTGACAATTATCGACAAAACGGCAGTCCACTGCATTCTAACCATCCCAATTTTCTAAATATGTTTATTGTAGTAATAAAAACTCGATATCCATATTGGTGTACCTATGCAACAGAGCTGCTTACACAAGCTGTAAACAATAAACAACCGATACTGACTGTTTTTTTATGATATATTGAACGCTGCTGATGTATTAAATGTTGGAAAATTGATTCAAAATCATTACAGTGACTAAATTAGTAAATTTGATTATAACATGTTTTTAATATTTTTGTTAATTATTATTTAGTTAATGGAGTTAATGGTATTAGTGTAGTTAGTGGATTAATGGAGTTATGGGTGAGTATAGTTAGTGGATTAGTGAAGTTAGTAGTGTTAGTGGTATTAATGGTGTTAGTGGAGTAATGGAGTTATGGATTAATTAGTGGAGTTAGTGAGGTAGTGGCCTAATTTTATTGTTTCATTGTAAGCCTATAAATAGGCATATTTAATTAGTCTTTATTGGAAATGAAATTTATGTTATTGATCCTAAAAATTTCCCAACATTAAACGCTGGTAACTTTTATCTTTGTACTTGATGCAAAGCTTTCCATTGGAAGCCACGGAGTTTTATAAAAACCTATAAAAATTTGAATGGGAGGCCGTGATTTGGAGAGAGAAAAGAACACATAGATTTCTTGTAAAAATGAAGAAGAAGAAAAAGAAAAATTTAGTTAAATGGTGATGCTGTATTTTTGCAGCTTGGCTTCTTATGAATGAACGAATGCTGTGTTTTCTGTCTCTTTTGAAAGAAATGCTCTGTTTCTTTGCATTTTCTTATTCTTCTTCATGTTATTTATATAATTATGCTTTTATTTGTTTTAGCTTTTGCTTCTGCTGCACCTGTCCAATCTCATCTCCTTCCCAGATCTCTAACACTTGTTGTTTCTATCCGACATGATACTTTCTGAAAGATGAGCTATCCCTGGCTGTGTAATGCAAACAAAATAAATTCCGTCATTAAAAAAGCTAAATAAAAACATAAGATTCTTTGGAAGCATATCTACAAATTAATAGTGACATATATAAACTAAAGTATTAACGCCCATTTCCATTTGCTGGCATGCTTGTCGTTGCCAATCAGCCTAAGCCTTGTTGCCAATGTCAAAGCTGCCATGCCACCTGTCTTTTTAAGATTAACCTGAATGGAAACAATGTGCAAAGTTTCATAGTAGTAAACACTTCTTTGTTTTCCCACTCTCCCTTTTCATGGGGTTAAGAATTATGTTTCTGAAAGGTTGGAAAATCCTTATAATACTTCTCTTTCTCCTCTTCCCCATCTCCGTGGCAGATGACAGTCTTGTGTCCCACGAAATCTTCCCATTAGGCAAGTTTTTAACCAAACCGAAATCTCCAACCTTAGCTATCATGTCATCCCCAAGAAGGATGTTTGAAGACTTCAAATCTCTATGAATGAAACTCTGCTGAGCTAAACTGTGTAGATATTCCACTCCATGTGCCACATCTAGTGCAATGCTAACTCTTTGCTTCCATTTAAGAGGTAGATAGCCGCGTTCGCTCCATTCAAACAAATGCTGTGCTAGTGTGCCCTTTGGCATGTACTCATACACCAAGAACCCCTCATTACCTCCAACACAATAGCCCAATAAATCCACTAGATTCCTATGTCTCACTTTCGTTAGTACCTCTATCTCGGCTTGAAACTCATTCATTCCTTTCGTACCCATTGATTTGGCTTTCATTCTTTTCACAGCAATCTTAGTCTTATCATGTAATTCCCCTTTATAAACCACACCGAAGCCTCCCTTTCCCAAAATGTTGTTTTTGCTGAAATTCTGTTACCTGCTGCAGAACTGCAATTGAAATCACAAATTTTCCATCCCTGAAAACATGAGGCTGGTGATGGTTTTCTATACTCATTGTTTGACATAGAACTTCCTGCTTATTTGTGCAACTGCCTGTATTGATATCTGGTAGCATTTTCTTCTCCGGTTCCTTCATTTCCTTATACTTTTCATATTTTTTCTTCATCATATATTGGAATACAACAAATAGGACAATTGCAATGATACAAATAACAATCACTAGTGGTCTATTCCTATATATGCTCGCATCCATCTCAAGCAGAGGATTACCTGGTCTAACAATTAACTCTATTAGAGGTGCAAAAGCTGGAAGTGTACCAGATAGGTTGTTATTAGTGACATCAAGAACCTCAAGTTGAATCAGTTTTGTCAAGCTATTAGGTATTGGACCTGTCAAATTATTGTCATTCAAATACAAAGTCCTCAAAGCTATAAGGTCGCCAAATGGACTAGATACTGCCCCGGTAAAATACTGGTTCCCAATATTTACACTGATAATCTCATTATCTTCATTGTAGGTAATGAATGACCAATTCTTGCAAGCATCATTACCTGGCCAAGAATCAGACAATTTGAGTGGATATCCTAAAGCTTCTGCAATCTCTAGCATTATAGTCAACTGTGAATCACAAGGAGCGCCAGGATTGGGCAAACAGAAATGATTCTTGCCTTTATTATCTGCTGCAATTGTGCTATTAAACAAAGGCTTAGGACCTTGCAATTTGTTGTTTGATATGGAAACATACTTCAAGCTGGGATGTGTCTCCAACGATATGGGCACAGTGCCCGTGAGTTGGTTATCTCTAAGCCGCAAATCTGACAAATACTTCCATTCTGACAAATCTGGGATTGGACCTGTAAATTTATTCTGATGGAGCCACGCCTGCACCAACCTTGTCATTGATGATAAGACGTCAATTTTACCCGATAACCCTATTTTCCGTCGGTTGAGCTTTATCTTTTGGATTCCTGAGTTTGCAAAAGAGGCAAATTCCCTGTCATATTGTTGTAAGACAAGTACAGATGCTGCAAGCTGGATAGGGAGTCAAATATATCAGGTATAGTGCCTTCAATATTTGCTTTTTTTGCTTCGAAAGTTATTAGGTTTGAACATTGAGTCAAATCAGTGGGCAAAGGCCAAGAAGCCTGATGAGTATTTGTGCCAATGAACAGGAATTGCAAGTTTATTAATCCTTGAAAGAAGTCCCGAGGAATACTGGTGAACCTGTTGGTGCCAAGATTTAGTTCAAGCAGTTCACTGAAGTTAGGAAGGGAAGGGAGAGCACCAGAGAGATGATTTTGTTGAAGATAGAGGTATTGGAGATTGGAGAGATTAGAGAGTTCAGGAGGGAGCTCCCCGCAGAGGCTTTTATTCGCAAGATTGATGGTGGTGACACGGTTGGAGGAGTCGCATTCAACACCGTGCCACATGCAATAGCCACTTAAATTCTTCAACCAGCCACTTGGAGGGGGCCTAAGGGCAGTGGCTAGTTTCATCATAGCGACATAGTCATCTGCAATGGTAATGGGGATGAGGAGCAAGAGAAATAGTATTTTTCTTAAGGTTTCATTTGTAGAAAGCATTTTCCAAGCTGTCAGTAACATAAACTTTGAGCACCACATCTTTATATTCCTAATGACATTTTTGTTGGGATGTCAATCCAAGTCCAACGGCGGAAATATAAGGAAATATTTCGTAAAATATAAGTGTGTTAACTTAATTTCATTAGCATGAGGCTTTTTGGAAGGTGTTCAAAAATAAATCCGTGCGGTCTTGGCTAAAAGCGGACAATATCATACTAATGTGGAGTTAAGGTGATGTTTAACAGTTCTAACAAGTGGTATCCGAGCCGTGATTTGGAGACGATCCGGAATAGTGGAGTGCGTTGTGTGGGAGGCTCTCGGTACGATTCCGAGATTGGAGATTCGTGTTTGATACCTTGTGTCGAAAGTCTTCCTGATATTGTGATGGTCAGGCGGCGTGTCCCGTTGGTTGATAACGGCAGTGCAAGATGATATGACGAATCAAATGAATTATCGCTCGAGTGAAGGACATAAGCTGTGTGGTCCTTGATTTGAGGGGAGGATTGTTGGGATGTCAATCCAAGTCCCACATCGGAAATATAAGGAAATATTTCCTAAAATTAATATAAATGTGTGCACTTAACTCCATTAACATGATATCTTTTGAAAGGTGCCCAAAAATTAATCCGTGCGGATTTGGTACAATCGCTTTACAATACTATTTCCATTTAAGTTTAACACAAAAGGGCATGGTGCTGCTTTAACATTGGCAAGAAGACGCCTAGGGCGGCGAGGGGCAACGACAAAGGGAACAAGAAATGTGAATTGGCGATATTACTTAATTTCTTTGTCATTTTTAATATCTAAGCCATTCCAATGGAATCATATGTTTTTATATAATATATACTTATATTAGTATGTTTATCCTGTTTTGTTCGATAAAACACAAAGAATGACGGCTTACATTAGTTACAAATTCAATTTCCATCCCCAAGGGTATTATCTTAAACAAGGTGTCACTGTTTAAAAGTGGAAAATTTGTACGCCCAGATAAATTTAAAAATATTTACAAAAAAAATCAGGAAAAATTACAGCTAAAACTTATATTTAGCACCTCTATCTACAAGTGACTTGACACGTGTCATGTTTTGTGAAAAAAATGATATATAAGTATGTCACATGACAAACCGACTTGTCGAAATATCCATGTGGCATGCCATGTGGCATACTTACATGTCATTTTTTTTACATGTTATGACACGTGTCAAGTCATGTGCACATGTGGGTGCTGGATGTACACGCCGACTGGATTTTCTGGAAAAAAATTGTCAGAAAATGGTTAAAGTGATTTTTCTATAAATATGTTTCAAGTTCGGTAATTTTTACGAAAACAAAATTTTTTTTATTATATTAATATTATTTAAATATAAATTCAGTAACTATGATGTGAAATTAACCCCACAAGCAGAGGTAGTAATTAACTTGAGCGAAGTTGATAGATTCTTATTATAGACATGAATTGCAAGTCGAATCTATTAGGAGTTGAACCTGTCAAATTATTATTATTCGAATCCCATTGTTATTAGAAGAAACTCTTCACCGGAAAGGCTTGCTATAGCTTTCACGACGACAAAACGTTTTAGTCCATTTGATAAGTGACGACAAAACGTTGTAGTCCATCTGACAAGCAACGACAAAACGGCAGTCCACTGCATTCTAACCATCCCAATTAACGACAAAACGGCAGTCCACTGCATTCTAACCATCCCAATTTTCATAATATGGTTATTGTACATTATTTTCAATAAAAACGCCATATCCATATTGGTACGCGTACCGAGCTGCTTACACATGCTGTAAACAGTAAACAACCGATACTGACCCTTTTTCTTTATGATGTAACGGGATATTAGGACTCATTGTTTTATCTCAATTTTTTTTTTTCATTTTACTATATATAATACTTTTAAATAAAATTTAAATTATATTTATATAATATTTTTAAATTTTTAATACAATTTAATTTTTTAATAAAAATTAATTTATTTAAAACCAATTAGATTTAAATTTATTTTAAATTTTAATTTCAATCACATAATTTTATAATAAATTTAAATATAATTAATAGCTTATTAATTCTGATGAAAATAACAAAATAGCGACGTATAACAGAACGGAGGGAGTAAGTAGATGATAAACAGAAAGAAAAGGAAGGATCTTTGCAAAAAAAAAAAAAAGAATTAATTTTCTTGTTGTAGAAAGGGAACTTTAAAACTGCTTCTAACAGATTTGAAGAAGGTTATTTTTCAAGATCAAAAAGGTGTTGATGTTCAAGAATGAAGAAAAAAAACTATGTTGCTTCTCTTTAGAATTTTGAAAGAATTAAATGAAGGTGGTTTAGTTTAAAGCTGCTTGCTAATAATATGAAGCTTCAAGTTTTAAAAATTCATGATAGTTTTGCAGCCTCAGGATACCTCCAGATTGGCATAATACATATTCAGTCGCTTCCAGATTTACATGGAAAAACTCATGCGTGTCTTGGAAGAAAATTTCACATCAATATTTAAGGATGTATTGTATAAGAAAATCGAAAGTTTAAGAGGTTAAATGGTTTTTCGAAAAGTTTAGAGTATGTTCGGAATGATTATGTACGTTTTCAGTTTTTTATTTCTTGAAAACTATAATATTTTTTTTAATATATAGTTATCTGATTTTTGCAAACTATTTTATATTTTAAAAGTTTGTTATATATATATATATTCTAAAATTATGCTATATTCAAAAAGATCAATTTTAATATTATAAATTTAGAAATTATATATATATATATTCAAATGTCAAGTCCATAATTCTACCAAAACTAACTGAAATATCAATTTTTATTCGAAAAAATAATATTTATTATGTTAATTATCAATTTTTTTATTATATATATATAACTACAAAAAAAAAATATTCAGATGTCAAGTCCATAATTCTATTAAAACCAACTAAAATATCAATTTTTATTCAAAAAAATAATATTTATTATCTTAATTATCAGTTTTTTTATTATTAGTAAATATCAAATATTTATGTATGTCCATTGTAAAAATAATAAAATAATTACTATAGCAAATGCCAAGAAAAAATTGAAAAATATTTTTTAAAAAAAGTTGAATAGACCGTGTTCAATAAAAAAAATAAAATATTAAGGTAATCCAAAATACTATAAATGAAAACTCTGTGTTGAAATTTTACTGATTTAATTTAATAAAAATGAAAACCTTTTAACATATTTATCTTTTTTTTTGTTTTAAAAAAAAAAAAGAAAAGATAAAAATCCAAAAAACACAACCATCCCAACACACTCTTAGTAACTAAAATAACCAATGTATACATGTTCAGGGGGCTACTGATCGCTGGTAACTTTTATCTTTGTAGTTGATGCAAAGCTTCCTTTGGAAGCCACGGAGGTTTATAAATGCCTATAAAAATTTGAATGGGAGGCCGTGATTTGAATGAATGAATGCTGTGTTTTCTGTTTCTTTTGAAAGAAATGCTCTGTTTCTCTGCATTTTCTTATTCTTCTTCATGTTATTTATACAATTATGCTTTTATTTGTTTTAGCTTTTGCTTCTGCTGCACCTGTCCAATCTCATCTCCTTCCCAGATCTCTAACACTTGTTGTTTCTGTCCGACATGATACTCTCTGAAAGATGAGCTATTCCTGGCTGTGTAATGCAAACAAAATAAATTCTGCGGTTAATTTTATATGTGGTTATCGAATTTTAGAGTTTATAATCAAATATTCATAATAAAATAATTTGTAATACAAAAGTTATCAAATTTTTATTTTATTTCAATTAAGGTAAAAATAATTGAAAATTTAATTTTTCGTCACCGGAAAATCATGCAAATATGATATTTTATCAGTTATATTTTATAATACACTCAGTTAGTATGTCATGTAATCCGTTTACATGGAGAAATTTACATATCAGTAAGTACACATTTTATATCAACCTATAAAATAAGAAAAAAAAATTTGCTGACACATATATTTATTGATGCGTCAATTTATCCATGTATGCAGGTTACATGGCATGCTGACTTGATGCATTTTAGAATATTACTGATGATGTGACATATTTATTTGGCTTTCGGGTGATAAAAAATTATTTTTTTTTTGTTATTTTTATCTTAATTAAAATAAAATAAAAGTTTGATAATTTTTATGTTACAAATTATTTTATTATTATCATTTGATTATAACATCCAAAATTCGATAATCACCTATGAAATTAACCCTAAATTCCGTCATTAAAAAAGCTAAATAAAAACATAAGATTCTTTGGAACCATATCTACAAATTAATAGTGACATATATAAACTAAAGTATTAACGCCTATTTTCATTTGTTGGCATGCTTGTCGTCGTTGTCAATCAGCCTAGGCGCTAACGTCAAAGCTGCCAACTGTCTTTTTAAGATTAACCTGAATGGAAACGATGTGCAAAGTTTCATATTAGCAAACACTTCTTTGTTTCCCCACTCTCCCTTTTCATGGGGTTAAGAATTATGTTTCTGAAAGGTTGGAAAATCCTTATCATACTTCTCTTTCTTCTCTTCCCCATCGCCGTGGCAGATGACAGTGTTGCTATGCGAAAACTGGCCGATGCCCTTAACCCGACACCACGTGGCTGGTCAATGAACTCAAGTGACTACTGCACATGGCAGGGTGTCTCTTGTGATCCTTCCAACCGTGTCACCGACATCGATCTTACCCGTCAAAACCTCTCTGGCAACCTACCTTATGAACTCTACACTCTCTCTAACCTCAACTCCCTCGATCTTAACCAAAATCGTCTCTCCGGTCCTTTCCCTTCCCTTGCTAATTTAAGTGAACTCCACCGGCTTCGTATTGACGCCAACAACTTCACCAGTATCCGTCCAGACTTCTTTCAAGGACTAACAAGTTTGCAAGTCCTAAACCTGAGCGGGAATACCAATCTAGATCCTTGGTCTTTGCCTACTGATTTGGCTCAATGTTCAAACCTGATGTATTTTGAAGCAAGTGCAGCAAATCTTGAAGGCAATATACCTGATATATTTGCCTACATACCCGGATTGAAGGGTCTTATCCTGTCTTTTAACAATTTGACAGGCATCTTGCCTGCATCTTTTGCGAACTCAAGAATTTTCGATTTGGAACTAAACAATCAGACTATAGGGTTATCTGGTTCCATAAACGTGTTATCATCAATGAGATGGCTTGTGACCTTATTGATCCATAACAATAACTTTACAGGTCCAATTCCAGATTTCACAAAATGTGAGAGATTATACGAGTTGCGGCTAGCAGATAACCAACTCACAGGGATCGTGCCTCCATCATTGGAGTCACAGTCCAACTTGAAGTATATTTCTATAGCAAACAACAAACTGCAAGGTCCTATGCCTCTTTTTGATAACATAGTTCAGTTATCTAACACGAGTGATAATCATTTTTGTTTGCCTACTGCTGGTTTTCCTTGTGACTCACAGGTGTCTATAATGTTGGAGATTGCGGAAAATTTTGGATATCCAATCAAATTATCTGATACTTGGCTAGGTAATGATGCCTGCAAGAATTGGTCATTCGTTACCTGTAATAAAGACAATCAGATTGTAACTTTGAATTTGGGGAAGCAGAACTTTACTGGGACAGTATCCAATTCATTTGGCAATCTTATAGCATTGAGGACTTTGTATTTGAATGATAATAATTTGACAGGTTCCATTCCCGATAGCTTGACGCAATTGACACGACTTGAGCTTCTTGATGTGTCCAACAACAACCTATCTGGTAAACTGCCAGCTTTTGCAGCTTCAGTGCAGTTCATTACTAGACCAGGTAACCCTCTGCTCGAGATTGATGAGGGCCATCGGAGCAAAAATGCATCTAGACTACTCGTGATTATTGTTTCTGTCATTGCAGTTTTCCTATTTGTTTTCTTCAGTTATAAAATCATAAAAGTATATGTAAAGTCTAATGAAGTGAAAGATCAGGAGGAGGGAACTCCTAGTCAGGAACAGAACAAAGACAACCATCAAGGGCTTCATTTTTTCAGGGATGGAAATGTTGTGATTTCAGTTGAAGTTCTGCAACAAGCAACAGATAATTTCAACGAAAACAATATTTTGGGAAAGGGAGGCTTTGGTGTGGTTTATAAAGGCGAATTACACAACAAGACCAAGATTGCTGTGAAGAGGATAGAAGCTAAATCAATGAGTATAAAAGAAATGAGTGAGTTTCAAGCTGAGATAGAGGTACTAACTAAGGTGAGACATAGGCATTTGGTGGATCTATTGGGTTACTGTTGTAAAGGGAATGAGGGGTTCTTGGTGTACGAGTACATGCCACAAGGGACACTAGCACAGCATTTGTTTGAATGGAGCGAACGGGGGTATCTCCCTATTGAATGGAACCAAAGGGTTAGGATTGCACTAGATGTGGCACATGGAGTGGAATATCTACACAGTCTAGCTCCGCAGAGTTTCATTCATAGAGATTTGAAGTCTTCAAACATACTTCTTGGGGAAGACATGAGAGCTAAGGTTGGAGATTTTGGTTTAGTTAAAAACTTGCCTAATGGGAAGAATTCTTTGGAGACAATAGTGGCAGGAACTTTTGGCTATCTTGCACCTGAGTATGCTGGTGGGTACTATAGAAACCTCAAACTTTTCATACTTCAGCTTACTCAAATAACTATGCAAATTTTGATTTATATTTTTTTTCAATCACTTTTTTTTTCCATGTCACTTACACATTAACCGAACCGACAGCTACTGGAAGAGTGACAACAAAAGTAGATGTGTATGCATTTGGAGTGATTTTGATGGAGATGATCACTGGAAGAAGAGCTCTAGATAATACAAGGCAAGAAGAAGGGTGGATGTCTATGCATTTGGCTACATGGTTCACCAGTATCCTAATGAAAGAGAAGACAATCCCGAAAGCAATAATTGATAACACCCTCAAGCCTAAGGAGGATAACTTAGTAAGCATTTGCAAAGTGGCTAAACTAGCAGTGAATTGCACCAATCCTGAACCATGCCAAAGACCAGATATTGGCCTTGCAGTCAGCATCCTGTCAGCTTTTGTGCAAGAATGGAGATTGTAAGGTCAAGGGTTGAATTGCCATAGTTGTAATTTTTTGACAATGAAATCCAACTACTCAGTCCATTCAACCCCTAAAATCTGCATTCTTAATGCAATATTATTTCTTCTCACTGATCTTAAAGCATTTATGGTGGCTTTTTTCCTTTTTTAATTTATCCGTAGTCACCAACTTGGTAGAAAGGTCACGCCCTAACTTCATCACACAAAATCCTTTTCTATTTATGTTAAGAACATTATTAATGTTTCTTTTGTTTTGTTTTGTTTTTTTTTGTCTAAAAATATATGATGAAAATGTTTCCCAGCAATATCATCAACCTGATTTCATTGTTATATTATAGGAATCTCAAAGTAATTTATTATCTCAAGACAAATGCTATTTGCAAACAATGAAACGGGTCATTATGTCAATTCAATGACATTATTATTAGCTTCACAGTTTTTTATGCCAATTAAATTTCCTCTCCCTCCAAGGTTCACAAAGAACACTGCAAAAGGATCCAATAGATGATAATAATACAGTTATTCTTTTTCAGCGAATTACTTGCCTTATCTAAGAACAAAAATTTGCTGTTTTTAAGGTTTTTCTTCCAGTCTTATGTCATAGTCCTGTTCTATCCTTACAAATGCATGCAAAATGATCTAAAGTGTAATGTCCAATCCTCCCTGTCCGATACAGATTAAGCAACTTTGCAGCAACCTTACTATGAACATCATCCCCTAATTCCAGAGATAAGTGAAAAGCTTTTGTCAATGCTGCGAACTGCATTTCTATAAGGTTCTCCATATCAGCTGTATTTTGCATGTCGCCATCAAAACATGAAATTGTCTTGAAAAGCTTTCGACGAACATCATGAACTATGATATCCTACATTAATAACAACGAACTCCATTCTCAGGTTTTAACAAGAACAAAAGACAAATCAATCATCATTATTGATTGGTATTCAGAAAAGGACACAACTAATAAAAAATAATGACAAATTCAATAACACAGTAAGTTTTCTGTCATCAAATTATGTTTAGTTACAGTTTACAACATGCACAAAACGTTCATATACCTTTTCAGGTTGTTGTGTTATGCAGCAAAGTTCATTGTGCATATAGATAGTTTGATGCTGAAGGGACGGGCAGGAAAAATTGCAAAGACAATTCTCACATTGTTATGGCTCCCTAGAGTGTATGTATATACATATATATATATAAGAGACAGTCAACACGGCAGTGCAATAGCAGATTATAAATGACACATAATCAGCATGATGGCAGCTTAATTTTAACTTAAGAAAAATGCCATTTGTATGTAGAATAAGAAAAAGAACACAAAGAAAAATAAAATAATAGAAAACAGTTGCTCATACCTGAGTGTGATCCATGAGCCTTTTTGTTTTCATATCTGTTTGTCCTTCACTTAGACTCTCTGCTCTGTGGTCTACAAGAAATCTATCAGTTTCATGGGTGGTCAACTTTGCCCATTTTTTATATTCATCACTTAGGTTGAGGATAGCCAGGAAATATCGAGCAAGTTCTTCTTCTCCAACCAAACAATCTCTAATTGCTCCTGCTTTTGAAAGAGGGGCAAAGCACATGGCTGAGTCTGACCATCACATTCATTATGAACAGACAGAAAGAAGGGGCAAACTGCTGCCATAATTTCACCTGTAATAGCTAGCTTGGAGCAGACCTCAGAATTAAAAAATTGAGGAGGCAGGATGCCAGGGGTGTCCAGCACATAAATATTGGGATGGCTACCAATCTGGAAAACAAAAATGTGAGTTTCAATCATAATATAACAAAAACAATTTTTATAACTTTTTTTTTTCTACTTTCACTTCACATTATCCTATTTCTCTGCAGTCAACCATTTCCTACTACAAAGAGCAACTGATTTTGAAAAAAAGTAGTTAATCAGTTTATCTTTAGACAATATTCTTTTCCTTTCTAAATGAAAAGTATTATCCGGAACAAGAACAGAACAGGTCCATGGGTATATTCTCCTATGCTGCACATTTGGTATGACATGAAACTGAACAGTATTGATCTTAAACTGAATAGTATTATCAGAAATGAAGAATGATTACATACCTTGAAGCTGCTGATATCTTTCGTTTCTCCTGGCTCTGGACTCAAGTTTGCATGCTTCAATTTTCCCTTCTCTAAGAAAATCATTCATATGTATTCAGAATTTACTAATTCTTCCAATAAGATGCCCGTGTGCGAGTGCACACACAGAGAGAAATTGCAGAAGGTCAAATTACCTGCAGCACTAATTCTTCCAATCTGATGCAAAGAGTTGCAAAGAGCTGACTTTCCAACATTTGGAATCCCAACCATCATCATGGTTATGGTAGAACCAGAATGATCCACGTTCTTCAATTTTCTGACTTGGGCTTGTAAGAAGTTGAGGAACTACAGAAAGTTAACCCCTTATGAATTGTGAATAAAAAGAAAGAGGAAAAATGTTAAAAATGGAATAAAATAAATGCTTAAAAATTTAACGGGGTCAAGGAAAAAAAAATACATATATTGCTGATAAGCTGCATATGGAGTTAAAAATTTGGAAAAGCAAGCAAAAGAATAACCAATATGCACAGTTTGGTTTAAACAGAATAAAGGAAAGACATGAAACAAAAATTGTCGCAGAATGATGAAGAATAAAGGTACCTCTTTGACGTTGTCCTTATTATGAGCATTAAGCACATAAGAAGTGCGGTGCTGTTGCTCAAAGTAATTGGTCCAATCCTAGAAACAAGTAAAGAGAAATATACATAAACAAGCATATGATTTGGCCATGGAAATGTGTAAAAGCAGAGTATATGTGAAGTTAATCATAAATTGACCTTGAGCTGGGAGCGATTAGCAAGGTCCATCTTGTTCATGATTATGATTCGGCGAGAGGAAGGAAGGTAATTGGTGAGGAGCTGATACTCTGAAGACAAAGGAATCTGAAACAGACATTTTATCGAACACTTATCAGTTAATTGGATGAATAAAGAACAATATGCATATAAGAAGAAAGAGAGGAGAGAAAAATACAAACCCTAGCATCCCTCACTTCAAGAATGAAATCAACTAATGGAATTCGTTGTGATATGGCTCGAGAAGCAGCTGCCATGTGAGGAGTATAGCATTCTTTGGCTCTGTCTCTAGCTGCTTTCTTCACAGCTTCACTTATTTCAGTTGCTAACTTTTTAATGTAGCTATTACCACTGATTCCCATTCCTTCTCTTCTTATTGTCCTCCTCCGCTTCCGCCTAACAGCCAGTTGGAGGGAACCTTTCTTTTTTGCTTCCGTTTTCGATATATTTAAGAAGTCAACCTTACAGAAACGACAACGTGTCTTTCCCTGAGCTGGATTTTGTCCACTTTTCGATTTTGATCACCGGCAATTGCATCAAATCTGTGACAACTTGTAATATTTGAATCTGTTTCTATCAAATACATTTCCAATCGCCTTAGATTGCGCTATTAAAATTTTAAAAGTTGCAGGTACACATGTAACTGTTTGTTAAAATGCCTAGCAGAAAGAACTTACGCTTCACCAGATTATATTGTTTAACTCACTGCATTTATATAGAGATTCTTCTCTTGATGATGATCATCAAGACTATGATTTCAAAGACTGTCCCTTACGAGTTACGCCAGATTCTACTAAGCGACAGCTCAAAGTGTGCTTAAAACTGGAGACAAACTGAGGCAAACAAGATTATTCTCAAATGAAGATGTTACAGAATACTCATAGGTAGGTCATGACCTGAAGCCTCTTCATTTTGATTCTGAATTTGCCCGGAATGCTGGATTCGACGATCGGGTTGTTCACGGAATGCTTGTTGCTGGATTATTTCCTAGCAATATCGCATCTGTGTCCTTTTCGTTGCTTTGGATTCAGAAATTTTGTACTCCCAGTAGATCTGGCAAAATGGACTTGTTTGGTGGATTTGGATTGAATCATCGTGTATTACAAATGTGCACATGGTAAATGAGTAAAAAATATACGGTCAATACTTAAATGAATTGAGCGGGATTGAATTGATCAATGTTTTTAATGAAAACAATTTTTGAATGAGATGCTAAAATGATTGTCATAAAAAAATATTTGTCCAAATTGGTCGGATAATTCATATGGGTCGACTGGAGGTTCAAACAAGCTAAAATGTGAATAGATTCAGTTGACTATTTTTTAATAAAAAATAATTATCGATATAATAATGGAATGTTAAAATAATTATAAAAATATTTTTATCGGCGGATTCAAATTATAAAAATATTTTTATAGTTGTCATTTTAATATCCCATTATTATATCGATAATTATTTTTCATTAAAAAAATGATCAAATTGGTCAATCCATATTGCAGCCCGTTTAGGTCTTCAACCGAATTATTTGGATTATCCAACCAATTTAGACTAATATTTTTTATAGTAATCATTTTAATATCTCGTTATTATATCAACAATTATTTTCATTAAAAATATGGGTTAGCCTAAAGTCGCTCAATCCATTTAAATATTGACATATTTATAACCCATATATTAGCCATTTATAATTCAACCCAAACCCGCCCATTTGGCCACATCTACTTTTTATTTTTTTTAAACTTGACACACATTATTTTCATATATGTTAAAAATTTTTGTTTTTTTTAAATTATTGAAAATTTTAGTTAATAAATTACTGTTATATAACTTTTCGAATATATTTTAATGTTTATTAATGAAAAATTAATAAATTAAGAAATAATAATAAATACTAATTAACTAATTTTTTTAAAAAAATTAAAATAAATTCGAAATATATTTTAAAGTTATGAAAATTAAAGGAATATAAATAATTAAATATAAAAATAATAAAATAGAAAAATTGTAATGAAAAGAAAAAAAAGTGAAATAAAGTTAATAAATTATAAGAGTACTTATGTATCGGTTATTAATTCAGTTAATAGGTTCATGAGTTAAAAAAATAAATCAATACATTAATATTAATTTTTTTAAAATACTAACCGTTAACCATTAAAATCAGTTCAGTTAATCTATTTTTTATATCAGTTTTGGTTTGATTTTTGGCTAACCAAATCCAACAGTTTTTTTACTCACCCCTAGTGGTCATAATATTATAACAATTATATTTAGGCAAAAAGCATTTTTAGATCCGTGAATTTATATTTTTTTAATTAAATTTTAAAATTTTCATTTGATTATATTGAATTTTTAAATTTTTATTTTCATTCACCTTGAATTACTAAATTTTAGTAAAATAATAATATAATTTTAATATAAATTGAATTCTTAAACTCTCATATTTATTTTATTAAATTTTTATTTAAATTGAACATGCATTAAAATAAAAGTTTAAAAAATTAATATAATAAAATAAAAGTTTAAAGATACATTTTAAAACTTAAAAACGATGCAATTATTATCTAATTTTGATTTGTCTCACAATATTATAGATTTTATATTTTATAGAAAAATAAGATCCACAAAAGGAAATTTAATTGTAATAGGATATATTGATTGTATTGAAATTAATATATGAGTAAAGTTTAGGGGTGAGCATGGACTGGTTAATCGGTCCATGAACCCAAAAAAAAATCAGTCCATTAATATCGGTTTTTCCAAAATACTAACCATTAACCAATCCGTTACTATTGATTAACCAATCCATCGGTTTCGAATTTTTGGACCGGTTACCTAACATTTTTCGATTAACCACTATAATTATAAAATATATTTATAAATAAAATTAAAATGTTAAAAGTACTTAAAAATTAAAATTTTTTCACTATAATATAACAATATTGTTGTTAAAATAAAAAAATTTGGTGGATATAAGCAAATTTATTTTTAAAAATTAATATTTAATAAGTAAATAAATTAACCGGTCCATAATTACTTTTAATTACATAAATTGTTATACTTACTAATAGCCAATTAAAAAAACTTAAAAATTTTAAAATAATTAGTATAATGACAAAAAAGTATATGATCACCTTTAATTAGGATAAATTGTTATATAACTTTTCGAATATATTCTGATTTTCATTATTGAAAATTTGATAAATCAAGAAATAATAAAAAATAATAAATATGGACATATTAAATAATTAATAAATTAACTATTCGGTTTCGGTTCGATTAACCGGTCACATGAGTTAAAAATCATTAACCAGTCCATTAATATCGATTTTTGCAAAACACTAACTATTAATCAGTCTATGACAATCGGTTAATCAGTCCATCGGTTCGGTTTCGAATTTTTTTTTTTTTTCCGATTAACCAAATTCATCAGTTTTTTTCTCACCTCTAGTAAAGTTGTTAGAAGATAGGGAATAATTGATGAACAAAGTTAAGCTGAATGATTTATTAAAATGCTAAAAGTTTTAGTACTGCGTCTTAAATCGACCGTCATACTTAATAATATAAAAATTGTACTGCATGATAATTATCTACAAAGGAGAATTATTAGTACATCAAAATCGTCTTATAAAAGTAGGAACACCCAGTGTCAGGTGTTCCTCCACATATATATATATATATATATATATATATATATATATATATATATATATAATTTTCTTTATTAGGCTAAAGTGGAGTTTATAAATATAAAAATTGATTTAACAGGTAAAAAATAAATATTAATAAATCAATAAATATTAATAAATGTTAATATTTACTTAGCATGTTATAATTATATAATAATTAATAAATAAATATTAAACATACCCGCCTTATACAACATGTCTTTAATTGCTGAATTCTGGTGAACAGTATTGTAATTGCTTACGAAATGACGGAGACAAAATCTGTGGAAAGCTAATGACTCATTCCAACCACTACTATCATCACGAAATAGGGTCATTATCTCGGCATGCCGGTTAGAAATAACAGTTATGCTCGATTGCTTTGTCACATATCGCATAATGCACGTCATGAACCAACTCCTGCTAGACTTATTCTCGCTTTCAACAATAGCAAATGCTACTGGGTATAAGAAATTATTACCATCTACAGATATTGCAATCAACAAAATTTGATGAAACTTCCTTCTCATAAAAGTTCCATCAATAAGCAAAACTGGCTTACAGTGAGGTAGTCCATCTGTGCATAGCTTAAATACCCAGAAGAGTCTTTTGAATTGTTTGCAATTAGGCTTCATACTATCTTCAACAATAAAGTCATCGGCAGTTACAGGATTGTATGTCTCCATAGCTTTCAGGTATCCAGGCAACCTTCCATAAGAACCCTCATAATTACCGAAAATCTCCTCTAAAGCCTTAGTCTTTGCATACCAGGCTTTACTGTAGTAGATATCATAATTGAAGCGATTTCTCATATTAGCAATTATTACACTGACTCTAAGATCGGGAGCAGCACTAATCATTTCCAGTATACAATCACAAATAATTTGCGAATCTAACTGCCTATGGTGTTGTGATACCAGCGAAGCATTACAGTTATGAGGTCCCTTGTAAACACTAATGCTCCAATAAGGACAAGTCCTTTTTTTTATTGCTCGCAGTCTCCATGGACAACCTACTTCAGCACGTGTGCAGCATACCGACCAGTACGATGGCTTTGACTCTACCACCTTGTACGACACATTATTAAGAATGGAGAATTTTTTCACACATGCCTTCACTTCGTCTTTCGATGTGAAGGTCAATCCTTCGCATAACTCTGAAACGCCATCCCATCTTATCATTGGAAAATTACCATACATATTAATCTCAGCTTCATCAAAATTAACGGACGCGTGGTGAACAGATGAAAATTGAAACTGTGAGAAGTTGGAATGCCCACGTACTCGCCCTCCTTCGTCATTTAATTGCAGATTCTGAACGCCTTCTGTCACTTGTATTGAACTACTCGGAATCACGTGATCATCTCCTTCATCTAAATTTCCTTGATCAACCTCATTCAAATCTATTTCTTCATCATCATCTTCTGGATCGTAACTTGGGGAAAAATAACCATTATTATCATTTTCAGCTACAGGTCTATCTATATCTTCACCTGTAGTTTCTGCACGATCAACACAATCATATGACCCAAAATTTATTTCATTTGGAACCCTTAACTCTCTAATCGGACTTGCATCTATTATTCCAGTTTCATCAATATTTTCACATTCTGCTGGCACCTCAAACTGTGTATAAAACTCGGACTGACTAACTGTTGGATACTGTGTATTACCACCCAACTCGTTCACTTTGTCCATAGATGGTACATCCCTTGTTTCTCCTGCGGTTCCCATTTGATTAAAATTATTCAACTCATTTTCTCGATCGCCAATTGCTATTTCTTCTGTCATAACTATTAGCTCCACAATACTGTATCCAGGAAATATATTAAAATTTTCATAAATTTGCTCAATATCCTCATCATCCACTATATCCATTGTTGCCCAGGAAATTGACCCCTGACTGTAAACTGGACACTTATATATCACCCTACAAATTCTCACTTCTGCAGCTAATTCCAATTTAACTGATAATTTGTGAATAAGTTCTGCAAATGTCGGTTTATACCTGAGCTTCATTCTTCTTGACCTAGCTGAAGGGCTCGAAACATCATAATTAAAATCAGATACGCCGAAAGTCGATTGTCCTCCGGTATGAATTATAAAAGTTATTGGAATTGACATTTTTTCCTACATTACATGCACACATATCATAAAATATTATTGGCATATTTATGATCTAAACTTAATTTAACTTCAATAGATTATTTCTTCAAATTAACAATTACTTATAACATAAATTTGTAGTATTTATTTTTCACAATTAATCCCGAAATATTTTTTCCAAAATAAATATTAATTACTGCATACCTTTAACGTTTAAATTGTTAGATAACCTTTACAATTATCAATACCTGCACATTAACATTAATATAAGATTAATATAATGTATCAATTTCCTTAACAAACACACAAATTAAATATACATTACCTTCAATGCAACGCGTATTCCATAAAAATTAAATTTGCGACATTTTTGGAAAGAGTTGTGAGTGAATTATAGAGAAAAAAATATTTAACATGAAGATAGAAAAATGTGTTTGAAGGAGAGGGAAGATACACCGGAGAAAACACATTTCAAGTACATATTTCCGGGGTCAAAGTATCTGCCAAAAATCGAAAAAATTAAGTGCCGATTTCTGGCACACCTGTCAGAAATCGGCACTAGTACATGCCGGTTTCTGACACATGGAAACCGGCTTTACTCTCTGCAGGTTTTCGATACCCCAAAATCCCAAATATTTTTCCTATAGCACCATTTTGTTAATTTTTTTTAAATCAACCCCAAAATCAAAAAAAGCCCAGGTGGCTACCTGATAAGACTGAGATTGTCTTTATTTAGAAAAGTGAGAGGTTGATTGGAAGTTTCAAGCGGTAAAGAGTGAGAGCCGATCGGATGGTTGAGACCTGTAATAAAGAATGCCCGGTCGGACCAAGCGTAAGTACTCCGAAACTTAAGTTAGTAGCTTTTTAGAGAGAGAATGCTTAGAAAAAGAGTCTCAAAAATTTGATACCTGGTGACACTGTTTATTGGGCTATTTATATGAGATAGGAGGGGTGCACTTGAGTGCTTGGAGAGTGATAACTGGCAGTCAAAGTAGGTGAGCGGCGAAGCGACAGGGAGCAGGTGAAGGGCATGGCGCTGCCTTATGTCAGTGGACTAATTGGACATATTGTCACATCAGTCCGATCGGACGTGGCGCTGCCTTCAAGCTCAAGCTTTATGCTCTTTGCTGATGGGCCTTGGGCCCTGCCAGTGGATTGGGCCGACTGAATGGACCTCTTTGGGTATGTTATTTATGGTGTTATCACTTGTCCTCCCTCAAAAGGGTCCGATCGGGTATAGATTTGCCTTGAGTTGCTCCGCTCAGGGAGAATTTACTTGAGTTATTCCGATCGGGAGATATCCATTGGCGAAATTTTTGAATTTGAAAGGCGCTTGTCTGAAGAGACGCACTTGTTGAGACAATTGTCTCATTTAATGTTGCTGCGCATGCATCGAGAGTGACGCTTCGTTCTTCGTACAACAATGATGCTTTTAGAACACGTGGCGATCATCCATTGGTGAGACGTTTGGCGTCTCCAAGAAGCTTTCGCCTATAAAAAGGTAACTTCTTGGCATTTTTTCCTCACTTTTCTGCAATCCTTAGAGAAACTCTATCAAAATTTCTTTTCGCCTCTTTCATACTTCGATGATTCTTGCTTTTCATTCCTCAAAATTTTTCAAAGTACCTACAACCTTCAATCAAGTAAGTACTCCTTTCTTGTCTGCCTTTAATTCTTTCTCTCTTTCTTTCTATTACACCATCGCATTCAACTCACTTCACCCCATTAGAGATTAGGGTTACTGTGTTGAAAATGGCTTCCAGTAGCGGTCGATCAATAGATAGGAGCTTCATGGAGGACTACAGGGATAAACCGGCAGTTGAGCGTTACTCCAGATTGAGCCCTAGCGAGGTGGCTGAAATCCCTTCAAAATATGGCCTTCCCGATGATGTCTTCGTGATGCCCTGCCCTGATTCCATGGCGGTGACGGATGGTCCTTTCGGTCATCAGGAGAACGAGTGGTTCTTTTGCCACCTTTGGAGCCTGGATGCAGGCCTGAGGTTCCCATTGGGTGCCTTTGAGATGGCGATATTAGATAGTTATGAGATTGCCCCAAATCAGTTGCATCCGAACGGGTGGAGATCGGTGGCCTGCTTCAAGATTCTCTGCAAAATAGAGGGGGTGGCTCAGACTCTAGACCTCTTCACCCATTTCTTTTACATATCGGGTCGGAGTGATGGGACAGAGTATTTCTTCACCAGCCGACCAAAGAGGAAACTCGTCCATATCCCCACCTTGATGAAAGGGTACAAAGAGAGGTTCTTCCTGGTGGGGATGATTGGCGAATTTGGGGTGCGTCTTACCCGATCGGGTGGAGCCACCATCTTAAAGGACCAAGCTGCTGTTCAACTCATGTATGAGGCCGACATCAAGAAATTGATAGACGCCGTGGCAAGACAAGAAGGACCCTACAAGTCCAGCTTTCTTCTGGGGACATTATTCGGGTCTTCTAGCTTCGAAGCTGTCGAAAATGCAGAATGTGAGCATTAGGATTGTAGTGGAGAGAGCAGCATAAGTTGATAATCATGCATTGCATATGCATTAAATGTATATTATCCTGAGAAGGATACTTATCTTGTTTGTTTTTGTGATGCAGTTGCGATGGCTGGAGGGGACGATATGACAAGGCAGCTCGTTGTTCGGGCTAACGCCAAAAGAGATACCGAGCGGGCAGCGAGGGAGCAGAGGAAGAATAGAAAAATCCTGCCCGCTTCGGAAGTGCACGCCTCGCGGGCTCTAGTGGATGCTCCTCATCCCGCTGTCCCGGTTACTGCCATCCCCGCCGCTCGTCTAGCCTTGATCATTTCTAGACCTGCGGCCCCCCAAATTAGTGCTGAGGATCGGCCTCGACACAGGCATATACTCTTACAGGAGGAGTCCGAGTCCGATGAAGCACAGCCAGCCGCCATTCCTCCCAACGTCCAACAGCTGAGGGAGGTCGCCAAGAAAAAAGGCTGCGGAGATGGTAGCTGCCTCAGACGCTTGAGTGGCAGAGAAAGGCAAGGCGCTGATCCAAAGCGAGTCGGCTTGGCGAGCTGCTGGGGGAGCCCTTGAGAGGCGAACCGTGCCTTTGAAGGACGTGCTGAGGGAGAACTTCGGCAATGACTGGTCGGCAAGCAACAAAGTAGTCGACAGTTATCTTTGTCGGGGTATTCTTCAGGATGACGACTTCAAGGTCATGGGATGTAACACCCCGCCATCCCCGTTGGAAGGATACCGGAGTGCCACCCGAGCAAACACATATAAACGAATCCAAAAGCATACAAATAAATAAAATAATAGATGAGAAATAAAGAAACTTTTAATCATATAATAGTAAATCCTTTTACATATATCATATCTATATCGTTTTTACAAAAAGAGGCTCGTAAGCAAATACATATACAAAAATAATTATTCCTTTACAAAAGATTCATTTTGCTATTAACAAGCCATGTACAAAATTACAGCGGAAGACTCCAAAAAAAAACTTCATCCAAAAAGACTTCTAATGGCCGACCTACAGATGTCTGACTCAAATCCAAACTCGCCACCTGCACGGGAAAAGAACCCGTGCTAAGCGATAACGCTTAGTGGGGAGGAACAAAACAAACGAACAATATGCATATACAATATTTATAACAATACAATAATCAAATGATTCAAAATCAAAGGCATCAAAATTACATATAAACATATCTCCAAATTCCTTACTTGACATGCATAATATATACATTACAAGCAATTAAGTACTCAATTCATAATTTTCATCATTCAAAGTATACAGATACAAGGTGCATAATATAAAGCTATGCAAGAATTCATGTGCATCATATACTTGTAATCGTGTCAAAAATGCATCTCAACATATGCAACACATTTAAACATATAGCCTGACTAGTCTAAAATACTCTCTAGAAGTGGATACGGTCAAATGGATACTGATAGAACACAGTATCCCAAGCATATAGAGACATGAGTTTCAAACATGTACTTTTCATATAGAGACCGAAGTCTCGCATTAAATCCATATAGACCCATATAGGATCGAAACAAGGATCCAAACGGACCCACGTATAACGTTTTATCATATAGCAGCTGCACACACACTCTGACCTAAGTAAGCGCTTACTTATCCACTACTATGGCTATTCAGGCTTAAAACACAACTCATCAATTCAATCACCAATCAATATGAGAATTGAAAATAATACAAATCTATAATCCATGTATACTTGTATACTGATCACATTTGAAACATGTAAATATAAATATAAAATACAAAAGTTAAAAGAACCTATAACTCACATTGAAATAATCCATACTCATGTAAATTATAAACATGTAAATCATGTACATTAATATTAATTAAGAACACAAATCTCATAATTAAACAATTATTAAAATACAATTCAAATTTTTAAAACCTAAACATTTGATATGTACTGGAAAATCCTTTAAACCAGAAGTTAAAATTATGCTTTTAGGAAACAGGGCAACAGGAGGGAGGCCGGTCACGAGTCACCCAGGCAGTGGTGTCTCGTGACACTGGCTTCACGCGAGCGCCAGGAAAAACAAAGGCAGTCACGAGCCGTGACCCTCCGTCACGCCTCGTGACGCCTGAGAGGAGAGTGGGAGGTCACGAGATCTCGTCTCGTGACACGCAGGGAAGGCAAGGTCGCGAGGCGTGATGCTCCATCACGTCTCGTGACTTCCCAGGGAAGGAGATCACGGCGTGATGCTCCATCACGTCACGTGACCTTCTTCAGGGAAGAGGGTCACGGCGTGATGCTCCATCACGTCTCGTGATCTTCTTCTCTCAAACAGCTTCTCCTTCTCAAAACTCCAGAATTCTCAGAAAACGTAAAAACCCAGAAACATCGTGAAAACAGAGTACATCAAAAACTCAAAATTCCACTTTATCTAAAACCATTTTTCATGCAATCATGATTCGAATACGTATTTTCAAGTCTCCAGAGCACATTCACAGCAATTATAATACAAATAACACATTTTTACAATTAAAACAGAGGCAATGCCAGAATATCAACTTTCCAGGATTTCCACATTCAAACCCATGCATGTTCATCTCATTTGCATATTTAACATCATTCTTTTCTACAGGAATCATGTATACACAGTACATATTTCATGCATTCAAATAAACAACACACATAGCCAACATTGACAACATACAGCAAGCAGGATCCAAGATTGAGAAAGAACAGACACTCCCAAACCTGATGAAGTTCAAAACGTCCACTGCACTCTTCAATCCACAATCTTCCCTTTTCCCTTCTCAATCCTCTTATCTTCAGATGCTTGCAAACAGGCAAAACCACATTCATTAATCCAAGAACAGAATCTCTAAAAAAAATCCAAAGGAGAAGAAGGAGAACCACACGAAAAATCGACAGCCACTTACCTTCTGAAGCTTCAAAGCTTAAAACCTAACTCAAGACAGATGAACACATACATGCAAATAGAAAGGATGAACCGAGAAAGAAGAGATTAAGAGTGGTTAATGTGAGAGAGAGAGAGAGCAAGAGAGAGAACTCCACGCCTCTTGTTTCCCAGGAAGCTAAGAATTTCTCAGACTTCTCTTTTCTCTCACCCACATGCACACACTCACACTCCACCTGGCACACATGCACGGTTTACAAACCCACTTATTACCCTTTTACAATCTGATCCAATCTATATTACCAATAAGTCCTTGTCAAATTTCCTTTTACTCACCAAACTAAAAATCTGTAATTTAAATCTTTTATTTCCTTGCAATCAATTCCTCTTTTCCTCAAGCAAATTACCCACTTGCCTTTAATTGTCCAATTAAAATTTCTAATTCCAATTAGGCCACTTATGGGGTGTGACATGGGAGATCCCAGCTCGCTCGCCCGGGAGCTCAGTATGTTCAACCAGCAGAGCCTAGAGGTGAGACTCGTTCTCCTGATTTTTGTTGCCTGGAAATTGGCAAAGTCCTCCTTTGCTAATGTTGTTATTTTCTTCTTCTTGTAGCTGATCAAGAGGGGTCGGCGTATGCACGGCCTGGCCAACTTTTTGGAGGCAAAGTCAAAAGATGCTGCCAAGGCGAAGGGGAAGGCAATTGCTCAACGCGATGCTGCCCAGAAAGAAAACTCTGCCCTTCGCTTGGAGGTGTCGGATCTGCAAAAGGAGACCTCTGCTCTTCGTGGAGAGGTGGTAAATGCGAGGAATGAGGCATCTTGGCACGCCCAGGAGCTAAAGTCTCGGCTAAGCGAGGTCGATTGGCTGAAGAGTGAGGTCTCACGCCTGACAGCTGATAGTGCTAAATGCCAGAAATTTGAAGAAGAGGCGACCAGATTGAGTGCCGAGTGCAAGCTCCTGGGCACTGAGAAGGGTAAAGCCATGGCAGAGTGCGACCAACTTCGAGCCGAGCGGGATTCGCTGAAGACTGCTTTGGAGGACAAGGAAACCTCCTGGAAGAAGAAGCTTGAAGAGGAGCTTGCCTCTCAAAAGGAGCAGCTTCTTGATCAACTGGGAGATGCTCAAGGGAAGTTGTCGTCGCGGCTAATCTATGAGGCCGGGAGGCGCTTCCCCGGGGCTGATCTCGACTGGATGGAAGATCCCAGCGTTTTGCCCGATCCGCCATCTAGTGACAATGAAGAGGAGGCTCCAAGAGAGGAGGCGACCGATAGAGCGACATCGCCCGTGGAAGATCCTTCGCTGATTGAAGTTCAGCCAGACGTGCCCCCTGGAGTTGAGGTTGGCGCTTCTTTGCCGGTGGAGCCAACACCTGAGGTGGCTGCTAAGCCTTCTCAACCTGCTGCCCCACCAAATGTAGAGCCTGTTGTCGAGCCGAGCGTTGAGACAGCTGCTAATCTAGTCCCGGCTCTAGTTGATGTAGAAATTGTAGACATAGAATTAAACATAGATTAGGATTTTCCATTGTATACTTTATTATTATTTTTATTTATTATTCATTTATTTATTTATTTATTTTTTGTACTAATCCTTGTAGGTTGTACAGTATACAATTTCTTCAATAAATCACAACTTTTTGTGTAAATTGCAAACTTTCATAGTTATGAATTTGCATTCTTCAATAACTTGTAAAACCGCATATAACTTGCTAAAATTGCATATAACTTGCTAATGTGATAAACTGATTAATCATAGATACTTCTTGGATTGGAATCAATAACCTTCAAGGCCAGCGTATGGCTTCTTAGCCTCACATAAACTTAGAATTAGGTGAATAGTTTCGTGCATTAAGTTAGTGTTTTTAGTTTGCCTTTCAATCCGTGATTGCTGGGTAACACTTAGTGATTGCTAGGCAACACTTAACTTGTGAGAAACTTTTGCTATAATCTTGACCCTCGCGTCTTTGGTTCGGGATTGGCATCGAACCTAGCGAATGAGTTAGCGAAAATTAGGCGTTTTCCGTATATTTGGATCGGAAATATCGTCGATTCTAACGGATGAGCCAACGTGTAAATCATGGTTTTCGTATCTTTGGATCGGGAATATCGTCGATTCTAACGGATGAGCATGTTGTGTAAACAGATGTATTTTGCCATTATTCAATTTTGTGTGAGCAAAAGATGCTTAATATTTCAACTTTATCACGCCAATGAAATTCCACAAGCTGTGGTTGAGTTTCTTGGAAACAAGAAGTTCACATTTGTTGGTAAAAAAGTGTTGAATGATGCTTGTAAATTATACGATGATTATGAACTTAATGTGACACATACTAAAGATTTAGATAAATGGGCAGCAAAGAACTATCACAATAGGGATATAAGAAGGATGGAATTGGAGGCTTTAGTACGTGAGTTTTTACAGAAAATAATTCCTAAGCCGCAGGCGATAACAATGAGTGAATGGGATGCCGAGGAGTTGACGTATGAAAAGGTTGATTATGCTTGCCTTGACGCGTTTGTTTCTTTTGAGCTTGGGGTTCTCTTGAGGAAACCTAGACATGAACTTCAGTACTTGGGTGAATTTGTCTGCCAAGAAAATTGTCGATCCTTTCACTTTTGAAGAGATTGTTCTTGAATATTTAGAAGGTAACGTTATCGGACTTCGGGTTTGCAAAGAAGACGTGAAAAAGCGTTAAAGAGATGTGAGACACAAAGGAACAGGCATAAAGGAAAGATCCAGGCAGAAAATTGGTTGGTGATTTATCCCAAGGCATGCAGGAGAGGATTGTGAATTTTCATTCAAATTCTTTTGACTGGCTGTACTTTTAACTGTTAAATTTTAATTTTCATCCATATGACTGGATCGAGTTGGTAATGATAATGGGACAGTGTCATTAGTATTGATGCGAATTCCTTGACATAGTATTTTCAATTAATCAGGCTCCCATGATAGCGATATATCTATATATATATAAAAGGATCATAGAGCAATATATACAATAGAAAAATGAATCAATGGTCAATTAATCAGTACCTAAAAATCCAATAACAGTGGTGCAAAGGGCAACCAGAGATAGCAAATGCCCCAGCTTAGGTTGGAAGCCATCCATTGTAAGCATCAAAAGGAAAAACCAAAAAACCAGATATAGTCCCATATAGAAAAATATTTTGGGTCAAAGAAAACAACTCGCAGCGTGACTTAAAACTTTTTATCAGGGGCAGTGAATTGAATAAATGTAGTTAAAAAAAATATATTATTGTATATTTGATTAATTTTCGCCTGTGCACCAATCTCTCAACACCATTTCCACCTAGCTACATGTATCACCTATCATCCTTCTCGATATATTTCTGAAATACCTTCAAAATTTGTGACAAAATTGTACTCCTAAATATACATACTTCAAAACCATTCCATGACCAAGTCGATTTTGTGAAAAGATCAAAAGACTTTAAGTGTACCAAACATGGTAATAGGAGGACTAATTTCGACACGAGTTGCTTTCCCCGCTGAGTGCAATTGCTGTAGTGCATTGGCTTCCTTGGGTGCTACTCCTTTTTCGATCCATATGGTAACATGGGGCCACTCGTTTTCTGACTCTATTTTTACACCATCAACGGATCCAAGTTGGGCTTCTAATGCAGCCATTTTATCTGTAAACCGTCAATTCTACTGGAACCTGATGTAATGGGACATTAGGACTCGTTGTTTTACTCCAAAATAAGTAGATGATAAACAGAACGAAAAGGAATGATCTTTGCCAAAAAATAGAATTAATTTTCTTGTTGTAGAAAGGGAACTTTAAAACTGCTTCTAAAAGATACTTCCAGATTGGCATAATACATATTCAGTCCCTTGAAATTGATAACTTCCATCATTTTGTTCTCTCAACTTTCCAAAGAACTACTTAATTCTTAAATTATCAATTTTTGTTACACATATTTGATTGTAGAATTTTTCTGCAAATGATAAAGAGATATATATCTTTAGATTTACATGGAAAAATTCATGCGTATCTTGAAGAAAAATTTCACATCAACATTTAAAGATCTAATGTATTAGAAAATCGAAAGTTCAAGGGGTTAAAATGGTTTCTCGAAAAGTATAAACGTTCAGGGGGCTGCTGCTGATGTATTAAACGCTGGTAACTTTTATCTTTGTAATTGATGCAAAGCTTTCCATTGGAAGCCACAGAGTTTTATAAATACCTATAAAAATTTGAATGGGAGGCCGTGATTTGGAGGGAGAAAAAGAACGCATAGATTTCTTGTAAAAATGAAGAAGAAGAAAAAGAAAAATTTAGTTAAATGGTGATGCTGTATTTTTGCAGCTTGGCTTCTTATGAATGAACGAATGCTGTGTTTTCTGTTTCTTTTGAAAGAAATCCTCTGTTTCTCTGCATTTTCTTATTCTTCTTCGTGTTATTTATATAATTATGCTTTTATTTGTTTTAGCTTTTGCTTCTGCTGCACCTGTCCAATCTCATCTCCTTCCCAGATCTCTAACACTTGTTGTTTCTATCCGAAATGATACTTTCTGAAAGATGAGCTATCCCTGGCTGAGTAATGCAAACAAAATAAATTCAGTCATTAAAAAAGCTAAATAAAAACATAAGATTCTTTGGAACCATATCTACAAATTAATAGTGGCATATATAAACTAATGTATTAACGCCTATTTGCATTTGTTGGCATGCTTGTCGTTGTCAATCAGCCTAGGCCTTGTTGCCAATGTCAAAGCTGCCATGCCACCTGTCTTTTTAAGATTAACCTGAATGGAAACAATGTGCAAAGTTTCATAGCAGCAAACACTTCTTCGTTTTCCCACTCTCCCTTTTCATGGGGTTAAGAATTATGTTTCTGAAAGGTTGGAAAATCCTTATAATACTTCTCTTTCTCCTCTTCCCCATCTCCGTGGCAGATGACAGTGTTGCTATGCGAAAACTGGCTCGTGCCCTTAGCCCGACGCCAGGTGGCTGGTCAATGAACTCAAGTGACTACTGCACATGGCTGGGTGTCGATTGTGATTCTTCCAACCGTGTCACCGACATCGATCTTGCCCATCAAAACCTCTCTGGCAACCTACCTTCTGAACTCTCCACTCTCTCTAACCTCCAATCCCTCAATCTTGACCAAAATCGTCTCTCCGGTCCTTTCCCTTCCCTTGCTAATTTAAGTGAACTCCACCGGGTTCGTATTGCCGCCAACAACTTCACCAGTATCCCTCCAGACTTCTTTCAAGGACTAACAAATTTGCAAGTCCTAAACCTGAGCGGGAATACCAATCTAGATCCTTGGTCTTTGCCCGCTGATTTGGCTCAATGTTCAAACCTGATCTATTTTGAAGCAAGTGCAGCAAATCTTGAAGGCAATATACCTGATATATTTGCCTACACACCCAGATTGAAGATTCTTATCCTGTCTTTTAACAATTTGAGAGGCATCTTGCCTGCATCTTTTGCGAACTCGAAAATTTTCGATTTGGAACTAAACAATCAGACTATAGGGTTATCTGGTTCCATAAACGTGTTATCATCAATGAGATGGCTTGTGACCTTATTGATCCATAACAATAACTTGACAGGTCCAATTCCAGATTTCTCAAAATGTGAGAATTTATACGAGTTGCGGCTAGCAGATAACCAACTCACAGGGATCGTGCCCCCATCATTGGAGTCACTTTCCAACTTGAAGTATATTTCTATAGCAAACAACAAACTGCAAGGTCCTAAGCCTTTGTTTGATGACATAATTGAGTTATCTAACACAAGTGATAATCATTTTTGTTTGCCTTCTGCTGGTGTTCCTTGTGATTCACAGGTGACTATAATGTTGGAGATTGCGGAAAATTTTGGATATCCAATCAAATTATCTGATACTTGGCTAGGTAATGATGCCTGCAAGAATTGGTCATTCGTTACCTGTAATAAAGACAATCAGATTGTAACTGTGAATTTGGGGAAGCAGAACTTTACTGGGACAGTATCCAATTCATTTGGCAATCTTATAGCATTGAGGACTTTGTATTTGAATGATAATAATTTGACAGGTTCCATTCCCGATAGCTTGACGAAATTGACACAACTTGAGCTTCTTGATGTGTCCAACAACAACCTATCTGGTAAAATGCCAGCTTTTGCAGCTTCAGTGCAGTTAATTACTAGACCAGGTAACCCTTTGCTCGAGACTGATAAGGGCCATCGGAGCAAAAATGCATCTAGACTACTCGTGATTATTGTTTCTGTCATTGCAGTTTTCCTATTTGTTTTCATTTTTTATAAAATCATGAAAGTATATGTAAAGTCTAATGAAGTGAAAGATCAGGAGGAGGGAACTCCTAGTCAGGAACAGAACAAAGACAACCATCAAGGGCTTCATTTTTTCAGGGATGGAAATGTTGTGATTTCAGTTGAAGTTCTGCAACAAGCAACAGATAATTTCAACGAAAACAAAATTTTGGGAAAGGGAGGCTTTGGAGTGGTTTATAAAGGCGAATTACACAACAAGACCAAGATTGCTGTGAAGAGGATAGAAGCTAAATCAATGAGTATAAAAGAAATGAGTGAGTTTCAAGCTGAGATAGAGGTACTAACTAAGGTGAGACATAGGCATTTGGTGGATCTATTGGGTTACTGTGGTAAAGGGAATGAGGGGTTCTTGGTGTACGAGTACATGCCACAAGGGACACTGGCACAGCATTTGTTTGAATGGAGCGAACGGGGGTATCTCCCTATTGAATGGAACCAAAGGGTGAGGATTGCACTAGATGTGGCACATGGAGTGGAATATCTACACAGTCTAGCTCCGCAGAGTTTCATTCATAGAGATTTGAAGTCTTCAAACATACTTCTTGGGGAAGACATGAGAGCTAAGGTTGGAGATTTTGGTTTAGTTAAAAACTTGCCTAATGGGAAGAATTCTTTGGAGACAATAGTGGCAGGAACTTTTGGCTATCTTGCACCTGAGTATGCTGGTGGGTACTATAGAAACCTCAAACTTTTCATAATTCAGCTTACTCAAATAACTATGCAAATTTTGATTTATATTTTTTTTCAATCACTTTTTTTTTTCCATGTCACTTACACATTAACCAAACCTACAGCTACTGGAAGAGTGACAACAAAAGTAGATGTGTATGCATTTGGAGTGATTTTGATGGAGATGATCACTGGAAGAAGAGCTCTAGATAATACAAGGCAAGAAGAAGGTTGGATGTCTATGCATTTGGCTACATGGTTCACCAGTATCCTAATGAAAGAGAAGACAATCCCGAAAGCAATAATTGATAACACCCTCAAGCCTAAGGAGGATAACTTAGTAAGCATTTGCAAAGTGGCTAAACTAGCAGTGAATTGCACCAATCCTGAACCATGCCAAAGACCAGATATTGGCCATGCAGTCAGCATCCTGTCAGCTTTTGTACAAGAATGGAGATTGTAAGGTCAAGGGTTGAATTGCCATAGTTGTAATTTTTTGACAATGAAATCCAACTACTCAGTCCATTCAACCCCTAAAATCTGCATTCTTAATGCAATATTATTTCTTCTAACTGATCTTAAAGCATTTATGGTGGCTTTTTTCCTTTTTTAATTTATCCCTAGTCACCAACTTGGTAGAAAGGTCACGCCCTAACTTCATCACAGAAAATCCTTTTCTATTTATGTTAAGAACATTATTAATGTTTCTTTTGTTTTGTATATAAACAAGAAATTAAAAAATGTTTCCCAGCAATATCATCAACCTGATTTCATTGTTATATTATAGGAATCTCAAAGTAATTTATTATCTCAAGACAAATGCTATTTGCAAACAATGAAACGGGTCATTATGTCAATTCAATGACATTATTATTAGCTTCACAGTTTTTTATGCCAATTAAATTTCCTCTCCCTCCATGGTTCACAAAGAACACTGCAAAAGGATCCAATAGATGATAATAATACAGTTATTCTTTTTCAGCGAATTACTTGCCTTATCTAAGAACAAAAATTTGCTGTTTTTAAGGTTTTTCTTCCAGTCTTATGTCATAGTCCTGTTCTATCCTTACAAATGCATGCAAAATGATCTAAAGTGTAATGTCCAATCCTCCCTGTCCGATACAGATTAAGCAACTTTGCAGCAACCTTACTATGAACATCATCCCCTAATTCCAGAGATAAGTGAAAAGCTTTTGTCAATGCTGCGAACTGCATTTCTATAAGGTTCTCCATATCAGCCGTATTTTGCATGTCGCCATCAAAACATGAAATTGTCTTGAAAAGCTTTCGACGAACATCATGAACTATGATATCCTACATTAATAACAACGAACTCCATTCTCAGGTTTTAACAAGAACAAAAGACAAATCAATCATCATTATTGATTGGTATTCAGAAAAGGGCACAACTAATAAAAAATAATGACAAATTCAATAACACAATAAGTTTTCTGTCATCAAATTATGTTAGTTACAGTTTACAACATGCACAAAACGTTCATATACCTTTTCAGGTTGTTGTGTTATGCAGCAAAGTTCATTGTGCATATAGATAGTTTGATGCTGAAGGGACGGGCAGGAAAAATTGCAAAGACAATTCTCACATTGTTATGGCTCCCTAGAGTGTATGTATATACATATATATATATAAGAGACAGTCAACACGGCAGTGCAATAGCAGATTATAAATGACACATAATCAGCACGATGGCAGCTTAATTTTAACTTAAGAAAAATGCCATTTGTATGTAGAATAAGAAAAAGAACACAAAGAAAAATAAAATAATAGAAAACAGTTGCTCATACCTGAGTGTGATCCATGAGCCTTTCTGTTTTCATATCTGTTTGTCCTTCACTTAGACTCTCTGCTCTGTGGTCTACAAGAAATCCATCAGTTTCATGGGTGGTCAACTTTGCCCATTTCTTATATTCATCACTTAGGTTGAGGATAGCCAGGAAATATCGAGCAAGTTCTTCTTCTCCAACCAAACAATCTCTAATTGCTCCTGCTTTTGAAAGAGGGGGAAAGCACATGGCTGAGTCTGACCATCACATTCATTATAAACAGACAGAAAGAAGGGGCAAACTGCTGCCATAATTTCACCTGTAATAGCTAGCTTGGAGCAGACCTCAGAATTAAAAAATTGAGGAGGCAGGATGCCAGGGGTGTCCAGCACATAAATATTGGGATGGCTACCTATCTGGAAAACAAAAATGTGAGTTTCAATCATAATATAACAAAAACAATTTTGATAACTTTTTTTTTTCTACTTTCACTTCACATTATCCTATTTCTCTGCAGTCAACCATTTCCTACTACAAAGAGCAACTGATTTTGAAAAAAAGTAGTTAATCAGTTTATCTTTAGACAATATTCTTTTCCTTTCTAAATGAAAAGTATTATCTGGAACAAGAACAGAACAGGTCCATGGGTATATTCTCCTATGATGCACATTTGGTATGACATGAAACTGAACAGTATTGATCTTAAACTGAATAGTATTATCAGAAATGAAGAATGATTACATACCTTGAAGCTGCTGATATCTTTCGTTTCTCCTGGCTCTGGACTCAAGTTTGCATGCTTCAATTTTCCCTTCTCTAAGAAAATCATTCATATGTATTCAGAATTTACTAATTCTTCCAATAAGATGCCCGTGTGCGAGTGCACACACAGAGAGAAATTGCAGAAGGTCAAATTACCTGCAGCACTAATTCTTCCAATCTGATGCAAAGAGTTGCAAAGAGCTGACTTTCCAACATTTGGAATCCCAACCATCATCATGGTTATGGTAGAACCAGAATGATCCACGTTCTTCAATTTTCTGACTTGGGCTTGTAAGAAGTTGAGGAACTACAGAAAGTTAACCCCTTATGAATTGTGAATAAAAAGAAATTTAGGAAAATGTTAAAAATGGAATAAAATAAATGCTTAAAAATTTAACGAGGTCAAGGAAAAAAAATACATATATTGCTGATAAGCTGCATATGGAGTTAAACATTTGGAAAAGCAAGCAAAAGAAAAACCAATAGACATATGCACAGTTTGGTTTAAACAGAATAAAGAAAAGACATGAAACAAAAATTGTTGCAGAATGATGAAGAATAAAGGTACCTCTTTGACATTGTCCTTATTATGAGCATTAAGCACATAAGAAGTGCAGTTCTGTTGCTCAAAGTAATTGGTCCAATCCTAGAAACAAGTAAAGAGAAGAATACATAAACAAGCATATGATTTGGCCATGGAAATGTGTAAAAGCAGAGTATATGTGAAGTTAATCATAAAATGACCTTGAGTTGGGAGCGATTAGCAAGGTCCATCTTGTTCATGACTATGATTCGGCGAGAGGAAGGAAGGTAATTGGTGAGGAGCTGATACTCTGAAGACAAAGGAATCTGAAACAGACATTTTATCGAACACTTATCAGTTAATTGGATGAATAAAGAACAATATGCATATAAGAAGAAAGAGAGGAGAGAAAAATACAAACCCTAGCATCCCTCACTTCAAGAATGAAATCAACTAATGGAATTCGTTGTGATATGGCTCGAGAAGCAGCTGCCATGTGAGGAGTATACCATTCTTTGGCTCTGTCTCTAGCTGCTTTCTTCACAGCTTCACTTATTTCAGTTGCTAACTTTTTAATGTAGCTATTACCACTGATTCCCATTCCTTCTCTTCTTATTGTCCTCCTCCACTTCCGCCCAATAGCCAGTTGGAGGGAACCTTTCTTTTTTGTTTCCGTTTTCGATATATTTAAGAAGTTAACCTTACAGAAACGACAGCGTATCTTTCCCTGAGATGGATTTTGTCCACTTTTCGATTTTGATCACCGGCGATTGCATCAAATCTGTGACAACTTGTGATATTTGAATCTGTTTCTATCAAATACATTTCCAATCGCCTTAGATTGCGCTATTAAAATTTTAAAAGTTGCAGGTACACACGTAACTGTTTGTTAAAATGCCTAGCAGAAAGAACTTACGTTTGACCAGATTATATTGTTTAACTCATTGCATTTATATAGAGATTCTTCTCATGATGATGATCATCAAGACTATGATTTCAAAGACTGTCCCTTACGCCAGATTCTACTCAGGGACAGCTCAAAGTGTGCTTAAAACTGGAGACAAACTGAGGCAAACAAGATTATTCTCAAATGAAGATGTTACAGAATACTCATAGGAAGGTCATTTTGATTCTGAATTTGCCCGGAATGCTGTATTTCGACGATGCTGCATTATTTCCTCGCACTATCGCATCTGTTTCCTTTTCGTTGCATTCTATTCAGAAATTTTGGACTCCTATATATATTGTAAATAAAATACTTTACTGAAATGCGCGGTCGTAATATTATAACAAATATATTTAGGCAAAAAGCATTTTTAGATCTGTGAATTTATATTTTTTTAATTAAATTCTTAAATTTTTATTTTTATTCACTTTCAACCGAAATTATTAAATTTGAGTAAAATAATAATATAATTTTAGTATAAATTGAATTTTCAAACTCTCATATTTATTTTATTAAATTCTTAATTAAATTCAAAGTGCATTAAAATAAAAATTTAAAAAATTAATATAATAAAATAAAAGTTTAAAGATCCATTTTAAAACTTAAAAACAATGCAATTATTATCCAATTTTGAATTGTCTCACAATATTATAGATTTTATATTTTATAGAAAAATAAGATCCACAAAAGGAAGTTTAATTGTAATAGGAATATATTGATTCTATTGAAGTTAATATACGAGTAAAGTTGTGAGAAGATAGGGAATAATTGATGAACCAAGTTAAGCTGTATGATTTATTAAATAATGCTAAAAACTATATTACTTACTGTCTCTTAAACCCACCGTCATACTTCATAATATAAAAATTGCACAACATGATAATTATCTCCAAAAGAGAACTATTAGTACATCAAATACGTCCTATAATTATTCAAAACAAAAGTATAAATCGGTACTGCCATTATAATTCAAAATTATAACAACCTGAAAGTTTAATTATGGCCAATTTTATAGTATATAGTATTTGACTTTGAAACATTCAATTGTCACCTACTTTCATGAATGCCCGATAATTATAACGCTCAGAAAAATACAATCCTAGTTTATCGCTACAAGCCCCCCCAAATTCCAACCCTTATTTAGCGCAGTAAAATTGGTCTACAAGCAACAGTTTAAACCTCTAGTTTCTAATGGTTTATAATATAATATAATCCTAAATCCAGTAGGAAAATAATTACAGCAACAGATGCCTTGTACAAGACAATCAAACATTACACAGTAACACACAAATCCTACAAGTAGCCTTGCCGCTTCACTTTCATTAAGAATGTGTGTCTCTGGTCCTTTGTTGTTGTATGATATTCAATACAACGGTGATCATATGTTCACCACTGTAACAGCCTCAGCTGCTGTAGTTGAGGAATGGATTGCCACCACTCTTCGAATCTATAGCTGTTATCTGTGCAAGCTTCTTGTCGGCCTTGACACCGAATGGTAGATGTCTACTGAGCCTGGTGGCTACCAAGAGGTTGCCATTATTCAACTTTGTGTGGGCAAAAGATGCTTAGGGCCTGTTTATTTACAGAAAACTGCTCCAGTTTTTCAGAAAATTTTTTCACAGAAAACAGAAAACAGAGATCGTGTTTATTTTAGTCAATTTTCTAAAATAGAAAATAGAAAATAGATTTTTCAGTTTTCTAAAATAAAGAATAGATTGGAAAACTAATAAAAGATGTTTTCTAAATTTTCTAAATTATTTTAATATACATGTGTGTATATATTTACACATATATATATACATACATATACATGTATGTGCATACATGCATATGTATATGTATATGTATGCATAGACATGTATGTATCTGCATACATACATATATGTATATGTATGTATGATGTATGTATGTATGTATGTACATACATACATATGTATATAAGTACATACATACATATATGTATATGTATGTATGTACATGCGTATGCATGTAGATACATACATATATGTATGTACTTATATATATATATGTATGTATATACATACATATACATATATATGCATGTACGTAGACATACACATACATATGTGTATATATATATACGTATATATATACATACATATACATGTACATGCACATACTTATACATATAGATACATACATATATATGTGCGCGCATATGCATATACATATACACATACACATACATGCATGTCACATGCATATGCATATATATATATACATATGCACATGCGCATGCATATGCATATGCATATATATATATATATATATATACACACACACACACACGCATACATATATATATATATACACACACAAACACATATATTTATATGCATATGCATGTGCATGCTATTCATATATATATATATATATATATATATATATAGAATATAAATACTCTAATTTAGCATTTATTGTTATGTATGTGCATATGTATATGCATTTATGTGTATGTATGTACATACATATACATATATATAGAAAATAATTACTCTAATTTTTCATTTATTGATATGCATATGCATATGTATATGTACATACGTACATATATATATAGAAAATAAATACTCTAATTTTTTATTTTTTGATAAATAAACGCGTTCTCTAAATTTTCTACAGAAAATAAATACTCTAATTTTCTAAGAAAATAGAACACAGAAAACAGAAAACTGTTTTCTGTAAATAAACAGGCCCTTAGTATTTCAACTTTATCACGCCAACAAAATTCCACAAGCTTTGGTTGAGTTTCTTGGAAGCAAGAAGTTCTCGTTTGTTGGTAAAGAAGTGTGGAATGATGCTTGTAAATATTATAAACTTAATGTGGCACATACTAAAGATTTAGATAAATGGCAGCAAAGAACTATCACGATAGAGAGATAAGAAGGATGGGATTGAAGGCTTTAGTACTTGAGTTTTTACATAAAATAATTCCTAAGCCGCGGGTGATAACAATGAACGAATGGAATGCTGAGAAGTTGACGTATGAACGGGTTGAATATGCTTGCCTTGACGCTTTTGTTTCTTTTGAGCTTGTGGTTCTCTTGAGGAAACCTAGACGTGAACTTCAGTATTTGGGAGAATTTGTCTGCCAAGAAAATTGTCGATCCTTTCACTTTTGAAGAGATTGTTCTTGAATATTTAGAAGGTAACGTTATCGGACTTGGGGTTTGGAAGGAAGACGTCAAAATGGTTAAAAGTAAGAGATGCAAGGAAAGATCCAGGCAGAAGATTGGTTAGTGATTTATGCCAAGGCACGCACGAGAGGATTGTGAATTTTCTTTCAACTTCTTTTAACCGACTGTACTTTTAACTATTAAATTTTAATTTTCATCCATGTGACTGGATCGAGTTGGTAATGATAATGGGACAGTCTCATTAGTATTGATGCGAATTCCTTGACGTGTTCAATACAATAGTATTTTTAATTAATCAGGCTCCCATGATAGTGATATATCTATATATATATAAAAGGACCATAGAGCAGTATATACAATAGAAAAACGAATCAATGATCAATTAATCAGTACCTAAAAATCCAATAACAGTGGTGCAAAGGGCAACCAGAGATAGCAAATGCCCCAGCTTAGGTTGGAAGCCATCCATTGTAAGCATCAAGAGGAAAAACCAAAATCCCATATAGAAAAATATTTTGTGTCAAAGAAAACAACTCGCAGCATGACTTAAAACTTTTTAGCAGGGGCAGTGAATTGAATAAATGTAGTTAAAAAAAAAATTATTATTGTATATTTTGATTTTCGCCTGTACACCAATCTCTCAACACCATTTCCACCTACATGTATCACCTATCATCCTTCCCGATATATTTCCGCAGTACCTTCAAAATTTGTGACAAAATTGTACTCCTAAATATACATACTTCAAAACCATTCCATGACCAAATCGATTTTGTGAAAAGATCAAAAGAATTTAAGTGTACCAGACATGGTAATAGGAGGACTAATTTCGACACGAGTTGCTTTCCCCTCTGAGTGCAATTGCTGTAGTGTGTTGGCTTCCTTGGGTGCTACTCCTTTTTCGGTCCATATGGTAACATGGGGCCACTCGTTTTCTGACTCTATTTTTACACCATCAACGGAGCCAAGTTGGGCTTCTAATGCAGCCATTTTATCTGTGAAGAAAAGAGCCGTCAATTCTACTGGGACCTTATGATTTAGAAAGAGTCCGAAACGCGCTACAGCTGCAACACCGTGACTTCTCTTGTGGGCAAGAGTTACATGAGCCTTAGTAAGGTTGTGCTCCATGTCCTTGTCCCTGAGAAAGGCTTCGACCTTGGGGTTCTTCCGAGCCATCTACTCGAAGGAATATAAGAGTCACTTTCAGCTAGAGCATATATTATCTCAATTATAAAATAAATAGTAACTCAAAATATGTATGACTGGCCATTTTAAGGAAGACCCCAGCAAAGAAGAAGACTAGTTTAAAAGAGAAAAATGAACAAATAAGAAGATGATTTACTTTCATAATTATTTTTGTCAAATGTCAAACAACTGATTTCAGCAATCACTGGGACAATGGAAGATACTGACATATGAATGTGCAAATCGACAATCCAATAAGAGCGAATTGTCTGGCCAAGATATGAGCCCACATGGGCTCTAATTGACCTTTATAACACTCCTATCTAGCCTGAAGGAACTGCTCATGTGAAACCTAACAAATTATTAGTTTTCATTTATTATATGTTTGAAATGAGAATATTCTTTCTTTTTTTTTTGGGGGGGTAAAATCCTGGAAGATGTGTTTAGAAAATCCTGAACATGAATGACAAAACGTTCGCTCAATCTCCTCAGAAAATTAGAAGACAATAAGCAAGCAAAACTTTTTTTAACTTACATCGTTGAGGGAGTTGGAAATTTCTGCAACAGGCAAACTAACAGCAGCAAAAACAATTGTTCCAAGTTTCCTCTTCTCTGTGTATTCGCCTTTCGCAATAGCTCTTAGTTGTTCCAGCACTTGCTGAACTACAGACTCAAATGGAACCTGTGTAGACACAAGTTATAAATAAATTTATCACTTAAGTAAACAGGAGCATGGCTGGATGTACCCAACACAAATAAAGATAGGAAAAACAAAATTAAAAAGAAAAGAAAAAAGGATAACCCACTAGTGCATGTGCATGTGCAAAAGCATAAGGTCAAAACCTGAATGGAATTGAGGTATTCAGCATTGGCAAACAAGACTTCCCGCAATCGCTTCTCCCAGTTTGACCACTCCCTTGCATATGATCCCTTAGTGGACTCCAATCTAACCATATAATAAAAATAATTAAGTAAATACATGCCCACTGGATTTGAGGAAGTATGAAAAAAGCTGTATATTATATAACATGTAAAATGTCTTGAGCAGAAAGCAAATAAGAACTACTCGCCTGCCATGTCTGCTAGTATGAAGTCTGTATAGATTAATTCCCTCTTCCAAAATTGTCCTCACAGGATCTGGCAGAAGGCTCCTATAGCAGCACAAAGGATGCTAGTCACATTGATTGAATGACGAGGATAGAAACAAAGAATATTGGTCATTCACACCAAAAAAAAAAATAAATAAAGAATAACAAAACAGAGAAAGAAGATTACGCAATCATACGAGTCCACGCACATCTTAGGTTCAAATTTAATTACCTATCAGATTTTAGCAATGGCATCTTCACTAAAGATCCAAAACGCTCAATCAGTTCACTTTCAAACTCGTTTCGACTCTGGAAAATGCAAGCAAGGACAATTCAATTTTTTTTATCTATCTTTTTTTTATTGGTCAACTTTAGCTCAGAAAAAAGAAATGAAAATACCTTCCCATCATAAAGATGATAAAACATTAGCAGAACATAACCAGCATTTGGAGACCCTTTGTCCAGATTGCCCTTTAAAAGTTCAAAGTGAAGATCAAATGTTGGAAGATCGTATCAAAAGCATGTTATCGTCTAAAAACTTGCAAGAGAAGAACAAAGTGAAGATGATAAGTACCGGATGATTAACCCGCTGTAGAACACGAAAAATGAAAATAGCTAAGGCATCAAGAGAAAATGGATTTGATTCCATTCCTGAAATGTTAACAGGCAATAGCTATTATCAGCCAACAACAGAAATACAAACTACTCACCATTAAAGACCAAAAGACTTCCTGATTTTTCCTTTTTGTTTTTCAAAGAAAAAAACTTATCATTACAAAAATAAAAAACATAGACTTAATAAGTTAACTTACACTACTGTTTAAAAGTAAACAAAAATCATATGTTTTTCTTTTTTTTTCCCTTTTGCTGACACATGAAGGTTGATGGTGAAGAGAGAGATTCTCAGTTTACAGTAAGTAGTTGGTTTCTATGGTACACATATCCAAGGGAACAATGAAAAATATATATACACACACACACACTCAAGGCAAGCCTTAGAATCTACAGAGAACTAGTTTGAGTTTATACTCGAGCTTTAGAATCATTAGAACTGTGAAGCCATGGATGTGAGAGCAAAAAAGACCAAAAGAAAGCCAACATGTCTTGTAGTGAAGCACCCAATATGGTTGTGGAAGTAATCAGGAATTCTTGCAGTTACAAAAATAGGACATGTGGGGGAAGACAAAGTAATCACAAACTTTAGAAAAAAGTACTTGCTGGTGTAGCTTGCATAAAGGAAAAGAATGGCAGAAATGAAGGAGGTGGCTTTTATTCTCTTTTGCTGATAGACTATATCACTGTAAGTAAACAAGTGTTCTATTTCTTATTACTCAACAATAACATATTTATATACAAAAATTGTATTAGAAGTCAACTACGTTTGTCAACTATTTCTGCTCCTACTACTCCTATATTTGCTCCTATAATCACGTATCATGACAGTCTGTAACACTCCCCTTCAAACTGGAGCATAGATATTGATCATACCCAGCTTGTTACATAAATATTCAACTCACGGCCTATTTAAAGATTTTGTAAATAGATCACCTAATTGTTCTGCTGTTTTCACATATCCTGTTGAAATCACATTATCTTAAATTTTTTCACGAATGAAGTGACAGTCCACTTCAATATGTTTGGTTCGCTCATGATACACTGTATTTGAGGTAATGTGGAGAGCAACCTGATTATCGCACCAAAGCTTGGCTGGAGTAGAGGGATTTATACCAATTTCAGCAAGCAAATGACGAATCCATAAGATTTCACATGCAGCCTGTGACATGGCTCTATATTCAGATTCTGCACTTGACTTGGACACTACAGTTTGCTTCTTACTTCTCCAAGATACTAAATTTCCTCCAACAAAAACACAATATCCTGTAGTTGATCTTCTATCAGTCTTAGACCCTGCCCAGTCTGCATCAGTAAAGCACTAAATGCGGTTATATCCATGATCACTGTAGAGTATACCTAGTCCAGGAGCCCCCTTCAAATAACATAGGATATGCTCCAAAACTTCCCGATGCTTGACTGTTGGGGCTGTCATAAACTGACTAACAACACTTACTGCAAATGCAATATCTGGACGAGTAACTGTAAGATAATTCAATTTTCCAATTAACCGCCTGTATCTTTCTTGATCATCAAGAGGATCACCATCATCTTTTGTGAGTTGTATAGGGGTACTACGTAATTTAGCTCCCAATTTTCCAGTTTCTGCAATTAAATCAAGAACATACTTTCTTTGAGATAAAAAAATTCTCTTCTTACCTCTTGAAACTTCTATTCCAAGAAAGTATTTCAGTTGACCCAAATCTTTAGTGTGAAATTTATCATGCAAGAAAGACTTAAGAGAAGAGATTCCTTCGTAATCACCTCCTGTAATTACAATGTCACCGACATATACAACAAGGAGAATAACACCAGCTGCTGATTGTCTGTAGAATACGGAATGATCAGTTTGACTCTTCTTTAACCCAAACTCTTAGACAATCTTACTGAATTTGCCAAACCATGCGCGAGGACTCTGTTTTAGTCCATATAGAGATTTCTTTAAGCGACAAACTTTTCCATACTCCCCTTGAGCAACAAAACCAGGTGTTTGCTCCATACATACCTCTTCTTGTAGATCACCATGAAGAAATGCATTTTTGATATCCAGTTAATGTAATGGCCAGTGTTGAGAAGCAACAAGAGAGATGAATAGACGAACAGAAGCCAACTTAGCTACAGGAGAAAAAGTGTCTGAGTAATCTACTCCATATGTCTGTGCATATCCTTTGGCTACAAGGCGGGCCTTAAGTCTGGCAATAGATCCATGTGGATTTACTTTAATTGCAAAAACCCATTTGCATCCAACAGCCTTTTTGTTGTGGGGTAAATCTACTAACTCCCAAGTGTGGCTATCATCTAGAGCTTTGATTTCTTCAAGCATTGCAGTGCGCCATCCAAGATGAGATAAAGCTTCTTTAACTGTTTTAAGTATGGAAATGGAGTCTAGAGAAGCAATAAAAGCACTAGATGGTGGAGACAAGTGATTATATGAAATAAAGTTAGCAATGGAATAAGTAGATTTATAACTGCATTTACCTTTGCGAAGGCTGATGGGAAGATCAAGATCATTTGGTGGAGGATCCAATGACGAAGTTGATTCTGGTGTAGGACATGTATCAGTAGTCACTGTTCTCCTAGAATAAACTTGAACAATAGGTGGCTTGTCTGGAACTGGGTTGTCTGAAACTGAAGTCTGATCAACAGGAGAAACATCATGAGTAACACTATCTTCCACTGATTGTTCAAAACTTGATATAGATTTATAGATAAGACATTCATCTTCCTCCCCCTGACTGATAGAAGTAGACTTGGTAGAGAAAAATGATACTTGCTCTGAAAATGCTACATCAGTAGAAATCACATATCTGTTGAGACCAGGAGAATAATACCGATATCCTTTTTGAAGACGAGAATATCCTAAGAATACGCACTTCAAAGCTTTAGGATCTAGTTTTGTAATATGGGACCGTACATCACGAACATAACACGTGCTTCCAAACATTCTTGGCTCGATTGGAAATAAAGGTTTATGAGAAAAAATGATATGGTAGGGACTATTAACATTAAGTACCGTAGATGGCATCCGGTTAATCAGAAAACATGCTGTGGATACGGCATCAATCCAAAATTGCTTAGGAACTTTCATCTGAAACAACAAGGCACGAGCAGTTTCAAGGAGTCTATTCTTCCGTTCAGCCACTCCATTTTGAGAGGGCGTATCAACACATGATGATTGATGGAGAATACCATGTTGAGTCATATAGGTTTGAAATGGTTCTGACAGGTACTCTTTAGCATTATCACTCCGTAATATGTGCACAGAAACGTTGAATTGTGTCTTAATCTTAGATCAAAAAGCAAAGAAATGAGTGAACATCTCAGAACGATTTTTCATAAAATAAATCCAAGTCATTCTAGAAAAATCATCAACAAAAGTAACAAAATATCTTAATCCTGTTTTGGATACAACAGGACATGGACCCCACACATCGGAGTGAACTAATTCAAAAGCAAATCCAGCTCATTTATTAATTCTAGGACCTAATGAGCCTCGATGATGTTTTGCATAGTGACATGACTCACAATCTAATGATGAGACTTTATTAAATTGTAGATTTATTTTCTTCAAAATAGGCAACGAGGGATGTCCCAGCCTGCAGTGAGCTTCAAAAGGTGAAATAACACTAGAACAAGCCACAGAACGAGGTACCCATGAATCCAGAACATAAAGACCATCAGATACATGTCCTCTACCAAGTATCTGTTTCGTCACAAGATCCTGAAATAGACAATGGTCAGGGAAAAATGAGATACAACACTTTAGGTCTTTAGTAAGTTTGCTTACAGAGATTAAATTGAAAGCAAGATTAAGCAAACTTAGGACTGAAGATAAAGTGATAGAGGATGTGGGTTTAACAACTCCAGAACCCTCAACATGATAAGTTGATCCATCAACTATTGTTACAGGGGAGGATACTTTATGAGGCTGAAAGGTAGAAAAGGTTCGAGAATTACCTGTCATATGATCCGTAGCACCTGAGTCAATGACCCATTGATTTGAGGAAGAAATAAGACATGTTTTACCTGAATCATCCATTGGAGTGGATTCCTTCAAAAGACGAGCATACTCTTCAGCTGGAATAATAACAGACTTCTCAAAAGCTGAACTGGAAGCAGCAATATTAGCAGTTTGAGTTCTCTGATTGCGATTTTGTAGTTTCCTACAATATCGCTTTGTATGTCCAGGTTCTTTGCAATAATATCAAGCAACATTGCTACAGTCATTATTTCTGGTAGCATTCCCTCCTCTATTGCGATTTCTTCCAACTTCATTTCCCTCTCCTCTTTTAACAGCTAATACACTGGGTTGTTGAGATGGTTGAGTATTTTTCTCTGTTCGTAACAGTCTGCAGAAAACTTCTTGAAGTGTGGTAAGTTCAGGGCTAGACAAAATTTGAGATTTGGCGGTCTCAAATTCTGAAGGAATACTGGCCAGGAAACTCATAATAGCCATTTGTTCTCGTTGAGTTTGTAACTTCTTAATGTATGTGCTGAGAGGCAATAAAACATTTAACTCTGCATATACTTTGTTGAACTCCATAAAATGTGCAGTGAGAGATAAAAGGCTTTACAGACATCATAAATGCGAGTAACATTTCTTTTACCCGAATACAAGAAAGCTAAATACTCCATTAACTCTTTAACATACTCACAGTGATCTACTAATCCTACCACATCACTTTCAATAGAATTAGTAATTTGTAAAAGTAACCGAGCATCATCTCTAAGCCAAGTTTTATCGGCGGTGGATTTCTCAATTAAATGATCATCTTTTTCAACACTTCTTAAATAAATTCTTATTCTCCTGCTCCATTCTAGAAAATTAGACCCATTTAATTTATGCTCAGTAATTTTAGTGAGTACTGACATAATTTCAGTAACGTTGAATTTGTTATCTTCACCAACCAACTTTCCCATTTCTGCCATTTAACTGCTAATAAACTCACAAGAATACCAAATGCGTATCTTCAACAAATATATCTTCAGCAAATATAAAAGTGATCACAACAAATATTCAACACCCAAGACTAAAGACCCACTACTTTAGGAAAATATAACTTTTAAACTTAGAAAACCTGATCTCCAGCTCAAATGGCACAAGCAGATCCTTCAAACGGCACAAGCAAAATCTAATAACCCGATCTCCACTTCAAACGGCACAAGCAAAACCTTCAAACGGCACAAGCAAAATTTGATAATCTGAACTCCAGCTTAAACGGCGCAAGCAGAGAAGCAGGAGGAGAGAGCTGATCTTCTGGAGAGACCAAATGGGAAAACTGACACCACGGTCCGATCGGAGACACCCAAGCGACGCCGGGGATGGAGTCGGAGAACAAACGGACGCCTGAATCTCTCTCATGCGCCGGCGCGTGAAGAAGGAGTCAGATCCTTGTGGAGGCGCGTGAGACTCACTCGCCGGTCTTCTGATGACCGGACTTTGTGCGAAGGCCAGAAATCCACCGGCGCTCCTTCTGAAGTCGGCGGTGAAGGGAATAGGTCACCAGAGCTAGGTAACCTAAGTAGGACAGATTCACCCTCTTTAACGAAGAACCCAGAACTGAAAAAGCGAAAACCCAGAAGTTCTTCATGAGCCTAAGGCTCTGATACCATGTAAATAAACAAGTGTTCTATTTCTTATTACTCAGCAATTACATATTTATATACAAAAATTGTATTGGAAGTCAACTACGTTTGTCAACTATTTATGCTCCTACTACTCCTATAATGACAGTCTGTAACAATCACAAAGTCAACCTCACAAAGCAATAGACTGGAACAACCTACGTATTAGGTATATATTGACATAATCCTTGGCCAATAGTTAGTTACAATGTTCAACCTACTTATTAGGTATATATTGACATAATACTTGGCCAATAGTTAGTTACAATGTTCAACCCTATACTGTAATCACTTTGAAGTCCCAAAATCATAAACATTAGAATACGTCCACAGAGCAGAGTTCGTCTACCAAAGGTTGAAATAAAGGATGATTTTTAGAGGGCATTCATCCAAATCTGGTGTCATGAATCTGCAAATCGTACAATATAACTATTCACTTATCAAGAAGAAATTTCAGCAAATTAAATTCCAATTGACAAAAGCCATAGCAGCCATCGACAGAAACTACTTAAACATAGCATTACCAAGTAAGCCAAATAGATTGCAATGGAAAACTTAAACTGAAATAATGACCAAAGAAATCGTTAACAAATTATTGGTTTACAACAAAATTAACCAATAAAATTAAACATGCGAACTTATCAGCTTTGAAACAGGAAAGTAGGATAACCTTCAGAATCAGGTACAACAGGAACAGCTGAAGCTTGGGTGGTCTGACACATATTTTCAATCTGCACCCAATGGGAAAGGGCTATCATAAGTCATGGGCCTCCAAGTTCATTTAGTAAGCTCAAATTCCAATATTCTCAATGAACCACCAATGCAAGCCAATGTGATGGGAACCACGGCGAAAAATAGATATTAGACTCAAATATAGCTTATTGCAGAGCTATCACCTAATTATGATATTAATATCCCATTTGCAGGATCACATGAACCAGCCTGTAATGGCAACCGTGTGGTCAAGATAACCGAGCAATAAATTTATTTGGTCAAGTATGTAGCTGCAACCTAGGTTTCAAGCCTCTATTTGAGTACCTATTTAGATATTACCATGGTTTAGAAAAAAAAAAAAAAAGATTTCCTAGACTCATAATTCAAAAACTAATGAGTGCTTGCCAATATATAGGGCAGGTTCAGAATAACTTATGTTGAATTTCCTAATTAAAATTGGAATCCTTTGTATTTTCCTGTTAAAATTTATATTTTCTAGTTAGAATAACTCTCTTTTATATTCCTCGGTAGAATTTATCTTTATGTTTTCTAGTTAGTTTTTATCTTTTCTTATTAAAATAGGACTAGAACTCTTTATTTTTCTCTCTAGATAACTTGTATATTCACAGCATATTAAGAAAAAAAAAATTAATAAAATTCTTATCATTCTCAAAAAACTTTAAAGCCGTGCTCTTTCTAGAAGTTAAGTTCTCTCCTTCTAAACATGTCAAGTTTTCTCCATGTCAGCACTAGATATTTCTGGTTTTTTTTTTCCAAAAATGCTACAGTGCCTATCTTTCTTCTGACCAATTTGCCAGCTCATTCTGACACTAGCCAGCAAACTTCTCAGTTTCTAAGCTCGCGAATTTCCAGATTCTGCTTCTCTGGATGAAAATGTTGCTTCTCTGTCAATTTTCTCTGCTTTGATTTTGGTCATCTCCTTTGTGTTGGTTTGTTTCTAAAATGAGGAAAGAAAGGAACCCAACTAGAGAGCAACCTAATAATGAAGCCTTAGAAAACCTCAAGAGCTGCCGCCATTTATTTTTTTACGATGAGGACCTGATGAGAAATTCCAAGATTCTATATGATGACAACAATTTCCTGGGGTTCCATTTAACAGGACTTATCACACCTAATTTTGCAAGTTGGACATGTGTGAAGGAAGTGTTGGATTTCCTAGTTTGGATTGAAATCCTTTCTATTTCCTAGTTAAAATTTATATTTCCTAGTTAGAATAGTACTGTTTTTTATATTCTTTGGTAAAATTTATCTTTATATTTTTCAGTTAGTTTTTATCTTACCTTAAAATAGGACTGGGACTCTATTTTTTTTCTCTATAAATTGCTTGTACATTCATAGCATATTAAGAAATAAGAGAATTAATAAAAATTTTATTATACTTATAAATTTTCAACTTGGATTCTATTCATCAATATATCCTCTTTGGTTCATCAAAACATCATGGTAGTCCAATGACAACAGAATTACCTGTCTCCAAACTTCTTCATTTGGTGCATTCTTGTCAGCTAGCATTATAGAGTATGGCTTTCTCCTGCGTTCATCAGCAACCTTCTGCCAGTACCTTCCTGTTAAAAGCCAAAAAAAAAAAAAAAACAAATTCTATATCAAAGAAGTTAAAAACCATTTTATATCAACTAAGCGAAAAATACTGGAGAACAAAACAAGAACCCTGTAGTCATGCACATAAACAAAAGCCTTAGTAGTAACCAATTATGGGAATCATTTATTTAATATGTCATAAATATTCACAGACCAAGTTGTACTCCGCACAGCTTAGTTTCTGTTTACCTCAAGAATAAACACCAGACTAGAGAAAAGTTTAAGCATTATGTCATTAAATATTCAATCATCAATAATATTTTGAAGCAGACAAATGATTACTTCCACATCACTTCCTGCCATGGTAAAAAGAATGTCAACAGTTACAAAAAAAAAAAAAAAAGCTCTCAATCAACTGAACCATTTTTCCATGTTTTAGGCAAAATGGATAATTATAGCCAATTTTTTCCAGCAATATTTAGCATCAAGAAAATTTTTCATAACCTCAACCAATATCAGTAGCCTTATAAAAATTTTGTGTAATAATTACGGCATTATTGCATAATTTATCAAGAAGGGTACATCGATTGGTCTTCCTAATGTGCAACCCAACATACACAGTTGAATATTAATAAGCCATAGAGGATAGCAGTAATCTGAATGATTTTAGATGTTCAACAGTAACTGGTGCTCAACTGTGCGATAAACCATCCATGAACAGATAAGGATACCATATGTTATCGACAACCCACAACAAACTATTTTTACAATGCAGTAGCAAATCTGAGAAAACTAGCATGCAAATAATGTGCATTTGCATTGAACATGACAGAAATCGCAACAATAGGAGAATTCTATAGGCTCTGAATGATGTTAAATTCCATTCTTTTTTTTCATCCACAACAAGATAGATCCATTAATTTCCTCTCTCTGGTTAGAAGACCTTCCAATATTAATTGCTGAAAACATCTCATACCTTTGATAAGGTCACCCATCAAACTATGGATGGGGCGATCATCTCCAAGTCCTCCAGGGGCATTTAGCAATTCCTTGCAAAGGGCAGACTTAGCACAACCAGGTATTCCTGAATGCATTTCAAAGTTTACTAGCAAGATGAATCAAATGGCATCAACTATATTCAAAAAGTTCCATTCCAAAGTAGATTCTTTTAAGGTATGCATCTAAAATAGCACATTTTTAAAGTGGAATTGCTCAGCCAAGAGCAAGATGCAACAAAACAACATAGACATTTCTGTAAGGGAAAATCTATAAATTACAACAACAATTTACCAAACTTCTTAGAAACGGACAAAACTAGAGTACAATTCCTAGCAATCTTCTCAAATAAACAAGAGATTCATAAGACATAATGAAAAGCCTTTCCAAAGTTAAGAACAATAAGCCGGTAATTACCTGGGAAAAATACAATCAAACCCTCATTCTTTTGAACAGTTTCCATCTTCGCAGGAATAGAGCTAGGAGGAGCCACCTCCCGCTCTCTCTGAAGATCGCCCTCTTCATCCATGCCTCCTACAATGGCCAAGAAATCTTCAGCCCTGACTAAACTTCCAGCAGATCCTATCAGAGCTTGATTCTCTGAACTTCGCCTTGCATACTGTTCAAGGAAAGGCTCAGCTTCACTCAGATATATTGAGGACGATAACTGTTTCTTTCCGTACTTTCTTCGGATGTATTCAGCCCTAGACATTAATGTGGAGAAGATTAGCACAGAACAAGATGAAATGACTGAGCTGCCGTTTCAAGAGGAAACACAATGACAATACCATTCATCAAGCATCTTGCTGAGTTCTCTCTGCTTTACAGTTGAGGTGCCCCATATTTTCATTTGCCTGTAATGTCAAAACAAATTTAGAATTTTCAGGAAAAGAGAAACATATTTGGATGACACCTAAACAGATAAACCTGAAAATCCAGTATCATTATGCTGAGAAAAGTCATAAATGCCACAGTAGTGAAACAATGGAAAAATTGACTATTTATAATAATTGGTGTGAGAAAACATGAATTGAATTTTCTGTATTCAATTAATTAAAACCTTAGATTACATTACATATTTATACAATACTTAATTCCTTAATTAGCTCCTTAATTTGCTCTACCTACTACTAACTTTACAGCTACCTACTACCTACTTACTAACACTCCCCCTCAAGCTGGAGCATAGATGTTAATCATGCCCAGCTTGTTACACAGATATTTCACCCGAGTCCCATTCAAAGCTTTTGTAAATAAATCACCTAATTGCTCTCCTGTTTTTATGTAACCAGTAGAAATCAGATTTTCTTCAATCTTTTCACGAATAAAGTGACAATCAACCTCGATATGCTTGGTTCTTTCATGATATACTGGATTTGAGGCAATATGAATAGCAGCTTGATTATCACACCATAGTTTTGCAGGTGACAAATACTTCAATCCAATTTCAGCCAATAGATGTTGGATCCACACTATTTCACATGTGGATTGTGCCATGGCTCTATACTCGGATTCTGCACTGGACCGAGATACAACCCCCTGTTTCTTGCTTTTCCATGATACCAAGTTTCCACCAACAAAGACACAATAGCCAGTAGTAGATCTTCTATCAATTTTAGATCCAGCCCAATCAACATCTACAAAACATTCAATGTGAGTGTGCCCATGATCGCTATACAATATGCCACGTCCTGGAGCTCCTTTCAAGTAACGTAATATTTGTTCTAGAGCTACCCAATGTTTGACTGTAGGAGCAGACATAAACTGACTAACAATACTGACTGCAAAAGAAATATCTGGACGAGTCACTGTGAGGTAGTTTAGTTTTCCAACTAACCTCCTGTACATCTCTGGATCATCAAAGAGGTCTCCATCATCTTTTGTAAGACGTGCATTAGCATCCATCGGCATGCTGTATGGCTTGGTTCCTATCTTTCCAGTTTCCTTAAGTAGATCCAGGACATACTTCCTTTGAGATAAGAAAATTCCTTTCTTACTTCTCATCACTTCTATTCCCAAAAAATATTTCAGTTCGCCCAAGTCTTTTGTATAAAACTTGGCATGTAGAAATGATTTAAGTGATGAAATACCTGTATTGTCGTCTCCAGTAATAATAATATCATCAACATAAACAATAAGAAGGATGATACCTGTTGATGATTGTCTGTAGAAGACTGAGTGATCACACTTGCTTTTATTCAGTCCAAATTCTTGAACTGCCATACTAAACTTGCCAAACCAAGCACGGGGACTTTGCTTCAAACCATATAAAGATTTCTTCAAAAGACACACTTTCCCATACTCCCCCTGAGCAACAAACCCAGGTGGTTGCTCCATATACACTTCTTCCTGAAGGTCTCCGTGAAGAAAAGCATTCTTAATGTCCAACTGATATAAGGGCCAGTGCTGCGAAGCAGCTATAGAGATAAACATTCTAACAGAAGTAAATTTAGCCACTGGAGAGAAGGTTTCAGAATAATCCACCCCATATGTTTGAGCATACCCTTTTGCAACAAGCCTGGCTTTAAGTCTAGCTACAGAACCATCTGGATTAACTTTAACGGCAAAAACCCATTTGCATCCCACAACCTTCTTCCCTTTAGGCAGATCAACCAAATCCCAAGTGTGATTTCCATCCAGAGCATTTAGTTCTTCTATCATTGCATTACGCCAACCGGGGTGAGACAATGCTTCTTTAACAGTTCGAGGAATAGAGATTGAGTCAAAAGAAGCAATAAAAGAACATGTAGATTGAGATAAATTATTATAGGAGACAAAGTTGCTAATAGGATAAGCACACTGGCGTTTGCCTTTCCGTAAGGCAATGGGAATATCAAGATCACTTAAGACTGGATCTGATGATGAATCCGATTCAGGCATTGTACTGAAGGTTCCATGTTTCCGAGAATAGACCTGTACAATAGGTGGCTTTGCTGGAGCCAGATCGGAGGCAGGTGGAGCTGAATCATCTGAAATAGGAACAAGATCACTTGGAGTAGGGGGAACAGAATCACTTGGCATAATAGGAACGGGATCATTTGATGGCCGTGTAGTAACATTGTAGACTAACCAATGATCATCCTCCCCCTGGCTTGTAGAATCAGAAGCTGGGAAGAATGGTTTATGTTCCCAGAAAGTAACATCAATAGACACAAGATACCTGTTAAGTTCTGGGCAATAGCATCTGTACCCCTTTTGCAAACGAGAATACCCCAAGAAGACGCACTTCAGTGACTTTGGATCCAATTTAGTGATATGAGGCCGTACATCACGAACAAAACAAGTGCTCCCAAATATTCGTGGTTCTATAGGAAACAACGGTTTAGATGGAAAAAGAACAGAGTAGGGAGTCTCACCAGCAAGCACTGACGAGGGCATGCGATTAATCAGGAAACAAGCAGTAGACACCGCATCGGCCCAAAATTGTTTAGGAACTTTCGTCTGGAATAAAAGGGCCCGTGCTGTCTCCAGCAAATGTCTGTTTTTCCTCTCAGCGACTCCATTTTGGGACGGTGTGTCTATACATGATGATTGATGAAGTATACCATTCTGAGTCATGTATGTCTGAAAAGTATCTGAAAAATATTCTTTTGCATTATCACTTCTCAAAATGCGAACAGAAGCATTAAATTGAGTTTTGACTTCAGCACAAAAAGCACAAAAATGAGTGAATAATTCAGACCGACTTTTCATAAAATATGTCCGAGTCAGACGGGAGTAATCATCCACAAATGTTACAAAATACCTGAACCCAGGTTTGGCTGTCACAGAACACGGTCCCCAAACATCTGAATGAACCAATTCAAATGCAGAATCGGCTCGTTTATTAATCCGAGGACTCAAAGAGCCACGGTGGTGCTTCGCATACTGACATGACTCACAATCAAGAGAAGAAATACCAGAAAATTGAGGACAAAGTTTCTTCAGAGTTGACAAAGAAGGATGTCCCAACCGACAGTGTACTTCAAAATGAGACAAAACACTGGAACAAGCAACTGGCCTTGGTATCTTTCTATCAAGAATATAAAGACCTCCTGAAACGTAACCTTCACCAATGATCTGTTTTGTTACAAGATCTTGAAAGACACAGTGATCAGGGAAGAAGGAAATACAACAATTAAGATCACGTGTAAGTTTACTTACAGAAACCAAGTTAAAAGCAAGCTTCGGTATATGTAGAACTGAATCCATAGAAATTGACGAAGTTAGGTTAACCGTACCAAAACCGTTTACATGAGAGAGTGATCCATCTGCCATTGTAACTGTAGAAGAAGATGCATGAGACTGACAAGTAGAAAATACATTTTGATTGCCTGTCATATGATCTGTAGCACCAGAATCAATGACCCACTGAGATGAGGAAGAAAAAAGACATGTATTTGAATTCTTTACCCCAGTAATAGTTGTGGTCGAATAAATTTTCAAAGAATTCCGATACTGAATAAATTTTGCATACTCATCTGCAGAAATCATAACATAATTTCCAGAGGTACTGGTCGTAGCAATGTTTGCTAATTTGGGCTTTTGGTTATGTAATTTTCTACAGAACCTTTTTATATGACCAAGTTCATGGCAATAATAGCAGATCATATTTTTGTCCCAACTCATGTTAAATAATACCGAGTGAAAAAAAAAATATCACCTAATAAATATTCAATCAGTAAACCAATACACAAGTACTGCTGGCAATAACAACAACACGCCTGCAAAGAACAATTTTCTTAAACAAATCCAACCAAGCAGCAACTTAAGATCTTGATTATTAAAACAACCACCAAGCCTCCAAGCCTTAATTGCAGTATCACCTCAACATAAACTTCCAACACTTCTAATGCCAAAACACCCAAATATTTTTCTTAAATAAAATACTCAGCAACTAAAAGAGGTAAGGACAGAACCTTTTTTGGAGAGAACAAATTCAATCAATATTCACTGGAGAACAGAGAGCAGAGTCTGAAGATCGGAACTTGAAGAACCATCAACAAAGTAAACCACCTCAAGAGGACACCGGCACCTGACCGGAAATGAAAGGGCGACGTCGGAGAAGGTGTCAGAGATCAACGGAAAATGGACAAAGAGCAGAACGTGGAGAACAGAGGCTGACGAAGAATTCCAGAGGATCAAACACCATCAACTAGAGGAAATCACCCCACGAAGACACCGGATACTGACCGGGGATGACAAGGCGACGCCGGAGAAGGAATCGGAAGACCGTCGGACGCCGGACGCACTCCCACGCGCCGGCGCGTGAGGAATAGCGGTGAGATCGGAGCGGCGCGTGAGGCTCACTCGCGGCTCCGATGGTCGCCGGAAGAAGGTGGAATGGCCGGTCTGATGGAGGCGCTCCTCCCTGTGGTGGCGGTGAGACAAACGGACAGTCACAAGCTGGTGACCCAAACTCTTTCACGTTACTGACCAAAGGGATGCCGCAAACAGTGACCCAGACCAGAAATAAAACAGGGGAAATGCAACCTCAGACAAACAAAATCCAGAAAAGAGCTCAAAGCTCTGATACCATGTGAGAAAACATGAATTGAATTTTCTGTATTCAATTAATTAAAACCTTAGATTACATTACATATTTATACAATACTTAATTCCTTAATTAGCTCCTTAATTTGCTCTACCTACTACTAACTTTACAGCTACCTACTACCTACTTACTAACAATTGGAAAATGGAAGAACATATATTATCACGTTCAGAATTAGATCAAATTATTAAGCTACGACATCCATATTACATAACACTAAGATCTATGATATTAACGAATGCATGGTGAATGACCATAAGCAAACTGCAAAGGGTAAAATGAAGGGTAACATAAAATTTTTTATCACTATTTATTTGGGTCGATCCACCTATTTTTCCTAACTTATTGCTTTGTGAATTAGCATCCTTCAATTTTCAAGTTCTTAGAAATCATTTTAAATACATTTCCATATTAACAATACTCTTTTTTGTTAGAATCTAGTAAATTCCAGACCTGAAATACACTATAATTCCAGTAATTTGTTTTTTTTTTCAACTTTTATTATGCACTTTATACCATATAATAATTTTTTTTATCTTCTAATAAAAATTTTCCTTTTTTCAGCTTTTAGAGAGAGAAATGCTGCTAAATAGTGACAAAATTTGCAATTTTAAAATAGAAAAATACGTTCCACATGCTAATAAACAAAAAAGCCAAATTTGTTTTTATCAACAATTCATTAAAGTTTAATCGAAGGGATGTTGTTGATATACATATTAAAGTATCATAAAATTTGAGATATAAATCTTCGTCTAAGGATGAGAATGTACACTGGCAATTGTTTCCAGGACAATGTCTGAAACATACACATTTATTTTCAAGAAAGAAATGGTAGGCATTGCTAGTCCAGTCAGATTAGCTTGGAAAATCAAAGAATACAAAATGCCATCCTAGATCTCCAACTCTAAGGTTTCACTTGATTTGCCTAGAAAAAATGCACATTTTTCTTTTTTTATCAATCCCATTACAGATATTAAAAACTGCAAGAGAACAATACTAAAAGCATTACAGTTTGATCCAATTATTGTAAACAAGAACAAAACCCTACCTCAGGTAGTAGGCCTTGTAAGCAGATGGACCATCCTTGAAAAGGATTGACAAACCATTGCGGATCAAGAAGGTTCTTAACTGTGAAAGGTTAAAGAAAACATATTAAAATAATCTGAAATTGTACGGTGGAAAATAAGATTTAGCAAATCCACAAAGAAATTTAAGCAGTCAAAATAATAGAAAATCCATCTTGCTCATTCCTCCATTAAATATGTTTCTGAGAGAGACAGCAAATGTTGAAGACAAAATAATGGAGAGCATAAAGTGAAGTACAATGGGTTCCCAAGTTCCCCAACCCCGAAGAAAAAAAAAAGGAGAGACAAGAATAGGAAAAAGAACTTAAAAAGAAAAGCCACCCAAAACAGAAAAGCAATCAATGCATTTCTATAAAGCCCTCAAACCAACCACAAACAAGTGAAGAATGCCAAATTAATTCACATTACAACCTTAAGATGCATAGAAAAATTAAATAAACAGTTACCATCCTCATTAGTAGCATATATGGACACTAGATGACCAGAAAAAAGAACATACAGCCGAATGTTGTTCAGCCAATCTTGGGCAACAACTTCATTGCATGGCTCCAAGAATAAAAAAAATAAAATAAAATAAAAAATAAAAAACAAAACATTAAGGGCCTGTTCACTTACAGAAAACTGGTCCAGTTTTCCAGAAAAATTTTCAATAGAAAACAGAAATTATGTTTATTTTAGTCAATTTTCTAAAATAGAAAATAGAAAATAGATTTTCCAGTTTTCTAAAATAAAGAAGAGATTGGAGAACTAATAAAAGATGTTTTCTAAATTTTTTAAATCATTTTAATACACATATACATGTGTGTGTATATATTCACACACACATACATATACATGTATGTGCATACATATATATGTGTATGTATATGTATGCATAGACATGTATGTATGTATGTATGTATGTATGTACATACATATACATATATGTATGTACTTATATACGTACGTATATATATATATATGTACGTAGACACACGCATACACATATGTACATACATATACATGCGCATACACATACTTATACATACATATACATATATGTGTGTGTGTGTGTGTGTGTGTGTACACATATGTATGTATGTGTGTGTGTATGTGTATACACACATATGTATATATATATGCATGCACATGCATATGCATATGCGCATATGCGTACACATACATGCAAATGCATATATATATATATATACACATATGCACATGCACATGCACATGCATATGCATATATATATACATATACACATACGCGTGCGCGTGCGCGTGTGAGTGTGTGTGTGTGTGTACATACACATATATATAAAATATAAATACTCTAATTTACCATTTATTGATATGTATGTGCATATGCATATGCATCTATGTATATCTATGTACATACATACACATATATACATAGAAAATAATTACTCTAATTTTCCATTTATTGGTATGTATACGCATATGCATATGTATATGTATATATACATACATACACATATATATAGAAAATAAATACTCTAATTTTCCATTTCTTAATAAATAAATGCGTTTTCTAAATTTTCTATAGAAAATAAATACTCCAATTTTCTAATAAAATAGAATACAGAAAATAAATACTCCAGTTTTCTAGAGAAATGCCTCGAAGAAAAGAATGGAAATTTTTTTCCACATAAGAGTATACAAATTTCAATATGCTTCTGCACGAGGGCTGCACTGCAAGATTCCATCACAAACAACAAATAAAAGATTTTATATTTAACCTCAGCCACAATGTGTTTTGACAAAAGAATGAGTGCATTACTATGTGAAAATTTATGGCCTTCTAGCAAAGTGGACCAGCTCATACTTATGTTACTATATCAAGGAAATCTATTAATATGAATGTACCTTGTAAGTAAGAAATTTTAATTTAATCATTAAATTAGCGTCATCATCAGCCAAAGCGTCTTGTGATGATATAGTATCATTGTCATTAACACTTTTGTGTTTTGCAATTTCAGCAGCTCTCTCCTTGTCAGCCTTGAACAGATTTATGTCAACAAAAAAACCTGAAAAGATATATAATTGTCAGAAAGAAGTTCCATAACTCACAACATTACAACCTCCTACCTTCAATCCACACACCTTTCCAACAACACCCCTCCTCTCCTCCTCCCAGTTTCCTCTCTCTTTTCTTAGAGACAAAGAATTTAAGAATCAACTGACTAATTTAAATTTAACCTTTCAAATATATAAGAGATTTTAATGTTCTTTTTGAGTGAGGTAAATATACAATGAATGGTTAAATGAAAAGAAGGAAAAGGTAAAGCTATCTTTAACACACTTTTATGACATCCACCAGTTTACAGAGCAGGAGTTAAGCAAGGGCCAGGGGATTTGCTCATCCAGATATCTGGATGAAGAAATCAAGGTCCATGCTGTAATCTACACAATGATGAATGTACATATACATCAAATGTATATAAATCTACATATACATCAAATGTATATAAATCTATGTTGTCTGATTTAGTAAAGCTGAAGAATAGATGCTCATACATAAAATGATGATGTGGGATGTGAAAGGTATAAAGGGGACAAAAAGCCCTCTCCTTGTTCACTTCTGGAATTAAAGACAAAGGTTAATAGTAAATATTATTACCTCGATATAATGGCCATAAGCCCGGATTGAACCTACAACACACCAATGTTTCAGTTAGGCCTAAGCAGCATATGCACATGGATAATAAAAGCGAGGCATAATAACCAATCTATCAGAAACATAATAGCAAATCAAAAAAAAAAAAAAAACTAGTCTAAGATCAAAAAACCTCATTTCTTTTTGATATCGCCGAAATCCCGAGTCACTGTGGACATGAACAACCATCTTATAGAAAAGGTTATCACTTGATACAGAATCGATTTTGTGGAAGTTATGATAGCATTTAAATGCAGTTGGGAAGCGTTTCTCTCTCAACAAACGAATCATGTCCTGGTTCAATTTAATGCAAAGTAAAATCATGTTAAGAGGACAGACAAAATATGCTCCTGTAAGGGTAGGTTTAATGAAGAAGTAGACCTACTGCATAAAATATAATCAAAGCTATCAATAAAACCTAGCAGCAAAACATAATAAGGTAATCATAGTGCCAATTCTTCACTAACAAACGCAGATATAAAGGGAAGGGTGAAGGAGGGAGCAAAAAAGAAAAAGCACAGAAAATGGACTTGCCTGTAACTTGTTAGTTGAAAAATCAGCAGGATGAGCTTGCAAGAATTTTGTGACCACAGATCTGTCCGCATTTCTTGATTGGGTCTCACCACCTTCAATTCCAAACCAGTCTGAACTGTCCGGGCAAAAAGAAGAACCAACTCTCTGAAGCAGTGCTTTTATTTGCTGCAATGTATATTTCACAAATAGAAAGAAAATATTCTTACTGAACATACTTTTAACAATTCCCAATGTGTACATGCAGAATCTATTATTGATGCACATCAATTTAAAAAATATTACAAGCTAAAATTATCCCAGTCACCTGTTTTTCATCGGTCCTATTTGCAGCACAAATCTCCCTCAGACTTGGTCCAAAATCAAGGTCAGCTGAAGAATATGCAAACTCTTAAAATTAATCCCAAGAGATCCAAAAAATAAATTTAAAAAAAAAAAGGTTTAATAAGCATGTGAACTCAGTTATGCAGTTTCCATAGACAATTGACAGCCTAAAAAAATGGTTATTTACTCCACACAGTCAAAAAGATTACCATTGAACAATGGGAAGAGAAAAGTGGATAAGGAGCAAACATGCAGCAGCTTGTAACCAATTATAATTATAAAATGGACTAAAAACTGGATAGATGTGTCAAAAGAGAGAGAGAGAGAGAGAGCAAAAAGTTCATGGTTTTAGAAGGGAAAAAAGTTTAGAATAGCTAAGGTACATAAAAAGCAATATGCAGATATAGAAAAGTATAAATGTTAACAAAATGGGCTCAGCAAGACACTGGAAAATATAAAAATGGACATCCAATCAAACTCTTCGATCTTCGCAAGGAATGATTACACTGACGTATAAAAACTCCTTCAATGCATTCTCTAATAGTGAGGAACCTTTTACTATGCTGATAAATAAAGTAAAATTTTCCAATTTTTCAAAGACAGCAAGGTCCCGCAATTAGCTTAACAGTATGGAACAGTTACAAATATCATATTTTCGAACTCCCTTTTTAAATTTGGCTTGAATTCTTATTATCAAGGCCAAAACCCTAAATATGTCCTCCCAATTGAAATCAAGTCAACCCTTAAACACCCTCCGTCCCCCATCTTGAAGGGAACAAAATGAACTTTTAGGGATCAAAGAAAGATATCAAATCCCAAAAAAGCTCAATTTCTTTTTTTTTTTTAATTAAAAGAAAAAAAAAGGGCAGCAAAATGAATGGTTGTCCAATTATAAGTAAAAATCTATCATGGGTAGAAGCTTAAAGAACATAAGGGTAGAGAGCAAATATTAGGTAAATCAATCAAGTTGGCATAAGATAATAATGACCTCCATAGAAAGTAGCATACCTCCTTCAGCTGATGGTGGAGGGTTTTCTCTCAAGACCTCCTCCATGTGTTTTGAGCTTTCATGGCTTACAATACGTGCCACAAGACCCTCCAAGATTTCACCCTGCACCTTAATATGGTCCTTCGAACCTGCATGTCAATTGAAGTTTGATAGAAATGCTATCATCTATACAGAGATTGCTGCTAATAACTGTTATGCTAGCCCAAGTGATTAAAGAGGTTAAGCTCAAAATATAATACAAGGGTAGGTTGAGTCAAAATCAAATTTGTGATCAAAGGATCTGAGAGAATTGTGAACTGGAATCAACAACAATGACCAATTTTTGAAGTTGAATAATGGAACCAACACCAGCAGTTTGAAGGCCTGTATTATAGGCAAGGACCCGCAGGCCTAATCATTTCAGCTTTGTGCAATTTACACCATGCATCCTCTCATCATTATTTTTTCTATCACAACCCACATCAAACATATGAAGTTGTATACATGCCGATCAGTTTACTCCACTCCTCTCCACCTTTGTGTAGATTTTCCCAATATTAACACAACATATAATGTTATTGCAATGTTAGTGTGACAATACTAATGCAGCATTCTTAGTTAAAAATAAGTGAAAATAGCTATATTTACCACTATAAGTCCTCATGAACAGTTAAGTGACACTGTAAAAGGAAGACATCACAATATTTTTAGGAGAACCCACCCCTATTGAATGATCAAAAAACTTCCAAGCTAATATAATGAATCACCTGGCACAGAAATATCAGCAACTTCATCAAGAGCCCTGCATACTGTGGTCGCTGTTCCTTCTTCACATAGTGCATCATAGGCGGCAAAAAAAGAAGTCACTGATTTCCTTCAATACAAAACAGACGACAATTAAAAAGAAAAAAAAAAAAACAAAAAACTCATAATTGTACCACTTTAATGACAACCAATTCTCATAATTCGCTCTGTAAACACAATAAAGAACACCACCTTGTTGAGAACAACCAAACATGATTTGTGGGAAGGCGCCATTTCCGACAAAAGGTAATGACTTCAGGAGTTGAGTAGAACTTTGGCTTTCCATTCCCTAGTTCTGTCACTGCTGTCACCACCACTGCAATAGAGAGGGAATGAAAGCATTAGCAGAACAATTCAACAGGCTTACAGGACAATCTAATGGCAACTTTGCACAAGTATAAATACTGTGCCTTCAAGCAGTATAACAAATATACTAATCGGCTTCCTATGATTCATAGTCAACAAGCAAAGTCCATAAGACATTTCCTTTAAGCAGCAATATTTTTTTAAGACCAAATATATTTGAAATTCTACTAAGACCTGATGAACATTGAAAATGAAAAGGTAAAAATCTTCCAAAATAGTCTATTAGCTGACAACTTCTCCAATACCAACTTCTCCAACAATGCAAGGCAGTGACCACAAGATATACATCACACTGCACAATGAACCCAGGTGATACAACCAACATTTCAATACCAACTTCTCCAACAATGCAAGGCAGTGACCACAAGATATACATCACACTGCACAATCAGGTGATACAACCAACATGGCAAACATAACTGACAAGAAAAGAAGTAGCAACTCGCAAAGAACAAATCAAGTTACTTTTCAGCAACTCCATTTCAAATGAAGATCCCCAACCCAGCCCCCAAAGCAAAAAAAATAAACAAATAAAATTTAAAGGAAGAAAGTAAAAGTCAATCCATTTCCCCTTTATAAAATCCCTGGGTGACTTCGTACAATGTATCATCAATTTCTTAGTCAAAAATAGAAATTTAACACATTACCATAATCTTCTCGGGGACGTTGCCCATGGTCTCCTAGAACTGCAGTTACCAACTCCATTGATATGCACATTTGATTTTTCTGGAAAGAGATACAATAGTAAGACTCCACTGCATGAGCTAAAAATGAATTCATCACTTATTAGGTGTCAAAATCCACAAAAACCATTAAGATAAAATAATAATAATAATAATAATAATAATAATAATAATAACAGCGAGCAGTTCCAAAAAGTGATAATAAGAAGGAAGAATTGAGAGGAGAAGCAGGATAAACTTGTGAGGACTTCAAAATCAAAGAGATAAACGATAATGTAAGAAGTGGAATGTAAATAAAGTCAACTCAAAGAAAGACCATGTGTCAATATAGACAATGTGCATGAAGCATATATATAAAAACATAATTTGCTTCACTAACGAAAACAAAGATATAGAAGATAGATTTATGAGCAAAAAACCTGAGCTGAAGAAAACAACCAAAGTAGATGAAAATGAGATTCTGAAAATTTAATTCCAATTTACGCTCATTTAAAATTATTTTTCTGAGGTTACCTCAAGAAACTCATTGAACTCTGTTTGCTTTTTTGCAGCTGCAATTCCCCATGCTTCATGGAACATCCGTCCAAGAACAAAGACACCAACAGCAGTGTATCTTCATTACAAAAACCATGTTCAGTAAACTACATGATGCAATCATAAAAAAGCTACTAGTAATAACAAAATCTATGTCCAAGGCCACTCAAGCAAACCTGCCCGCCAAATATAACTTAGTACCAATAGTAAAAGGCAGTGTTAGGAATCACAAACAACCAAAAAGTGGAAACATCAAAAGCGAGATGGAAAGATATCACAAGCTTACATGTTTCCAAAGCTATTTTTTGCATATGCTCCCCCCTTGGGACCCGCATACATAAAAAGAGATCCAGAATGTTTAAGTGAGACCTGCAAGAAATGTATATATCAACGAAATCATCTAACCATGACTATTCAGAAACCAATCCATCAGAAGCAAAACAGCCATTGCAGAATAATACAAAATTCTCGAAGGAGAGTAACAGCAAAGGCATATATCTTTATTCTAACGACAATTGCTGCATTGATCCTTCCTGCCTTTGCATGGTCTCCTAAATTTTACTCGATCCTTACTACGACTAAGATAAAAGATGCAGAAAACAACATAACGAAACACATAGCTTCAGCAGAACTCTTTACCTCCATATTAGCCAGTCCTTTGGAAACCATCTCTATCATTCTGATCCTAATCTGAACATAATTAAATAAAATCAGCACCGGGGAAAAAAAAGTGATTAACAAACAAAATTCGCGAGAAGAACAATGAAAGCAAAAATAGTACCTCCTGATCAGACTTCTCATTTTCAAATTTAGGATAGAACGTGGCTCTAATTTGGGCTTCAGCATAAGTCGAATTATCCACGATAAAATTTTCCAATAAATTACCCCTAAACAATTTGCTTAAATTAACAGTACTTTTGGGAGACGTCACCGACGCAGCAGACGTAGCCGATGCACTATTCTCGACTTGACGTGCCGATCCATTGGAAGATAACTGTTCAACTTCCACAGTTGGAGCTCCACTCACTGTTCCATAAGACTTAGACTTCCATATATCCTTTTGGCCTTGCAAATTGTTCTGGTTAACCACTTGCACATTACCGGACTCCATTGACGACGAAACCCCAATATTACTTTGCGCACTGGTCTCTCCTATGCTCAAGCAGCCAATTCTATTCGTAACCGCGGCCACCGACGAGGAAGGCTCATCGGAACACTTTTGCTTACTATGCCCGCCTCCTCTCTGCAAATTAATCCAATTCCACAAAAAAATAAATAAATAAATAAATACATACAACGATCAATTAAACATTGATAAAAGTTTTCAAAAAAATGAACAAAAGAATACCTGAGGCATGATGAAATGAGAAAAGGAAACAGAAGAAGAAGGAGAGAAAGCAAGGAATCTAGAACGAGGTAGAGCTACGAAGAGAGGTGAGGATCGAAGGACAATGGAGGGAGAAGAAGAAGAAGAAGAAAATGGGAGAGTGAGAGAGAGTGTGGAAAAGAAATTACGCATCGCAATGGTGAGATTATATAGAAAACTCTAGAGCAGGGAGGAGGAGACAAGTGTGGGTGAGTGTGAGTCGGCCAGCGTCAAAATTTTGCACTATTAAAGCAAATGGATTTATCAGGAGGTGGCTACCTAGACTGAGAATCGAAAAGAAACCGGGGTTTCGTTTCGGTTCGGTTCGATTGAGTTTGGTTCGATTCATTACAGTTCGGTTTGAAAAGGAGTTACAATAGCGGCCGATCAAGAAGAGCGGGAAAATCCAGAAAAAAAAAAATGCATTTTCTGAAGGCTTGTGGTGAAATTGAATTTGAAGATGGCAACGCCATGCAAGGATGGTAAGCAACCATGAACAATGACAATGGCAATTCTCTGTCCCAAAATTGGATCCAGCACAACACCATTTGATGTTGTTTCTTGTGAAAAGATACATATTTTCAATTTAAAACGAAGTCCAATTTGTATAAAGGATTCAAAAGAACAGAAAAAATCTGTATTGCTCTGTTTTTTCTAATGTTTGACTATCAATAATAAAAGGGAAAGTCCTGCTAGATTTTGCCTCGCAAAATATGAATCTTCATTTTGTGATAATAATAATAATAATAATAATAATAATAATAATAATAATAATAATAATAATTAGATTGCGAACTATAAATTAAGAAAAGGGAAAACAAATTCCAATCATACAATTTTTATAAGTTTCTCGTCAAGTGGGCTTCTATTTAAATGTAGAGGGAGCAACCCGCAACATGCTAAATTTCTTCTTATGCTTTACTCTCGCTACTTGGACCGAGCTCACAAAGTGGTTAACTAGGGCAATACAGCTGCCCCACCAGTTAGGCTTGTCGATGTTGCAAAGAGCCAGGTATATTATCATAATTTTTGTTTATACCAGATTCGTATATTATATATATATATATATATAAAATCTCATTCAATTATTCTAAGTCATTGTAGAAAGTTACAAGTCTGCCTATCATAAAAATTAGCCTTAATATATAAAATCCCCCCTCTACTTATATTTAATTTCAAATTTCATACCCAAACTTTATTTCTTTCTAAGTTACCACCTAAAAGATCCAAATCCCTAATAAAATGCAACCTAATGGATAAGTGGTGCTGATGTGGAGCGGAGAGTGAATATCACGCAATAATAGAGCGTGAGAGAAAAAGAAGATGAAACTCAACGGTAAGAAAATCCCTAAACAAATTGTACTTTAGCTTGGACATATTACAAATATGAAATTGAGCTTCTGTTAGTCTGGGATTTTTCTTTCGAATTCCTCCCTCTCTCACACATCACTCTCGCACAACTATAATAGTTCTTTCGCATGTCTTAATCGTAGCATATTACTGAAATCGAAGCCTAATGATGAGGGACGGTGGTGTTCCTAAGTGCAGATGTGGACTAGCAGCAGAGATGAAGTGTTCGTGGACTGAATTTAATCCAGGAAGGAATTTTTTTGGGTGCCGAAATTATGGGGTATGTTGGGTTTATGGTTTATGGATTGATGATGCACATTTGAGCTTGCTTGTTTTTGCAATCTCGATGAGTAAATATCTGTAATTTTTCGCAGGGGTAAAATGATTGCAGGTTTTTTCTTTGGCTGGATCCTCCCGTTGGAGAGAGATCAAGACATGTGATAAATGGACTTGTTAGAAGAGCTAATTATTTGGAACAACAACTGAACTTACAGAGGAGAAATAAGAGAACAAGATTTTCTATTGGCCGTTATCTGCTGAAGTTTATGGTTTTGATATTAGTGTTTATGATTTTGGTTTTTGTTGGATGTATTGTAATGGTTTGAAAACGTGTTATTGTATGAGAGTATAATATAATATGACAGTGAAGATGATTTATTCATTTTGAACTTTATTTTGTGAGTTAGTGTTGTGTTTTGGTAATTCTTCGGTTGCATGTGATTCTCATGTAATGAAATAAATGAAATGTGTGTAGAATTGAGGAAAAATTGCAGTAAGACAAAATGAAAAGAACACAATTCACTGAAAATCATTAAAGAAAAAAACTGGATAAAATTCCTGCTCATACATAGTAAATAGAAAATTATCATATTGTTCACTGAAATCTGCCTATTGATAGAATATAAGTGTTCTTAAGATAAAAGTTAAAATCTAAATACATTACATTATACGCCCTAATAATATTTAAGGTTGTGTATTTGAGTTCCTCCGAAATTTGGTTTTGTGAGGCTTGAATCCCAACTCAATGTTGTAGTTTGTAGCTTTCTGGACAGGTCGAGATGGGGAAACTAAGGTCTCCTTATGTCCTCTTCTCTCCAGCAAATTACCATTGTCTCCATAAACCAATCCATGTCCATAAACATTCTTGCTATAATGTACTGGAGTTGTTGGTATTGATCTTCCTGTTCCTATGCCTCTGCCTCTTCCTCTTGCTGAGCCTCTGCCCCTTGATGATGTGCCTACATTTGAAGGTATTTCTACTGGATTTAGTTGACATTCATTGGTCGATGATCCTTTCTTTGTTGCACTGTTAGCTGCTGGTTTAACAACATGATATCCACCTTTTCTCGACTTGGGTTGATGACTGTAATGGGCTTGTGATCGCAAAGGATCATCACCAACATAAATTCTCTTAGCCTCGACACTCTTTCTCTTCCTCCCTCTGCTAGTAGTCCTTGATGATTTATGTTGTTGCAGATCCTGTAAAAACAAAGAGATGAAAACATGTCTGATTTAATACAGAAATCTAGATATGTGTAAACTTAGGTTGTGAATTACATTTGTTGGCATCTCATTCATTGATTCTTCATTATGTGCTTCTTGTACATCTGCTGTCAAATTTGCATCACTACAAACAGTGGCCTTCAAGACACAGGTAAAAAAATTTCAAAGTTAAAAGCTGTAATTTTTGTATATATAAATTGATCATACAACAAAGAAATTATGATTGTTTATTTACCTTGTCTTTACAACCTCTTCTGTTGTGGCCGGACTGATGACAAATAGTGCAGACCATAACCCTGCCTCTCCTAGATAGCTTCCCAAATTTATGCTTTGGAGATTCTGGTGCTTTCTTTCTACTTTTTTTAGGTCTGCCAGGCATCTTTTTAGTTGGAGGTGGGACTATGGCTTCAGTTGAAGTTTCAGGCCACATCTTCATGTTCGGAATAGGTTGGATGAAACGTGAATATGCTTTCATGTAAGTGGTTTTTCTATACCAATGACAGATGTGATCTTCTGCTGCAATGTCCAAGTGATGCATGGCAGCAATGGCATGGGGGCATGGAATTCCTTTCAGCTGCCATGATCTACAAGTACATGACTTATCAGTTAAGTCAACAGTATGGCCATACTCTCCTTCAACAACCTCAAACCCCACATCTCCATTCCATGTTAATCTACATTTGGTTGCCCTATCTCTATTGTCAGTAAAGGTCTTCATTGCTTTAAGTGAAATGTCTGTGATCCAAGTGTCTGCAAATCTCCTCATGTCTGTAATCCTCTTCATAATTTTATGCCTGATTTCTTCAAGCATTGTGATTATTGACTTATGCCTTGCAATCATTATCTATCCATTAAATGCTTCGCACATGTTGTTATCCATAATATCAGCCTTCACTTCTGTGTTGAAATATGCCCTACACCACATTTCTTTATTGTAGCTCAACAGATCCTCATAAATACCAGCTCCCAATTTACTAAGTTCTTGCAACCGATCCTTCAACTGAATTTAGAAGCTTGTTTTGGCACATGCCCAAAACATTTTTCTTCTCTCTTCACCCCTCCACTTCTTTTTCCAGTTGCTCCAGATGTGTCTAGCACACATCCTATGTTCAGCTAATGGCAGCAGGTCCTCAATTGCAGGCACCAGCCCCTTATAAACCATTAAACACACAGACATTTGTCAAACAGCTTAAACATATAAACATGAAACTTCAAATAGTAATATGTCAGCATCTTCAAATAATAATAACACGGCAAAATTCAAAGTAGAAGGCAAAAGAATTATTTACCTTCTGCATATTACTTGTAACAGTTATTCCATCTCCATTTACAAGACATAGATCATATTGCACAAGTCTTATGAACCAAGACCAGCTTTCTTTGGTCTCTGTCCGCACCACTGCCCATGCTACTGGATACATCTGGTCGTTTCCATCTTTAGATATTGCTGATAGAATTTGTCCTTTGACAATTCCTTTCAAAAAGCTACCATCAAACCCAATAACATTCCTACATCCCTCTATCCATCCTTTCTTCAAAGCACTTAGACATACGTAAAAACCCACAAATAGGTTTTTCTCTGGTTCACTCTCACTATCCATCTTGACTATACATGTGCTCCCTGGATTTGTTTCTCTAATCATTTCGGCATAATCCAACAGCCTTACATACTCTTCATTATAATCACCCATAAACTTCCCTGAAATTTTTAATTTTGCCAATCTGCAAATAGTTTTCCCTACATATATACCATGATCCTCTTTAATCATCTCATGCATTTGCCACAAATAAATTGAAGGCTGGGAAATTATCCTATCCTTATATCTCCTCACAATAAATGTTGTATTGCAGTGTTTATTCCTATTTGATCTGTAACACTTGTGAAAAGGCCAGTAGGTTTTGATCATAAAGTCATTTGACCTACTATCTACAGATGCATGTATAACCCAATCACACCCTTGTTTACAAATTACCCTAACTCTCCTCTTATCATTTATACTATACTTCACATCCACTCTCCTTTGAACTGCATAGTTTCTAACAGCTTCCCTAAACTGGTAAACACTTTAAAAAATCATCCCAGTTTCAAACAATACGACAGTAGATGTTGGGTCATAATATACCCTTCTGTTCTGTGTCCTAGGTGCCAAAACTGGTTCATCAGAACCATCCCTTTCCTCTTCACTCCCCTCAGATCCTAACTCATCACTATCAAAGATTTCTTCAGAGCTACCCACTTGACCAGCATGTCTATTTTCCTAGTCTAACCCCACATTATCAAAACCACGATCTGCTCCAGCTTCTCCTTTAGGTACATTATCATATTTTCTAACATAACTCTTCTTTTTATTAAATTTTTCACTCCTCAACTCTTCCCTTGCCACTCTCAGCTCTTCATCATTTTCACTATCAACCCCGAATTCTTCATCCTCATCATATAAACTCTCCTCACTTTCACTGCTTTCCCATTCCAACTCAACACCTTCCTCACCTTCTAAACCCACATTTACACCTAAATCTTCTTCTTCTAAATCTGCATCATTTTTCCTCACAGAACTAGCCTCCTCTCTTGTATTCTTCCCTCTATCAGATACACCCACTAAAACCCTATCAGAAGCCTTTTCTTTACCCTTTCTCGTTTTGAACTTTGTTCCTGACGTGCATACCCCACTAATCGCATTGTTAACAGCACTACCCAAATTGGGGACCACATTCTCCCCACCACTTTCTCTGTCATTCAAACACTCAGTGACATTTGCTTCTGGACTAACGTGTACAATGTAAACATTAACCTCATCTCCATTTTTACCTTCCCAAATAGTTCTGCTAAATCCACATCATTTTTAATCAAATACCAAAATCCATTTTTGTTAACTTCACATGCATACCCATCTACTTTATCATACCCTAACTCCTTATTAATTCTGTCAAAATAAATTACCGTAACACAATCAATATCATTATGGAAAAGACCCCCATCATTCCCCCCATCGTACCTTGGCTCTGGATCAGCTACCAACCGACCTCCATGATGAAATTGCCACTTTGCCACAATCCGCATTGTAGTCAATAATGAAGGATTGAACAAATTATTTGAAGATTAGGACAATTCGCAGACTACGGCCTTTCGATTTTGCAAGAGGATTTCTTCACCGTTCTTGTCACACCCCATATGTGGCTTAATTGGAAATTAGAAATTTTAATTGGACAATTAAGGGTAATTGGGTAATTTGTTAGTGAAAGAGGATTACTTTGCAAGAAAATAAAAGATGTTAATTGCAAATGTTTAGTTTAGTGAGCAAAAAAAAAAAAGAAAAAAGAAATTTATAAGGACCTATTTGAAGATTTGAAAGAGCTGTTGGTATTTTGTTAAGTGGACCGTGCATGCGTGCCAAGTGGAGAGTGAGTGTGTGTGTACGTGGGTGAGAGAAAAGAAAGGTCTGAATGTTTTAGTTTCTGAAAACTAAACACATGAAGTTTTCTCTCTTTTGCTCTCTTTCACGTTAGCCATCTCTTTCCTCTCCATTTTCTGTTCTTTTTCGCACTTGCATGTGTGCTCATCTGCTGTGAGCTAGGATTTTGAGCTTTGGTAGAGATTTTCAGAGGTAAGTGGCAGTAGTTTTCTGGGTTCTTTTGGTCGAATCTCCTTCTGTTTCTCCTTTAGGTTTATAGAGATTCTGTTATTGGATTTTGATTGTGGTTTTATCTGTTTGGAAGCATCTGAGGATAAAAGAAAAGAGAAAGGAAAAGGGAAGATCGTGGATTGAGAAGTGCAGTGGAAGTTGGGACTTCATTTACAGGTTTGGGAGTGTCTGTTATTTTTCTCAATCTTGGATCCTGCTTACTGTATGTTGTCAATGTTGGCTATGTGTGTGGTTGAATTGAATGCATGAAATATGTACTGTGTATATATGATTCCAGTAGAAAAGAATGATGTTAAATATGCAAATGAGATGAACATGCATGGGTTTGAATGTGGAAATCCTGGAAAGTTTATATTCTGGCATTGTCTCTGTTTTAATTGTAAAAATGTATTAATTGTATTATAATTGCTGTAATTGTGCCCAGAAGACTTAAAGGTACGTGTTAGTATGATTTTTGCATAAAAATTGGATTTAGATAAATTGGGATTTGAGTTTTGAGTTACACTCTGTTTTTACGATTTCTTTCTGGTTTTTACGTTTTCTGGAATTTTGAGAAGTATGGAGAAGGAGAAACAATCTGTGAGAGGAAGATCACGTGACGTGATGGGGCATCACGCCGTGACCTCCCTCCTTTGGGAAGTCACGTGGCGTGATGAAGCATCACGCCGTGACCTTCCTCCCTTTGGGAAGTCGCGACGTGATGGAGCATCACGCCTCGCGACCTCGCCTGTTTCCCTGCGTGTTCTCGTGATTTTTCCCCTCTCCTCTCAGGCGTCACGAGACGTGACTGATGGTCACGCCGTGACTGCCTGCTCCTCTGCGTGGCGCTTGCGAGAAACCAGCGTCACGAGACACCACTGCCTGGGTGTCTCGTGACCGGCCTCTACCTGCTGCCCTGTTTTTTTCTAAAATGAAGTTTTAACTTCTGGTTTCAAGAGTTTTTGCACTACATGACAGATGTTTGGGTTTAATATCTGAATTGTAATTAATAATTGCTTAATATTGAGCTGTATACTTGATTAGTAAATAATGTACATGATTTAAATATTTGTAATTTATATGAACATGGATTATTTCAACGTGAGTTATATGTTCTTATTATCTCCTGTTTGTGATATTATATATTTATATGTTTCTGAATTTGATCAATATACATGTTTACATGAATTATAAATGATTTTGAGTTGTGTTTTTAGCCTGAATAAGTCATAGTAGTGGATAAGTAAGCGCTTACTTAGGTCAGAGTGTGTGTGCAGCTGCTATATGATAAAAACGTTATACTTGGGTCCGTTTGGATCCTTGTTTCGATCCTGTATGGATCTATATGGATTTAAATGCGAGACTTCGGTCTCTATATGAAAAGTACATGTTTGAGACTCATGTCTCTATATGCTTGGGATACTGTGTTCTATCAGTATCCAATTGACCGTATCCACTTCTAGAGAATATTTTAGACTAATCAGGCTATATGTTTAAATGTGTTGCATATGATGAGATGCATTGTTGACATGATTACAAGTATATAATGCACATGAATTCTTGCATAGCTTTATATCGCACCTTGAATCTGTATACTTAGAATGATGAGAATTATGAATTGAATACTTGATTGCTTGTTCTATATGTATATATTATGCATGTCGAGTAAAGAATTTGGATATATGTTACATGTAATTCTGATGCCTTTGATTTTGAATCTTTAGATTATTGTATTGTTATAAATATTGTATTTGCATATTGTTCGTTTGTTTTGTTCCTCCCCACTAAGCGTTATCGCTTAGCACGGGCTCTTTTCCCGTGCAGGTGGCGAGTTTGGATTTGAGTCGGTTATCTGCAGGTCGGCCACTAGGAGTCTTTTTGAATGAAGTTATTTGAAGTCTTCCGCTGTAATTTTTGTATATGGCTTGTTAATAGCAAAGTAAATTTTTGTAAAGGAACAAATATTATTTTTGTATATGTATTTGCTTACGAGCCTCTTCTCTTTTTGTAAAAACGATATGGATACGATATATGTATAAGGACTTGTTATATATATGTTACAGGATTTTCTGTTATATGATTAAAAGTTTTCTCTAAATTTCATTTGATTTATTTTATAAGTATGTTTTTGGATTCGTTTATATGTGTTTGCTCGCGTGGCACTTCGGCATCCTTCCAACGGGGATGGCGGGGTGTTACAGCTTGGTATCAGAGCCCAGGTTTGGTGGTTCTGGGTTATGTTGTGATTGTTTTGGTATAGAGTCGAGTCTATGCATGAGAGTCAGTTTTGTATAGTGGCCTAATGCAGATGTCTTGTGTTTTGTAGTGTTTGTATGGAGTCGGATCCAAGTGAGTATATGGGCGACACAATGGACAGTGTCTATATGGGTCGTAGAGATAGTCCGATCAGAGGAGGTGATCCGGTGAGACAGGATAGGCCTGCACAGGAACCTGCACCAGCTGTGGGTGCAAATAGAGGAGTTGGTTTTGATCCAGCATTAGTACAAGGGTTACTGCAAGTGGTTGATAGGTTGACTGCTCCTAAGGCTCCAATTGAATTGTTAAGAAAAAGAGTAGCAGAGGATTTTCATGGGACTGCCTTAGATGAATCTGATGTGGCTGAGTTTTGGCTCAAGAGAGTAGGTAGAATTTTGCAAGAGATTAGATGTCCCGCAGATCAGAGAGCTTCATGTGCAGTATCATTGCTTCAGGGATCAGCATATGATTGGTGGGAGCTTGTGATGAGGAATCCTCAGAGGCCAGCTGAGTTGACATGGGAATATTTCAAGCAAGAGTTTGAGCAAAAGTATGTGACAAAGGCATACCAAGAGGCTAAGTGGAGAGAGTTCATTAGTTTGAAGCAGCGGGGTATGACTGTTAGTGAATATGGCAAGGAGTTCAATCGGCTGAGTAAGTATGTGCCCGAGCAGTTGTTGACTAGTGAGTTCAGATGTAGACATTTTCTTGAGGGACTTTGGGAGGTGTTTAGAGGTCCTTTGTCTGCAATGATTGTATTGCAACCAGTGGGATATTATCAGCTTGTGGCTGCAGCAATGAAGTTAGAGGAATCTGAGGAGATTAAACAGAAGATGGCACAGAAGAGGAGAGCACCAGAAGGGGGAATTGCGAGTACTAAGAAGTCTAAGGGTGCTCCAGTTGAGCAAGGAAATAGAGGGTCTGTTCAGGTGCCTTCAGAAGTAGGTAGTGTGGTACCGCATGCTAGCAAGGGAAACCGAGCACCGGAGTGTGAGCATTGTCATAGGTACCATTGGGGTACGTGTCGCAAGATTATCGGGGCATGTTTCAAGTGTGGAAGTATGGAACATCGGTTTGCATTTTGCCCTGATCGACAAGCGGACCAGAATCAGCAAGAGAGTAAAAGATCTAATGTCATCCATAGCAATCGGGATGCAAGTAGAGCTCCGAGGGCACCATCTGAGACGGTGCAACGACCTGGTGCTACAGAAGATCATACTAGGCATCGGGCATATGCTATGACTGCTGAAAATGTGATGGTTGCTGCAGGACCTTCGGGTAAGTGTTTATATGTTAAGTTTTGTTTCGTTTCGGTTTTGGTATTTGAGATGTGTTTGGATAAGCAAGGAAATTTCGAGGACGAAATTTTCTTAAGGAGGAGAGAGTTGTCACACCCCATATGTGGCTTAATTGGAAATTAGAAATTTTAATTGGACAATTAAGGGTAATTGGGTAATTTGTTAGTGAAAGAGGATTACTTTGCAAGAAAATAAAAGATGTTAATTGCAAATGTTTAGTTTAGTGAGCAAAAAAGAAAAAAGAAATTTATAAGGACCTATTTGAAGATTTGAAAGAGCTGTTAGTATTTTGTTAAGTGGACCGTGCATGTGTGCCAAGTGGAGAGTGAGTGTGTGTGTACGTGAGTGAGAGAAAAGAAAGGTCTGAATGTTTTAGTTTCTGAAAACTAAACACATGAAGTTTTCTCTCTTTTGCTCTCTTTCACGTTAGCCATCTCTTTCCTCTCCATTTTCTGTTCTTTTTCGCACTTGCATGTGTGCTCATCTGCTGTGAGCTAGGATTTTGAGCTTTGGTAGAGATTTTCAGAGGTAAGTGGCAGTAGTTTTCTGGGTTCTTTTGGTCGAATCTCCTTCTGTTTCTCCTTTAGGTTTATAGAGATTCTGTTATTGGATTTTGATTGTGGTTTTATCTGTTTGGAAGCATCTGAGGATAAAAGAAAAGAGAAAGGAAAAGGGAAGATCGTGGATTGAGAAGTGCAGTGGAAGTTGGGACTTCATTTACAGGTTTGGGAGTGTCTGTTATTTTTCTCAATCTTGGATCCTGCTTACTGTATGTTGTCAATGTTGGCTATGTGTGTGGTTGAATTGAATGCATGAAATATGTACTGTGTATATATGATTCCAGTAGAAAAGAATGATGTTAAATATGCAAATGAGATGAACATGCATGGGTTTGAATGTGGAAATCCTGGAAAGTTTATATTCTGGCATTGTCTCTGTTTTAATTGTAAAAATGTATTAATTGTATTATAATTGCTGTAATTGTGCCCAGAAGACTTAAAGGTACGTGTTAGCATGATTTTTGCATAAAAATTGGATTTAGATAAATTGGGATTTGAGTTTTGAGTTACACTCTGTTTTTACGATTTCTTTCTGGTTTTTACGTTTTCTGGAATTTTGAGAAGTATGGAGAAGGAGAAACAATCTGTGAGAGGAAGATCACGTGACGTGATGGGGCATCACGCCGTGACCTCCCTCCTTTGGGAAGTCACGTGGCGTGATGAAGCATCACGCCGTGACCTTCCTCCCTTTGGGAAGTCGCGACGTGATGGAGCATCACGCCTCGCGACCTCGCCTGTTTCCCTGCGTGTTCTCGTGATTTTTTCCCTCTCCTCTCAGGCGTCACGAGACGTGACTGATGGTCACGCCGTGACTGCCTGCTCCTCTGCGTGGCGCTTGCGAGAAACCAGCGTCACGAGACACCACTGCCTGGGTGTCTCGTGATCGGCCTCTACCTGCTGCCCTGTTTTTTTCTAAAATGAAGTTTTAACTTCTGGTTTCAAGAGTTTTTGCACTACATGACAGATGTTTGGGTTTAATATCTGAATTGTAATTAATAATTGCTTAATATTGAGCTGTATACTTGATTAGTAAATAATGTACATGATTTAAATATTTGTAATTTATATGAACATGGATTATTTCAACGTGAGTTATATGTTCTTATTATCTCCTGTTTGTGATATTATATATTTATATGTTTCTGAATTTGATCAATATACATGTTTACATGAATTATAAATGATTTTGAGTTGTGTTTTTAGCCTGAATAAGTCATAGTAGTGGATAAGTAAGCGCTTACTTAGGTCAGAGTGTGTGTGCAGCTGCTATATGATAAAAACGTTATACTTGGGTCCGTTTGGATCCTTGTTTCGATCCTGTATGGATCTATATGGATTTAAATGCGAGACTTCGGTCTCTATATGAAAAGTACATGTTTGAGACTCATGTCTCTATATGCTTGGGATACTGTGTTCTATCAGTATCCAATTGACCGTATCCACTTCTAGAGAATATTTTAGACTAATCAGGCTATATGTTTAAATGTGTTGCATATGATGAGATGCATTGTTGACATGATTACAAGTATATAATGCACATGAATTCTTGCATAGCTTTATATCGCACCTTGAATCTGTATACTTAGAATGATGAGAATTATGAATTGAATACTTGATTGCTTGTTCTATATGTATATATTATGCATGTCGAGTAAAGAATTTGGATATATGTTACATGTAATTCTGATGCCTTTGATTTTGAATCTTTAGATTATTGTATTGTTATAAATATTGTATTTGCATATTGTTCGTTTGTTTTGTTCCTCCCCACTAAGCGTTATCGCTTAGCACGGGCTCTTTTCCCGTGCAGGTGGCGAGTTTGGATTTGAGTCGGTTATCTGCAGGTCGGCCACTAGGAGTCTTTTTGAATGAAGTTATTTGAAGTCTTCCGCTGTAATTTTTGTATATGGCTTGTTAATAGCAAAGTAAATTTTTGTAAAGGAACAAATATTATTTTTGTATATGTATTTGCTTACGAGCCTCTTCTCTTTTTGTAAAAACGATATGGATACGATATATGTATAAGGACTTGTTATATATATGTTACAGGATTTTCTGTTATATGATTAAAAGTTTTCTCTAAATTTCATTTGATTTATTTTATAAGTATGTTTTTGGATTCGTTTATATGTGTTTGCTCGCGTGGCACTTCGGCATCCTTCCAACGGGGATGGCGGGGTGTTACAGTTCTGTTTGGGTAAATAACACATAGAACGATAATTTCCCAACTCTGTTTACCAGCGCAACGTGTCATGGCTTTATTTGTCACTTTACACATCATCCGCGCGTGTCTTCCACTCACATGGATTTATCTTTGTTTTGTTTCTCAGGTGGCATTTTATTAGGGATTTTGATCTTTTAGGTGGTAACTTAGAAAGAAATAGAGTTTGGGTATGAAATTTGAAATTAAATACATGTAGAGGGTGAATTTTGTATATTAAGCCTAAAAATTATTATATAATAAATATGTTATGTTATTAGTCTTAACCATTCTCACAGTATCCTTTATGATTCCATTCATTCTGATAATTTTCTTTTTTTCCAATGCTTCATCTTTTTTATGATGGTTTTAATGGCTTTCAGATTTCTTCTCGATTTGGCTACTTCTTCAACTCCATGCATTTGAACTTAAATTTTTCCAATTTTGCTGACCAAGCTCCTTGAGAAATTCCTTCTTATCAAATTTATTTCACTTATCTTTTTAGAAAATATATTATTTCTCTCTATTTTTAGGATTATACCATTGTATTTGGTACAAAACATATAAAACAAGAGAGCCACTTCTTGACAAGCATATATGCTTTGTATGTAATAAATGTTTTAAATTATAAACAACCAACAATGAGTTACAAAAATATAATGAGAAAATAAATTTTATAAATATATAATTACAATGTTCTAGAAGTTACATTTGTACATTTATGATTTACAATGACATAAATGAAAATAAAAATAAAAATAAAAGCAAAAAAAGTCAATTTAGGTAAAAAAAAAATCCATTTAGAGCATTACTTGTCAATAAAATAAAAATTAGGGTAAATTTATAAATAAACACTTGAATTTGTCAATAAAAATTTAGGTGATTGTCTAGTTACGTTCAAACTTTAGGTAATCAAAAAATTTTGTTAATAAATTCAGGTGCCTACTTATAAGTTTATCGTTATCACTTTACAGTGCAATATTCTACTTTATATATAATATTATATTAATGTGTGCTATAATTAGCATGAAACACAAAATTTAAAATAACTCTAATTTTTTCTTGGCAATGCATTAATATAAACCAAGATGACGGATAAAAAATAGAAAAGTAAATGAAAATTGTTTGCCCTAGTTTCATAGAAAGCAAATGACATCGAATTAAAAAAACAATGCAATGTTATCCATACGCACATATTCTTTAGCTTCCTATTGCTTGAAATAATAGAACAAGCCATCATGGTGATGATGTTTTTGGATCTATAATTCCCAATTGAAAAGGAAGCTTTTATATATTTTAATATAAAAGATTAAGATTATGTAACAGTAAGTATTTTATATATAATTCCTTAGCCAGAATTGATAACACAGCAAATATCATTTGCCTTAAGGCCCATTCATCCGGCCCACTTAACTGGCAGGGCCCAAAGCCCATCAGCTAAAGGTATCAGACACAAGCTCCTAGGCAGCGATCATGACCGATCGGCTGATGTGACCGCCAGTCCCATCAGCCGCCTGACACAAGGTAGCACCCATGCCTATCACCTGCTCCATGTCATGTCGCCGAATACCTACTCTGACAGCCAGTAGTCATCCCCCAGGCACTTGAGTGTCCCTCAACTATCTCATATAAATAGCCCAGCACACGATGGTACCAGGTATTGAATACACACCATTATCTCTCTAAAGCACATTCTCTCTCTAAGCTACTAACTTAAGCTTCGGAGTGCTCACGCCTGGTCCGACCGGGCTCTTCTTATTGCAGGGTTATCTCATCCGATCGGATCGACCTCTCTCCTATAGATAAAGACATTTTTTGATTTATCATTTGGTGCTTTCGTTGAGAGAATGTCAAACTCAAGATCCAACGAAAATGCTAACCCCATGGACCATGACCATGACGACGATGCTCGTGCCATATCAGGCACCTCAAGAAGGAGGGCGGCGCCCACCAGGTCCCCTGTGAGGACAAACCTCCTTCCCGAATTCGATAATGCCACTGCTAGGCAACCAGAGCTTAAGTTAGTACCAGGTATTGAATACACACCATTATCTCTCTAAAGCACATTCTCTCTCTAAGCTACTAACTTAAGCTTCGGAGTGCTCACGCCTGGTCCGACCGGGCTCTTCTTATTGCAGGGTTATCTCATCCGATCGGATCGACCTCTCTCCTATAGATAAAGACATTTTTTGATTTATCATTTGGTGCTTTCGTTGAGAGAATGTCAAACTCAAGATCCAACGAAAATGCTAACCCCATGGACCATGACCATGACGACGATGCTCGTGCCATATCAGGCACCTCAAGAAGGAGGGCGGCGCCCACCAGGTCCCCTGTGAGGACAAACCTCCTTCCCGAATTCGATAATGCCACTGCTAGGCAACCAGAGGACACCCCCATCACTGTGAGGGACATGCGCGCCATCCTCAGTGATTTTACAAAAAGCATTGTCCAAACCCTTAAAAAGGGTAAAATGCCAATTGCTTCTGAAATAGCCCAAGAGGATTACCTCGCGGGCGAAGACTTCAGAAGAAACAGGAACAAGGGAATCATTATTAATGAATCCCGAGCTCAGGGAACCAGGAGAAGTGCAATCAGAACCCCCGGCAAGAGCGACAAGGGGAAGCAGATGGTGTCTGCAAGTAGGGCCTCTCCCTACAGCAACAGGTCTGCCACTGTTTCTACGAGGGATGATGTGTCCTACATGTGCACCCCAAACCGCAGCCAAGCTAGAAAGCACAAAGGCGAGTCCACCGCCACGACCCTAAGCAAACAGAATCCGTCGAACAAGCAGGACCAATGGTTTATGCAGAAGCTCAAGCAATTTGGTGTCCTCGCGCCCAAAAGAGGCACCTTCGAAGGAAATACTTGTGGGAACACTGCCTCCCCCTTCTGCAGAGAGATCACCGATGCTGAGCTCCCCCCCAGGTGGCGAGATGTGGTCATGGAAAGGTACACAGGCAAAACAGATCCTGCCACGCACTTGGCAGAATACTTGACCAAGGTACAGGTCTATACTTATGACGAAAGAATAGCCTGTAGGGTTTTTCCCACCACTTTGGGAGGGGATGCGTTGACGTGGTTCCATGAGCTGCCCATGGGATCCGTTACGTCGTTCAGACAGTTAAAAGAGCTGTTCACTATGAGGTTCATTGTGCAAACACGCGCGCCCAAGACGGTGAACGACCTGTGCAATCTTTATCAAAGAACCGATGAAAGTCTTCGAGACTACATCGACAGGTTCCAGGCCACCATGTCCGAAGTAAGAAACGTCAGTGTGGAGATGGCGACCACCGCCTTACAAGGGGGCACCACTGATCGACCACTTTTTGAGTCGCTTACAACAAGACCCCCATCCAGCTTCGCCGAACTGATGGAGAGGGCTAGGCAACACATCCAGCTGGATGATGCCCTCAGGTCCAAAAGCAGAGGAAGGACCAGCGTTCTGGACCGCCTACAATATCCGGACAATCGCTCTACTCAAAGAGCCTCCACTTCCGATCGGACAAGTAAAGGCCAAGATGGAGCTCAAAGTTCCAGACATTCAGGCCAAGCCAGGGGATCGGGAAGAGACCGAAATCCACGTCCGGACGAACAGGCAGAGAGGACGTACACCCCTCTCAATGCTACTCCGACTGCGGTGTTGATGTGGATCAAAGAGAAGCACCGCAGAGTCAACTGGCCCAGAGACCTCTCCGGAAGAAGTCGGGATACCAGGGACCCGAGCAAATTTTGTGAATTTCACAGAGACGTCGGTCATTTAACCGACGAGTGCACTTCGCTAAAAAAAGAAATCGAAAGGCTGATACGCCGTGGGGCCCTCAGGAGATTCATAGGCCCGGCCAGAGGGGACGAACCCTGCAGACAGCCGAAGCCTAGAAGGGAAGATCCCGACTCAGACGACGATGAGCGCCGGAACCCCAGAAACGCCGATCCGGGCAGGCCCTATGCAGGGGTAATAAACGTGATCACTGGAGGGTCGTCCTATGGAGAAGATCTCCCCAAAAAGGGGAAAGGGAAAGGCGTCTATCTATCCCGCCAGGCAGAGCAGCCAGCCTCAGTCACCATTTCCAGCGAAGACGCGCGAGACGTTCTGTTCCCCCATGAGGACGCTCTCGTCGTAAGAGCTCGGATAAACAATTTCAATGTAAAAAGAATCTTGGTGGACAACGGCAGTGCTGTCAACGTCCTAACTCTCCAGGCCTACCGAGCCATGGGACTTCCGATCGGAGAGCTGAAGCCGAACGCCACTCCTCTGATCGGCCTGGGCAATGCTACCATCCCCGTGGCGGGATCTGTAGAACTTTTTGTCGAGCTCGGCCAAGAAGCAATAGCTCATGCTTGTAAGGTAATTTTCATGGTTGTGGACATGACATTTGCCTACAACGCCATTTTTGGCAGACCACTGCTTTTTCAGACCGGAGCTGTGACCTCCATCTGATACATGGTGATGAAGATTCCGACCACAGGAGGCGTCGCCATCTTGAGAGGTGACCAGAAAGCATCCAGGGAGGCTTATATCACCATGATAAAGCAGCAGCGAGAAGCGATGGTCGTAGAGCCAGGCCTCGAACAGCAAGAGCAGGCGGAAAGGCCCAGGATGGACCTAGCAGAAGCCACAAAGGCCAGGTCGCTCGATAAAGGCAAAAGTGTTCAGGTGGGGACAAGCATGGATAGAACAACTGAAGAAGCTAACATGCACGTCTTGACCATCAATCAAGCGACTTTTGCCTGGAAGCCAGAGGATATCACTGGCGTGGACCCCAAAATAATCACCCACAAGTTGAATGTGGACCCGAGCTTCCCTCCGATCCGCCAAAAGTTAAGAAGGCACGCGCCCGATCGGAGGAAGTTCATTTCAGAAGAGATTGATAGGCTACTCAAGACCGGAACCATCCGAGAGGTAGACTACCCTGAATGGCTGGCTAATGTGGTATTGGTCAAGAAGAAGTCTGGCAAGCTGCGAATGTGTGTCGACTTCACCGACCTCAACAAGGCATGCCCCAAAGACAGCTATCCCTTGCCAAGTATAGACCAATTGGTAGACGCCACAGCATGCCATGCCATTTACTCTCTTCTGGACGCATATGCCGGCTACCACCAAATTCTGATGTGGCTCCTTGATCAGGAGAAAACCAGCTTCATCACAGACGACGGAACGTTCTGCTACAGGATGATGCCGTTCGGACTGAAAAATGCTGGGGCCACATATCAGCGCCTGATGAACAAGATTTTTAAAGATCAGATTGGGCAGAATGTCGAAGTATATGTTGACGACATGATCGTCAAGAGCCGAAGCGCCGAGGAACATCCAGCCGATCTGACAAAAGTTTTTGACACCCTAAATAAGTTCCAGATGAAGCTCAACCCCGAGAAGTGCGTCTTCGGGGTACCATCAGGAAAATTCTTAGGATTCCTAGTCTCTCAACGAGGGATTGAGGCAAATCCAGAAAAAATAAAGGCCATCCTCGAGATGCAACCCCCCAGGAGCATAAAAGACGTCCAGAAGCTGAATGGAAGAATAACAGCCTTGGGACGATTCATTTCCTCTTCAGCCAAGCGCTGCACGCCTTTTTTCAAGAAGTTAAGGAAGAGCGAAACTTTTGTCTGGGGGGAAGACTGCCAGCAGGCCTTCGAAGAGCTGAAGGCATTCCTCACCAACCCGCCGCTGCTCAGCCGACCGGTACCAGGTGAAAATTTATACCTGTATTTAGCCACCTCTAAGGAAGCTGTTGCAGGTGCTTTGGTCCGAGAAGAAGATACCCAACAGCTACCCGTGTACTACGTAAGTGAAGTACTCAGAGGTGCCGATCTGAGAAAGGGACCGGTTGAGCAGCTCATTATTGCCCTCATGATGTGTGCAAGGAAGTTGAGACCTTACTTCGAGGCGCACACAATCGTCGTCCGATCGGGTCATCCTCTAAGAAAGATACTCTAGACGCCCGATCTGGAAGGCAAAATGGTGGGATGGGCGATTAAGCTACAGTCCTGGGATGTCAGATATGAGCCCAGAAAGGCTATAAAAGCCCAAGCTTTGGCAGATTTCATTGTCGAATTTGCGGGTGAGGAACCACCAAGTCAGCCCAAGCCACAAAACTGGGAAATAACAGTGGACGGCGCAGCAAACGACACTCGAGGAGGCGTCGGCATAGTAATAAAAGGCCCTTTGGGCATCACAATAAGGTACGCCATAAAGCTTAATTTTAAAGCTTCTAATAATGTGGCAGAGTACGAGGCGCTCCTTCAAGGGCTGAGACTGCTCCATGCAATCCGACCGGAGTCAGTAGCCATCAGGAGCGACTCCCAGCTGGTCACCAGTCAAGTTTTGGGGACTTTCGAAGCACGTGAGGCCACGATGATCCAGTACCTGGCCAAAGTCAAGACTACTTTTGCAAAACTAGAAGAGGCTGGATCGGAATGGGTGCTACAGAAAGTCCCGAGAGACCAAACTGCAGAAGCCGATCGGCTAGCTAAGATGTCTGCTTCCGCACAAAGTGTCATAGAAGAAAACATTGCCGTTGTAGACCAGACTTCCTCTTCCCTAGACGAACCGGAGATGATGGAGATCGACCAAGAGAATGAAACCTGGATGAGCCCAATTATGCAGTTCCTCCAGACAGGACGACTGCCCGAGGACAAGGACGAAGCTCGAAAGGTATCTCGAAAATCTCTCAATTACTCCATTATTAACGGTGAATTGTACAAAAAAGCTTTCAGTCACCCTTGGCTAAAGTGCGTGTCGGAGGAAGAGGGGGACTACATCCTCAGAGAGCTCCACGAGGGCATATGCGGTGCGCATGAGGCAAGCAGAGCCATGGCGAGAAAGGCCCTTCAGACGGGATATTACTGGCCTAGCATGCTCAAGGATGCCCAGGAGAAAGTAAGGATATGCCCGCAATGCCAAATTCATGGCAGGATTATAAGGCAGCATGGAGCAGACCAGCAGCCGATCGGAATCGCATGGCCATTCGATCAATGGGGGATGGACATATTGGGACCTTTTCCCCAAGGCAAAAAGCAGATGAAGTTCCTCATAGTGGCAGTATACCACTTCTCCAAGTGGATTGAGGCTGAGCCGGTGGCCACCATCACAGCCGAGAGGGTCAAGAGCTTTACATGGAAGAACATCATCTGCAGGTATGGCTTACCCAATGTTTTTATTGCAGATAATGGCAAGCAGTTCGACAGCTCCATTTTCAGGAACTTTTGCCAAGGCTTGAACATCAAACTAAAGTTCACATCTGTCGCTCATCCCCAAAGCAACGGAATGACTGAGGTCTCCAATCGGACCATCTTGGAGGGACTGAAGAAGCGACTGGGTCAAGCCAAAGGCAACTGGACTGAAGAACTGCAGAGTGTCCTGTGGACATATAGAACGTCCCCCAGGACAGGCACTCATCAGACGCCATTTTCTCTTGTTTACGGCTCCGAAGCAATGATTCCTGTGGAGGTCGGCCTCCCTTCTTACCGATCGGCTCTCTACTCCGAGCGGATGAACACTCAAGAGAGATGCCAAGACTTAGATCTCATCGAAGAAAAGAGGGAGGACGCCTACGCTAGGATCGCTGCCTATAAACAAAGAGTGGCCAGATACCACAATGCTAAAGTAAGGTCTAGAACCTTCAATGTAGGCGATCTGGTACTCAGAAAGGCAGAACTAGGCTTGGGAAACGCCGGAGTGGGAAAGCTAATGCCAAATTGGGAAGGGCCCTATGAGGTATCTAAAGTCCTAAGCCCGAGCACTTATAGGCTCCGAACTGTTGAAGGGCGAGAGGTCCCCAGAAGCTGGAATGTTGAAGTACTCAAGAAGTATCATGTCTTATAATGTATCAGAACCTGGCAATTGCCTGATTAATAAAAAGGTTCCTTCTTTCATGTTCGTTCAATTAATGCATAGTTTAGCGTTCTACGATTAGGCTTGATGCCCGTCTCAAGCTACAAAAGCGAATCTGACGTGATGGAGGATCTTACCTCCCCGAGTATTATCCTTATTATAGAGGATCTAACCTCTCTCGCTCGGTTATGCAATTGTTATGCAATGTTACGAGTATTCTCGGTTATGCAATTCTCACGCAGCTCTACGAGTATCACTCAACGCGATTTCGCAATAACTATGCGATTCTACGAGTATCATATAGCTCAGCTATGCAACCCTTATGCAGCTTTATGAGTATCACTTAACAAAACGATCTAAAAAAGACAGACTGACCCGATCGGTCACTTAGCTTCGACGCTATTCGAATTCAGGAAATACTTGTGAAATTTAATGCAAATTTTAATTACGAGTTTTAATTAGCTCGATCATATTGCAAATTTTAGTACAAGCATATGTATATATTGATTTGCAGAATTAGGCAATCTTATTAATACAAAATGCCTCCAATATACAATTTGTAAAGAATTGTTACAAAGATAGGAAACAAAGAAAAAAGTAAAGCTGATCTAAATTCCTAAGCTAACTATCTATATTTACAACCTCCACTTCGCCAGGAAGCTCAACGACCTGTTCAACGATCGGATCGGCCGTGGCTTGAGAAGGGTCGGCAGCTAACGGTACAGATACTGCCCCCCCTTCAGAGACAGGCCCAGTGGAAGAAGGCGCCACTGGCTCAGCTTCAGGTGCAGGGGGAACCTCCGTTTCGGCTTCAGGGATTGAAGACGCCACAGGCCCCACTTCAGATGGAACCTCTTGAATAGTCAGCAGAACTGAGGGACCTTCTCCAGAAGTTCTCTCGATGACTTCCCCCTCGGGAGCGCCTTCGTCGTCGTCACTGCTTGGAGGAGAAGGCAATGAGGCCGGGTCATCCATCCATGACAGATCCACCCCGGGGAAGCGCTGCCCAGCTTCATGAACTAGCCGAGACAACAGCCCCACCTGGGTGTCTGCCAACTCATCGATCAGGCGCTCCTTTTGGTTGGCAAGCTCCATTTCAAGAATCTTCGTATAGGACGCCTCGTTCTCTGCTGCCGACGTCTTCAAGGACTCCACCTCTGTCTTCAACCTGGCGTTCTCAGCAACCAACTCTCTGCATTCGGCATCCAGTCGGCTTGCATCTGCCTCGAACCGCCTCAGTTGTCCACACTCTGCGGATAGGCGGGCAACTTCGCCCTTCAGCCTGTCGGCCTCGCCCTGCCGAGCTTTCAGCTCCTGAGCACTCTGGTGAGCCTCCTTCCTCAAGGCTACTGTCTCCGACTGAGAAGCAGCATATCGCTCCTCCAGCTTGGCCACCTCAGCTCGAAGGTCGGAGGCCTCTTTCTTAGCTGCTTCACAGCGTGTGTTCGCCTCCGCCTTAGCTGCGGCGCCCGACTCGGCCCTTCCTCTCCACAGACCGGCCATCATGTGCAGCCGCTGTGCCCTCCTGGCAGCCTACACAAAATCAAGAATAAATTCATCAGACACATAGGTGTAAATTAACACCAGAAACAAAATGACGAGTCCTTACGTCTATTAATTGCTTATTGATAGCCTGAGCTTCTCTGTTGAGTTGACTAGCGTCCCCGGCGTCCCGATGATCTTCATCCCGGAGAAGACCACGGCAAATGAAGTTGGCCACTTGACCCACTGACCATTCATCACCGAAGTTTTCCCTCAAAATGTCCTTCATGAGAGCCGGCCGCCGATCGCTAAATCGCCATGGAGATTCGCCACGTAGAACGGTCTTCCCTCTGGCGGCAATCAGTGCGTCGGACTCGGCTATCATCTCAGCAACTTTCTTTCTGGCCGCTTCATCGGCTTTTTTCCTTTTAGTGGCCTCCTCCGCCTCTCGGATCGCAGGACCGATCGGCTGATCGTCTTCATCTGACTCATCCCGAAGAGTGTGGCGCTTTGGACGCACCGGCGGAGGAAAGGCCTCCCTTCGAAGCACAATTTTTGGCCCGGCTGCAGTAGAGGTAGGCACCGCAGACGTAGTCGTGACGGCGGGGGGTGCCGATGAGATCGGGATGGCCGCAATGGCAGGAGTCGTTGCGGAGGCACCAACAGCCCCACTAGAAGCACCAGCAGCTGCCCGAGAAGATTGCAGCTCCGACGCGGGCACAAGCTTCCTCCTCTTCCTCTGCTCTTGAGCCCTCCGCTCGGCCTCACGTTTTTGCTTGATCTTTTCGCCGAGCTGCTTGGATGCATCACTCCCACCAGCCATCTCAGCTGCACAACAAAAAATAAGCGAGATAAGTTTTTTCGTACACAAATTCTCTTTATAAAACATTAATAAAGTGCAATGAATGATCTGATGCACGATGATTGGGTTCTTTCTGATCCTAACGCTCACGTTCTACGTCCTCAGCCTCCTGAAAGTTGGGCGAGCCGAGCAGTGTCCGCAAAAGGAATTTGGACTCATAAGGCCCTTCATTCCTGCTGACGGCGGCCATCAGTTTCTGTATGTCGTTTTCGTAGAATTCCTGACCGGCGGCTAAGTCCCTCAAGGTCTCGACCATGGCCGATCGGGTTAGGCGCACCCCAAACCCGCCTTTCCTCCCCACCAAGAAGTACCGTTCTCTGTACCCTTTCATGGAAGTGGGGACGAACATCAACTTCCTCTTTGGGCGGCTTGTAAAGAAATACTCTGTGCCGTCGCTCCGACCCGAAATATAGAAGAAGTGAGTGAAAAAGCTCCAAGGTCGGCGCCACCACTTCAATTTGGCATAGGATTTTGAAGCACGCCACCGATCTCCAGCCGTTCGGATGTAATTGGTTAGGGGCGAGACCATACCCCCTCAGCACCGCCGTCTCAAAGCCGCCCAACGGGAACCTCAGGCCCGCATCAAGGCTCCACAAGTGGCAGACGAACCACTCTCCGCCATCTTGACCAAAGGGCCCTTCTGTCACCGCCATTGACTCAGGGCAGGCCAACACCTTTATCTCATCAGAAAGGCCATATTTGGAGGGAATTTCGGCCACCTCCTCAGCGGTCAGGCGAGAATGCAGTGCGACGGCTGGTTTATTCTCATACCACTCCAAAAAACTTGTGTCTAACACCTCAGCACTACTGGAGGCCATCTTCAACAAAAAATATGAAAGGAAAAGTGCAACTCTCTTTTTTCTAAATGAGATGGGTATGGAAAGAAAGCAGAGGACGAAAACCACGAAGAAAGCAAAGAAGGGGAAAAAAGTTACTTACTTGACAGAATGAACTCAAGGAATTCGAAGAAACAAGAAGATGTTTGCAGAAATCTGAGATTCAAGAAGGAATTTTGACAGAGCTTCGCTAGGGATTTCGAAAATAAAAGAGGAAATACTCTGCAAAGTTCCCTATTTATAGACTGAAGCTTCTCAAAAATGCCAAGCAACGCGCCATTCAGCATGCGCCACGTGTCAAAGGACATTATGTCTCTGCGAAGAACGAAGCGTCGCCCTCGATACGCTCACTGCATTAAAGGAGAACAGCTGTCTCAGCAGGCGCGTCGCTTCAGAAAAAGCGCCCTTCAAATTCAAAAAGCGCGCCAGTACGCGTCTTCGGATCGGGAATCTCCATAACTGATTCCATCCGAACGGATCAACAAAGGCAATTCTGTGCCCGATCGGACCTGTTGAGGGGGGACAAGTGATAACACAGCAAATATCATTTGCCTTAAGGCCCATTCAGCCGGCCCACTTAACTGGCAGGGCCCAAAGCCCATCAGCTAAAGGTATCAGACACAAGCTCCTAGGCAGCGATCATGACCGATCGGCTGATGTGACCGCCAGTCCCATCAGCCGCCTGACACAAGGTAGCACCCATGCCTATCACCTGCTCCATGTCATGTCGCCGAATACCTACTCTGACAGCCAGTAGTCATCCCCCAGGCACTTGAGTGTCCCTCAACTATCTCATATAAATAGTCCAGCACACGATGGTACCAGGTATTGAATACACACCATTATCTCTCTAAAGCACATTCTCTCTCTAAGCTACTAACTTAAGCTTCGGAGTGCTCACGCCTGGTCCGACCGGGCTCTTCTTATTGCAGGGTTATCTCATCCGATCGGATCGATCTCTCTCCTATAGATAAAGACATTTTTGGATTTATCAAGAATCATGCTAAAATAAAAACTTTAGACTTGTTAATTTTATATAACTTCCGAAATTAGTTCCAAGGATAATAAGTTCCAGAGAGCTAAATAGTCAGCATTCCCTTAATCTAGAAAATCTCAAAATTGTGATTAAAGGAATTATATATAGGGTAATTTACATTATTAGACATGTAGGTGTATGAGATTGATAGATTTAGTGTAGAAAGGTGTCTACATTTAGGCATATCAAATGTAAATGTCTATATCTAAATATCTGATATTATTAGCAATTTAAACGATGCCCTTATAATTAAAAACGCTGTGTCCACTTTCCTCTCGTTACCATTTCTTCATTGTCCAATCTCTGGGTCTCCATTACATCGATCCTTAACGAAAAAAATGACAACCTATGGAACTATACCTTCAGAATCATACCCAGAATCACACACTCGCATTATCGCCTCCAACGCCAAAGAAAGGATCGTAGCCAGCCTTGGCACTAAAAGACCATGGACACTCATGTTCCAACTCCAATCCTTGGACATTCCGTCCTCATTCGCCCTTTCTCTCGACAGAATCAGAATCAACGCTTTGTTCTTCCGATACAACTACGTTGTTCTCACACTATTCATTCTCTTCCTCAGCATGTTATGGCACCCTGTTTCATTGATTGTCTTCACAATCATGATGGCTGCCTGGCTTTTTCTCTACTTTCTTCGAGACGATCCATTGATTGTTCTTGGATTTCTAATCCATGATAGACTGGTGATGACATTGTTGGTTTCAGCTACTTTGTTCATTATTTTCTTTACGACTGTGACGGATAACATGATCATCGCCTTCTTCTTAGGACTGGGGGTTGTATTGGTTCATGGAGGATTAAGAAGAACAGATGATTTGATGTATTATGAAGATGAAGATGGATTTGGATCTGTTGGGAACTTGCCTGTGTCTGATGCAGTACCTACCTTGCCTCTTAGAAATGCTGCTGCTGCTTCTTTTTCTTCATCTTAGCTATCTTTTCTTCATTTAAGGATGTGATATAAGTGCAACTCATTAATTCTTTTGTAATTAATTTTTGATTTCTTGTTTGTCGATGATCCGGCATAAACAATTAATATGAAGATGGCAATGCCATGCAAGGATGGTAAGCAACCATCAACAAGGAGAATAGCAATTATCTGTTCCAAAATATAAAGAGTATAATTTTTTGCTTTCGTATAAACATTAAGGAAATCAAATTGGATCCAGCACCAACACCATTTAATATTGTTTCTTGTGAAAAGATGCATGTTTTGTCTAAAGGATTCAAGTGCAATATAGTACTATTTAATTAAGACACAAAAATATGGTATTACGGTGAAAAATATGTATAACTTAATAATTTTAATATTTAATGAACGGAAATAGTAATTATAAAATAAAACAGAACGCAGTTATCCAATAAGTTAATTATATATTTGGATTCGTATTTTTTTTTATGTTTTGTTTTCTAAACTCAAAATAGAAAAAAAAAATTGACCTAGAAAGATGCAACAGATAAAGGCAACACAAGAGATAGGAAAAATGCTGAAAAAAAATTATCTTTTTATTTTATAATACGGTATTTACTGTATTACATAAATTTAAAGGTAAATTGTAAATTATTTTATATAAAATATGTGAAATAGGTATATTATATTATTTCAATTTAATTTTTTAAAAAAACCTTTCAAACATCATATTTGTATTAGCATGCATTATCCCATGAACCAAACATGTCACTAATATTAACATAATAGTATTTTATATTTTTAACTTTTAATGATGACTAGCTATTATCAGATAATTTATTTATTGACTAACGTTACATTTTTTGCATAATAAAAAAATGAAAAAATAATTTTGCATAATCCATAATTCCAAATATAAGTTAAAAATTGTGCTTTAGTTTTTGAGTAATGTTTTCTTTCCTATGAAAAAACTAAAATTTTGTTTATTAGCTAAAAACTCTTATATGGGATTTTTTTATGTAATAATAGAAATAAGAAATAATACTAAAACTATAATCTTGCAATTTTCGTTAATAATATTGAAATATATTAATTTGTAAATTTATAAATTTCATATTTATTTTTGATTTTCTATTTGCTTGAATTAAAATGTACGACCATTATATATAATTTTCTATTTATAAAATTATCAGTATGTGTTTATTAAAATATTCATCACGTGCAGATCACATGCACTCCAAACTAATTTATATCTATACAATATATTTATATCTATATCTATACTATATATAAATAGTGAAAACTTTTTTGGACGAAATTAACCCTTTATTTTTTAGTAGTAGACTAAATTAACCTTTTATTATTTTAAGTAGAATCCAAATTGAAATAATTTGATTGAGAATTCGGATACGATATTTACTTAATGGTGCAATCAAATTACAATTGTAAGATATACAAGGACGTAGGTATTTGGTCGAATTTCGTTAAATATTTATGTTGGTTTATTTTTCTCTCCTCTTTATATGATTGTGTGTTAATTAATTCGATTTATCTCAATATTTACCAGTGGGATTTGATGCAGAGAGAAATTTATTTTAATTATTAAGTAAATAATTTATCCATGTTTCTTAATTTTTTTCTTTCTTTGTACTCCTTCCTATTTATTTTTTTTTTAGGTTTTTCATAAGTGTTAAAATAATAATTTATCAAAAAAAGTGTTAAAATAATAATTAAAATATCTCAATTCTCTCAAAATATATTTTGTAATCAATGTTTCCCTTTAATTTATCTGACTTAATCCATTTTATATCTAATTGAATTAAAAATATTTTATGATAAAAAAAAATCTAAAAGTTTTTCTTAATTCAAGTGAATAATTCAAGCATTGTTCATGCTCTTTATCAAGCTTTTTTTGGATGAAAACGGAATGGAGATAAGTATTAACTATTAAGCATGTCTTTCGTGAAGCCAACTCGGTGGCAGATGGTATGGCTAATTTAGCCTTCAATCAACATGATCAATTCAGGGGGTCTATTAAAGTTGCTTATAGAATGGGTTGTTTTTTCATACGCTCTGTAAGGCTTTAAGCCTCTGTTTTGCTGTTTGCTTCTCCTTTCCCTCCCCACCACACACACACACACACACATGTTTAGGACTCTATCCATTTAGCTGTACGTTACTTTTTTTTTTAATAAAATTTAAATTTCATTTATACGACGTTTTTAAATTTATAATAAAATTTAATTTTTTTCCAATAAAAATTAACTTATTTAAAATCAATAAAATTTAAATTTATTTTAAATTTTAGTTTCCATCACTTAATTTTATTTTAAATTTAAATTTAATTAATAACTTTTTAATTTTAGTAAAAATAACAAAAAAAAATCACATATGATGGAGAAAGTAATTTTTATGTATTTATTTATATGACTTGTAAAAATATGAATTTGAGTGTAGATAGTTGGTTTTTAAATTAGGTTAAGTGAGAAAAATTCATAATGTGTTCATACACCTGGATGAATTAAAGGATAAGAGAATTTCAAATCATTTCAAAAGAAGAGGCAAATAAATAGAATTCATAACCAGAGCCAGCTCACTTTTGAACTCAAAACACATGCAAACTCCACGATGCAGCTAAAAACGCCAAGCAAGAAAACCATAAGCCTACGCTCAATCCTAATCCACTCCTTGTGGATCACCATTTCCGGCATACTTCTATTCCGGCTAGCCACCGCCAATACTCAAAGGGTTTTGTATGCCAAGATCTTCGCCGTCTCCGGCTGTGTCCTCGCCACTGCTCCATGGATCATTCAGCTTGTGGTTTCAACAGGAATTATATTGCTGTACAAAGCTGAAGTTTGTGATCTCACCTGGATCATCACATTACCATCTGATGAACACACTGATTCGCCATGTTGCCAAGATGATCATAGGAGGATTGCTTTCCCAAATGTTTTTTACAGCCATGGGAAGATTAATCCTGACAAAGATTGGAGATTGCCCATACAAACTGATGCCGGAAATAGTACTTCTCGTCTTCTTAGGAATAGAACTGTTTGATGCAGTGGACTTCTTGGTTTTATAATGTTTTGTTAAAGTTTTATTAAATGTTATTTAATAGCAATTATATTATGATTGTATCTTTCTTTCTTTTCTTGTTCATGGTGGTGGCTCTGCAAGAAATAAAGGGCAAGGGAGGGAGGAACGTGTAGAGAACAGTAAAATAAAATAAAATAAAAATTCTCACTTAGAGAAGTCATCTGGCGCGCTTCTGTATTGCGGTGCACAAATCTTGATCCAATGGTCCAAATTTACATGCATCAGCGCACCAAATCCTGACTTATTCCAAGAGAATCTTTACATAAACCAACATAAAATAATAAACTAAGATGTAAGTCAACAAGACTAAAACATAAATCAGGAAAGGCCAAAAATACATAATATGCAGTTAATATGACCTTAGACCATTAAACAATCTACCCAAAAACACAGTTCATACATAAACTGCAAAAATCTAATCAGCTTTCAACATTAATAATTTTCTATTACAGTACACTACTAAATCAGCAATAATCTGAAAATTATCAGGCAATTCGGCCAAAAAAATTTATTTAAGGTTAGTGATTACATACAAATCAAATCAAATCAAACTGAAAATAATACTAAAATTCATCCAAATGAGAATTGAAGATATTGTAACTATCAAACTGATTTAGCATAAATATACTGATTAATCAGAGCTTATTTTTGTGCGTATTTTCCTGTGCCTACCTTCCTCGGCATACCTAACTCCCAACAACTTCCTAAAATGATCCAAAAGGCAAAAGGAAAAGAAATGATATGGTTTTCTGAAACTTTTCTCCCTTTGAATAACAAACAGAAGTATGCTATGTACATTTCTAAATTTCTAGATTATAATAGAGAAGCCTTTGTCTTACTCTTCGGTATGGGTTACTTCTTCCTGCCCCTCAATATCAACATCCAGTGGAGTTTGTGTTACTTGTTGCTCCTCTTCATCTGCCTCACCCTGTTGAGCATTCATAGAATCTTCACATGGAGTTTGTTCTACTTCAATGGTATGGTGTGCCGGGTGTATCGGGCCTCGTGGGATCCCAAAAAGCGTAGTGAATATCTGTCTATGGCATTCATCACAAAAATAGAAATATGTGAAATGGCCCTCATATGGGAGCTTATGCACTGCGGCCCCTGGTAGAACCCTGTGCACAAAATCAGTCATCGATGGTGGTACAACCTTATCATCCATACCCTGAATAACATAGAAACATTGTAAATTAATTGAGACCATTTAAGATTTAGTCATACTTTGTCGATGCAGTTTAATAAAAATTGTGACCATTCAAATTGAGCAACGCATGCATTACAGAGCCCAGACTATGAATTTGATTCCATGGATTAAATCATTTTGGTTGGTAATAGTCAAACCAGGCCCTTTACAACCAGAGCTAAAAACCTTATGCCTCACCGAGCTTGCAATTTGTTTCTAAAGCTTTTAGCTTGAAGGAGAGAGGAACTAGGTTTTGCCATCAATTTCCTATAGAGCATCTACATCCGTGTCACGAGTAAAAAATGTTTTGTTCAAATTACAGTTAAAGCATTTCTCAGTATGATTCAAGAAGCAAATAATCTACTAATACTGTTGAAAGTAAATCATCTTATGGCTTGAAACTTATTATATTACCATGTTGAAGATTCTATATAGCTAATATATGAAATGCAGAGCAGAGGAAGCCTAGATAATTCGAATGACTGCATCATTACAAGATGAAACTATGAACCTTATTTGAGGAATGCTTAAAGCATCACAGTGGTGAAGTTTGAAGTTCAAACAGCAGAAAGATGAAGACGAGAATAAAATGACGAGACTTACTTGCCATATGTGTATGGGACCAAGAAAACCCGTGTACTCCTCTTCAGAACTGAAAAGCACAAATTTGAGCCAATTGAGGACGCCTTTCCCCTGCTTTTTCTTCTGCAATTTGATGTCAGCAAGATCGAAGCCCCAATTTGAAACTTGAAGAACAGCTTCCTGTATGAAGGGTTTTGCATCACCCTGTCGGATGGACTCTTCCACATCTCTCTGCCAGAATTCTTCATAGATTGGGTCCTCTATCAAAGCTTTATCCTACAATGAAAAACTTTTATGAAACATCTGCTTAAATGACATTGAAAATATTTGAGGCCCTCTTGTCTTGCCTTTTATAGAGAATTCAAGCAGTTGCCTTAGTTGTCATGTAGGTAATTACCTAAAAGGCGACATATGTATAAGAGAACCACTTTCCTCTCAGTACTCGACAGAATTGCAAGACACACAATAGGAAATGCCAAAATTTTCCAGGAATGACAGAGGCACAGAAAAAGTACATTCTTTTTCAATCATTAATTAACTTCCAGTATCTCAACAAAGCATGGTTGCACCTCCCAGGCAAATGATGAAAGCATGTGGCACAAGGAGATTATGTTTTTTTTTCCTTCCCCTTAAAATAAAAAATAGAAAACAAAAATACTTATTATACCCCTGTTCTACCCGCTATTGATAATGAAAACCACTCACTCTTCTTCCGAGAGACAACGAGAGCCACGTGTCAATCTGATCGTGCCTTCCAGACAGGAAACTCTGATGGTAGAAGTAAGAAAGAAATCTTGGAAACCTCCTAGCTAAGAAGTACATAAATTTCTTTTTCCGCGTCCACTTCTCCCAGATCTTATGTCTTTCACCCTTGGTCATCAGAGAATCATATGGATTAACCATAGGAGCAAACATGGCAGCTCCTGCAAGTAAAAACTGGTGGATCAACTGTAGTTCTTTCCATTAGCATACTAACAGAATTTGTTATTTATTTTGATCATCCAAGTCTTATAATAAGTACATCTGAATCACAGACTAGTATTATAAAATACATTTCTAGAATAATGAACATTAACTGTTTTTCATGAAGGATGAAGATTATTGCACATGCAGATAAAGATAAGACAAATGAAAAAGGCATTTTCTACCTGCAACTTTATCAGGAATGTATCTAAGAGCTGCCCACGCATGAAGGCTCCCACTAGAGTATCCCACCACCCAAAACTTGTCCTTCAAGCCTAGAGCATTTACTAAGAATAACATATCTAAAGCTGACGACTGAAGGTTTCTATTTGGGTGAGGATCACTCTCCCCAAAACCAGGAAGATCATATGTCAACAAGTATATGCCAAACTCCTCCAAGAGTGAAGCCTTAATTCCAGGTATCCCTATTAGGAATTTTAAAGAGGAAAAAAAAAGGATCAAAAACTAACAAATTTAATTTGAGAATTGACAGTCTCTAAGGAGCTAAGATACTTTTAAAGATTTTCCAACCTGCAAATCGAGAAGAAAGAAAAGCATGAGGAGCTATCATTGAAAACCTAGCTTTTTCAACTGGTACACCTTGCTTCCTATATGCCATGTATCTGCCATCTGGAAGCAATATACGATCAGCACTAGGAGGATGTATAAACACCTTCTTAATCAACATTGCAGAGGTATCACGTTCTGTACTTAGACTCAATACTGCAGAGTATTAAACTATGTCAGCAGGGTTCAAACAGCTAAGCCGGTGGCACAAAAGCAAGAAAGTTACAGTAAATTGAAGAAAACGAAGAGAGAACTGAATTATTTGTTCTATCTTATTTATTTGCCTCTTGTGAATAATGAATAAAATAACTATGCTCAAGATGTAGGCATAATTATAGACCATCACTGCTAGAGCGGAATGAAACATAATCATATTGATATAATATATGTACAATAAGACGTTCTTTTATTTGTAAGAACATTTATCTTAGACTAAGAATCAATGTGCATTAAAATTTGTTTCCTTGGTTGCTTGATAACAGAGGTCATAGTTGAAATAAGATGTCCTCTTATCAGATTCTTGGTGCATTCATTAGAATCATTTTCTTAGAATCCTATAGCAATGGCGCTACTCTTAGTCTATTGCCTCATCATTTGAGCCTAGAGTCTAACTCCATATAATTAATTATAAGTTAAACTTTCACTGATTTGCACTGGTTCTTCTAGACATTAAAGCAGGTAGTGGTCCATAAGAAGTAAACTCTTTTCCAACGAAATTAGTCACATATGCAGAAAATAAAGGCATGGGTCCTTAAAAACAAATGCAAAACTATGCCAAAGATGCTATAGACAATACAAATAATCATCAATTGAAAATGTGGTCAAAATATAAAAGAAAATATTGGATTTAAGTTCATGGCTAGTATCTCTTCCTAGTTTAAATAGTTTTTCTTAACCAGAAAGGCAAATTCTAACATACGGATATGTCAATGAACTAAAAGATCCATTTCATATTACAGAAAGGTAGATGGATGCCATAAAAGAATATCAATTTCTCACTTCTTCGCAACCAAAATTAACATAAACAGAAAAAGCAAACCCAGATAGGAGATATATAATTTTTACCTGCAAAAGCAAGAACAACCACTATGCATATCACTGACCAAGCATGAACTGGATCCTTATCCTCAGGCAAGTACTCATTGAACCCCTTCAATTTCCTACAAATCCTATCACATCCATACCCAACTTTCTTCCCTATATAAGAACCTCTCCCAAAATTCCTCAGAATGAAAGAATCCTCCCTCCCTAGACTCTGCAACACTACATCCCTGCACCCTTTAGCAAATTGTACACTCAGTTCAGCAGCGCCCTTCATAAATTCTCTAACTTGGTCTTGAAAACCCAAGTGGGGAACCCCCAAATACTCCTTGACAACACCATTATTGCCAGGTGTGGCACTATTATACCCAGTTTCACTGCCCTCTGCAAATGTAGCATACCCATCTTGATCTGCATCCATCAACAGCTCAAGAAAAGCTTCAATACTTTGCAAAAATTCTAACTTTATCAACAAAGAGAGCAAAAAGAGAAAATGGGCGAAAAGGGTGAGCAAAACAAAGTTGATTGATCCCAATGCAAAAGAAATAAACTTTATTAACAATAAGGCTTAAAGAAGAAGTTTTGAGGATATTGGGCAAGTCTATAAACTGTCATTGGTAGCAATTTCAAGGAAAATGTCCAGTAAGGAGAAAAGTGGTTGGAGAATTGGGAAGTTTAATAAAATAAAAAGATGAGGAATTTTGTGATCTAAATTATGCATAAAAAGGTTTGACAGGAAAAGAAAAAGAAAAAAGAAACGTAAAAAAAAAAAAATCAAGTTTGGTTAGGAAAATGGGAAGGTGGTAATGTGCCTTTTTGCTATCCTGATAGTGACACAAGAGTATGGACAACTTAGAGTCTCTTTCTCTCTCTTGAAATGAAATTCCTCTGCTTTTAATTTGCTAATGGTGGTGGATCAGTTTGAGTTTTGTACAGTAGTGAAAGAGTGGAGTGTAGGGTGGTTGGTGATCAGGAAATTAATAGAAAAAGAGGGTTGCCGGAGAATCGACGGCGATTAGGTGGCCACATGGGCATCTAAAAGGTGGCAGAATGGAGAAAGTGGCGGTGGCGGTTAGCTTGGTGGGGACGTGCACGACAGTGATGCAAATTTGCCTTATTGGTAATAGAATGCCACTGATGACCGCAGTCTTTTACGGTTCAATGTTCAACCTTATGCTGTACATCAAGACAGCGAATTTGTTATATAAGGCTTGTTTGATGAGCTTTTTGCATTCTAAGAGTTAATCTTTAATTGATTAATTACATACAGCAAAAAAAAACAAAAATTAATAATAATTAATTACAACAATTATTACAAATAATAATTTTCACTGTTTATGAATTGGAAAAATACGTGATAACTCTGAAATTGTTTAAAGAAAGAATGGGTCAAACTAAATTAAGTATTTTTGAAGAAGCAACACCTAAAATCAAAGATAAAATAAATGATTTCGGATGATTATGGGGAAACACTTGTATGCTAAAGTTAAATCTTGTGAATGTGTAAAGAGATTAGATGATTCTATTCGTTTAGATGTTCAAATGCATAAACTCCTGATTGGGCCATTACTAGGCATTTGAACGAAATACACCGCATATTTAAGGCCACTAATCCTCAAAAGTACTGAAACATTTTCCATACCAAACCTTTTGAATGACATAAATAGCGAAACAAAGAACAAAAGGGTTATATTACAACTATGATAAAACCTGCACGGCAACCCATCAATGTGAAAAATCATATTGGATCAAAATAGTAAGTTGTAAAGCCACCCAACAAATTATGGAGAAATTGGTTAGATTGCTTGTTAATATTTCACACAAATCCCTTGCAATATAGTTTTGCTAAATTATTAACAACTGCACAAATTGCCATCTAAATTATTAATATATTTATAATAAAGAATTTTCTTTGATAGATTATTACATTTTGAATTTAAGTACTAACAAAATTATTAACAACCACGCAAAGAGGGGTCCAATGGCCAAACTAATTCTTCATTTTTAGTAGGATTTTAATTCTTCATTTTTAGTGACATACAAGCACATATAAGCTATTTTGAAAAAGTATTTCCCAAATTAGGGTGGCTTTAAAATTATTTTTCATTTAGGGATTTTTTATTTCAATGTGAGCTGCGGTATTGAAAAAGCAACACCTGCTGCTTTTTATTTTTTATTTTTTTAATCAAATGCCGCAGCCTAATGATGCGGCATTTGATTTCTTACTTTGGCCAAGAGCATATGATATATAATTATATAAAATAATTAAATATATATATTTTTTATATAATTACCGTTAAATAAGTATTTATTTTTATGTAAATTAATTTAATTTCATTTGGATACTACATATTTTTATCCATAAAAATCAAAAATAAAAAGTAATTTTAAATATTCATTTTATATTTATTAAATTTTAAGCATTCAGTCTATTTTTTTAATTTGTAATTTTGTATTAAAAAAAGAAAGAAAACAACTTCTTACTTTTTAAAAAAAAAATTAATTTGGACCATCAAATACACATCTATATACTTTAATTTTTTTAACAATTTTTTTTTAAAAGAAGTTAATTTAGACCATCAAAGTCAGATCTATACATAGATGTATATAGATGTGTATTTGATGTATTTTTATAAGTGGAACTTGAGTGAAATTTAGTGAAATTCTTTGCCATTATACAATTTCTACCATATTAAGTATTCACCAAAATCCAATCGATTATGTTGATTACTAATATCACAAGGAGAAATATTTAAAGGGGAGAGAGATCGATAATGTGTGTTAACCATATGCTCATATAATTTGTTAATGAAAAATTCGATGTTAAAAAAATAAAAATTTAAGAATTCAATATTATGACATAAATGTTGAAAAAGTTAATGATAAATAAATTAAAAAAAAAAAAAAAAAAAAACAGGAATTTGCAAATACTTTTCCCATAATTATATTTAATAGTAGTAAAGTTTTTAGTGTTTAAAGGGTTGAATTGAAAATGAAGAGAATGACTGGATGAGATAAACAAAATGAACTGAATCAATGTAATTCATGTGGACGAGAAATAGGACATATTCACTTTTTTGTTCTTTTCTTTAAAAAACTAGTTTCACTTTGTTTTCACGGCTTCAGAAAAATTAAGAATTATAATTAAATGATGAAATTTTTTTCTAGTATTTTCCTATTATACCCTTCAATTATATTGTATTAGATAAGATGATTAATTATTATTGTTAGATGATTAATTATATACATAGATGTATATAGATGTGTATTTGATGTACATAGATGTGAATTTGCTGGTCTAAATTAACTTTTTTTTTTAAATTGTTAAAAAAATTAAAGTATATAGATGTGAATTTGATTGTTCAAATTAATTTTTTTTTTAAAAAAGTAAGAAGTTATTTTCTTTCTTTTTTTAATACAAAATTACAAATTAAAAAAATAGACTGAATGCTTAACATTTAATAAATATAAAATGAATATTTAAAGTTACTTTTTATTTTTAATTTTTATGGATAAAAATATGTAGTGTCCAAATAAAATTAAATTAATTTACATAAAAATAAATATTTATTTAACCGTAATTATATAAAAAAATATATTTAATTATTTTATATAATTATATATCATATTTAATTATTTATTAAAAATATGTTTTATAAAAAAAATAAACCTAAAAAGCCAAGAGCAGCTTTGAGCTGCTCTTGGCCAAAGTAAGAAATCAAATGCCGCAACATTAAGCTGCGGCATTTGATTAAAAAAATAAAAAATAAAAAGTAGCATCTGTTGCGTCAGAGCAGAAAGTGTTGCTGCGGCATTAAAATAAAAAATTCCTAAATAAGAAATAATTTTAAAATCACCCTAATTTGCGACATACTTTTTCAAAATAACCTATATAAATCTTTGTTCCCAATTCTTCAACCCACTACGTATTGCTACGTACAAACCAAACATTCACCTTCGATCTCCAATAAATTTTCTGCCCACATATTGCTAATAAATACATATATCTATTAATATATTTGCTTTGAATAACAACAAATTCTTATCTAATTGGGTAAAAAAAAAAAGTGGCAACTTATCTAATAGGGGTGAGCAAAAAAACCGATAGACTCGGTTAACCGAAAAAACTTCCGAAATCGAACCGATTAACCGATTGTAATGGACTGGTTAATGGTTAGTGTTTTGAAAAAACCGATATTAATAGACTGGTTAATAGTTTTTGACTTATGTGACTGGTTAACCGAACTGAAACCGAATTTTTAGTTAATTTATTAAATTTTTAATAATTTATAACAATTTATTCTAATTAAAGGTGATCATATACTTTTTTTTCATTATACTAATTATTTTAAAGTTTTTAAGTTTTTTTAATTGGATATTAGTAAGTATAACAATTTATCTAATTAAAAATGATTATGGACCGGTTAATATATTTACTTATTAAATATTAATTTTTAAAAATAAATTTGCTTATATCCACCAAATATTTTTATTTTAACAAAAATAATGTTATATTATAGTGAAAAAATTTTAATTTTTAAGTATCTTGAACATTTTACTTTTATTTATGAATATATTTATAATTATAGTGGTTAACCGAAAAATATTGGGTAACCGATCCGAAAATCCGAAACCGATGGACTGGTTAACCGATAGTAATGGACTGGTTAATGGACTGGAATTTCAAAAAACCGATATTAATGGACTGGGGCTCATGGACCGGTTAACCGACCATGCTCACCCCTATTATCTAATCACTACCTGCTATTAAAATATAATGCAAAGGGTAGAAAATATTATTAATCGATTTTCTTTTTGGTTGGATAAACAAACACAAATAGACATGTCAAAATTAATCCAAAACCAACAACTCATCCAATTTCACCAAAAAAAATTTGAATATTTAGCAAATGATCTCTAAAAATTATTTTAATGGTATATATAGACTTAGATTAATATTTAAAAAAATTTTACAGCGAAAAATTAATTTTTTGATAACACTGAAAATTGTCGAAACGGACTGATTTAAATGTAACAGATCGAGAAACGGACTCTGCTTGAGCTGAAATTTTGCAGGGAGACTAATTTATTTTAAGAATTATAAAATTAATTTTGGGAAAAATTGAGTTTAGAAAGTGAGTGAAATAATTTAGAATTATATAATTGGCTTAAAAATGAAAAAAATGACCACTTGATTTATGAATTATTGTGTTGTTATGCCCTGTTTGTGACTGTGAATTGTTTTAATTGCAGGAAGGGTATGTTATATATATAGCCATTATACTGCCAAAATTTTTACCTAGTAAATTGGACAGTTATAAGTCAACCGATATTCTGATCCGTTCGTATCTCTACCGATTTATTTGGGCCAATATTTTTATAATAATTTTTTTAATATCCCGTTATTATATCGTTAATTATTTTTTATTAAAAAAATATCAAATGTGTCGAACCAAACCCACCCAACCCATTGATTATTGACCCATTTAAAACCCATATATTTTTGATCCATTTATAACCCAACCCATTTATAACCCAATCCAAACCCGCCCAACCCGCCCATTTGTCACCTATAAACACAAAGGTAAAGATAATGTAATATATCAATATATGTTAATTACCACCACAACCACAAAAATTAACATTTTCAAGAATACGTGTGTATAACCATCGGTTTTTTTAAAACGTAACCATTATCCCAAAAACTAATAGTATAAAAATCAAATAAAATAAAATATGAAATAATATAACACAGAATTAGATGCAAAGTCTATGTGCAGATAGAATGGATGATGATGATGATTTAACTTTGACAAATTGCAGCAGCTTCCTCTGTTTTCAATTCATCAATTTCAACAATGATCCACAGCCATCATTACTACCTAATAGAAATACGCAAATAACTTCAATGCCTAACTTAGCTCTACTTCACCAAATTACTCTTTATTCTTTTACTCCACAGATTGAAAGGCTAGAGTTGGTAATATCGTCAGAGCCTCCCCTTCAATAACCAGAACCTCACCCTTCTTAAAGCACTTTGTTGAGAATTTAGCACTGAACAACAAAAGCAAAACACTTGAATAAATAAACTATCCCTTTGCTTCAATTCTACAAAATGCGCAAGTTTGTTTCAGCTTACATATATCTGTTCTTGTTTTCTCTTATGCTAACGGCTTCTACTTCACCGGTAACTTCGTCTCCGATATACACAGGACTCCTAAAATGCAAGCTTTGACAAGCATACACAGCTCCAGGCTACAACATTTGCCATAAAGCTCATTTATTCTTTCTTAGAAAAGCTCCATATATGCAATATTCCATCAAATCGACAAAGTGAAGTGAGACTTACAAAACGGGATGCGATAACGCGAGGAAATAATGCAGCAACAAGCATTCCGTGTACAACCCGATCGTCGAATCCAGAATTCCGGGCAACTTCGGAATCAAAATGAAGAGGGTTCAAGTCATGACTCACCTTTGAGTATTCTGTAATATCTTCATCTGAGAATACTCTTGTTTGCCTTAGTGTGTCTCCAGTTTTAAGCACACTTTGAGATATCCCTGAGTAGCATCTGGCGCAAGGGACAGTCTTTGAAACCAAACTCTTGATGATCATCATAATGAGAAGAATCTCTATATAAATGCAATGAGTGAGAGAAAATTATTAGAGAATACAGTACAGTGAGGATAAGTTCTTTCAGCTAGGCATTTTAACAAACAGTTCACATACGTACCTGCAATTTTTAAATTTTAACCGCGCAATCTGAGGCGACTGGAAATGTTTTTGACGGAAAATGAAACAAATTCAAGTATCACAGATCATCGCAGATTTGATGGTAATCGCCAATGATCAAATCGAAGAGTGGAAAAACCCAGCTCAGGAGACGTTGTCGTTTTGTAAGGTTATAAAAAAGGGGGGTTCCCTCCAATTGTTTATTTGGCGGAAGAGAAGCATAAGACGAGAAAGGAATGGGAATCAGTGGTAATAGCAAATGAAATAAATGAAGCTGTGAAGAAAGCAGCTAGAAGCAGAGCCACATCCTATGCATGTTCATGAATTAACAACAATAAAAAATTTTTGATTCTCCCTATAGAAGAATGTGGCACTTCTATTTGGGATTGTTAATGGTTGTTACCATTCTTGTCAATTGTCACCGTTGTTATTTGTGTTCATAAACTTAATGTCAACATTAGGCCTATGGAAGCAAAGGATTTTGATAATGGAAGTGCCTCGTATAGGTAGGTTGGTGCTAAAGTGAGTAGTAAACACTAATGAGATGAAATAACTATGGTCCAGCTTTTTATTCTTCAAGTCATCTGAGAAAAACATCATCTCTAGGAAGCCAAATCATCCCCATCTAGTCTGGGATCAAGGATCAAGGCTTAGCTGCTGCTGTTGTATAAGACAAATCATAAGAGGTATCTTCATAATTGAAACTTGTCTATCACTGAACCTGATTCATCATACGCGTTAATTTTACTCTTCAAAGGGGAAATACGAAAAACTAAAACAGATTCTACAATAAAAAAGCATTCCATGTCTGATAAGACTCGCTGAGTAAATCGATTGAACAATTCAAGATTGTATTCTCATTTAAGACTGCAAACATGAATTCATGCTTTCCATTTAACATGAAATAGTATCTATTGGCCGAGTCAAAACCCAAGTATGTTGGGTTTGGTAACTCCAAAAAGACCCAGACAACCAAATCACAAAGAGAATACTTTGGTACTTATTTATTCAATCACCATGACATTTTCAGCAACCTGAAAATTTCTTTTAGAACCCCCGAATTAATGAGACATCCTTGACAATCAATAACCCCAATAATCATTGCGGATTTCATCATCAAACTTCTTCTTTAACTCAGGATGCTTCTCAAAGTACTCATCAGCAGTCATGGTACTGAGCTTTTTCTGTTAGTTTAGGGAAAAAAAAATATCTTGTGAGAAGAAGGACAACTAAAATGAGAAAGGAGGGAAAGCGAGGAGAAATAGAGCAGTTAATCTGTCACCTTCAACTCTTGAACTTCTGCAATCTCTTTTTCTAGTCTTTCAGACTCCTTAAGAGATTTCTGCTCTGCCTCTTTTAGTTCTACCAACTGTAGTCAAGATATCCAACTCCATTAGATAGTCAAGTTCCTAGAACATTCATAATACATACTGACAGAAAGATTTATCTCCACCGAAAATTTGCATTTACACTTGGAAACTTGTAAACTAGATAAGCAAGATCATTTTCATAACTTCTTCGAGAAATTGCATAAGTGCATTAGCTGATTCCTGAGTCTTGAAAAAGTTGCACAGAGCAAAATGACAAAGGAATAATGGACTCACCAAAGCGTCAAACTTTGGTTTATACTGAGGAGTGACTGTGTCCACAAACTTGGGGACCTCAACACCTGGAAAGCAATTCACAATAAAACAAAGTCAAGCTAAAGTGGATTGTCATATAAAAAACCAAATCAGCCTCGAGAGCAGTTTGCTCCAATCTCTTCATTTCCCTCAGAACATCCATCTCACATGGGTGCAAAGGAATAAAAATCGACATCTGCTTCATAATTTTATTGAACGAACAAAAAGAAATTCTATAAACTATTCATGTGTAATAATTAAGGAAGTTCTGCTATAGAAAAAGACTTGTGAACTATGGGAAGACTTAATTTGACAAGAAACAGGTGAATATTGCTCTCAAACAGCTAATAAGGCACCCTTTTGGAGACTTTCCATGTGAAAGATTTTGTGTTTTCATCTAAATACTATTACGAAGGAACAAAATATGGAAGAAAAGCTTATCCAAGTACACTAAAGCAGAGTAGCCATCTAAAACACATACTCTCATATGCTGCCTTGTACATGTCAACCAAACGAGAACCGATGTTATTTCTATACTTGTCCCAGTCTATGGGTTCAGGTTCCTGCATAATTTAGAACACAAATCACTGTGTCAATTTCTAATAAAAATTACTTGTCAATTTAAAATACCATTCGCAAACAAAGGACACAATCCACAGGATCAATTGGAGATTCACAAACTGGAAGTAAATAATCAAATTAACATGAATCAGAACATTAATCAAATTAACCAGGTCATTGAAGAAAGAACATTTCGTAACACAATCTTAATTGCAAAATTCCAGCCATGTTCCACTGATATAACCACAAGGATAATTCTAGCCCTGGCCCAAGACATTATGATGGCCACAATATACACAATCATAAATGGAAGAAAGTTCATAACTCGCACATGATAATACAATTCAACAAAGGGGCAGTAATGTAAGGATAAACATGCTCAAATTTCATGAAAAAGGCCTTCCACATGGTGAAACAAACATAATTCCTTATCTAAGTAATCATATTCAAGGCCTCAAATCAACATTTCATACCAGTCAAAGTAACGATGGACATATGCTACCTGAACAATAGAATCGATTTTATATTGCTTAAAAAACACAATTATAAGGGGAAGGAGGTTGAAATGGCCAATAAATTATTGATAGAACACACACAGGCAGTTTCAGATCCAAAAGCTAATGCTCAGTAGAACCAGCAATCTAAATCTGTCCATATTAAATAAGAAACCCACCTCATAATGAATTTTATATGAAACCAAAAACACTACAGAATAAAGTCCTTTTCACTCTACGCTTCTCTAATACTATAATAAATAACTGAAAGAAGTAACAAAATGCAAGGCTTAATCCACCCAAAGTCTCCAACCAAAAAGCAACAAGGTGAATTTATTGCTAAATCAAAACCCAAAAACCTTCCTTGTGAATAACCTTTCCCTCCTTCAATCTAAACGCAATACAGTGAAAAAAGGTATAAAAAGGATCCAATCTAAAGCCCTAAAGTAATCTCAACAAAAGTTCACATGTAATCCAATTCTAACAGAGAATAGAATACACCAACTTAAAGTAACCAAATAAAAAAGGGAAATTGTGGGATTGCGATCCAGAAAACCCTATGTGACTAGACAAGGTAAATCTAAACTGTTCAATTATAAATACATGAGAACCTAAATTTTCGAAGGAAGAGAGAACCTGGCTGAACTTAGTTTCGAGCTCGGAATTGACTTCGTCAAAAGAGCGGCGGAGAGAGGCGAACTCCTTGCGAGCCTCATCGGAGACGAGGAGCTTGGCCATGCCTTCCCAATCAATGTTCTTTGAAGCCTTAAAAGCCACATCTGTTATCTTCTTCCCGGCTCCACTCATCTTCTTTCACTCTCTGTTCGGCTTTACGCTAATCAACTGATTCAGCTCTGAATATTAACAAACAAGCAGCATCAATCTTTTCTGCTCGTTAGAAATTCTTCGGGGCTTGTTTTTGCTCTGTGCACACCAAATTTATTTGATATTCGCCGCATCTTTGAGAAAAAAATTTATGATGGGCCTGGGCTACTGTTAACGGATTTGGGCCCAAATTTTGCTCAATAGATCCTGCTTGGTTACCCACCAAATGAATTATCAAATCCCACCAAGAACGAACAAAATGGAATGGTGTTAACATCAAATGATTAAGGCACATAAAAGGATCTTGACCATTTTGATTTCAAAGTTAAGGACTTTTACAGTAATCAAATAAATGGGGAAACACACCAGTCGAACTCCCAAATTATCATATAAGAATTCTTAACAAACAAGAGTTGAAAATGGTTAAATCCAAAAACGCCGAATCGCCTTTTTGGAAAGGCTTCAAGCTTTTAATAAAAGGCAAATAAAATTCCAACTCCTCCGCAAATTCAAGCATCTCCTAGAGAATTGATATGGTCTTTTGAACCCTTCACGAGTTCAATTTTTTTTTTTTTTTTTTTGTAAAAGTAGTCAAAGAAGTGTTATGATTAAGCGTACGGATGCATGTGGTGCATGAGCATTTACATTGTCCGAATGAATGAATACTCGTAAATGAATTTGATAAAAAAAAAAAAGTATAAATAAAAAAACAGAATGAATAAAACATGTCAAATTCAACTAGCAGCAACCAAAATCTGGAATCCTTGAAGAAGGATACCTACAATGTTTTGTTTTTGTGAGAGAACCAACATTGTTTGACATCAGTTTAGTCTTTCATAATATATGCAGAAAGATGTTGCCCGAGGTTCTTTCACAAGGTAAAACGGTGGTAGGGCAAAAGAGAGACATTTATAACCTAAAATTCTTAGATATGTTAAAGACAAAACTAAATCAGCGCCTTCGTCCATCTTGAATGATGTTATGCTCATCCCAGATTTTGCAAGTACAGGTTGCTTTCTTGTTCTTCCATGGAGCTCCACAGGTATAACAGAACTCATAACCACATCTGCAGAGTGAAAGCAAATGATAGGCAAGCAACAAATTCCAAACAAAAGGCAAGCAACAGATTCCAAACAAAGGTTAATCAAAGGTATAGGTAAAAAGATTATTAGTTAATTTAAAACCTTATAACTCCAGGATGCAGTTAACTTTGTATAGTATTTGAACATGTCAGACATTTTTTGCGTGGGGATGACCAACATTCCAAGTCCAAACACAGTTCCAGGTCTTATCACCTGATATTCTATTGCAACTTTCTCATTGTTTTTCAAATACAACCCCAAATGTTATCCTCTGAATTCGTATATAGCTGCTTCAAAAAGCTTCTGTTACATCAATTAAGAGTATAGACTATCCTCCATCATTTACATCGAACAGAAAATTCTCAATCTGATCTCCAAAAGTCAAAAGTAAAATGTCAACTGATCCAATTTTCTTTGATTATACTTTTAGGTTACTTAGTTTCTCAGTCAAATTAGCAAACCACAACAGAAAGACTCACATTAATCAGACAGAGAGCATTACCTACAAGTGATGTGGTAGCAACCTTCAGCAAGTTCAACCATGTTCCTGCAGTTCACACATTGGCGCCATAGTTTCTTTTTGGCAAGTGAATCAAGCATTGCATCTTCTTTACGGGGGAGAGGGTATTTTATCTTATAATCATAGCAGGTCATATTATAATGCCACGGGACGTTGCAATTGATGCAGAAAAAGTGAAAACATTTTGAACATTTCCTAGCACCAGATTGTTCAGCACCAATAAAGAAGGCTTTAGTATATTCCAGGACCTCTCTTTTTGACATTAATGCAGAGCATCTCAGGTATGGACAATAAACTTTCTCTGTAGCAGCAATAGAAGCTTCCTTCTTCTTTTGGACCATCACCTCAACTAATTTTGGATCCAGAAAATTTCCACATCTACTAATACTCACTTCAGAATTACATCCTTCATGGGGACACCTAGCCTCCATCCCATTAAGCAGCTTCACTTCAACATGCTGTTTCACACAAGAAAAGCAATACCTATGCAGACAGCCATCAACTGTAAACATCCGGCTAACATCTGTATCATCAAAGCAAATTGCACAAGTCTCTTTCAAACACTTTTTGCCTTGGCCAGATTCTGCAGGCCAGGCTATCTGAGAAACTACAGCATCTCGTGCCAGTTTATATGCAAACTTCACATCAGTACATGCCACAAGGGATGGTCTACACTCCACAAATTTTCTTCGAAGAAGAGATACCTCGTTCACAAGGGTCACAATCCTGTTTTGCACTGGTTGAACTCTTCCTGTAACCTGTAAGAACCAAACCGAAGAAAAACATTCAGGTTTTTTAACTATTTAAGCCGGACCAGCAATACAACTTTGATTTGCTGAAAATATCCTATAAAACTCATATTAAACAATTAAAACAAATTCAGAAAAATTCACTTTGTTATTGCAACAGAATAATTATAATTGCGACTTTATAATATGGTAACAGAAGAATTGGTGAATCAAAGCTGAAAAAGAACTTGAGATTAGAGCTCATCCAAGATAAACCCAGAAGGCAAACAAGTCTTGTTATCTAGAGGGGTACAATATTTCAGGAATTTCTAACCGTTCCAATCTCGCAGCTTGTTTGGCTTATATAAGGAGACTGTTTAGACAACTAGCAACATAACTGCCTATATGAAAATATCTGTATGCTATTAACTAATGTTACACCAGATCAACTATCTAATAGGTTAGGTGATGTCGCTAGTGCATGTTTAGTTTCACTCGAAGTAAAGCTCTGCCAACCTACAGCGTTGCCCTAGAAAGACTTGTTACATTAATGGGTAAAATATTAAGAACCTAACTAGAGACATGATTGCCTTGTGAGTGCAAATCTACAATTTAACTAGAAACATTTGCAATTTTCCAAAGAATACTATATTATGAAACCTTTAAAAGAGAAAAAAAAAGCAAAACTAGCTGGCCCAAAAAAATGACCAAGAACAAATCATAAAAACCAGAGCTTTTCATTATATATTAAATTAGGCAGTGGTTAGAATGACAAATAGCTCAATATTATATCCACTATAGTAGCACAGACAATGACCCATAGGTATGATAACACAATATTTGTTTATTTGTCTTATGGTCACCAGCGTTGAGCTAACTATCGGGGAAATACCAAAAAACACACACTTCGAAGCATTATCACAGCAACATTCTCAAAGTTTGTTACTTTTATCCCACAAAAATCCAATCCAAAGGCCAACTCCAAGTTCAATTATGCCAACACTTTACTCTTTAGAAAAGGGCAAATAAAGGCTTGTATTCAAATAAGAAAGCATAAAGACTTACATATTGGTAGACCGCATTGTCACAAAACACAGTGATTTTTTTCAAATCCAAATTCAGAGCTGCATTTAACCCTTCAATTAAAGCCTGAATCTTGACCTCCTGTTCATTGACACCAAAATCCAAACGCTTACTCAACTCAAACATCAAATTGTCCCTCGAGTCATAAATTGCAACCCCAACCCCACACACAATGACCTTATTTTCCTTAATCATCTCTTCACTCACCAATCCCATATAATAAACCTTAAAGCCCTCACTGTTCAAAAGCGCCAACTCGCTGCTCAACGAAGAAGAACAGCCCAAATCTCCGTATGGCTTGTGATAGTTATCACCATATTTCTGCCATTGACTATCTGGGATATTCAATATTTCGCTAGCTAGTTTCTGATCGTGAATCCGACGGTCCAGATCCTCTCTCATTTTCATCATCAAGCCCTCGGATGCTTCACGGTCTCTCCGTTCTTGATCCAACCTCTCAACGTCTTCCAAGAGAAGCGCCATGTAGTCGAAATCCATGTCGTTTTGAGGGACACAAACGACGCTGTCGTTTTTCCCCGGAGAGTGAGTAGAGGTGGCATGCAGAGATAGAGAGGCGGTTATTGCTTCTTCCATTTGGAGATTATAAGCTAAGTCGATGTCAGTATAAAGGGCTTTGGCGGCAGCGATTTCTCGGCGTTGCTCGTCGAGCAAGGAGTCGTAAGAATCGTCATTGCCGCCGCCATGGAATGAGGCATTTCCAGTACGGGGCGGCGGTAGCTGGGAGACGACGGGGTTCTTTCCCTTGCAGTTGGTATGCATGTTCTGAGTTTGAGAGAGCAAGGGTCTCTTTCGGCTTCGAAACAATGTGGACTGGATTTTACTGATAGGAACCAGAATTGATAGAAAGAAGCGTAACGGGCAAGGGAAAGGATTAAAATGAATAATTTTTAATTTTTAGTACTATTAATTAATTATTATTGGGGCGTGCTGTAATACGTACGTGTAACAGCAGTCGATCTGGCTGACAATAAAAATAAAAAATTATTTTACATTAAAATTGATCAGACTTTTATTTTTATTTTTCTTAAACAGACTTATCATACTTGTATAATTATTTTGTGATGTCCAAACTCGACCAATCCCATTAGGATTTTAGATGGATCAAGATATAATTCTGGGCTATGTAAAAATGCTAAAGAAATATGTGTATAAAAGAATATTTTAAGTATTTGTTTATTTTAGCGTTTCTTACTACTACATAGTAGATAATAGTTATTGATAGCTGATATTCGATGACAAGTGACGGAGCCACGTTTATTCGAGGGGTGTGCACCATTAAATTTAAAATTTTTTTAAGTGTATATATATTAAAATTACAATAGTGACCTCTTAATTTATTTTATGTATCCCTCTTAAATTTTAATCTAATAATAATTACATAAATTTTTTAATTAAATTATAAAACTTAAAGTGCGCTGACCCAAATTCATTTAAATGTAAAATCAAATAAATGGTAAAATCTAATAATAAAATATTTTGTCTTTTGTCCAAAAATAAAATAACGTTAAAAAAATAAAAAAAATAAATAAATTCTAACTTCTTGAATAAGTTATAATTAGGGGTGTGCAAAACCCGACCCAACCCGAAATAGCTATTGGGGTAGGATTGTTCGAATTATATGGGTCAGTTCGGATATTAATATTCATGATATTTCGGATTCGGGTCTGGCGGGTTAAACCTTGCCCAATCCAAACCCCACCGACATACTATAAATACTATTTTTTTTCCATCTTTACCCATACCCATTTGCATCTTTGGCTCTCTCACGCTCACCTTCTCTCTCTCACGCTCACCTTCTCTCTCTTTCCTTCTCAAGCATATCGATCTCAAGCAAGCAAATCTCTCTCCCTCTCAAGCAAATCTCTCTCCCTCTCCCGATCGAGATCAAGATCGATCTACTAGATCTCTCTCCTTCGACATCCATCTCCGTCGCATGCTTGTTCCGGCGTTCTCCTAGCAGCGAGAAGTAGAGAGACAAGCTAATCTTGATTCTACTAGCAAATCTGTTCTCTTTTTTTAGATCCGTTTTTGCATTAGTTTATGATATATTAATATTTCATATTTTGCTTGTGACTTTTTTTTGATCCTTGTTGGTGGGTATTGAGATAGACTTTGATTTCTTTTCTTTTTTGGCATTGAATCTGTGTTTTGTTAATGGTGGGATGAATTGTAGTTTTTTTTCTTCACATTGAAGTTGTTGGGTGTGAATGGTTTGTGAATTTCGGGTTAACAGGGTTTTTCGGTTCAGGCCCCGATATTTTTTGGGTTTTTTTGTTCGGGTCCCTACTAGTAGTTAGGGTCAGTTCGGGGTGGAATTTTATGCATATTTCGGGTGTCTGGTTATTCGGGTTCGGTTCGGGTTGTCCCGAACCCGCCCGATGCACACCCTTAGTTACAATACTTTCATTTGCAGACTTTTCATCTCCCCTTTGTCTTCTTTTGCAATTTTTAATTCAAATTCAGCACTTTCCATTTTCATACTTTTCATTTACCTGTTTTTTTTTTCTTTTTGCAATTCTTTAAAGTCTTTTAAATTTAAAGTGGGATTACAAGTTTTCTTCATCACTTCAATTGTTACTTAGTAAGAAATTCCACTCTTTCATGTAAATTGTAACAATGTGCTTATCAATTTTTGCTTTAATTGACTTTTTTATTATTTTACAGATTATTTAGATTTTGTCAAGTTGAAATTTTGAGGTAAAAATTTGGCATTATTTCGGCATTAACAATTTGCACTTTATTTTATATGTTCCATAGAGACTGCATTGACTATTGATCAATGGCCAAAGAAGAGCTATTATTGTCCATTTTGTGTTGATTTCAAGTCATGAACGATTTAGCTTTGCACGTGCTTTTTATGTTTAGACTAGTTCAAATTGACATCAAAAGAAAAAAATGAATTAATAAATTTTGACACACTTGACTGCTACTACTAGATATAATCGACGTATTTCTAGTTCAGAGAATACATGATTTCTACATAATTTGATATTTTTAGCAATTTGAAGTATTGTTTATTTTATAGATTATTTAAGAGATAGTGGATGGAAAACTCTATTGTCTGAAGTTTCTTTGTTTTGCAAAACTCATGATATTAATGTGCCAAACATGGATGGGATATTTTTTTGCAATAGGCGATCAAAACGTAGAGTCCAAGAGATTACCAATTTGCATCATTATCGAATTGATTTACTTTATATTGGCGTGGACATGCAACTTTAGGAGCTCAATGATCGTTTTAATGAGACAAATATGGAATTGCTTCTTTGTTTAGCATGCTTAGCTCCTAATAACTCATTTTCTGCATTTGATAAGCAAAAATTGATTCAATTTGCTAAGTTTTATCCACATGATTTTCAGCCACTGATTTGATGGTCCCTGATAATCAGTTAGAAACATATATCATTAATAAACGGAGTAGTGAAAACTTTTCCAATTTAAAAGGAATTGGTGGCCTTTCTTAAAAGTTAATTCAAACTAGAAAGCACATTGTTTATGCATTGGTTTATTTGCTTATCAAATTGGTTTTAGTTTTACCTGTTGCCATAGCAACCGTAGAGAGAGCATTTTCTACGTTGAAAATTATCAAAAATCGGTTGCGTAACAAAATGGGAGATATTTGGATGAATGATTATCTCATCACTTATATAAAAAGAGATGTGATAGTATTGACAATGAGCTAATTATTCAACAGTTTCAAAATATGAAATCGCATCGAAAATAATTGTAAAAGTTGTAATTTTATTTTAATCATTATCCTTTTTTTAATTTTAAATCAAATATGTCATTATGGTATACTTTATATGTGTTTTAAATTTTTAATTTTTTATAATAAAATTATAATGTATGCACTCTCTGACCTTAGGATCCTAACTCTGGCACTGTCGATGACGAATAATTAATAGAGAAAATATTATTAGTGTTTGATAAAAATTGATTTGCGATTACTGCTTATAATATAAACACATTTGAATTGTTTTTATTATGATTATTATCGATGTTGCTATTTGATGATAAATAATTAATAATAAAAAGACATTATAGTATAAATAAAAAATAAAAGTGAATAAGCTATCAATCAATGAAAAAAGACTTTAAAATTTCCTAAAAAAAAATTAAAATAGAACATTTGAAATATAGCAGTCAATTGTGACAAAAATTAACTATTAACCATTGATGGAAAAAAATTACTAAATAGTAAATACTTTTACAGCAACCAATTGCTATAAATATATTACCAGCTAATTGACAAAGTTAAACCAAACAAATCCTAAATAAAATAAAATTTTGAAAGCATGTCTTTGTATATAAGAAATACATAAGACAAATACTTTAAACTTTGTGCATATAAGGATATATTCTTTTTAAATATGCTAAACCCATTTCGAGTGCCTTGAACATTTTATATTTTTTCTATTGATTTTTTGGAATTTTATTTTTATTTGATTAAATTGAGTTCCTACATTTTATAAATGGAAGTGATAACTTCAAAAAAAATTATAACAGAATAAGATCGACATGGCAGAGAAACTTGGGCCGATGGACTAGGATGAAAGACAATCGGGCTCGTATAGCTTAATTCCTGCAAAAGAGTGTGCCGGCTTATGCTAGGCATTAGCACCCCAAAGCCTAAGTCAGTAGTGTTTCTTTTAGAGAGAGAGATAGATGAGTTATCTTAATGGATTGTGTTACCTGAGTGCAAAATGACCTGGTATTTATATGAGTGTAAAGATCCACTTGAGTGGTCGACTCTGGCATCAAAGTAGGTCGCGGCGACGTGATGTAGGAAAGGTGAAAGATGGGATGGAGGATTGTGTTAGTGGATTATTGAAGGTTGTGTCTTGTCAATCCAATCGGACGTTTTGCATGCTCCTTTTCCCTTTGGTTCCCGTGCCTATCTTCTTATCAGCGTGCCAAGCCTTATAGGCATTGGGCCCTTGGGCCAGGCATCGGTTCAGGCCCAATGGATGATAATATTTTGGGTATTATTATTTATCCCCCCTCTGAAGGTCCGATTAAATCGCAACAGTTGGGTCGGGCCTTCTTTTTTTGTGTTATCCTTGTCTCTTCTTTATATTGATGACGTTATATCAGTTTCCACTTTAGTCGGCTCGTTAATGGGCAACGTTTTCGTTCATTACGCTCATTATGGCGACTCTTCATTCCTTGTGTTAACAATGCATGGCCTTCTTAGATGCTTTAATAGCAGATTGCCATATGGCTTCGTCGCTTCAGTTCCTTGGGGGAAAGTAGTTCTACAAATAGGCGACTTCATCTCCTGTTTCCCTTTAAAATCCAAATCCTTCATTTTTACGAAATTTCCCAGTATGAAGCTGTTTAAGCATCTGAAGATTTTCGAATCCTTTTTCCTCTGGAACATTTCCCATTTTAGGAACACGAATGAGTATCACTCACTTAGTGGATCTCCCCTCATCATGGCATTACCTATTGAAAATAGGGGAATGGCTACGGGATCCGTACTTTCTTCTCTATTTTCTCAATTTCCCTCTTTACTTTTTATTTTTTGTCCTTTTTGAAGTTCAGAAGGATTGCGATTTCTCGGACCACCTCTCATCAACTTTAGGTGTTTTCATCGGCGCTGGTTTTCCTTTTGAAGAACGCCGAGTGGCGTCTTGAAGATTAAGATAGGAAATTTTCCATTGTATTTTTCTTGCATTCGGAAATTTCAATAAAATTCCCAATTTTCAATTCATTTATGTTGTCACCTTATTTCTTTTACTTATTGCTTTGCAATAATAAGTTGATTAAAATGTTTTGCTAGTGGACGTGTAAAAATTTCATACTTTAAGTTTAACTAAGCCAAGAATCCGATCGAATAACATGATCAACTTTGCGAATTAACTTGAGAAAAAAAGCAAATAGTCATTTCAACGACTTCTGTAATTAGAGCTTTTAGATAGCTAAATCAGATATGGCTCTTATTGACTTGGGATAACATCAAGTCTTTAGAAAACAAGCCCATGAAATTTCGTAAGAAATGATCTTCAAGGTTTGCAGATGTCTTTAACTTCTTTTGCAATACCTTGGGAAATTATTTTACGACTAGAGCTCCTGATTAGAGTACCATGTCCTTGGCAATTGGCGTTCATTGATCGGAATCAATGTCTGCTTTTGCCATAGCAAACTTTCTTGGCTGGGAATATTGTTCCCTAAAGTGTGCGATCATGACTTCGCTGTTCAGATGTGGGAGTCTTCAGACTCACAATTTTGTGATGATTTGCCAAAAATTGCGAACGGTCAATTTGAGCTCGTTTCTCAACAAATCGTGTTTTGTGTGTTTCATGGTCATTTTGATCAGAATGCAATGCTTTGCTTGAATGCGAGGTTTCACCTTTTCCTTGTTTGGATATCTTGAATGATATTCTAAATTCGTCTGCATCGTTGGATAGTTCTGTCTTTCAGGGGTCCGGGACCTCTCTGAAGCGAACATTTTTCGATTGGTAACAATTGCCCAGTATGGTGGGTCATTATTTGTCAAGTGATGCAGATTATCAAGTCGAATTCACTTTGTAAACACTTGGAGAACAATTTGTAACCGCTTTGGTTAGAATATAATGCTTATTTAAGGGCATTAGAATTCTCGTAAGGCTTTTAGTAAATCCTGCTTTCGGGAGATTATCGACCGAAGCGAATTATTTTGATCGGATTTTTTCGGCTTTGGAGAGTTATCAACCGAAGCGAATTGTTCTGATCAGATTTTTTTGGCTTTCGAGAGTTATCGTCCGAAGCGAATTGTTTTGATCGGATTTTTTTGGCTTTTGAGAGTTATTGACCGAAAAGAATTGTTCTAATCGAACTTTTTGGCTTTCGGGAGTTATCAATCGAAGGGAATTGTTCTGATAGAATTTTTTGACTTTCAAGAGTGATCGACCGAAGAGAATTGTTTCCAATCGAAAGTCACGAGTAATACCTCCGATTTGTATTTTCACAAGAGAAACTTGAGAATTCTCAAGTTTTGATTATTTACTGTAGTTCTGTCTTTCAGAAGTCTTGTTGACTTTTTTGAAGCGGGTTTTTACATGGAGAGCATTTCTTTATTGATCTCTCAAAATGTGCTTGATCTTATCGGGGTTTTTGGACCGCTTTAGAAGGGTCTTTTATCGATCGTTCAGGGTCTATCGATCTCTCTGAAGTGGACTTTAATCTGATTGTTTTGGGGTCATTGAACCCGATAGTCACATTGTGACTTTGTTGATATGCATAATCAACATCGAATTTTCTTGATGTATTAAAAATCTGTAATTTATATATTCAATAATTAATTTGATTATAATACAACATTACATCGAGTACCTTTTTAGGTGCACCAATTTTTCATAACTTTTGGGCGTTGCAATCATCTACCATCTCCTTCAGATTCTGGCCTTCAAGAGTCTTTTGGCTCTTCTGAAGCAGATCTTGTTACGGACATGTGTCGAGTGAGGCATAATTGATTTAAAAAGAGGACCTGATTGGGTTCGTATCATCCCTTCACAAGTTGTCGCCAAGTCTTATGTCCAAGGGATTCGAGGGGTATTTCTTTATTTCCCTCTCCCTTGAAAGCTTCCCCCTGGAATAAACTTAACCCGTTCTGGAACGTCCCTCCCTTCGGGGATGCCTTTCTTGTCCTTGCGGGTCTTCTGTTCTAGCTCCGTTCTTGCAGAGGATCTTACCAGTCCACTCATTGGAATTAGGGCATTGCCGGTTCCGATTGATGCAGTGGTGTCCATCCTTAATGTTCCTTTTTAGGCCTTTACTATTGGAGGATTGCTTCCACTGTGAGCAGGTTGGATTCTTTGGGTATTTCTGAGTTTTCTCTCTAGGAGCTCTCCACCAGCTCGTAACACAACTCATTTCGTTTTAACTTGGAATGAGCATGGTTACTTTCGTTTTAGCTTGGAATGAGAAGGATTCCAAGTGTCTTCTTTTGTAAGGACATGCTTTAGACAGGCAGGATTTATGAGGAGTTCAAGCTCCTGTCTACAACCTTTTTCTCTTGTAAGTTCTGAAGAGGTCGAGATTTACAGCCTTCTCCAGTGTCCCTCTCAACCGGCAGATGTTCATACCTTCTCCAATATTTCTTCTGGGAGGAGTTTGTAGAGCCTATGCATTGGCAGCTCAACGGGGCTCTGCGTTGTGCAAGAAGTGAATTTCCTTTTTGCTCTTCCTTCTACTCTACCACTGAGCGGCGGTATTTGTCTAGTTCAGTTGATGAGGTAGTGCCCCCGTTTATGCCAATACTTCAGTGTGACCCTGGCTCTTTGCAGCCAATTCTTCTTACTGCGTATATAGGCAACCCCTTAACGTGCTCGAGGTTTCCCTTCGGCAACTAGTATAATGGTGCGGGGCTTCGGTCTTTTTGTTTTGACTTGGGACTTGTGGAGGACTAGGAGTCCTGTTTTACTTTTCTCTTTTAAAGAGGGATATTTTTGTTTCTCTTAGTAAAACGAACACTCAATTATCACCACCAGGAGGAATGTTGAGTTCCCAGGATACTGTCCGGTGGGGCCTTGTGACCAGTTGCCAGTTCGAAAAACTAAGATTTCACCATGAGTCACCGGTACCAAGATTTTAGAGGCCTATAGCCATTTGACTTCTTCTCGAACGTTTCCAGTGACCTCTGGGTACCATATCAGGCTTTAGCGTCAGGCCCGCCTATGCTCTATGGATGAGACGTGGATTTTGGTCATATTACAGCCGCTATGTTTCGAAGATTACACATTTTCGTAACCTCGACTTCCTTTTTCGTCAGATTGGTCCAGCATCATAGTCGTTTTGATAAGCTAAGCGAAGGCAGCAGGTGTTTGTCCGCGCTCTTCACCATTCGCGGGTTAAACGAGGAGCTGCTCGATTCCAACACATCATTCAGTGGAATTTACCAGTAGTTTTGCTCTGATAGAGTCGGATAAAGACCCCACATTTCAGCTCAACATGCTCGTCGCAAACTTTCAAGACTATCGCTTAAAATCTGTAATCTTTAGGATTTCTTTCAAAGATTTTCGTCAAGTCTGTGAGCTTTCGGCTATGCGGGCTGCCGACTGCCCTTCTTGCGAGCAAACCTCGTGAGGTTGACCCTCAAAGGAGGTAGCGGGCTAATTTAGAATCTCATTTGCTAATATAACAGGGAAAGCCTTTTGAAGAGGTCCACTAATCGCGCGAATTCTCCATATTTGACCTTTGGGCAACCTTGACAATGGTTTTACCCCAAGTCATCGAGGATTCCCTTCGAGGTTTTCTACGACAGTGAGGGTGTCTCAGGTGCACAAAAATAACTACAAGCGAGGGATTCCGGAGATTCATCCCGCTCATTGGTGAGTGTCAGCTCGTCCTCCATCCAGTGCCTTTCTTGTGGCTCTTCCCTAAACCTTAAGGTTGTTGTGCCATTTGGATGGATTGTATGATACTTTTGCTAAAATCTTCGAAAATGGCTCTCAAGTCGTTTATGGTGACCGGAGTGTCGTCCTGTTGCGCCAAAAATCCCTCATCGATTGTGAGTTAGAACATCGGTGGCTGAGGATGCCTGAGGTTCGTCCCATTCATCAATGGACATGGGTTCGCTTTGATCCGTGTTAAACGAATCATCCCTTTCTGACTTAGCTTGGATTGAACTTCTGGATCCCGCCATAACCTCTAAATGAAAGTACCAAATGATAACTCTAGAGAAATTATAGCAAAATAAGGTCAACATGGCAGAGAAACTTGGGCCAATCGGACCAAGATGAAGGACAATCGGACTTATATAGCTTAATTCCTGCAAAAGAGTGTGCCAGGCATTAGCAATCTAAAGCCTAAGTCAGTAGTGTTTCTTTTAGAGAAAAAGAGAGAGATGAGTTCTCTTAATGGATTGTGTTACTTGAGCGCAAAGTGACCTAGTATTTATATGAGTGCAAGAATCCATTTGAGTGGTTTACTCTGGTGTCAGAATAGATTGCGGCGATGTGATGCTGAAAGTTGAAAGATAAAATGTCAGTGGATTCGGACATTTTGCAGGCTCCTTTTCCCTTTGGTTCCCGTGCCTGTCAGCTTATCCGCGTGCCAAGCCTTAGAGGCACTGGGCTAGGCTTCTGTTCAGGCCCAATGGATGATAATATTTTGGATATTATCAAGAAGTATTTTACATCTTTACATGCCTATTTTTATAGAAATTTTAGAAAATCATAAATTTTATTGTCACCAAAGTTTAATTACGTATGTCTATTTACAGACTTACATTTAACATAAATTAAGATCACTAACCTACTAATTTTACTAATTCACTAAACTCCATTAACCCACTGACTATGCTAATTAATTTTCAATAACAAAAAAAAAATTATAAACATGTTCAAAAATAAACAACTAATTTGACCATTACTTAGAACAATAAGAACCACTACTAAATTAATTGGAACATTAATTTTGAATCAATTCTCAATCATTTTAAGTGTTAGTTAAAAAAAGAAAAAAAGGGTGCGAGTTATATAAGAAATTGGATGACTAGAATAAAGAGAAAAAACAATTAAAAGAAAAAAAAAACCCTAAACCTCCTTTTATATGAACTTTATCTTTTAAAAGAAGGATGTAGAAAAAAATTTTAAAAAATAAAAACTAGAGTCATGCAATTTTATCTCAAATCTCATAATCCAAAATTCTCAAAATGTAGCCAATATGCTATAGATGAGTGATACTAGTCTTGTATCAAATCCATAAAGTCTTAAATTCAAATTTTATGATAAGTCTAATACATGAATTAGCATCTTAAGTTACTCATATTTTGTGCAGCCAGCCTTCTAATTTTCTAACTTTTTATTGCTCCATTTTAATCTCCTAAACATGTATAAAACACTAATTATAAACACAAAATTCACCTCATTAAAACCCTATTTTATTTTTTTTGCCTGACGATTTAAATTCGCCCTCGGTAACATCTAATATTGGGTCCGTCTCTGTGGCTAATTTAATTGGATTAGATTGGATGATGCTTCACAGAGATTAGGAAAACGAAATCAAAATAGTCCCCTCAATATAATCGTTTATGCATAATCTGTCTACACTTTGATATGTGCAAAAAACCAGCCAGTCTTACCTTTTCTGAGATATTATACACAAAATATGTTGCAAAAAGAGAGAACGCTGAGGAAGAAAATGCAGAATGGTGTAATTCACTACTACTAGAAGAAATAATCATCAGAATCAGAATCAAAGTACTCATCAGCATCCAACTCAAGATCTTCCTCTTCATCTAGGTCTCTATCCATTATATGTTCCTCGTCCCAGAGTGGACAAGAACATGTTGCCTTTTTGTTCTTCCACTCAGCTCCACAATTATAGCAAAACTCAAAGTCACATCTGCAAACACATTACCAGCGTGATCCCAAAATGCCACACATAACTAATTGAATTTTCATACAACCAAGTTTCTTGAAGCTGTTTCCCTAGTATTAAAGACAAACAGTAGAAAGAACTAGATATGGCACACAAACAAGTACTTGTATCCATCATTTTACAATATATGTTAACCATAGAAAACCTATTCCGTCACTGGGCGGCCATGTGAGGTAAAGTCAAGGAAGACCCCACTAGACTCGCCAGAACACTATTGCATTGGCTAGTTTGGCATAAGTTCAGCCATGAGAGAACTCTCCAATCATTATATTGATGGAAGCTCAAGAAGTCAGAATCTACTAAGTACTACAAAGACTTCCTATTATTTTCTTGATCCAAGATTTAAAAACTGCACATTAGAAGATCTGCAAACCTACCCTCACGGGTGATTTGTAAACTGCTTTCCTATTGCCATCCAGCTAAATTAGTTTGGTCTTTGATTATTTATGGGAAAGAAAAAGGAACAGTTTGGAAGGAGATGAGCATGATACCTGCAAGTCATGTGGTAGCAACCTTCAGCAAGTTCGATCATATGGTTGCATTTCACACACTGGCGCCACAAATTTCTAGTAGCAAGAGACTTCAGTTTCACATCTTCTGCAGGTGGATTGGGATTGAACAGTTTGAAAGTAACACACGTCATGTTAGTATGCCAGGGGACCTTGCAATTAATGCAGAAAAGGCCATTACATTTCAAGCATTTCCGAGCACCGGATCGTACAGAATCTACAGATGCATTTTTGCCATATTCAGAAACCTCACTTTTTGACATTAATGCAGAACACTGAGGATATGGGCAATAAATTTTTTCCGTAGCAGGAATTGAAGCTTCTTTTATTCTTTGGCGCATTGTCTCCATTAATTTAGGTGTCAAAAACTTCGCAGAGCTGCTAAGCTCAAACTTGCACCCTTCATGAGGACATTTTGGTACAATCCCATGAAGTAACTTCACTTCCACATGCTGTTTCATACAGGAAAAGCAATACCGATGCCCACATCCATCAACTGAAAATATGCTTTCAACATCAGTATCTTCTAAACAGATAACACAAGTCTCATTAACAATTTTCCCACGGCTTGATTCAGCAGGCTTTGTGACCTGAGAAACAATTGCATCTTTGGCAAGTTTAAATGCGAATTTGATTTCTTTACGTGACACAAGGGTTGGATTGCAGTATGTAAATTTTCTCTGAAGAAGTGACACTTGATTGATTAATGTTGCAATCTTGCGCTGCTTTGTCGGCCATCTTCCAGTAACCTGCATTGCATAATACAACATTAAAATTTATATCTCACAGCATTGAAAAAAAAAATGTCAAATACACTAAAAGACTTCAGAACGAGTTCTTCAAAGTGAACATACTCTCTTGAAGTACTAAAGAGTAGAAATGCATCAAAGAAATCTCTGTAAATTTAAATGTGAAAGAGCAACGAATAGGAGAAAAATGGGGAAGTGAGGCATTCATACTACTTGGTCCGGGGGTTGCCAGGCAAGGTCAAACGCATTGTTGACAACTTTGAGTTTTATCAAATAAGACAGATTTACACGAAACAACAAACAGTAAGTTGGCGACTAGTTAAAAAACACACAATTACTTCAGATTTCATTTAGAATCAAAATTAATGCATCCGATACAGAAGGATGACAGCAGATTAATTTTAATAAATATTGTCAAGGACCAGTTTGATTGAATAATCCAACAAATTGCGGTCCTAAATCTTCTATTAACTGCTTTTATTCCATGGTTACATTACCAAAGGCGCTACATGCAAAGTGCATATCACCAAGCAAAAAACTCAACTCAAGTTCACAGTCGACTAGAGAACTGAACTAGTAAAGCAATCTACACATGCTTTAACTAAAAGCAGCAAAATTTAAATCAAAAGAGCATAATCACAATTTTCTACTGAATCCATAACATACTAATCAATCAAATTCCAAAAACACAACAAAGAACAAGTTCAATTTAACTTGCAATTGAAAAGAACTTACAAATTGATAAAGCGTATAATAATCACAATAAAAAGCAATCCTCTTGAGTTCCAATGCAAGAGCAGCGTTAAGCCCTTCAATTAATGCCTTAGCCTCCGCAGCCTGCCGGCTCATTCCATTACCAATCAATGGCTTCCTTATCTCAAACACTATATTATCTACAGGATCACAAATTGCCACCCCAATCCCAGCCAAAATTACCTTCTGGCCCCTCAGATTGTCTCCAGTCACTAAACCCTTGAAATACAATCTAAACACACACTCATCATTCTCGACACTTTTCGAGCTCCCTTCGCCGTAGGGTTTCTCGAAATTATCTCCCGACTGGCGCCATTCGCGATCAGGAATTCTCAATATTTCCCGCGCGACTCTCTGGTCGTGCATCCTACGTTCGAGATCTTCCCTCAGTCTACGCATTTCGAGTTCGGAATGTTTGCGATCATTAATCTCTTGTTCGAGCCTGTTGATTTCCTCGGATTGGAGAGAAGGAACGGTGACGCTTTGGTCGGGAATGGCGGAAGGAGAGGATTGCGGAGGCGGTGATGAAGAAGAAGACGAAGGGAGAACAGAGAGGGAGGCGTTTATGGCTTCTTGGAGTTGAAGGTGGAAGGCGAAGTCGAGGTCTGACTCGAGAGATTGCGCGGCCATTAGTTCACGGCGTTGCTCGGAAATGAGGGAGTGGAGATCGTCGTCGGCGGTGGTCGTTGCCATATATATGGCAGTAATATGGCGGCGGTTGCGGTCGGGTTATAATTATAAACCAACCACTAGAATTACAGTGAAATAAATGCAAAGAAAGAAGAGTAGAGATGACGTGTTTGTGAAGGTTTGGTCAAGAAGGAGAGTCGTAACGGGCCTACATTGTACTTTGATTGGGCCCATCGGATCCACAAGGGTCCATCAGAGGGTTATACTTCTGTGTATGTGATCTATTCTGTTAATGGGGTGTTTGGTTTGTCTTCCGAGTGATTTTTTTTTTTTTTTTAAATAAACATCCTATTTTTTTTATTTAATTTCTCTTAAACTCACGGTTCCACCGATTAATTTAAAATCGTATACTGCCTAATTAATAATTGAAAATTATCATTTTAATAGCGTAAGTTTCATATGTAAGGTAAAAATTAAACTTAAAACCCCGTTTAAATGATTTATCACTTAGACCCACTAATATTAATTAGGTGGATTCTTTTTAATTTTTATTCAATCAGCTCACCTTTATATATTTGGTTAAACTAAATTTGTATTCAATTTCTTATATCATTTTCAAGTAAAACTTAAAACAATATGATATTTAATACATTTGACTTTTATCTCTCTATTAATTTAAATTTTAATCATACTTGTCAATTGATTTATGTCAATTTATATTTCCAAATCTGATATATTAATGATTATTATTATTTTATTTTTATAAGAATAATCATGCATGGTATAAATAAAGGGCAAAATTGATAAATCATGTATAAAATTATGTCTTATAATCATAAAAATTAAATTTTCTCAAATTATATAAGTATTTCCATTATTATGAGATAGAAAGAGTATATTTTAAAGTATTTTCAGAAAATTGATACCAATTTATTTAACCCAAAAACAGAATTACCCATATATACCAATTTATCGCAATACCGAAATTCTCCTGATTTTGTTTAACCAAAAAAAAAAAATTGTACATGCATGCACTCTTAACACTAAGGAACGTTAGGTAATAAACACTGTGTTAGTGTTCCATGTTCCTTCTCGCCTGCCATTACGAAGATGAAGTTATGTATATATAGATAGATAGATGGATGTAATTTGGGTTAAATTACACTGTTCGATTACTGGTAAGCCGATTAAAGCATGAAACCAAAATTGTTAAAAACAAAATTCCTTGAAACAAAAAATTGAAAAAAATGACAAAAGAGGGTAACTTTTCAGCCCACTTAAACCCAAAATCTTCTGAAGAAAAGCCCACCCTCAAAAACAACCAAAGGTGAAGCCTAGTCAGGGTCCAGCCCATTCAAAACAAAGAGAATAATATGCCCTTCTCCTTTTATAAACCCTAGATAGAGAATAAAAAAATGTACCAGGAAAAACAAAATTAAAATAAAGATTAAAATTATTAGGTAATTGAGAATTATCTATAATTAAAATGACCGAGAATATGGTTATTTTTTAATTAATAGAAATTCGAATTTCATCATTTTTCGTCCGAAAGATGTATTATTAAAAAAAAAAAAAATCTAACTCATAGAAAATTCTGAAAATGAATAATTCTCATTGAAGAAAAACAAAAGATTACACAGTATGAGTCAGAAATTTTGGGTTAGCATGCACTGTGCATGACCTCACCTTGTTTAACTAATCTAAATACTTTGATTAACAGCCTAACTAACCATTAAATTATGGTAGGAAAATTAATTGCATTGATGTGGCTTGAATTTTAACCATTAAATACTGGCAATGGCTTCAAACAAGAATGCTGTCTTAGTAAACAAAATTGTGGAAATTTGATGTTGGATTAGTGCCTTGGATTGACTCTTATGCAAACTTGGCAATGTTTCTAGCTAGATAAATTAAACAAATAATATCAAGATGGAAAGCAGTGACACTGATGAAGGAAAAGAAATAAACCAATTGTAGCCCTTTCTATATAATTAGTTCCATAAAATATTAACTGCATCTTCATTTTTTCTCCATCTATGTTTACCCAAACTGCTTTATAGTTTTTCCTTTCACATGGGTGGAAAAGTTCATATGATCATGGATTAAATTACATATGAATTAAGATATATGGAGAGAGGGAGACTTAAGGGACATATATCGACACATATATATCGAAACTCAAGAAATATAAATATGACAAAATTTTACAAGCTAATTTTTGGAATAGAGTTAGATTCAAGTTCATTTTTTTAATATGATATCACATTCACTAATTCTTGATATTGGGTGGCCCGCAGATATCAATTATTGCAAACTTCATGGTATAGGCACTCCGCTTATAGTCGGCCCCAAATGTGAAGAATGTGCGTTAAGTATCTCATATTAGTCTGTTATAAAAATGAAATACGTTATATAAAAATTTGAACAATTCTCTATTTCACGGTCAAATTCTTGAGATTAAGTTAGATTTAATCCGATTTTCTTCAAAAATCTGACCAAAATTTACCACATCTATTCCATTTTAATTTATGTTTGAAAATGAGCATAAAATTGGCTTTTACAACCTAAATCTAATTGCCATAAACATATATATATAAAAAAAGGCTCATATTCCAAGTTGAATTGCCATAAGATATGACATCAACTTCGAAAAAAATTTCAAAAAATATAATTGGGAGGTGCATCTTTCAGTTTAGGTAAAACTTTTAAGTTTGAATTATCTTAAAAAAATGGTCCAATTAAATCGAAAGAAACATAATTTTATTGTATTTTTCAATAGAAAGGAATTGATTTCAATTTCAAGTTTAGAATTGATAAAATCATGAACAGAAGTGAGAAATAGACTGAAAATCTAATGTGTTTGGCCTGATGTTTAAGTTAGTAGAAATTGGTTTCAATTTTTTCAACCTCAACATTAATCCTTCAAGAAATTCTACAAAATATCATTTATTTTTCCTTCCCTTTTAATAATATATTTTACTCTTTTCAAATTTAAACATACTTTACGTCTTTAAAAATACCAGTTTTTTAGTATATTAAAATTTACCCATTACTTATATATCTGACTTGATAAGTTCTAAAATGTAAGAAATTTGTATGAGGCCGTATGACAGTTGAATTGCAGATGAGCCAATCAGATTTAAGGCGGATGATCGGACGATCGGATCTGAAATGGATGATTGAATTGCTTTATTCCTGTAATAAGACGAGTTTGGTTGGACCAAGCGTAACCATTCCGAAAATTAAGTCAGTAGTGCTTTTAGAAAGAGAATATAGAGAGAGAGTTTCAAAACTTCTCATAGCTGAATCTTTATTTCCGGGATATTTATAGAAATTTGGAAAAGACACTTGAGTGACCTGCTCTAGTGTCAGAATAGGTAGGCGACGATGTGACTAAGAGTACACAGGAGGATAAGACAGTAGCGTGTGTCAGTGGACTGATAGGGGGCGTGCCCTGTCAGTCCAAATGGACTTGCCTTGCTGACAACTTGTTAAGTTTCTTGAGTGTCTATGTCATATGTCTGGTCTTATGCCTTTAAGCCTGACTTGAGTTTTGGGCTGAGATTGACTAAAACTAGTGATAATGGATATTATCATGACTCATTAATATCAATACCAAAAATTGAGAATTTAAATACTCATTAAATAAAAAAATTTAATTTGTCAAAATTCTGCCTTTCTTTAAACACTTGCTGTTGTTGTTCGTTTTTCTAACCATTTTTTCTTCTCTCATTGACATTCTCCCTCTTTCTCAACAAACACTCAATTCCCTTTTTTTCAATTTTTGTTGATTTTCTTTTAAAGTATTTCTGTTTTTTGCCTCTCGTATGGGCTATTGAATTTGGGATTTTTGTTTTGGCAGAAACTGATTCAACATCAGCCGACCGAACACTACATCGAAGGAGTTGAGCATAGGCAAAACCTAATTGATCTCTCAATTTTTTAATCTAATTCTTCCTTCTCTGTTTGGTTTGCAAGAAATTGTGAAAAAAAAAATAAATTTATTGGTCGATATACCTTTATTTATACTGAACTACAAGCAATTAATTTTGAGATTGGAATTAATTATGCCACATAGTATTCTTTAGTATACCGAATTCACATTAAAAATTAAAATAATGTAGTTTAATATACTAAAATGTATACATCGATACTTACTAGTATAGCAAATTGAAATAGAAAAACGAATCAAATTGCAAATATTTAAGTTTATTCTATTCGATTTTTTTTAATTTCGGCCTATTCAATTTTTAATGTTGAAAAATTAAATAGATTTATATATAGTTTTTATAATTATAACTAAATAGTTACATAATTATATATAGATAATTAATTAGCTCTTATTTATGGATATAATATATAATTTACTTCATTATAATATCTAATACTTGAAATTTATTTTATATATATATATATATACACACCCATTACTCATAGGGCATAATATCCAAATGGTTTCTCACTTCTCAATTCTCAATTCTCAATTCTCAATTCTCAATTCTCATTCGCAAAAAGCTGTATATTAATTTTTATAAATAATCGTAGAATATAATAAAAAGAAAAAAAGAAAGAAATGATGAATTTCCGCGTGGAATAAGAACAGAGCTCAGCCACTTTTGGTGATATGTCTCATAAATTGGTGGCTAATAATAAAATTTTGACAATGTTGGGCAAGTAATAATTATGGCCAAAACCTTAGTATAAGTCTATAATCATAATAAATCACACCCGCACGAGAGAGAAAAATAAAAGAGAGGAGAAGAGGTGTACGGTCCAAAAAGATGGATCAAAATCCCCCTCCCCCCTTGACATAATTATTTATTATCATTAATGTCAATTTTAACTTTATCTTTACCCTCCAATGTTGGGGCAAGTGAGAAAACAAAACACCTTCTTCTAAAGGCTGCGTATTTAGTCATTGCCAAGTGAGTCAACCATCCCAATTATGCTTTATTAAATTTTTTTAATTAACAATGTAAAAGAAATTATTATGAATTATTAATAATAATAATGAGAGTTAAATAAAATTTAAATTATATTCATATGATATTTTTATAATTTTAACGAAATTATTTTTTTTCAAATTAATTTTCTTTTTTAATAAAGTTAACTAATTAAATTTAAATTTGTACATTTAATCACTTAATTTTATCTTATATTTAAGCCTAGTTAATACTTCTTAATTCTAGTAAAAACAACAAAAATAACACATAAAATGAAATAAAAAGAGTAATTATTTGGACGTTATAACCATTTAATGAACGCATTAAAAAACCAATAAAGACGCACAGACAACAACTGTTAGAGTATTTATGTATAAATTCCACCGATTGAAGCAGGTCAAATACAATGTCTCGGTTTCCACTAAGATTTGAAGTTTAATTACAATTGTTTATTTTTTTTGGTAGTTGTTCTTTAGGTTACATATTTCAAAAGATGAACAAGAGTTTCATACTATGATCATATATATTTGCATTTTTTTTATGATATTTTATATACGATGTGAGAAATTGGGATTGATTTTTTTGTCTTTTTCATTTCTATATTCAAACTCATCGTCCTATCATACTAAATTTTATTGCGCCTAAGTTTTTTGTTAGGTTAAAATAATTAAGTCCAACCTAATGCCACTATGTATATATATATGTATCTATCGCATTAATTAGTAAGACATCATGCATGTAGTAATAATTAATCAAGAATAATTGTAATTAAATCTCAAATTTGGAAACCGTTAAGGTCATCGCCATTATTAATTTTTTATTTTAATTTATAATCAGAAATAATAAATTTTCTTCATTGATAACTAGTTGAAATTAATCACCTATAGATAAAAGGTCTCGCTACTATTCCAATTGACCATAGTTTGAACTCCATTCTCTCCTGCCCCAAATACAAATCGTCAATATATATATATATATATATATATATATATATAAAACAAATATGTTTTTGTTGAGAAAATTATAATTAAAAATTATTAATGATTTTGTAAGATATATGAATTCCAATTTGAAGTATATATATTAAATTAGTTTGTACTGAAATGACAGAATATTTGGACCGAACTAGGAATGGATATACAGACGTAGTAGAGAAAGGGGACAATTCAAAAAATTTTACAATCCGGCCCCTTTAATTTTGACAAACAATCAAAGTAAGATACTTATAAATCTAAATTCGTCTTCTTCAGTTTTGACTAAAAATAAAAAATAAAAAAAAATACACTAAATCGTATTGACTTTCGACCAAAATTTTATCTCTTTTGATATTAAATTTTAGCTACACTTATCTAATAAACTATATCAACTTTTTCAATACAAATCAATATGGATAATATTAACCTTATATATGTTGATTTTTTTTTTTTTCTTGTTGTGTGATTGTGCATCAATTAATTGTAATTTATCTTGACATATAACTTATTTTTCAATATAGTTCAGATCTTTTAATTTTTTGAAAAACCAAAATTAATATTATTCTGAAGAACCGGATTGGATGAGACTGAGATCATTGTTATTAAAAAGAAAAGGCTCCACGAATTTCATGATGAAGTCCTTGCAGGGATTGCGGTCCGCGTTGTGTCAAACGTTAATAACGATTAATTTTTCTTAAGGAAGAAAAATAAGTTTGAAATTTACTAAAACTCACATAAGGGTACGTAGTCAACAATTAGGACTCCTTTAATAATTATTTTGTTTACACTACAAACATGGAAATTAATAATTATTTAATAATTTTGCATTGCATATTTGATCCATATCCTACCAACTTCTACCTCATATTAATCCTATTCTTAATCATCATTTTCATCTCAATTTAAATTCGTCTGCTATATTATCTAATTAAAATATATACTTTTACCTTCAAAAATAAAAAATTATAATATATAGAATACTAAATTCTATAAAATTAATTTTCCAAGATTGCTAATATTAATACTAATCAAAAAAATAATGATTTCAACACATGAAAAACTATTTTCATTAAATTGCAATATATATATATATACTTTTTTATAGATTGTTCATGTTTCACTTAAAAGTTTTTACTTATAATTCTCTATTTGGTCAATTTTTCAAGAAACATTTTGATAATTGTTTTTTTAAGAAAAATACTTGGATTTTTTTTCCTTTTCTTTTCTCATAAGTTGTGTCTTCCCATAAACACTATTATGATTCTTTTTATAAGTTGTGTTCTTACACAACTTAGTTTATAGGTAGTAGATGTAGTTATTTAACTACTCTCTAGACCAATGATAAAATTTTATTTATTAATAATAATAATAATAATAATAATAACTCATCATGGATCTATATATTCTTACATCTCTCACTCACACATGATGGAATTGAGTTTTATTTTATAAATAATTCATATTTTACATAACTCATCATGGGTGTATATATTATTACATATACTTTTTATAAACAAAAATTAGACTATACTTTCACTTACCTAACTCTTAACTATAGTATAGAGCTGGTAGTTCACCAATTATAACTAATCTTTCAATGTTATAATATGGGTTGGATGTTATTTAGATAATAATATATATATATATATATTTTTATTTTTTGTGAAAAGATAAATATAATAAGGTTAGTATGGGCATAAGGAAATAATAATATTATTGTTCATTGCTTGTGAAAATTAAAAAAAAAAGTCACATCAAAATTTGATAAATAGATATGTTTCAATAATCCCATGTTACTAACAAGAACAAGAATACAAATGGTATTTTATGTGTATATTCCATCTTCTTACATTATCATGTGCTAACACGTGCAACCTAGCTCAAAAAGATACAATGGTTGATTACATTAACTGTATCTAATCCTTATACCCATATCACAATCAACTCATCACAAAACTTCGAATTGTAATTAAATTATGTTAAATTTCAACTTAATTTCACTGGTAGTGATCAATTAATTAATCATTATGATTAGAATATGAATTTTTCGATGTCTAAATCATTAGCTAACATGTCATGTTACGTTTTGTATATAAATGAATAATGTAATTTGGCATGCTTGATAAAGATTTAGAAATTGAAACTGAAGATTATTGTCAATATGATTGTCAATGAACCAACTGTTGTTCAGAAATTCAAAATTTTTTTTAAGTGAGATTTGAAGTTTAATTCTTTTTATGTACATGAAACATATATATGCTGTTGAAATTAACAGTATCCAATTCTAAATTAATCGGTTCTGTTAACATAAAAAAGTTGAACCGGATATCGGATGATGAAAAACCAAAATAAATGATTGTCAATGAGATCAAATTTAAGTCTTAAATTCATTTGTTGCGACTTAGAAGCTTTTGTTTTCGGTACACACAATTCTATTGGTAAATTTGGGTGCTAATGAGGATTTTCATGCCCCACATTGATACTTACCACTGCATATATATATCAACTTCAAGTGTTCATAATGGACCGAGAACTAAAAAGACAAATATATAGAGAGATTTGCATATGTATCAAATCTTAATTAAAGACCTTTTCTTTCTTTCTTTTTTTAAATTGATATAATGTTAAATTTATTAATCTGACTAATCTGCACTCGCATCAGACAAATTCACAAAAACATAAATCATTTTCTTCCAAATATTTAAAAATATTTCATATATACCTAAATTCGTACTCGACACATCTAATCCTTAAATGAAGATTTTACGTCATTACATGTTAAGAATTTATTTTATTTTTAAATTTTTATTTATTTTTTTTCCCTCATTGCCGACAAATGTGCAAGTAAATTGTAACATGTGATCTTATAATACATAAAATGAAATTAGGTCATGCAAATGTAAGAGAAAAGGTATTTAATTAGCACTTAATTCTCTTTAGATTACATAATAAATTTCTAATCAAGAAGTTCAAGTACCATCAATGTTAATTAACTTTATCTATTTTATATTATGTTAATTAATTTTAGTTTAACATGACTATATATATATATAATCTTTCTTTAACCTTTTAACAAGAACGTGGATATGTTTTATATTGTGAGAGATGGTGTGCATGCAATCTAGCTAGTAAGATACACCACTGATACAAATAGTTTAGTATTGAGCTTGTAATTCTTGTTTATAATTAATTATTATTCAAAGTTTGAAACTTTATAAGATCAGGATGTATGCATTAGAAAATAGAAAGACAAACAAAAATTCTGAACATAAGTTCAATGATCATAATCTTCCATGCAATCCAACGATTGACAATTCTTAGAAGATTCTTCCACTGTTTCGGTTCATACAAATGATCAACTCTATAAATTATAATCTTAATCTAAATCGTTTCGAACATTCAACGACTTTGAAACTTTCATGTTCTGTTAATACAATTGATCGAGTAAAATAATATATGTACAAAAATTCTTTCTTTTTAAGGCATAGAAAAGTAATAAAATGTAGACGTTGCCTTATAGAGACAAAATAGAAAGGAAGATTAAGCATTATCAAAAATAAATAAATAAATATTAAGAAGAAGTGAACCCATCAATTGGTTGCCGACAGGTAACAACCTTTGGTTAAGTTGTTAACTATCAACTTCACGTGAATGCCACGTGACTTTTTGAATTATGGCTAAAACCGCGTTTTAGGGCAGACAACTAACTATGATTACACTTTTATGGAAAACAAAGATAAAAAGCCTAATTTATAAGAGAAGTGGATAATTCTTGATCACAATTCTTTCTTGGATGGATGCAATATACACTATCTTGTCAAAAGAAAATAAAATTTACTATCATTTATATTTGAATTATATTTTTTTTAATTCAAACAATTGAACTATTCCACGGACATAAGTGTTAATGGATAACAATTACAACCGTTATATAATTAATACTTAGTTGTCACCATTGTAACTAGATATTTATAACTCTATTCATTAATGACTGAATACCAAGCTAATTTAAGTTCATGAACAGGAGCTTGGACTGCCAAACTCCACCGGGTGTTAGTAAAACTAGCACGGTTATCAAGTAGTACGAGAGCTTTATTCCTACAATATGCGGTTGATTTCACTTACGGTTACTCAATTTATCGCTTATCGCGCAAAAATAATTGACTTTTTTTTCTGACTTAAATATCACTGAACTTTTAACATTTTTGCAAAAAAGTCATGTTGACCGGAATCCGGCGAGAACTCTCGCCTGATTGATGGCATGGCATACCATATCAGAAACTACATGTCGTTTAACAATATTTCCAACAAATGCTACATCTAAATCAATTTCACTTACGGTCACTAAACTCATCATTTATCGCACAAAATAACCAACTTTATTTTTTACAACTTAAATGTTGCTGAACTTCTAACATTTTTTGCAAAAAAGTCATGTATTTACTATTTATCGCCACGTATCATATGCCGTGTCATCAATCCGGCAAGAGTTTTCGTCGGATTCCGGTTTACATGACTTTTTTGCAAAAATATTAGAAGTTCGGTGACATTTAAGTTAAAAAAAAAATTCGATTACTTTTGTGCGATAAATGATAAATTAAATAATTATAAGTGAAATTGATCCCTAAAATATGCGTACGTGTCTAAAATTTTAGACAAATCAATGTTTAGACAGGACATGTGCAACCTGAAGGATACGGTGCTTGTGTAGAAACATTGTTGCCGAGAAATTCTTGTCGGTCCCTAACATAAAAAAGAAACAAAACAATATTTTGTTTTGGTCTTTAATTCATGAAAATGATTAAACATTTTTGCTAATTTGTAATTTACCTTCGAAACAAAATGGAAGGAGGATATTTAAATACGATCACGTCTTCTCTAATAAACAACTAATTATCTGTAGCAAATCTATAATATTATTTATTTAATTACGAAAAAGAAATTGATGCCCAAGTCATGCTAACTTTGGCATTTTTGAGAAATCTCAAGATTTGATTTGAATCCGCCATATACTTTTCTATTTTATGGTCCTGAATGAGAAAAGTCGTATTCTATTTTGAAATATAATTATTCAGTAATTTTGACAAAAGAAAAGTAATTGTCCAGTAAGAGTGAAATATACGGTTATTTATTTATTTATTCCATCAGAAGATTTTTTTTTTTTTCCTGGAACCATCCATCAGAAAGTCTATTTAACTAACTCGAGTCTCTAAATTTTATTTAATAATGCTACATACTTTGGTATTAATGGGCATGGAATATAAATAGTGGTTTCAAGGTCAAAGTACAGTTCAAACCAGTCCACATTACAAATTAACATTAATAAACTGGAAACCAATGGTTTTTCTATGGGCTATCTCAGTGTTTAAATCGAATTTTGGCAAATGATAGAAGCCTAAGTAGTAATTAAATGTGATTATTGATATAACTGCTTTTTCACTATACTCTAAAAGCTGGTCTCCTTTCAACATTATACTACTCTCTTTGTTCACAAGTTGAAGTGTTTATGGCCAAAAATAGGATATATTTGGACATTTTATTCTAATATGCCCTTGCTACAATAATTATTTATTAAATTTTCAAAGTATAAGTAATGGAGAAACATGGGTTTATTTTTGATACTAAATATTTTTCTTTTTCAAGGACAAATTAGTAAAATACTAGTGTAATTAATGAGCTTATTATCTTAGTAAAACAGGGAATGTAGACCTCTATTTGTGAATGGATGGAGTATTGTTGTAGGCAAAGTGAGCATTGGATTAGGTGAAGAAACTTTTTAAGGGCTCCAAATGACTCGCCGTAGCAAAGCAGAAAAGAGGATGGTCAAAAGATAGTTTGACAAGGCATCAATGAAACATCAATTAGCAAGTAAAATGATTAGTAGGTGACCATAAAGTTGTTTTCATTAATTAAGATTTCACTAATCAATACAAATAGACCACAAATTAGACTGAAACGGAGGCATCTCTTTAACTCTCCCTTAATTTAATCTATAACCTAAAAAAACAAATAAAAAGATATTAGAGCCTAAGACCTTACATTTAGTTTAATTTCTCTTCCCAAATTGACCACAAACTACTAATATCCATATATATAAGTTAAAAATTTTATTGAAATTAATAATTTTCCCTTGGATTTCTCCTTCTCATTAGAGTTGAGTTAGGAGAACCTCATTGGTAATATTTGTATATAATTTGTAGAATAATAAAATGAAAATTATGTCCAAAGAGGCTCCCACAAATTGGTCTCATCAAGGAAGCAAGGATTGTTGGTCTGATAGCTTTGAGGGGTGGCAATGAAATTGTCGACAGATTGTTCAGAAGATTGTTGAGGAGAATGTGCCATTTCCACGCAAAGAAAGGCCATAAGATTAGCTTGTTGGCATTGCATATTAACTACCTCAGCTTGTGCTTTAGCCAATTGTGCTTGAAGCTCATTCACTTGTTTTTGTAGCTGGCAAATCGCTCCTGCGCACCCGTAAACTGGGTCTCTAATCCTCGCACTTGCTTCATATACCATGCTGCTTACTGCATCTGCCCTTTGAGATTCTGGTAGTTCCTGAAATTTTCATGTTCTTTTTTCTTTAGTATACAATGAATAATAAACAAATTGCATAAAGTAACGACTAGATAGTGACACTGACGGCAATACGTCTTTGAAAATGAAAACACAATTAGACGTCAAAAGCATAAATCCATTTTAAACTAAACGAAAATATTGTATTTTTGCTTTCAAAATTTGGGGCTATTTGGATATTTTATTGGATTCGGTGCGTCTACACGGTTCTCTAGACTTTTCAAATATGAAAGCGATTTGGGTTCTCATATTCATTGGGTTTCCCCTCCTTTCCAGGGCACCTGCACTGCCCTGTTATGAGATTACAACACACTGATCCATTCCACATTCATTTTAGACTTTTGTCATATACCTTCAGGACACCTGATCCTGGCCTTAGAAATTTTCTTTCCTTCAGCACAATATTTAGTATTATAATTATTCACGTTTTAAAAAGTAATTATTAGTTGTATAATAATGTATGCTTCAAAAGCATTACATATTCTCTATCATTAAAGCAAAATTAAATTCCTAAATTCGGATTCCAATTTTCTGCTCACTTTTGTAGCAGCTCACCATCTCTACGTATAAATAGTCCTTTTAATTTTTATGTTTGATACGTGTTCGGAAGCAATTTTTCAAATAAATTACTAGTAATTAGCATAAGATTCGACTAATAATCGGTGCTTGAAAAAGAAAAGGATCAATTATAGACGCGGAAAAATGGATCGCCATGGATGAACTACCTGTAAAAACTTAATGATGTTGCTAGCGCCAAACACGCGATGAGCAATGGTGAACTTTGTCGGTTCAGTAGGAGGAAAATACGGCGCCAGTACACATTTCTCGGCGCATCTTCGCCTGAGAATCTTACAAGCTGCACAAGGACTAATAACCACCGGAGTCGGAGTCGGAGTCGGAGTCGGAGGTGGAGAAGATGAAGAAGAAGGAGAATGAGAGCCATGAGAAGATGTATTAGGAGAAATAGTGCCGACAGAAGCAGAACCGGAGGCAGCAGCGGCGGCGGTGGTTTTAGCGGCGGCGATTTCACTGTACTCCATTCTGTTTTTTTTTTTTCCGTGTGTTAATTGGATGCAAAATAAGAGAGAGAGGAGCTAAGTAAGAGAGTCTAGAAATATAGAGAGAGCGGTGGGGTTTTACAGGGGATGAAACCGATGTATATATAGACAGAGAGGAGCTATGGGTTACCTCATCTGCTTGGATCTGACGTCATCCGTTTTGTACACGTGGCTGCTGGCGCTTGTTTTATTTATTTTTCGATAATTAATTAATTTAATGTAATTCTTTTTACGAGTCAGTCTATATTTTATTTCTTTTTCTTGGTTACAGTTAGGTATGAAAGCTCTCGTGGCTTGAAAAATGAAAGCGGGTAAATATTTATCTTTATATTATATTGTATTTTTATACTGAATACTAATTCTAATTTTGATTTACGTCCGATCTTTTTTATCTATTACTTTTAGATAAAATTTAAATTTTATTTATATGTTATTTTTAAATTTTTAATATAATATAATTTTTTTAATTTTATTTTATTTTTCAATGCAAGTTGACTAATTGATTTAATTTTATATATTAAATCACTAAATTTTATCTTAAATTTAAATATAATTCTAGTAAAAATAACAAAAATAACAAATAATAAGGAACGGAAAGACTATAATTAAAAAATAACGGAGCTTAACTCCCTAATTTCAGTAATTAATACCAAAATGAATTATTAACACCAAATTGAGTGTAATGCAAATAATTGCAAGGATTATTTTAATTTAACATTTGCTTTAAACATTCTAAAAAGTACTTTTTATGTCAAAAACTGAATAATGACAATACGCTCGATGAAAAAGAAAAAGAAATTAAGATAATTAAGATTTATTATATTTTTCTTTTACTTTCTGAACCTTTTCTTGGGCAACTTTTTACTAATTTATATTTTCCAAAGTATAAATAAAAATAAGAAAAAAGAAAGCCTAGAATTGAAGTTTCAACGTAGTTTAATTGTCTCCTATTTTATTTTATTTTATTTTTCTCTACAAATTTCCCCATCTGTGCCTAACTTTTCAGTTAAAATAAAATTTTCAGTGAGAAAATTAAATTAGAAATCAATTATCTTCCTCTCCAGCTTTTTTGGACTTAAACCATAGTGATAATTTTCAACCAAAACGAATATAAAAGTCAGGCTACATGAAATGTGTGCTAATATTCCTCATTTGGATTCATTATCTTCCAAAATTAGGAGCTAATTACATAATCTAATACGTAATTAATGAACATAAGCTAGCTTAATTTGGATTTTCCTTGTACTGTATAATGGAGCTGTATTTCAAGCTCATTGTATAATCAGCTCCTGCACATGTCGAACGTGAAAAACACTGTGAAGCTTCCAAGAATTAGTTATAACTAACTGATACAAAGCATGTGACCAAGCTTTGTTTCTTATATATATATATAGAGTTTTCCAGTTTTTTTGTTGACTAGTTTACTTCGAAAAGCTAATATTTACTGATTTAAACCCGATTTCTTTGTTAATTCTATTTTTATTTTTAAATATTAAATAATGCGAGATAAACGTGGATTCTTAATTTTAACTTTTATATCCAATATGATATATATATTTAAATATGTTTTTTCAAATTTGCATTATATACAATAAATATTAGTTCGATTTTCATGAACATTCTTAAAGTAAATTGTAAGAATTATTTTTTATTATTAATTAGATTGGTATGAATATAATAAAAAATGGGGAAAATAATAAGTGGATAGCCCCAAAACTTGAAGAGGTTCCCATTAGGTTCCAAAAGAAATAAAATATTGTGGGCAAAAATAAGTAGGGAAAGGAAATGGTTTGTAAGGCTAGTTATTGGGTTTGCTGCCACCTTTGAGACAAGACAATACTATCTTTCTACCCCCTCTAACTACCACCTAATGACTTCCCCATTTCTTAATTTCATTTTCCCCCAATTATTTGTTTCTCTCCTACACACAAATGCCAATGAATGTCTACAAATTGATACAGAGACCACTATTCTTGACAAAATAATTCAATTATAATTATTAGCTCATATAATTAAGTTTAATTTCTTGTAAAAAAAAAAGAAATATAGCGTCATATGCATACTGCTGACATACTCCATATAAATATTATTAAAAAAATATAAATAATTTTATAAAAATATATATTCTTAAAATTTAGTGTTATATATCAAAACCGTAAAATTTCGAATTTGATTCTGAACTCGAAGCCTCGTAATTTTGATTTTCAGACTAGCCAGTAACATTAATGTAAAATTTATGGTATCATATTTATTAACCAACGCATTCTTCATTAAATAAGCTTATTAATCCATTCACACATTCTTAGTAAATTAAATTATAATAAAAATAGAATTTCGTTATTGTTTTTTATAAGAAATAAAAACATAGATATATGGTATATTGGGACAAAAGTGGGCAAAGTTTGGTGGGAAGTAGTCAGCTCGTTGTGCACATGATGCAAGAAGTATTAATTAAGTTGCAATTAGTGATTATGACCTATGTATTAATCTTATTGGTGTACTTAAGAAATTTCTGAATTGGATAATATTAATCAAAATATAACTAAATTATAATTAACGTTGTAATCAAAAGTGACCAAAATTTCCACCTCAGAGAAAAATCTAAGCATTGGCTTTGCGGGTGGAAGTAGTTAAAGACTTGTAATATTCTCTTCTCTATGATCTTCACTGTACACACTCGCTTTTTCTCTTTCTAATAACTAAATAAGTCATTTTCAGATAAAATAAATAAATAAATAAGTCATTTGCGTGTGGACCTTAGCTATAAGAAAAACAGTATCTATTTGCTTATTTTTTACTTCATGGTTTACTACATACACTCCACTAATATTTTATATATACACTCTCAACATCTCTGGTTAGATATATGTTTTTTTATGTGTCCCAAATCATTGTATATTTTTTCTAAAATAATTAAGGAATGAAGCTGATTTTCAATTCAATTATCCGAAATAGGGCAATAATCGGGATATTTTTTAATATTTCTCTATTTCAAATATATAGTTTAAGAATAAAAATCATAAAAAATATCCTATTTAAGGGGTTAAAATCACTTTTATCTCTATAATTACATTTTAATTTTTTTTATTGTAAATACAATTCTTATTTTTTTACAACCATTCAGTATCCGAATAAATCACTAATTCAACTAATTTCGATTAATATTGGAGCATCTCTTACAACTTCTGGGTATTTAAAAATATTTCATACCTGAAATGCAAACATAAGAACTTTAAGGAACAAGAGACTTCTGCCATCCAATCTCATTTATTAGGATAATTTTTTTATTTTTTTAATATGCTTAAAATGTATTTGTTATTAGTTATTATGATTTATTTTTTAAAATACAATCTAAAACGAGACTCAATTTCATAGGTTAGTAATACGAAGAAGAAATTAAATGAGAAGAACAAGAAAAGTATGCTTTTAATTCTAAATACTAATTAATTATAACCTTTGAGAACAAGAAAGGCATTATTCTAAATACTAATTCTACAGTAGCATTCATGAACACAATCTTATCCTTCTAAAGAAAAAAAATGTAACAAACAATTTTCTAATTATGATATTAATTAACGATTATGTAAGTCCAATAATCCTAAAATGAGTCTGAGCAAGATTTTGGGTTGTTTAGACTTGAAATATATAGTTATGGATTAAGATAATCACAAAGTGACATGTTCATTGATGAGGACTTAGATTTGTATTATCTAAATTGATGGGTTAATTTCACCCATTATCATTAAATTATTACCCAAATTATGCAAAAATAATGAAAAAAAATTCCGTAAAAATTACCAAATTTAGCATATATATATATATACTGAAAAATCACTTTAATTGTTTTCCGGTGAATGACACGCTAGAAAATTCATGTGGCATATCCAGTCAGCATATATTGCACACATGGCGTGCCATATAGCGCCAAGTCAGCATGTCTCGCACACGTGGCGCATGCCACGTGTACTGGACATATGGGTTGGTTGCCACGTCATCACGCCACGCTGCGGCTAACGTGAACAAAGTGTCGTGTGATATGCTGAGTTGGCAACACGTGTACTGTCACGTGTACATGCCATTTTCCGGCAAGTCCACTGAAAACCAGTCAAAATGATTTTTCTGTATATAAGTGTTAAGTTCAATAATTTTTAAAGGAAAAAAAATCATTACTTTTACGTAATTTGGACAATAATTTGGTGACCATAGGTAAAATTAACCTGTAAATCAATTTTAGTATTTAACAATTCGTACATGCATGCATTATGTGTGTGTGTATATATATATATATATATGCTTTTTTGATGGTCCGAGTTAACAATGTCGTATCATATTCATAAAGTAAAAAGCGTTAATAATATTGTTTCATTTTAATCTATTATTAGCTCGAATGGAGACACGTACTTGTATTCGCTTGTTTGGCTGCCAAGAAAAGTCGAAATCATTTTGAATGGTCATACATTATTTATTATCTTCCTTTTGTAAGTGAACTTAGCTATACGGCAAGAGTGCATGAGAACTTTGAACGCAGATATATCTTTCAAATAAATTCATTATTAAAAGTAGATTTCTGCTGCCTCTTAATTATAATAAACGCAAAAGAACTTTGAACATATATATATCTTCAAATACATTCATTATTAAAAGTAGATTTCTGCAGCTCATAATCATAAATGCAAAACCAGATCAATGGTTAGGGTTTATCTTGCGTAGAGTCCTTGAACCGATGATGGTCTTCAGGATAATTATAAAGGCAACTCTATTGAATAATATTTTATTTATTTATTATTTTTTCCATGCGTTTAGGTACGTGGATATATTTGAGTAAAGACTAGGACAAAGAACATTCTTGAAAATTGACTAATAAATAAAATTTTCAAAACTTGTCTATGTTTAATGCATAAACCTAATTGCAAACCTTATTAATATGAATAAGACCCGAAGGCCAATAATTATTCTATAGAAATTAAAATATCCAATTGACTAAAGTCTAAAACCCTAATGGAAGTTGAACTGAAATTTGAAGAATTTTAAGGGAATGACATACGAATTGAATTATAAACTATCCCAATTGTGACTGCAAGTTGTCAAGTTTCTAGTAGCTTTACTAATATTTTCCATTTTTTTTGAGATATAAATTAAAAGAAACAATAATAAACAGATATATATATAATTTCTTAAAAGGTCCACACGGTTTTTAGAGGCACAAGGTCTTCAATATATAGAAGCAGTATCCCACTGAGATCGTTATTAACAAAGGAAAAATATATGTGAAAAGAAAGAAGAAAAAGGAATTCTGATTACAGCTATTTCTATGAATTTCTTTTTTTTTTTTCCTTGTCCATCTTTCAATCACTATGTAAAGCTGAAAAATTTAGCGGAATGTGAAAGTTAATTATTGATGATAAGCTTTAGCTGAGTTGAGTGATATTGATTATATTTTCCTTTAGAAATTTATTTATTTTTACATAAAAAATGTACTATTTATTAACATAATTGATAATTGACAAACTCCAAATCTCCCACACCTTGAATTGAATGCTGACAATTAGACCAAATGTTTTTTTTTTTTTTAAATCTTTTTATAGACATTAATTTATAATCTTACCAAGAGAAATATTAATGAATAAAATTGTTAATTAGTTAAGAAGTATGAGCAAGCAAAAAAACATTTAAGGGCGTTTGTTTAGCTTTTCAAAATATATCTGTTAGTTTTTTTTATCAAGCGGTAGTATTTAGTTTGGTTTTCTGTATTATACATGTAAGTCTTATTATTCTACATATAGCATATAAAATAATACATGACGTATCCTTAAATTTGTGTGATACAGTAAATACCTTATTATAAAATAAAAAGGCAAATCTTTAGTATTTTTTTATTTCCATTATCACTATCAATATAATAAGTATCTGAATACTAATTCTATAGGAAGCAGAAAATAAGTATGATATGTTATTATCATACTAGGAATTTTTGCTTAACAAAAATTCTTTTTAACAAAACTTCCTAGTATGATAATAACATATTTATATTGTAGTTAAAAAAAAAACTAAAAAAATGAAAATCATTATGGTTTTTTTTAACCATGAAAAGAGATAAATGGATTAATTAATGGAAAATTGTGTACTCTCTCCATTTCAAAATAAGTGTTTATTTCGCTTTTTGCATAAAAATTAAGAAAATCATTTACTAACGTGTCTTTCTTAAAAGGAAACAATTAATTTTTTAGTTGTATCTCAAAATTGAACTAATATTTATTATATATATATATATAGCATATTTGGAAGATTATATTTAAATATATGATATTTTAAGAAGATGAACATTTATTTGTAAATAGACTAAAATAAGAAAATAGACACTTATTTATAAATGAAAAAGGTCCGGTTATTTTTTGGGCTCTTTAAACAAAAGTTTTTTGCATTTATAATTAGAATGGTGTATAAATTTATTTATAAAGTAATTTAGGGAAGAAAAATCCTAAAAAAAATATCAAATATAAGATATAAAATTTGACTTGTTAGCTTGTGGGATACAGTGGGTATGAGTAATGGAGGGGTGTGTGGGCTTCAAGTACAGTAGTATTAACATTAATAGACATAAGATAACAGAAAGGTCCATATGCTTGATTTTTTTTTATATGTTTTTTCTTTCTTTTATATATATATGTGTGTGTTTCCTCACATGTCTCAATTTCCATGACTCAGGGACCCCACTACTTACATTACATAAATTCCTCATCTCTCAATTATCTCTAATTTATTCCTAACTTCCTCATAAAAGGTCTCACACCTTTTTATTTTATTTAAATAAATCATTGATATTTTTTTTTTTTAAGCCAAAGGGTGTGGAGGGAGAGATTAATTATCACTTCTTTTGTGCTTATAAAAATGATGACCAAAGCTGCATGTATATTTAAATTCCGTTTTTGGTTTTTTTTTTTTTTTTTTTTTTGTTACAAAAGGTTTAATGGAAGATTCGAATTCGACTTCACGACCTAATCGGCAAAACGATAAGATTAAACTAAAATTTATTAATTAATTTATTAGAATTGGATTGAGGATTTATTTCAATTAATATTCTTCAAATCCTTTCAATATTTGTCTAATCATATATCGTTGATAGATTACTTTATCATTATTTAATCATATCTCTTATGGTTTTGCTCATTAATACAATAACTTTATTTTTTTTATTTCTTTTTTCTTTACATACCATTAATGTCATTGAATTTAAATTCGATACCTCACAAACTCTCAAATAAAACAGTAACCATTACGTTGAAACTTATCAGTAGATTTTTTTTTTTTTTTTGATAGAATCAAGATTTTTTTTTTAAAAAAAATCTAAAATATAATTTGTAGGATTTTTATTTTGATCTTTTTCTAAGGAAAAAAAAAAAAGGAAAGAAAAAGGAAGACTTCTCCCCATGCATGTGTTGTTCTTGTGCTTCTTCCTTTGCTTTTCTGAATTATCCAGAAATAGAAAATTATCTTGTAATTTACTTCATATAAGCTTTTTGTTGAATGCATGGCTTTCACTTTCACTTTTGCGTTACTAATATAATATATATTCTCTTTAATCAGCAAACCCTTTTACCTTCTTCTTTATATGCGGTTGCTTGTGATATTAGTTTTCCTTTTTCTTATTATTTTTATAAAGAACTGAGAGAGAGATCTCTTAAAGATTCTAATTTTTTAAGATGGTTAAAGATTCTCCAGCATAAAGATCCCTTCTTTTATTTCTTGAACAGAAACAAAACATCCCTTTATTTCATCAACTTTGCTTTGCTTCGATGCAAAGGAGAAGAAAAGACCGATGCATGGCCTATAACGGACAATCTCTTTCTTAAAAAATCCTATAATATTCTGTTAACAATGTAAACACATGTTACACATGATAATTTATTCTTCGGGTTACTTGTTCAGAGTTAGCTAACTGTAAAACACACGATAACATGATCAGTTTGATCGAATTAATTTCGCATTTTTATGTACGAATTGGACCGACAAAAGAAGGTTATAATTAAAGAGAGCGTTGATGGATTTGTGAAGTTCAAATCGCATTTTTATTCATTGAAAATTTATCATTCTTATAAATATATATAAAAGAACAGTCTGATAGCTGTTTTGCCAATCAAAATAAGAGAAAAGAAGAGCAAGAAAATAAACAAAAGATCCCTTTTTTGTGCAGTCATTTATTCTATGAAAGGAAGATTGCTGATTTTCAGGTTTTTTTTTTTCTCTTTCAACTTTCTTTTGCTTTGATGCAAAGGAAGAATAATCCAAAGGAGCTGGGATTGGGAGAAGCAAAAAGATGACTGCCAAGTCAAAAATGGATAATTTTTTCTTAAAAAATATCAAAAAAAAAATACAATTAAACCTAGCTTTTTATTCTCAATGAAGGGTCAAATTAATAAGAGTATCAGTAAATTCAAAACACTAAATGAGTTTGATAATTATAGATTTATTGTTATTTTTATCTTGAATTTTGCTGGATCTAAATTATAATCTGACAAAATAATTTACAGTGCGAGCTAAATTAGAAAAAAAAATATGAAGTTTGGTAGCGGAGGGCTTGAAGTGATTTGATTTATAATTATCTACAATTATGGTGACGCAAATTCAGTTCAATAAAAACTTGAGAATCACACGAGATTTTAAGGTTTGAAAAAGAATCGAATTCATTCTTTTCTCAATTTTATATGCTTTTGATCAACACGTTATTGAATCGAATTATATGCTTTTGATCAACACATCATTGAATCGAATTCATTATTTTCTCAATTTTATATGCTTTTGATTAACACGCCATTGAATTTCGTTAAATTTTTATATTTATTTGTCATTTTTTTTATGAGAGATTGTGTGTTTGAATTGTGATTTTTCATAATATCTATAAGTTTAAGGATTTAAAGAAGTTTTTACATGCAACTTAAATGTGGGAAACACTAAAAGGGAAAGAGAAGTAATTAAAATAGAGAACAAACAAATATATAGCTATTAGCTTTGTTCAAACTTGAGATAAGAGAAAAAAGAAAGGTAAATAAGTCAGAAATAAAAGCAAGGAAAAAAATAAAAATGGCAAAGAAACATAGCAGCGTTCTCTTTAAGCCATTGCCAATTTTTTTATTTTTAGACTTTGGAAATTGATTTTTTTATTATTATTATTATTTTAATTTTTCCATTTCGATTTCAACTGCAATAGAAAAGCAAAGTCACAATCAATCCCCCCATGACACAGACAATCATCAACCTGCTCACGACCTTAACAAATTCAAAATTGTTGAAATTAAACTAGCAACTAGCTTGAAAATTTCTTCCCTTCTTAAACCTAAAAAATAGGTTAATTTCACCCATTCTAATTTTGCAATTTCTGAATTTCAATTTGTAAAAATAAAAAAATTAAAATAAAAATCTTGCTGTTTTTCACTTCCCATCGTTCAATGTTAGAGATATAATACATAAATTTATCTTTAAACTATCACCGTTAGACAAATTACCTTTAAACAATTGAGCGTCAAATTATTTTTTCACATCCTCTTCATAATATGTCATGTTTTTTTTTTTTATTAATATTATATTTTTAACAAGACCATGCATGAAGATAATATGATGATTGGCTTAAGAGTTAATATATTAATTGAAATTTTATATATTATCCGGTGTTATTATTAAGGGTGTGCAAAATTCGAACCGACCTGAACAAACCAAACAATCTGAACCGAACTAACTATTCGGGTAGGATTATTCAGGATATTGGGTGCGGGTCAGGCGTTATAATTTTTAAAATTTCGGTTTCGGGTCAAGGTAAAACCCTCTAAACCCGAATTCCGACCAAAATACTATATAAACTATATTTTTTTTTTTGCCATTTACACACCCCATCCTCCTCTCTCTCTCTCCTCTGCCTTTCCCTCCCTCTCATTCCCTTTCTTTCTCCCTCCCTCCCTCCCTCCCTCCTCCTTAGATTTGCCACTACCGGTCACTTGCCTCCATCACCGATCTCTCTCTCTCTCTCTCTCGGTAGGCTGTCGCTGCTTCTCTCTCTCTCTCCCCTCCTCCTCCTCCTCCTCAGATCTGCCACCGACAAAAAGCTTGCGATATATATTCCGGCGAGAAGCAGACAGGGAGAGAAAGAGAGGAAAAATCCAAAAAAAAGAATAAAAAAAGAAGAAACCTAGATTCAGCGAGATCTGAGTTTTTTCCTTTTTTTTTTTTTGCTTTTGCTATGAGGAAGCAGATTTTAATTTTTTCTTCTTGATTCTATTGTTTGATTTTTGATTTTTGATCTGGATTTTTCAATTTTAATTTGTTGGATTATTTTTTGAATTTTTGATTTTTAATCTGAGTATTATTTGTTGGATTTTTTGAATCTGGAGCACTTAAATAATTTCGGGTTTTTCGGTTTTAACTTCGGGTTGATCGAATTGATCGGATCGGGTCTTAAATAATTTCGGGTTTTTCGGTTCAGGCCCCTACTATAAATAGGGTCGGTTCGGATTAGAATATTAGGTATATTTCAGATATTGGGTTCGGTTCAGGTTGACCCGAACCCGACCGATACACACCCCTCGTTATTATGATGATATGGTAACTCGGTACCTAATGAGAATAAAGAAGTTTCTTTATATGTGAAAAATATTTTCTAATAGTGTAGCATAACAACCAAAATTTAATAAAGTTTCTATCTTTTCGTAAAAATAAATTAAAAAAAATAAAAATGTAATTTGGTGTGCATATCTAACCGTCCGATCTCAAATATGTGTACACCAAATGCGCAGCGCACCAAATTAATATTGAGAAAATGTTTGGCAAAGAGGAAAAATCGAATAATTAAAGATGAATGAGTAAAGTGTGATAGTAAGTCTCTAGAAAGTCAAGATTCTATGGTTGAGTTAGGTTGGGCTTGACCACTTAAAAAGATATTTTTTAAGTAAAAAGTTATCAAAATGATAACAAAGTCCACTTTAAGTACTTCGTTTAATCTAATTTTGGATGTCCATCCTTTTCAATCCACATGCTAAATTCTACCAAAATGTTTCAATAATCTACACCCATGAATTTAATATTTTTTCTATATAATACATTTTGGAGATGAAAAATGGCAAAATTTAAATTATAATCAAACGAAAAAAATAGTAAGACTCTCAGTCATTTGAATTATAAATAAATTTTTAAGTTTAATAAATTAATTAATTGGAAACATGAATGATTAATCACTGTTCAATTATAAATTAATAGCGAACTTGGATGATTAATCACAGTTAATCAATTGTGCTAAAGACATCAATCAAAGCTTTTCTTTAACTTTGCTTTTTCTTTTTACTGATGAAAAGTGATGATGGTTGTGTAGGCAAATCAAACTAAAAAAAATAATAATAAGTATTTGCACTGTAACAGAATCATCAGCTCATCACAAAAAAAGGCATAATATACAAAGGCCCAGCATAGCTCAGCTGCTGAGATGTGGGAGAGGAAGAGTTTCATATAAATGGTTTATTTCCTAAGATAAATAAGGTATAAAAACAATATTCCCTAACTCAATCTATTTGAAATGGTATTTAACTAACTTAATTTATTGTTAAAAAACGACAAAAAGGTTTCAGACACTGCTGTTCAAGTTTAGCGTCCGAATTAAAAAATTACTTTTTACTTTTTAATCATCAGATCAACTAAAAATCATATTTAAAATATAATCTAACAGTCAAAAAATAAAAAATACCATAAACTAGAAGTTTTAATCGGGTACTAACTGCTAAGCTGACTCCTAAATTAGTAATAACAGCCAAGCTAACTCCTGCTGTTTCCATCAAGTCTCATTTAATTTGGCCTATGCCAGCAAACAGTTTTAACCGGAATGAAACATTACTTGCATTAAGGTTTCTTGATAGAGTGAAGTCTCAAGTAAAAATTGTCTGTCCACATAAGGAAATACTAATGATCTTAAATACACTTTTTCTACCAATTTGATAGAGTGAAGTCTCAAATAGTATAAATTCAATGACCAGATTGAGAAGGCTGCAAATGACACCCATTTTACAAACCTTACAGTACGTGGTTGTTAAAATAAACATGTTAAGAATAGATTAGAGAAGTTGTAAATTACACCTGATCCAATTTCATAACAGATCATTATGCCAATCCAATAAATCATCAGACAACAATTTCAATCTATCTAGGTACATTACACTTTCAGTACTTCAAAATTCCCTGCATCGCATACTCTATCAACTTGCAGGAACAAAAGCAGATTAGACACCAAAATTTCGTAAAAGCATACAAGAAAACAGCAAATCTAATCCCAAATAACAACAACTAGGTTTTTTAGGGGAGAAAATTATCATTAAAGTGACAAATACAATCTAAATCATAGATGATTGCAAGTTTTTACTACTACCTTGCAGTACCTCAACATCAAAGAAATCCTGAAGTGCTATCATCTTAATACTGGAGGATTTCAAGCTCTTAATTGCCTCTGCAGTTGCCAAAGCACCAGCAACTGTTGTTATTATGGGAACCTTATAGGCAAGAGCCATCCTCCTCAGTTGCCGGCCATCAATCTGATCAAGTGCATCGCCAGAACTCGTGATCACCATCAACTGGATGTCACCATTAGCGAGCATATCACCAGCATGTGGCCTCCCCTCATGCATCTTCAGCACTCGATCCACGGGGATACCTTCCAACTCAAGAAAATGTGCTGTTCCTGACGTAGCAATAATCCTGAACCCAAGTTCTAAAAAGACCCTAGCAAGTTTTTCAAGATGGGGCTTCGTCAAATCATTCAAGCTAATGAATACTGTTCCAGAAAGTGGTAGCTCCTGCCCAGTAGCAATTTGAGATTTTGCAAATGCAATAGCAGACTCAAAATCAATACCCATTCCTTCACCAGTGCTCTTCATTTCAGGTCCTAACACCACATCACAGCCTTGGAATCTTCCAAATGGAAGAACTACTTCCTTGACAGCAACATGTGATGGGATCACCTCTTTCGTGAAGCTTATATCACTAAGTGATAAACCAGACATAACAAGGGCAGCATATTTAGCCAGGGGATGGCCAATTGCCTTGGAGACAAATGGGACAGTACGAGAAGCACGAGGATTTGCCTCGAGCAGAAAAACCTCCCCAGCTACTGTGATAGCGTACTGGCAGTTCATGAGTCCACAAACATTGAGACTCTTTGCCAATTTTGTAGTCCAGGACCTAATTGTCTCCAAGCAAGAAGATGAGATAGTTTGTGTGGGAATAATGCAAGCTGAGTCACCAGAATGTACCCCAGCCTGCTCGATGTGCTCCATTATCCCACCAATCACCACATTACCATATGAATCTGCAAGTGCATCTATGTCAATCTCAACAGCATCAGATAGATATTTATCAATCAATACAGGGCGCTCTGGGTCCACCTCAACAGCAGTTTCAAGATACTTTACTAGCTTATCATCACTATACACAATTTCCATTGCCCTGCCACCCAAAACATAAGAAGGACGAACAACAACAGGGTAACCCACGTCTGCTGCAATGCTTAGTGCATCAGCTTCGCTTTTGGCAATGCCTCCTTTCGGCTGCTGAATATTTAACTTTTTAAGAATGGCATTGAATCTTTCGCGGTCCTCAGCAGCATCAATGGAATCTGGTGATGTACCCCAGATGCGTACACAACCAGCCCCACTGGCAGAAACAGGCTTATGTTCATCTAGATACTGCTGGATAGGCAGGGCTAGTTTCAGGGGCGTTTGACCACCAAACTGTACAATAATGCCATCAGGCCGTTCCAGATCAATTACATTCACAACATCCTCGACTGTCAAAGGTTCAAAGTAAAGACGGTCACTTGTATCATAATCAGTGGATACTGTTTCAGGATTCGAGTTCATCATAATTGTTTCATATCCTGCACTCTGCAAAAGAAGAAAGGAAATGTAATCAAGAAAAATGATATAACCAAAGGCTAACCATCCAACAGCAACAAGGACACCTAGGATCAGCTTTCATAGCATTATGTTTAATTATATCATTTAAACAACTGGATTAAGACCTTTAAGACTATCTACATACAACATAGATCACATTTCAAATTCAAATGGAGGGCGATTAAATTCAAATATTGATCTACCAATGGGTTCTGTACATTTAGATTCAACTCAATACAAAATTTGTTGCATTTTACAATGTAATGCTAGCACCAACAATCATCGTCTGTGATACAACTACAACTGCTTGTTTTAATGCCATACTATCTAAATAAACAATTAATAAAAATATATTGCCTGTGATTTCCAGAATATAGGCAATTACCAAGAACTTAGGAAAAATTAAAAACTGCAGGCTGTTCATTCAAGGTTTGTGAATTAAAAAAAAAAAAAGGTCCTAACTAATAGGAAATCAAACACAAACCTGGAGGGCAAAAGAGGTATGGCAACAACAGTAATCAAACTCAATCCCCTGCCCTATACGATTGGGTCCTCCACCTAAAATCAAAACCTTCTTCCTTTTAGTGGGAGCTGATTCACACTCAAAATCATAGGAGGAGTACATGTAAGGAGTATTGGCCTCAAATTCAGCAGCACAAGTGTCAACCCGCTTATATGCTGGAGTAACCCCAAGAGACAGTCGTTTTGACCGAACTTCCTTCTCTGTTGATTTAGTAGCAAATGCTATCTGCTTATCACTGAAACCACGCCTTTTAACCTCTTGGAAGTCATCCTTGGTCAAATCAGACAAGCTTCGAGTCATAAGATATTGTTCCACATCCACCAACTCTTTGAGCTGAATAAGGAACCACTTATCAATTAAACTTAATTCATGAATTTCATCAACTTTCATTCCCTTCTTCATTGCAGCATAAACAGCATATATCCGATCTGGGTTTGGAACTCGGATGCTGTACTTCAGCTGGTCCCAATCCCAACCAAGTTCCTTTATTTGTGCACAACCCCATCCTGAGTGACCTAACTCCATTGACCGAACTGCTTTTTGAAAAGACTCTTGGAATGTCCTGCCTATTGCCATGACTTCACCAACAGATTTCATCTGAGTGGTCAGGATTGGTTGAGAACCAGGAAATTTCTCAAACGCAAACCTGGGAATCTGCATGTATGTAAGAAAAAATATTAAATAATTGTGAAAGTCATATATAAATCATCATAAAACAAATTGATATGGGTAAATCAATAATCAGTATGATAGGCGAAAGTTTACAAGAAAAATAAATTTAAAAAGCATCTAAATATATTTCAATAACATTAAAATCGCATAAAACCAAAATTTAATCCATAAAATTAAATTATAGCCAAAACCATTGACTTCCTAAGACACACTATACATTTACAATCTCCACTTTAATGCTCACATCAGTAATGTTGAAAAAAGTTTAACAGCACACAATCCAGAGCTCAGCAAAAAATATCAAGACTAAATTAACCTACATCAACAAAATTGATAAAAAAGTTTGGCAAATAACAGTTCAAGTATGACAAAAGAGAAGCTAAATTCAGCAATCAAATTAAAGACATTCGTGTAAGTAACAAATATAGAACCTGAACAACTAAATACTTGCCTTGGTCACCACATAATCTATAGAAGGTTCAAAACTGGCTGGAGTCTTCTTTGTAATATCATTAGGAATCTGGTCCAGTGAATACCCCACCGACAACTTGGCAGCCATTTTTGCTATGGGGAAGCCTGTAGCCTTGGAAGCCAAAGCTGAAGACCTCGACACCCTAGGATTCATCTCAATTATCATAACCTCACCATCCACAGGATTAACTGCAAACTGCACATTGGATCCTCCACATTCCACTCCAATCTCTCTTATAATCTTAATAGCATAATCCCTCAATCTCTGGTATTCCTTATCAGTCAGAGTCTGTGCTGGAGCCACAGTTATTGAATCCCCTGTATGCACTCCCATTGGATCAATATTCTCAATTGAACAAATGATCACAACATTATCAGCTAGATCACGCATTACTTCCAACTCATACTCTTTCCATCCCAGCAATGACTTCTCCACCAATACCTGTGAAGTTAAACTTGCAGCTAACCCGGCCTTACAAATTGCCTCAAATTCCTCCTTATTGTAAGCGATGCCACCTCCAGTGCCTCCTAAAGTAAAGGCGGGTCTAATAATCAATGGAAATTCTCCAATTTCACTAGCAATCTCAATACACTCATCAAGGGTATTGCCAATCCCAGACGGCGGCGTTTTTAGACCGATATTCTTCATAGCTTGCTTAAATAGCTCTCTATCTTCAGCCTTTTTAATGGCATCAAGTTTGGCTCCAATCAACTCCACATTGTACTTATCTAAAGCACCTCTTTCAGCTAAAGCCACAGCCAAATTCAATGCAGTCTGGCCACCCATCGTGGGTAACAATGCATCAGGGCGCTCATTCTCAATCACTTGCTCGACTAATTCAGGCGTCATTGGCGCAATGTAAGTCCTGTCCGCCAAGTCCGGGTCAGTCATGATAGTAGCCGGGTTCGAGTTTATCAAAATAACCTCATAACCTTCCTCTTTCAAAGCTTTACAAGCCTGAGTTCCAGAATAATCAAACTCACAAGCTTGACCGATCACAATAGGCCCAGCCCCAAGAATCAAAATTTTCTTCAAATCTGTGCGTTTGCCTACTTTTGGCGTCTGGGTGATCGCCTTTGTGGTTATCTCGGAGCTGCAACGTTCGGCACTCACTCGGTGGCACCGCTTTGAGTGACGAGTGAGTCGCCATGGCTGGAGGTTAAAACGTGAAATTTTTTTATTATTGGCAGAAAAAAATCCGAAACTACATCGTTTTGAGAGATGAGTTAAGCTCTGGGGGACGAATTTGGGCAAAATGGAGGTGGAGGAAAGGGTTTCGCAGGGGTTTAAGCAGCCACTCATTGTTTTTTGCACGAATGGGTACGGAAGAGACGAAAAGATGGTATTTTCAGATCAAAGGAATCGGAAATTTTAAATTAAGGATTCCGGTTAAGATCGAGGATATTCTGACTGTAACATTTGTCCGAAGCTGGTGCTGCTGATTAAAGTGGAATTAGGGTTTTTGGAAGGCGAGGTTAGCGTCACATCAGCTCAAGGTTCGTGATGAGGATGAAAGAAGCGGTTTGGGTCCAAGCCCATTGTCCATGTTGGATCGGATCATTTTCTTTTATACTTTTTTTATTTATTTATTTATATTTTTTTAGAGTGTAGTAGACTAACAATGATTAATTGAAAAAATTGGCTGATGTTTGAATTAACATGACAAATTATGTTTTTTTAATAATCATTTTTACTAAATTATTAAAATAATTTATATTAAAAATCATTTATAATTTAAACGCTTACAAGTTTAACAATTTTGAATTAAATTTCTACTCAGCTTATAATGGTGCAATTATATATATATATATATATATAATATTGTATTGAAAAGATTATGAACTTAATTATTAGAATTAGAAATTTTTTTTAGGCTTTGTAGTTCTTTATTTGGTATTAGGGTGAGATTCTATTTCTTAAGTAAATTACACACATGCTTGTGTAGTTCAAGTGAAATAAAGTACAATATAAATTATGCTAGTAAAGAAAACGAATATAAGAAAATTATGTCTTCTTTAGGTTGTTAGTTTGTGACATTTTGTCCTTTTGGGAACATTTAAGCATTAAATCGATATTACTATTTTTATTATTATTATTATTACTATTATTATTATTATTATAATTATAAAAATAAATATTAATTAAATAATTGAAAAGAAATATAATTAATAAGAGATTTTAGATTCAAGCTGTTATTTTCGTTTTCTTTCCATCATGAAAAAATAAAATTGTGACATTTTAACTTTCTTTTTTTTATATAAGTGGCATTTTAACTTTTAATATGTACATATTAGCAGAAAAAAGCATTTTCGTGCCAGCGAAATATTTTTATTTATAAGATATTAATAAAAAAAAAGTCGAAGATATTATGAGAGGTTTTTAATTAAGTGTGTGCATTGGTCGGGCTTTCGTGACCCAACCAGGGGCGTAGGCATATTGTAATGAGTGGGGTCAATTTTTTTAAAAAAAATAAAATACCCTTGTTAATTTTTTTTTTCAAAATTAACTATACTAAATGACTCCATTAATAATTTATTCCATTAAAAATTAATCCCATTAATATATTTAAATATTTTCATTAAAGATTAATCACAATAAATTTATATTTTACAACAATAATAATAAAAATAAATGAAAAAATTGGTAGTAAAGTGGATAATTGAATATAAATATAAAATAAAATTGGTAGTAATGTATTTTCCTTTTTTGACAAAAAAAAAAAGTTGATTCGACTTGCTATATTTTATCCTCGTGTTTTTTTACTGATATAACTTCTTTCACTTGACAGTCAACTTGAAACTTATATTACTGATATGCTATCAAATTATGATTTTTTGATATTGGAAGGAATCAACAATCTTACTCAGTTGTTAGTGAAGACAGGAAAAAATTGGTGTATTCTTCAATTTATTTGCTTGTCAAATTGGCTCTGATATTACCAGTCGCGACAGCAACTATTGAAATGGCATTTTCTGCTATGAATATAGTGAAAAGTCGTATATGAAATCGAATGGGAGATCAGTTATTGAATGATTATTTAGTTACTTATATTGAAAGTGATATATTTGAAAATATTGACAATTAAATAATTATTCAATACTTTCAAAATATGAAAATTAGTAAAGGATAATTGTAATATTATGAGTATTATTATATTAATAAAAAATTTTTATGTGAATGAACTTTTTATCGGCAATGAATTTTTAACCCTACTGAATCAAATTCCTGACTACGCCACTGGACCCAACCAATCTAAAATTCGAACAAATGCTACATATCCAAACCGAACCGATTATAGCAATGAAATGAACTTCAGACCGATTAACTCAAAATTTATGAGCCTCAAACCGAACAACTCTGTTTAATCCAAACACTATATATACATAAAATAAGGAGCGTTCTTTGAAAAGCATACAAAAATTGAAAAATCATAAATTAAAACCAGCAATCACTATATGTAAAATAACAACAAAATATGGAAACAGAAATTATAAACCAGCAATCTTGGAAATCAATATTTATAAACCAGCAAGCAATAAAAAATTCTACATTATTCCTTCGGGAAAAAAATCCTGCATTATCAATTGATAGGGATGTGTAAAATTCAAACTGACCCGAACAACTTAATTAAATCAATCCAAAATTTGCAGTCCGGAAGAACTAATATGGTTATTTGTAGGGGTGAGCAAAAAAAATCGGTTGATACAGTTAATCGATAAATCGGTTCGAAACCGAATCGATGGATTGGCTAACCGATTGTAATGGACTAGTTAATGGTTAGTATTTTAAAAAAACCGATATTAATGGACTGGTTAATAGTTTTGGCTCATATAACCGGTTAACCGAACCGATAACTAAATTTTTAGTTGATTTATTAATTATTCAATATGTTCATATTTAGTATTTATTATTATTTCTTGATTTATCAATTTTTCAATAATGAAAATCATAGTATATTCGAAAAGTTGTACAACATTAATATATTAACAAAAAGTTACATATGTGATGAAATTTTATTTTCACACACACAAAATTTTTTCCCTTTCAAACTTTTTAATATATATAATTAATTACTAATTGTAATTAATTTAATAATTTTAACTTTTTAATTGAAATATTTTATATTTAAATTATTAAAATTTAATATGATAAATAATATTCAATTAAAATGTGGAATACTAGTTTTAATATTCTTATAGATAGTATTTAACACTTACAATTCGAATTAAATATATTTCGTTTTAAAAATAAAAAAAAATTCGTTGCGAGTAATAATTAATGTTTAATAAATTATAATTTTTCCATTTGTTATATTTTTTTATCCTATGCATACATATTGACACGATAATTTGAATATTATATTAAATTATATTTGATTTTTAATTTTTATTTTTAAGTATTTTGGATATTTTAATTTTTTTATGAATATATCTTATAATTATAGTGGTTAACCGAAATAATATTGGTTAACCGATTAGAAAATTCGAAATCGATAAACTGGTTAATCGATAGTAATAAACTAATTAATGGATAGTGATTTTTAAAAATCAATAATTAATAAACTGATTTTTTTTAGGCTCTCACTCCTATTTATTTGAACCGAGTAGGGTTGAAAATTTTAATATAATTCAAGTTTGTGTTGGGTCAGGTGAAAATCTTGAATTGGAGATGGAATTTGTAAAGGGAAATAGAAAATCCAAATCCAAAAAAGAACAAGTGAAAAACAAATTTAACACGAAATCCTTAATCAAAGCATCTTTTAAAAAATTAAAGGTTGAATTAGACAACAGGCAAAAAAAATAAAAATCAAAGATTGAAAATTGAAGAAATGAAAAAAAAAAAAAGCAATTTGTAGCAGCAAGGCACCAGCCACAAAGGAGAATAGCAGCGACAGATGGTAGGTGGTAGGGGTGAGCAAAAAAATCGATGGACTCGGTTAACCAAAAAAAAAAATTCGAAACCAAATCAATGGACTGGTTAACCGATTGTAATGAACTGGTTAATGGTTAGTGTTTTGAAAAAACCGATATTAATGGACTGGTTAATGGTTTTTGACTCATGTGACTGGTTAACTGAACCGAAACCGAATTTTTAGTTAATTTATTAATTTTATAATAATTTATCCTAATTAAAGGTGATCATGTACTTTTTTTTTCATTATACTAATTATTTTAAAGTTTTTAAGTTTTTTTAATTGACTATTAGTAAGTATAATAATTTATCTAATTAAAAGTGATTATGGACCGGTTAATATATTTACTTATTAAATATTAATTTTTCAAAATAAATTTGCTTATATCTACCAAATATTTTTATTTTAACAACAATAATGTTATATTATAGTGAAAAAATTTTAATTTTTAAGTATCTTGAACATTTTAATTTTATTTATGAATATATTTATAATTATAGTGGTTAACCGAAAAATATTGTATAACCGATCCGAAAATCCGAAACCGATGGACTGGTTAATGGACTGAAATTTCAAAAAACTGATATTAATTGACTGATTAATGGATTGGCACTCATAAACCGGTTAACCGACCATGCTCACCCCTAATAGGCAGTGGTGAGCGAAGTGCGACTTTTTGATTCTAGTATTTGGTTTGAAAAGAGAAAAAACAAATAGAAAAGATGGGAAAATGAAATGGGGAGCAGGCAATTGAGTTTAGGAATTAATGTTAAGGCGAATGATTTAATTTGGTCGGATCGAGTTGGGCAAGGTTTTCACCCGACCCAATTCGAACTCGAATAATATCATTAATCCAACTCAACCTAAATAATCATATTAATTTTAACTAATGCAAATTTTGGATCCATTTATTCAGATTATTTGGATTGATTCGAGAACCCTATTTCTAAGACATGTCAAATATTCATTAAATTTTATTAGATTATTACATTTACAATGTTCGAAACTTAATGGACATTCTAAACATGTAAACATCATAAAATAAAATTTTAATTGATGCTATGTTTTTGTTTAAATTAAGTTCACATATCTATTATTAATAGACAAAAATAAATAAAGCCAGAGGATACCAAAAGCGAATGAGTAGATGAAAATGGGGTAGTTGTCCTGTCGAGTAGGGGTGAGCATATATCGGTTAATCGGTATATTAGCCCAAAAAAAAATCAGTCTATTAATATCGATTTTTTCGAAATACTAACCATTAACCAATCCGTTACTATCGGTTAACCAGTCCATCGGTTTCGGATTTTCGGACCGGTTATCCAACATTTTTCAGTTAACCACTATAATTATAAAATGTATTCATAAATAAAATTAAAATGTTCAAAATACTTAAAAATTAAAATTTTTTCAGTATAATATAACATTATTGTTGTTAAAATAAAAATATTTGGTAGATACAAGCAAATTTGTTTTTAAAAATTAATATTTAATAAATAAATAAATTAACCGGTTCATAATCACTTTTAATTAGATAAATTGTTATACTTACTAATAATCAATTAAAAAAATTTAAAAACTTTAAAATAATTAGTATAATGAAAAAAAAGTACATAATCACTTTTAATTAGGATAAATTGTTATATAACTTTTCGAATATATTCTTATTTTCATTATTAAAAATTTGATAAATCAAGAAATAATAAAAAATAAAAAATATGGATATATTTAGAGGTGGCAAATGGGTGGGTTGGGCGGGTTTGGGTTGGGTCATAAATGGGTTGGGTCGTAAATGGGTGGGTCATAAACGGGTCAAAAATATATGGGTCATAAATGGGTCAATACCCAAATGGGTTGGGTGGGTTTGGGTCGACCCATTTAATATCTTTTTAATGAAAAATAATTTTCGATATAATAACGGAATACTAAAAAAAATATTATAAAAATGTTGGTAGTATAACGACTATATATATAACATACCTTTCCTGCAATTCAAACAATCCATAGTCACACACAGGGGTACAACAACACACTAATTCATAAATCAAGTGGCCATTTTTCCATTTTTAAGCCAATTATGTAATCCTAAATTATTTCACTCATTTTCTAAACTCAATTTCTCCCAAAATTAATTTTATAATTCTTAAAATATATAAATTAGTCTCCCTGCAAAATTTCAGCTCAAACAGAGTCCGTTTCTCGATCTGCTACATTTAAATCAGTCAGTTTTGACAATTTTCAGTGTTACCAAAAAATTAATTTTTTGCTGTCAAAAATTTCTAAACATTAATCTAAGTTTATATATATCATTAAAATAATTTTTACTTCCGAGTGTAATTTTTGTCCCCAGTGCACTATTTTCCATCGAAAAATACTATTCACGACTAACCCGATAACTCGGCCATTACAAATCTAACCAACAAAATACGCATACACATTACACAATAATAATACAGCGGGACAATTTAAGCAAAAGATCTTGTTCACTAAAGTAAAAGTTTTTAATATTAAAGAAATAATGAAAAAAAAAAACACCCATTGGGTCAAGGAAGAATGACCCAAATGGGTTGTATTTTATGTGGGTAGATTTTGGGTGGGTTTAAATGGGTCAATTTTTTAGTTGGGTTGGGTTTGGGTCAATTTTTTTTTGGGTGGGTTTGGGTGAATTGTTGGGTTTGGGTTAATTTTGACACCTCTAGATATATTAAATAATTAATAAATTAACTAAAAATTTAGTTTCGGTTCGGTTAACTGGTTATATGAGTCAAAAACCATTAACCAGTCTATTAATATCGGTTTTTTTAAAATACTAACCATTAATCAGTGCATTACAATCGGTTAGCTATTCTATCGGTTTGGTTTCGAATTTCTTTTTCGGTTAACCGAGTCCATCGGTTTTTTTGCTCACCCCTACTGTCGAGTAGTCTTCGCGGGAGATTGAGAGTAGATGAAGATGAAAATTTCGTTGTTCCGCCGTTAAACATATGGGGAAGAAATAGATTTTGATTCAAATATTAATTTTATTATTATTCATTATGTTATGTAAAACACATTTTGAAATTTATGAATTTTAATTTTTTTATATATTATGTTTTTATATTTTTTTAAATCACTTATATTAGATTCAATTTATATGGGATTGACAAAATTTAAACGCATAATTTGTTAATCTCGCATGAAATTAACTTAAAATTACCGTAAAATCTATTAAAATAAAAAAAAATCATAAAATGATTGTATATTTTTTCATTTTTTTTTTATATTTTGGTGGATAATATAGTTATTTCACTACAAGAAATCAGGGGAATAGAGACGGAAAATAGAGACGGAATTCCGTCTCTAATTGAAAATAGAGACGGAAAAATTCCGTCTCTATTTTGGCCGTCTCTAAATTTAGAGACCGAAATTTTCCGTCTCTATTTTTAGAGACGGAAATTATTTTTCCGTCTCTAAAAATAGAGACGAAAACGAGTTTTCCATCTCTAAAAATAGAGACGGAAAACTCGTTTCCGTCTCTATTTTTAGAGACGGAAATAATTTTTCCGTCTCTAAATTAAATATATATTTTTTTAAATATATTATTAATTATATCGTTTAGTTATATTTAAATGTATTTTCCGTCTTGAAAGCTGTTTTCAATACATAATTTTTTTAAATAATAAAAATATAATTGGCAAAATTATATATAATAATATTAATGAAACAAGTATTAAATAAAAATTAAGTAAAATAAATAGAAGTATAAATAGTAATGTATTAATATATATATGTAATAAGACTACAAGCAAAAGTACTTGAAAAGTGTATTAAACAGTACTAACTAAGACGGAGGTGACTGTGGACGATCAGTCGGCGGTACACGAACATTTTGGGCAATGATTTCCTCTAGCCTACCAATGCGGTCCATTAAAGTGTCGACTGTGCCGCGAAACTCAATAACCTCATTTGTAGTCGCAGCAAGTCTACTCGCCGTTGCCGTAGAGGATGAAGCAGCATGCGAATAACAAGTATTTGCATAAGAGCCCAAGCCGAAGACCCGTCCACGGCGGTCCCTACCACCAGCTGCATCGTATTATACTCTTGCATGATCAACATTACCACCATCTGCCTCCTGACTCTGAAGACCCTCTAGTACCCGTTCCTATAATGAAAATTAATCGAATGTTATTTAAGAGTAATCTAAAACTAAAAACATATAAGAAATTAAGTTTAACAATTTTAAAAATCATACATGAACTTGTCTAGCTCGATCGCTGACGAATGTGACACCGTCATGATTTCGCGTATGTGTATGCATAAATATCTCATGAGGGTACGGTACTCTGCCCATTCTAGACTCCTGTAAATAAATTATAGGTCAACAATATTTGAAATTAACGTTCCTTAAAATTGTATCAAAAGTAATATGAAAAAAGCACAACAATACTCATATATGTTAATATATTAATACTAAGCGAAAACAATTCTAACTCAAAAAACAATAACACTTGGCCATAGATTTAAAAAATTTCGGCAGAGTTTCCCCTTAATTTGTAACAAACTCCCTGCTTAAAAAGCATGAAAATATATATAGAACTGTATTATCTACAATCAAAATCCTTTTCAAACTCCTTACACAACATTTTTCCCATCCTCCTTCATGCAATAAAATATTTAGCCTATTATCAAGATGTGATGTATTGCAATCTCAAAAAACAATAACACTTTGACATAAATTTAAAAAATTTCGGCGGAATTTCCCCTTAATTTGTAACAAACTCCCTGCTTAAAAAGCATGAAAATATATTTATAACTGTATTATCCACAAACAAAATCCTTTTCAAACTCCTTACACAACATTTTTCCCATCCTCCTTCATGCAATGAAATATTTAGCCTATTATCAAGATGTGATGTATTGCAATCTCAAAAAACAATAACACTTGGACATAAATTTAAAAAATTTCGGCGAAATTTCCCCTTAATTTGTAACAAACTCCCTGCTTAAAAAGCATGAAAATATATTTAGAATTGTATTATCCACAATCAAAATTCTTTTCAAACTCCTTACACAACATTTTTCCCATCCTCCTTCATGCAATGAAATATTTAGCCAATTATCAAAATGTGATGTATTGTAATAAAAAATAGCTTGTATAAATTAAGATGTATGAATACTTACGAGTCTGTCAGCATGCTCCCGATGGGTCAACGTTCCTCCAGTGTGTATAGAAACGCTAACTCCCTCTGGCCCGCCCATCCTATTAGTAGAATTCTGATCGGCAATTGTGAGGGCCTCCGGTGATGACCAGTACTGCAACCAATGTGCCCAAATTTCTTCATTTAAGTACCGTGGTCATCGACCCTTTTTGTGCAGCTTGTTAAGCCTGTCCTTATAACGTACACGAGCACGTTTCTCCCAAACAGTGTAGACTAGGTGATCAACCGAGGAATCCCAAAAAAAAGCTTTCTGAGAAATATACAACAAAAAGAAAAAAGTTAAGCGTAATGTATGTATTTGTACAATACATATAAAATTTAAATAATACATGAATTAAGGTGCAATAATTAGAAATAAATAATTTAATTTAATTACCCGAAACTCTTCAAAATAAAACATTTTTTTCTCATGAGATATATTCTTCCATAAAAAACCATTGAGTTCCATTCTCTCCTTAAATGTGCGAGCCATGGAGCGGGAGCAAACACCAGATGGACGGAAGCTAATAGACAACATAAATATAATAAATTGTAAGAAATGCAGCATATCCTATATAATAAATAGAAATACGAATGTTAATAACTCACTATTCTCCTTCAATGACAATATAAATCCGTCCATCCACACCAACTGATCCGGGCAAAGGGCCTTCAACTGTATCAGGATATCTCTGAGATGCCTCAGATGGAATCTCTGTACGAGGCGCTGCAGCAGATGATGTACTAGCAGGATGAGATGGGCCTGGATACGTCGGGGGTGTAGATTCTGCAGCAGTATGCGAAGGTGCAGAAGCATGAGACGATCCATCACCTTGACTAACTGGTGTGGATAATGACGAACGCACTCTAGGTGGTAAGATAGCACCAGTCCTTCTCTTGTGATGCATTTTTTTCCCTGAATATATTATTGAACAATATTATACATCAAGTTATTATTACATAATCATAATTATATGTGGCAATAATACATATATGTGTCATTTGTAAATTAAACCAAACAGAAAGTATTAAATGATATGCGGGTCATATGGATCATACTCACGTGGTCAAAAAATTATTCGCTATCATCACTTAAATGTAATTCATTATCACTATCGTCTTCATTTTCTGAATAATTAGAATCAAATTCGCTTTCCAATTCAGATGTAGACCTGGATTCCTCGTCCGATGCAATATCAACCATTTCATTGTCGACATTGTTCAAAGGCTCATTATCTTCATATGGCATGCTTTCATTTATTTCATGACTCGCCACTTCATCTTCGTGGAAGGCTTCACTTTCAATTCGTTTATTTTGTCGATTAGCTTTCATTTCAAATAAGCCTCTCGGTTTTACTTTGCAAACTGCCAACCAATCCTTCTTATCTCGCCTTAGGCTAGGAAACGGAAGATAATACACCTGAATCGCTTGCATGGCCAACACAAAAGGTTCAAAATTAGGAAGTCTTCTTCTTTGATTTATCTCAACCAAATTGTATGCGTTTTGCACTTTTGTTCCAATATTAAGCGTTGGATCAAACCATTCGCACTTAAATAGCACACATCATTTTATTGGCAAGGCGGGGTATTCAATTTCCAATATCTCTGTAATTTTGCCGTAATAATTCATCAATTCACCTTGAATGCAAACTCCACTATTTGTAGTAGCCTTGTTATGACCATGAGATTGCGTATGATATTTGTACCCGTTCACAAAATAAACCGGATAAGATTTAACAGTACGCAATGGTCCCTTCGCAACATCAGATATGAAATTATTTTCAATTGTATGCGTCGATGCCTACATAATGTAATTGCATTTAGTCATTTAATCAATTCACGAAATACAATATATGTCTTAAATATATTTGAAGTTAACACTTACATATGTCTTGAACCATAAATGAAAGTGCTTTTCGACTTCCTTATTTATGTCATTTTGTGTTATATGTGGCATAAGCTCCTTTAACCATTCCTCATATAAACTGCATCGGACAACATAACTTACATATGATATTGAACCATTATTAAATAAATATTCGCCTAGTCAAACAAGTAACACTTACTGCACAAATGGTTGAATTTCTTGGCAATTAAGTAAGATATAACCATGTGCAGCCTCCAATTCCTCATCTGTCAGCATTCTTCTGGTAGAACGTCCGTGTAATCGACCAGGATATGTGAAAATAGCTAAATTTCCATCATGCGTACTTGTTTGGCATCCGTTGTCATTACGAGGAACCTTGCGGCGTCTTGTGCTGACGTGAGGCTCAAAGTAATGAGAACAAAACGTACTAGCTTCTTCAACCAAGTACGCATTGCATATTGAGCCTTCTACTCGTGCTTTATTTTTGACATTTTTTTTCAAGTGATACAGATACCTACATGATAAATTGTGGCTAGTTAATAATAAATTACCAAATTAATCGACCGTATGTATATCAAAGATTTAGTTTTACCTTTCAAAGGGATACATCCATCTATATTGAACGGGTCCTGCCATTTTGGCCTCATGTGCTAAATGTATCGGTAAATGCTCCATAATGTCAAAAAAGCTCGGAGGAAAAAATCCCTCTAATTTGCAAAGTATGACTGCAATTTCATTCTCGAGTTTTTCCATGTCAGCCATCTTTATCTCAGACAATGTCAAGTTTTTGAAAAATATACTCAACTCAGTTATAGCTTCCCAAACTCTCTGTGGCAACAACTCGCGAAAAGCAACTGGCATCAACCTTTGTATGAATATATGACAATCATGGCTTTTCATTCCGAACAATTTATACTTTCTCATGTTAACACACCTTGCTAAATTTGAAACATAGCCGTCTGGGAACTTTATGATTCGCAACCATTCGCACAAAACTTCCTTTTGCCTTTTGTCCAAAGTGTAACACGCTTTTGGATACTTGCCCGTTCGGGAATCTTTGTCTAATTCACTTCTTTTGCAATACAATTTCAAGTCAGCACGCGATTTTGCATTATCTTTGGTCCTTCCTTCAATATTCATTATCGTGTTGAATACATTTTCGAAGATATTTTTTTCGATATGCATCACGTCCAAATTATGCCGTATCAAATTTGATTTCCAATAAGGCAAATCCCAGAATATAGAGCATTTTCTCCAACCAAAGTTTTTGGAAATGCTACTGTTGAGTTCTTCAGCCTCAAGTTCTGTTACTTTCAGCAAACCCAATTCATCAATCTCTTGTAGGATTTCTTCACCCGATCTATTAGGTGGAGGGGGAGCATGGACAACTTTATTCTTAATGAATTTGTGTTTATTTCGTCTAAATGGGTGATTTGGAGGAAGAAATTTCCTGTGACTGTCAAACCACGAAATTTTACACCCATTTGTCAAATAAAAAGCATCTGAGTGGTTGCCACAGTAGGGACAAGCTAACTTTCCCGCTGTGCTCCAACCTGATAGCATAGCATATGCAGGGAAATCGCTAACTGTCCACATCAAAGCTGCTCTCATCATAAAATTCTGTTTGCGTGACACATCATATGTTAACACACCGAATTCCCATAATTGCCGCAATTTAGAAATCAATGGTTGCATGTATACATCAATTTTCTGCTTTGGATTCTTCGGGCCCGGCACAATTGCTGTTAAAAACATATAAGCCTCATTCATACACATCCATGGAGGCAAATTATAAGGAACTATTATTATTGGCCATGATGAATATTGTTGTCCTGATTGCCCAAAAGGCTGAAAACCATCAGTGCTTAGACCCAATCTAACATTTCGACTATCGGCAGCGAAATCGGGGTGAATATCATTAAAATGCTTCCATGCAACTGCGTCTGATGGATGGCTCATTACTCCATCTGCCTGTTCATGTTCATCATGCCATCGCATGTGATATGCAGTAACATCGGATGAATATAGCCGCTGAAGTCTTGGAGTAATAGGAAAGTAATACATCCGTTTCCATGGTACTAATTTTTGCTTCCTATTACCACTAATCGACTTGAACCTTGGTTGATTACAAAACTTGCAATCCATTAAATCCACATCATCTCCCCAATAGATCATACATCCGAGTCGACAGCAATCAATTTTTTCTACAGGCAAACCCAGACCCCTAAGCAACTTCTTCATATCATAAAAACTTTCAACCATTTGATTGTCCGATGGCAACGATTCATTGTACCAAGCCAGTATTTCATTTAAACTCCGATCAAAAATATGACCTTCAGATTTAATGTTCAATATTCGAGCCACGGAGCTTAACTGTGTCATACTATCACATCCTTGCCATAATTCCCGGTCAGCAGCATTAAGTAAGTCGAAAAAATTTTTGGCTGTTGGGTTCGGTTCCTCTTCTTCATTCCCAACAAAATTGGGTTGTGTGACGCGCGCCGGATCCCGATGCGCCGCCCTTTCGGACCGCCCGCACGTGGGCGATCGGGGCATTTGCGGGTCCGTTGACAGCTTGCGATGAATCGCAAGTGCGTCTATGTTGAGCAACACGGAGGTTTCATGGAGTCGCCACCCAATAGAACATTGGGAAAGTTTCTCTCGCCTCGGAGAGCCTAAGACTGCGCTTTTTATCCATATTGAGCCATGAGGCCTAGGATTAGCGCTAAAGACTCGTGACTCAAGAAGTATCTTGAAGGATGACCTCTAACCTCTTGAGCCCAAAGACCAGAGCTGGGTCCGGGATTTCTCATCTATTTCTACCTCAATTATTTTATGATCAAATTTTAATATCATTAATTCGCTCTCTCTCCACACGATGCAATTAATCGAAGGCGCATTTATTCATATTTGAAAAGCCGTAAATGAGCAAAATAAATATTGAAAGCGATAAATTACAATAATACAAAGAGCGGAATACAACTCCCTTTCATAAATGTGCGAATCATGCATAAATCGGGTTATTCATTTATTTTGAGGACTTTGGTCCCCACATGTGTTTATTATGGAAAATAATTTTCATGTGATAACTTTATCGGGTAAAAATAGGACATTGGTCCAACTTTATTTAGCAAACATTCTTTTTAGAATAAAACATTTGTGTGGTGGTTCTTTTTAGTAGCGGTCGAAAATCATCTTATTATTACAGACCACAAATACATAAAATGCAATAAAATAGTAATCACATATTTCTAAATAAATAAATGATAAATAAATCTTAATTTACCTGTTCCGCCCATACCTCTTAGAAAAACCACATGCCTCCCGCATTATGGTCAAAAAAGAGAAATGATATTTGTTAATCGTGAATAAATAAATGATTGAATAAATAAATGAATAAATGAATGATTGAATAAATGATTAAATTAAATGATAAGTAAATGAATAAATAATTAAATAAATAATTGAATGAAATGAATTGAGAGTTAATGAATATAAAAGCACAAATGACAATTAAAATGATTGATGCCAATAAAAATAATAGTGCTAATAATAATATCATAAAATAATAATGAACAATAAATAAACATAAAATGATGATAGTAATTATAAATGGATAAAATAATGATAGTAATAATAATAATAGCAATAATGCAAATAATAATAATAATGCTAATATTCTAAACAGAAAATAAATAAATATATAATAATAATAATTAATAATATAAAAATCAGAATAATAATATCATAATAATCATAATATCAACAATAAAATAATATATTCTCAATATTAATAATAATCAATAATAATAGATAAATATAACAATAATATAATCTCAATATTAATAATAAACACTAATAATAACAAATAATACTAAATAAATATACTGAAAATATAAAATATTAATTAATAATAAACATAAATAGATAACAATAATAATATTAATATTAACATAACACAAAACACTAATAATACACAAATTAGACAATAACAATATTAATGATAATAATAATAGAAAATATATAATAATAATAATAATAATAATAAATAAAATAATAAAAACAGAATTATAAATAATAATTAATAATAATAATAATAATAATAATAACAGAAATATAAATATTAAATAATATAATTAAAACAGAATTATAAATAATAATAATAATAATAATAATGATAATAAATAAATAATAATATTAATTAATAATATATTAAAATAAATAAATATAGGCTCACCGGATTTCCCTCGCCGGAGAGTCGTCGGAGCGGCCGTTGGGGGCATCGCCAACACCGGATGGTAGATCGGAGCGCCGGTGGTCACGCGCCGGAATGTCGCCGGAGGAGGCCGGAGCTCGCCTTGAAGCCGCGCGGTTCTTCCTCGCCGATCTCCTCCACGCCGGCGCTGATGACTGATCGGAGACCGTCTTTCGGTGCGCCGGGGTCTGCTCTCCACCATGGCGGGGCGCGTGCGGCGATCGGTGGCCGGAGCTGGCCGGCGGAGGCCTCGCCTCCTCCCTCTCTCTTTTCTCCTTTGCGTCGTCTCTGTTCCTCCCCGCCGATCTCCTCCACGCCGGCGCTGATGGCTGATCGGAGACCGTCTTTCGGTGCGCCGGGGTCTGTTCTCCACCGTGGCGGGGCGCGTGCGGCGATCGGTGGCCGGAGCTGGCCGGCGGAGGCCTCGCCTCCTCTCTCTCTTTTCTTCCTCTTTCCCTTGGTTCCGGCGTCGTTTCCTGCGTTGGCTGGTCCCTCCGGTCTGCTGAGCCCTTCTCCCCTTTCTTTTCTTTTCCTTTTCTTTTTCCTTTCCTTTTCTTTTCTTTTTCTTTCTCTCTTCCTTGGCTCTTTCTTTCTCTTCTCTCTTGATCTGCCGAGCCCTCCAATTTTGGTCTTCTTCTTTTCTTCTTATACCCTCAAATTAGGGTTAATTAGGGGCACAATGGTAATTTCCTCCATTTTTCTATTTTTCATTTTCATACTTTAATTAATTTAATTCTAATAACACACATTAATTAATTATTTAAACACTCAATCAAACATTACATATTAATTAAACATTACATATTAATTACATCTTAATATAATTAATCTATTTAATATATTATATATGTAATTTATCTAATTAATTAAACACTTCACATATTAACTAATTAATTTTTAATATTTCATGCATTTTAATTATCTAATTAAACAAACGATATTAATAAATTAAATTAACCCAACATTAATAATTAACTTCTAATTTTATCTACCTAATCTACATTATATATTTTTATTTTTTTGGAGGGAATTACTAAGGACCCAAAATCACTTTTTGACATTAAACCCGACTCGGGACCGGGTGTCTACAGGTTGAAAAGTATTTCCCGCTGCATCATAAACCATTTGGGCATAAGGATTTTTAGGTGCAAAAACATTGTTTGCCATCAAATTTCCTTCCCCACCATGCAACTCAGATTCAACCATCTCTGGTGCAAATTCCGAATGCACTTCAGCTTCAACTATATTCGGCCCAAATTCCGAACTTCTGGACGTGCTACCTATTATTGGTTCTCCATGCCTTGTCCATTCAAAATAATTGGGCACAAATCCCTTCTTCAGCAAATGTAGATGCACCTCCTCCGTAGGTAGATAACACCTATGTTTACACTTTTTGCATGGACATCTAATTTTCAAACCGTCCATATATGCAGGCTGAGATCTTGCATACTCAATGAAATATTGAACGCCTTCAGCAAACTCAAGATTAATGAAACCATCAGGCGTTAGTCTTCTATACATCCAACTTCTGTCTAAATTATTCATTATTGTTAAACTGTAGTGCAACAATCAAAAATACATAATTAGTACCAAAGCATTCCAATTCTCATAATTAAATTCAATTCTATTATATAATCTATTTCTTCAATCAATTTAATGCATAATTAGTTATGCAATAAGTTCTCACATCTAATCCACGGTAAATATTTATTATTATCAAATTCAGTTTGATATCGAAAAACTGACCTTTCGTCATATACCAGTCGGTCAGGGAGCTAGGGGGCAGGGGATAAAAAAAACGCGTGATGCGAAACTGATCAGCGGTCGATACCGATAACAGCGGGATACATGAAACAAAATATATAATTTCATTTAAAAAAATTACATTTACTCTGACAACTATATATAATTGAATTCATACATGACCATTTCATATACAAATAATTTTATTATTATTATTCAATATTATTTTATAATCAAATAACTCTTATATTTATGTTAGACTTGTTGAAAAAGTTTAGGTGTGAAAGCAGATGATTAAGCAATAAAAAATTGATTGTATCTATAATATTCCACAATAAATGATTGGACCACTCAAGTAGTTGGAACAGCCATAGATATAAATCTCAGAGGTCCTTTCATTAATCTAATTGGGACCCAAACATTCATATTTATTTCACGATAAAATAATGTTAATCCACCACAGGAACATGCATAGATATATACTTCATAGGATCTTTCGTCCTCTTATCTTCTATAGCTTCCATCTATATCATTATCATTCTTCCTGTGTAATCTAAACAACAGATTAACAAAAGTCTACTACGAACTGCTAACTGCAAGAACATTAGATAGTTGCTACGCCAACCAAATGCTTCAATATTCATACAAGTCACTGATTGTTTGGATAAACTGCAACTAATGAAAACTGAAATTAAATAACATAACAACTGCTACATGCATTTGACCCTCTCACATAGTTGTTACATGCATTTGACCCTCTCACATCCATGCCGTGATCGAAGAATCACCATTATATAAAATTTCATTTAGGCAAGGTAACAAAAAACTTTAAGTAGGAGTCTCTTCAAATGAGCAATTTTATAAAAACATAACTAGAAAGTCTCAAATGGGTAGCAGGAATAGAGGTAATGAAATCATGGTTAATTGAAATTGTACATCATAAAATTGTATCCATTCAGAAGCAAAAGGCAGAAATGACCCAAAGTTTTAACTCCAACTGTTACCACTCAGCACTGCCTATAATTCATCTGCTGTTAGTGCCAATGTTGTTATTCTATAAACACCAAAAAAGCAAAATGTACTTTTCTGACTCACATGAAAACTAAATACACTCAACACAATTACATACAACCTCCCATAATTCAAAGTCGAGCTGGATTTTTGAAAACAAACTTGCCAACCAAACGTCTTTTTTTTTCCTTTATTCTATAATATTCTTCCCTGTGCAGGTTGTTCACATAGCCTCAAACAAAAACATTGAGAAAAACAAACATCACAAACTAATGGAGACAATCAAATTTAGATATTATATACAGAAAAAATTGAAGTACTTTTCAGATGTAATAGCCATTCAATTAATAAGCTCAAGCTCAACCATAGCTCCACATTCTTGACCTAAAATTAGTTCATGATTGCAAAAAATTTAAACTTCTAATTGGTTCTATAAACAAAAAGAGATACCAATCAAAGTTACAATCTTCTTTCAACACCACTAAATTAAATTCATACAACTATATGGCAACACCAATAAAATGTTAAAATTCATACAACTATATAAAATTTCTATGAATTTTTGAAATTACAACACATAATTAATCTACATTTTAAGTATAATAATTCAAAAAAAAAAAAACTTATTACCTGATGCTGCAGAACTGGTCGGAGGAGGAACGTCGGAGCAGACGACGGGCCGGAGAACAACGCCGGCGACGACTCGTTGGGGGCAAGGGCACCGGACGGCGATGGGCAACGTACAGGGGGCAGCGGAATAGGAGGAGAAAGGGAAAAGAAAGAAGAGGGGGGAAAACGCTTACCTCACCGGCTTCTACTCGACGGCGGCGGTGGGAACAAACGCCGGATGGACGGCTCGGGCAACGGAGGGAGGAGGCAGCGAACACAGGGAGCAGAAAGGAGAGGGGAAAAGAAAGAGGGAAAAAAGAAAGGGAATTAGGTCTAAAAACCCGAAATTTAGAGACGGTATTAAATTCCGTCTCTATTTAGAGACGAAAATCGTCTTCCGTCTCTAAAAATAGAGATGGAATGACTTTTCCGTCTCTATTTAGAGACGGAAAATATTTTCCGTCTCTATTTAGAGACGGAAAATTCATACCGTCTCTAAATAGAGACGGAAATATTATTCCGTCTCTATTTTTAGAGACGGTATGAATTTTCCGTCTCTATTTAGAGACGAAAAAGTTATTCCGTCTCTATTTAGAGACGGAAAAAACTATTCCGTCTCTAAATCCCGTCTCCAATTTTGGCGGAAAAAAATCGCGCCATATTTAGCGACCAAATTTAGAGACGAAACAAATTCCGTCTCTAAATAGAGACGGAACAAATTCCGTCTCTAAATAGAGACGGAGAGAAATTTCCGTCTCTATTTTTTATTTTTCTTGTAGTGTTTTAAATTGATTTCACGTGATATTAACAAATCGTGCGTTTTAATTTTACCGATTTCGCCTAAATTGAATCAAATATGAATTATATAAAAAAATAAAGATCTAATATTAATTTTTTAAAGTACAAGCATCTAATATAAAAACAAAAAATGTAAAATTTAAAGAATTCCATTGTTTTCGTAGATGATAAGGTATTAGTAAATCCAAGTCAACTTTGAAACTCAAGTACTGAAGTGTATATGATAGTATGTCTTTTAACATGAGTCTCAAAATCTAAATAAGATAATGTAAAGTTTATCACAATAGTGGATTAAAAATAATGTTTAATCAAGTTAAAAATTTTGAATTTGATGGGTAATATAGTCATTTTATAGTAGAATTTTAAAATTGGTTTTTCATTCTTTCAATTCAATTCTCTGATTTTGATACTCATATTCACATACTAAAGAATTTAACGAATTGAGATATAACTATATATTTCTATATATAAATAACATGTATAATTTAAGATTGTAAAAGTATTTCAAATAGATGTGGCAAATTGGGCGGGTAGGACGGATTTGGGTTGGGTCATAAATGGACAGGTAGTAAATGGGCGGATCATAAATGGGTCAAAAAGTATGGATTATAAATGGGTCAAATGTCAAATGGGTTGAACGGGTTGGATCGACCCATAGGCTAACAACTTTGATATGATTTTAAAAATTTAGTATAATTTTTCTTGTGATCTTAAAATTGCTCCTCAATATAATAATAATAAATATCTGATAAAAATATTATAACAATACGCAAATAGGTCAGATGGCCCATTTGGGCTTGGGCCCAAATGGACCGAAATGTTGGTCGATCCTTTTTATATTTTTTAACGAAAAATAATTATAAATATAATAATGAGATACTAAAATGACAATTATAAAAAATATTGGTCTAAATGGATCGGATGACCTAAACGGGCCAAGTGGAGGCCCAAATGAGCTGACATGTGAGTCGACTTATTTGGGTGAGATTTTTGGGCCTGGGCCAAGTTTGACAGATATAATTTCAAATAAAAAATTGTAAAAGTATTTTAAATTAATACTTAAGATCAACAAAACACAATAGTATTTTAATAGAATAGGATATCATTATTCCATTAAAAAAAAAGAATAAAATATCATTAGAGATATTGAATAAAATTTGGAGTGAGATCGAACCGAACAATGAGCAATTTAGCTATTTCGGTTTATTTGGTATGTTAACCGAAAAAAAAATTCGAAACCAAACCGATGGACTGCACTTTGTTCTGTCAAAAATCACCGCACTCCCTCCTCCATCACCACCGGCGGCGTCAAGTTCTAGTGCTCTCAGACGGAGGCGATTCGGCTAAGGTACTGTTTCTCACTCTCACATCATGTCTCAACACTCTTAATTTAGGTTGTTTTGCTGGTGCTGGTTTGTATATGTACAACAGAAAAAAGTGGGTGAAGAGAATGAATTTGCAACTGAAGACCTTAACAATCTTGATTTAGGGAGTTAGCTTATTAAATTATAAATATTGGGCAGTAGGCCTGCAAATCTATTTCAATATGTAAAGGTTCTAGTAAATAGTTGAAAGTGATATACATATAAACTCTTTGAAGTTTGTTGGGTGTTAGTCGATTACAAGTGCCACTATAGCTTGTTGATGTGTGTGTTCCCAGAAGATTGTTTTAAGTATGTGGATTAATCTGATGTAATTTCGAACTGGGAATTTCAAAAGGATTGTTCAAACTTAAATTTGATTTTTCCATTAGAAGTTGTTTTTGAATTGAACAATTTAGAACACTTTTATTTGGATGGCTGTTGAATTTATGTTCTTGATCTAGTTATCCTGGAAAGAGAATGTTGAGAATAAACGCTAATAATCGCAGGAATATGAACAAACAATCAAGAAAATAAAGAACACAAAGAATTAACGAGGTTCGGCAATATGCCTACCTCGTCCAGAGCAGAGCAGCTGTTTTTATTATTCCAAGAGAATCAATCCTCGTTGCGCTCCGCTCCACTCGCTCACTCCGCTCCGCTCCAGCATCTGTCCCTTAGTGTATATGAGCCATACCGAGAAGATAAAATCCTGGAAAGAATACTAATTTAAATGGCTGAAATGGTAGAATATTTAGTGACTTTATCTCGGCCTGGCATGATTTCTGAGCTCATTTTTATTTTTAAATTGTAAGTGACAGTTTTGGGTTTGGTAATGCTTAGTACGTGATTTTAGCTTAATGTGTCTTGAAAACTCTTGGCATGATTCTTCTTCTGGTTCATTTGGTTCAAGTGCTAATAAATCTTTACTTTGTTTTTAGTTGCGATATTCTCGAATTGGTTTTGAGAGAGGGGGTTTTGTAAAGAGAGAAGATAAATTTACAGGAAGTAGAACAAATGTGCTAATAAATGTGCTTCTTTAATGTAATCCATTGCGTTACTATAGTTAGTAGAACAATCTACTTTAGCTTTTTTAGTTGTTGGATCTGATGAGGATCCGATTTGCGTTTTAATTTGATTTCCAGTTGTTGTTATCAAATTTAATCCCATGATGTCATAATTATTGTCCTTGTAGGCTGGTCTGCGTTCTGGAATTCCCATGATGTCATAATCTGTTGTTTCAAAAGTGAATCCCCTTGTCCCCTCTCTTTCCATTTTATCATATTATCTGATTGTAATATGATATCGTTCATTGCTGTTGTAGCTATTTCTTGCAATTGAACTTTGATTCTGCTATTGTTGTTTGGTGTTCACTTATGGATGAAATTAGTGGATGCTATTCGGTTTTTACTATAGTCACAAATTCACTTAAATACCAAGGATTCTGGCTATTCAGAACTGAATATATGGTGGTAGGTTCAAACCCAGCATTGACGCAGAAATGGAGCACATTTATTTATAAAACCAGCCATCACCACACCTTCTCCGACTAAGGATATCTCCGTGGCTCTTTGTTATTGTTGAATAAATGAGTATTTATATATGCAAGAGAAAAGGAAGAGGTTCATGTTTATCTTTGTTTGGTATTGTTAAATAAATGAGTATTTATATATGAGAGGTTGCAAGAAACTAAAGTCAGTTTCCTGAGGCTTGGATTTCACTGCTGGATTTCCAAACAAGAAACACTTTTCAACTTCCCAATCCTTTTGGGCTTGCATATTGCACTTGGATGATTGAATTATCAGCTCATATTTATTTTAGAATGTTCATTTGTCATGAAAACATTTTCCACATTCTGTATATGCGTAAACAGGTTTGTGCCATCTTGAAGGGAGTGAGCAAGCTCGGTGTTGATTCATATTTTGTAGCAGTTATTGCATAGGCGCTATTAATTGTGATGGATGATGTGATTGACGCTATTTATGTATGCTATGCTATAGAGGGGAAGTGTATAAACCAGAGGTTCATGAGGTTTATGTAAACCTACCAATCAGCAGAAACTACAGATTGCCTATTGTTCCCAGAACTGGTGTTGTATAATAAAAATCCTTGACCTATATTTTGCCATAGTTGGCCTTTGTATGTAACTGCCTGTTGACGGGTTGTGCATAAACTGTTAGAAGTGTGGCCGGATTAAAAGTCTATTTGGCCTATACTTATATTTACATTTAAATCCATATTAAGTTAGGATTAGGATTATCCTTTTATTTAATAGTATATTAAATCTTAACCGTTGAATTAGTATTTGATGGACGTACTAGATTTAAAGTTAAAAGAGTATATAAACTAGTCATCTCTCCACCCTAAAAAAGTTTAGCAAACAAAACAAAATACATAACGATCGTATTTTCGCTTTCCATCAAGCATTTGCTGCATAAAGAGGGTTAAGGGAGAGAAATTAGTTTACGACGTTCGTGATTGTCAAACTTCTCTTCATCATGTCGAATTCCGCTCAAGGTAAGTGATCTATTCACTTTTTTATGTGATTATTATTATATTCAAGATCCGAATAGGGCATGTGTTGAAAATATGGCTACAAAATTATTGGCCCAATGTGAATTGAAGAATTATTAGTAGCACATAAAAGGAATAGTTGGGCTACAATGTAAACTGAAGAATTGTTGGTAGCACACAAAAGGAATAGTTGGGCTACAATGTAAACTGAAGAATTGTTGGTAGCACACAAAAGGAATAGTTGGGCTACAATATGAATTGAAGAATTGTAGAAAAGGAATAGTTGGGCTACAATGTGAATTGAAGTTGTTTTTGTTGATTTTTCCATCACCAATATGCCTATAAATACCAAGGCATATTTTGTCTCAAGACATCTCTCATTTTTGTGTGAGTTATACAACACTTGAGAATTCCTACACTTCAGAAATTTCTTTAGGAATTTTGTAATACTCTTGTGTTGTATATTGGTGAGATTATTGGGTGTAATTGGATTTTGGGTTGAGAGTTAAACACCAACTACTTTGTATTCTCCATCCTTTTGTTAGTAAATTGCTTCTCTAGCCTTTGCCCGTGGACGTAGGCATAATCGCCGAACCACGCACCTTGGCTCAAACTTAATTAAGCCTTTAATACTTCTCCACCTTTTCCACGATACCCTGAAAGGATCTTCAATTTTGACAGACACCAATTAAATCCAAACAGTGCTTGAACTTAGCAGTAGGGAGAGTCTTTGTCAGCATATCAGCGGCATTATTTATAGTACCAATTTTCTTTACAGAAATAGTACCTTGAGAAAAAATATCACGAACAAAATGATACTTTACATCAATATGTTTCGTCCTTTCATGAAACATTTGATCTTTAGTCAAGTGAATAGCACTTTGGCTATCACAATGAATGAAAATCACCTTGTTGTCCAAACTGAGCTCTCCAAACAAACCTCTTAACCAGATGGCTTCTTTTATAGCCTCGGTAACTGCCATGTATTCTGCTTCTGTAGTGGACAGAGATACAGTAGACTGCAAAGTAGCTTTCCAACTAATAGCAGTATCACCAAGAGTAAATACATAACCTGTGATGGATCTTCTTCTATCAAGATCACCTGCATAATCTGAATCAACATAACCAACCATAGTACTCATACTCCTTCCAAATTTTAAACACGAATTAGTGGTTCCTCGCAAATATCTCAAAATCCATTTCACTGCCTGCCAGTGATCTTTACCAGGATTAGACATATATCTACTAACTACACTGACTGTATGTGAAATATCAGGACGAGTGCACACCATAGCATACATAAGACTTCCAACAGCATTAGAGTATGGAACATGCGACATATACTTAACTTCATCATTTGACTGTGGTGACATAGCAGCAGATAGTCTAAAATGAGCAGCAAGCGGAGTACTTACAGGTTTAGCATTTTTCATGCCAAAACGCTCTAAAACCTTTTCAATAAAAGCCTTTTGAGAAAGGTAAAGTTTTCCAGCAGCTCTATCTCTTCGAATCTCCATGCCTAGAATTTTCTTCGCTGCTCCTAAATCTTTCATCTCAAATTCACCACTCAATTCTAACTTCAATTTCTTGATTTCAAACATTTTCTTGGCTGCGATAAGCATATCATCAACATAAAGCAACAAGTACACAAATGAGCCATCTTTAAGTTTTCTAAAATAAACACAGCTATCATATTGGCTCCTGGAATAGCCGTGAGTAATCATGAAGGAATCAAACCGCTTATACCACTGTCGAGGAGACTGTTTTAAACCATACAATGATTTCTTCAACAAACAAACATGGTCTTCCTTGCCTTCAATCTCGAAACCCTCAGGTTGTTGCATGTAAATTGTCTCCTCAAGTTCTCCATGTAAGAAGGCAGTCTTAACATCCAATTGTTCCAGCTCCAAATTTTGCATAGTAACCAAAGCAAGCAAGACATGAATAGACCTATGTTTAACAACAGGCGAAAATATATCATTAAAGTCAACTCCATATACCTGACTATAGCCTTTAGCAACCAACCATGCCTTATACTTTGCATCTTCAACACCGGGAATGCCATATTTCTTCTTGAAGACCCATTTGCAACCAACTATCTTTTTGTCTTTTGGCGGCTTCACTAAATTCCAACTTTTGTTCTTATGGAGGGACTCCACCTCTTCCTGCATAGCGATTATCCACTTAGCTGAATCATCACAAGAAATAGCTTCTGAATATGAGGAAGGTTCACCAACAACATCAATCTCTTGTGCCACTGTCAAAGCATATGCAACATAATCGGTATCAACTAATCTTTGAGGTACTTTTCTCTCCCTTCTCGGCCTATGTGTAGCAATAGAATGCTCCTCTTGTGGGATCTCCATATGAACTGGCAACTGAACTTGGTCGTGTTGAGAAGCATCATCTAAAGGAAAATTCTCCACCTCAACTTCTATAGGCTTTTCAACATTCTTCACACCAGTGTCAGAAGAGCTTGACTTTTTATCTCTTGGGTGAAGCATAGCAGACTCATCAAATACAACATCTCTACTGATTACAGCTTTAGATGCTTTGGGATCAGAAAGCCAAACCTTATATCCCTTTATGCCATGAGGATAGCCAATGAAAATGCCCTTTTTAGATCTGGGCTCCAATTTACCATCATTAACATGAACATAAACTGGACAACCAAATATCCTCAAATCAGAGTAATCAGCAGGTTTTGCAGACCATAATTCTTCAGGAGTCTTACAATCAATAGCTGTAGATGGAGAACGATTTACCAAGTAACATGCTGCAGAAGCTGCCTCTGCCCAAAAATCTTTTGATAGGCCTGAATTAGATAGCATACAACGAACTTTTTCCAATAGAGTTCTATTCATGCGCTCAGCAATACCATTCTGTTGAGGGGTCCCACGAACTGTGAGATGTCTAACGATGCCTTCATCTTTACAGAAATTTTTGAATTCACTGTCGCAGAACTCCAGCCCATTATCAGTGCGAAGACATTTTATTTTCTTATTTGTTTGCTTTTCAACTAAAGCTTTCCACTGCTTGAAGGTAGGGAACACATCATTCTTGTGCTTCAAAAAATATACCCACACCTTTCTGGAGTAGTCATCAATGAAAGTGAGCATATAACGAGCGCCACCTTTAGAAAAAATACGACCAGGCCCCCAGAGATCTGAATGAACATAATCCAAAGTACCTTTAGTCTTGTGGACTGCAGTACTGAAACTGACTCTTTTCTGCTTGCCAAAAATGCAGTGCTCACAGAGATCTAATTTTGTTGTACTCTGACCACTTAAAAGACCTCTCTTGCTCAAAAGATCCAGACCTCTTTGACTCATGTGACCGAGCCTCATATGCCACAATTTAGTGACATCAGAATCTGACATAGAAGATGAAGTGACGGCAGTTGAACCTGTGATAACAGATCCTTGCAAAACATATAATCTACCGGTTTGTCTCAAACCCTTCATCACAACAAGAGCACCTTTTAGAACTTTCAAAACATTATTTTTGCCGATAAATTCACAACCAGAATCTTCTAACGCACTTAAAGAGATAAGATTTTTCTTTAAGTCAGGAACATGTCGAACTTCTGTCAACGTTCTCACCACGCCATCATGCATTCTAATTTTGACTGTGCCAATTCCAGCAATCTCACAAGGGTAGTCATTGGCCATCAAAACAACTCCACCTTGAAGAGGTTCATAGGTAGAGAACCAATTTTTATTATGGCATATGTGAAAAGTGCAAGCAGAATCCAAAATCCACCTTTGTGTGGATTGGGCACTATTTCTAGTTACTGAGAGAACATCGCAAGCTCCTTCTTCAACAACACTGGCTTCAATAGGCTTTTTTTCATTTTTTTGATCTTTTGTCTGCTGCTTATTTTTCAATTTATAGCAGTCTGACTTTATGTGCCCCTTCTTCTTGCAATAATTACAAACAAGATTTCTGTATCTAGATTTGGATCTAGATTTTGGTTTTTGACTGCTCGAATAACCTCTGTCTGTAGACCTTCCTCTAATAAGTAGACCTTCTGCCGGACTATCATTACGTGTGCCAAGCTCTTTATCAATGAGCTCCTTTGAGAATAAAGCTGCTTTCACATCCTCTAACTTTAGAGTTTGTCGACTATAAATCATAGTATCTCTAAAGTGCTTGTAGGATGGAGGAAGTGAGCGAAGCAACATAAGAGCTTGATCTTCATCTTCATAAGATATCTCTATATTTTTTAAATCCATCAGAATAGTGGAAAATTCATCAATATGAGTCTTGATAGGCGTACTTTCGGCCATACTGAGTGTATACAGTCGGTGCTTAGCTACCAGCTTGGCAGTCAAATTTCTTGTAACATATAAAGACTCAAGCTTATTCCATAAGTCTTTAGCAGTCTTCTCCTGCACAACTTCTCGCAAGACTTCATTTGACAAGCATAACTGAATGGTAGCAAGGGCTTTATCATCCATCTCCTGCTTCTTTGCCTCATCTATAGTAGTGGGTAATTTATCTGTACCCAATAACACATGATGCAGACCGTTTTGAATCAAGATTGCACGCATCTTGACTTGCCACATAGTGAAACTCATAGTACGATCGAATATCTCAATATCAAATTTTGTCGTTGCCATGGCGAATCCCAGACTTTTTTGATCAAAATCAGCAAGTTGCCGTATATGTGAACAATGCCCAAGGAAAAATCTTTTCTGATGTGGAAGATCAGTCTATGCTGCAACCACAGAGTATACTAAGAAATAACCTTGTGCTCTGATACCACTTGTTAGGAACTGAGATGTGCGGAAGAATATAATAACGACAAAATAATGAGAAATAAATGAGACACAAATATTTACGTGGTTCAGCGATTATGCCTACATCCACGGGCAAAGGCTAAAGAAGCAATTTACTAACAGCATGAATGTTTATGATGATGTCAGTATGAAATTAATGATCGAAATCTTACATATGGTATCAGAGCCTGTGACTTTGAATAAATAATAATTCTTAGATTTATGATTTGATGATTGTTTTAATTATGATATTGATCATGAATATTATGATGTTCGAAAAATTTAGAATTTTGCATCAAATTAATTTTCATTATATATATATATATATATATATATATATATATATATATATATGTATGTGTGTGTGTGTGTGTGTGATGATGTCGCCGCCGGTGATATAATGGATGAAAGTTGCCGTCGAATGTTTGGTTGCCGTAAGAAATTAATGAAGAAATCATAATTATAATAGTTATAATTTTAGGTTGCCGCCGCAATTAATTGTTGATTTTAGTTGCCGCCGTAATGTGTATGTCAAGAGCAGTGGAATGCATGTCTGCAATAATTGAATTAAGGGCAACAATTGAGAATAATAATAATAATAATAATAAATTAATGTGGCTGCCGTAATGCATTAGAAAGTGGTCACCTTATGTATTTAGGGTTGTATGTATAAACAAACAAAATAAAAGAAATTAATGAGGTTGCCTATGAATGATGGTTGCTGCCTAGTGCATTTGGACAGTAGGGTTTAATTAATTAAACTGAGCTGGCCATAATGAAGTTTTAATTCAATCACAATTTGATTTAAAAAGTTTGTTTTGTTTGTAATTCCTACAAAAGTGAAAGTTTGTTTTGTTTGGAATTATTATTTATGGCAAATTATCTTTTGATCCATAAAGTTTAATAATATTGTATAAATTGATTTTAAAGTTTTGACTTTTTATGTTTGGTCATATTAATGTTATTTTGACCTATAATCAAAACTTCAATCTTAATTTATCTCATGGGTATATTATTATTATTTTATGATAGTATGATCAAAATTAATTTATTTGTCACCAAAGTGGCTAAATTAATTTTGAAAGTGTGTGGTAATATATATTGTATGACATTATGATTAAAATTAATTTGTTAGTCACCAAAGTGGCCAAATTAATTTGAATGTGTAGTCATATAATTTATGTATTTTATCATATGCTATTATAAATAATTTATTGGTTGATAGAAATTAAGGAATTTATCCAAAGGTAAATCAATGTTCTATAACTAATAAATATAAAGGAGAAAATTAATATACTATTGTCATATATATATAGTTATCCAAAGATGCTATATATATTTGGTAAAGTTTATTTAATTTTCTCATAAAGTTTAAATGGCATTTTAATGATAATAATTATATGTATTGTTGTGTTTACCGAAAAGAAACCTGCAATATATATTTAATGTATGTGCTTCTTGTATGAATCTGTTAATAAGTGAGCGTTTTTATACTTGCAGCTATTAGCCTTCACTCTCAAGCTTCTTCTGTCACCTTGTTCACCGGTGTGAATTTTTCTGAATGGAGCGAACAAGTCACTTTCCATTTAGGTGCTTTGGATCTTGACTTGGCGCTATTAGAAGATAAGCCTGCTGACATTAATGATACTAGTACAGAGGCTGAAAAGGCACACCATAAGGCATGGATAAGGTCTAATAGATTATGCTTGAACTTTATGCGAATGACAATTGCCAACAATATTAAGTCTACACTTCCTAGCACTGAAAATCAGAATGCCAAAGATTTTCTTAAGCTAGTGGAAGATAAGTTCCGTTCTGTTGATAAGGCACTTGCAGGGACACTTATGGCTGAACTCACAACCATGAAGTTCGATGGGTCAAAGAGTATGCAGCAACATGTCCTTGAAATGACTAATATTACAGCAAGACTTAAGACACTGGGTATGACTGTGGAAGACTCCTTCTTAGTGCAGTTTATTATGAACTCACTTCCTACTGAATATGGACCGTTCCACATCAATTATAATGCATTAAAGGATAAGTGGAACATTGATGAATTGTCCAGTAATCTTATTCAGGAGGAAGCGAGATTAAAGAAACAAGGAGTTCATTCTATTAACCTAGTGGGTCAAGGAGCTGGAAAAAGACTCAAACCAAAGGCCAAGAATTTCAAGAAAAAGGAGCCTGCTAAAGTTTCACAGGTTGCTAACGATGAAAAGAAGGGACAAAAATTCGATAAATGTCACTTCTGCAAGAAGCAAGGACATTATCAGAAAGATTGCTTAAAACGTAAGGCTTGGTTCGAAAAGAAAGGTATATATTATGTTTCTGTATGCTTTGAATCAAACTTATCTGAAGTTCCTTCAAATACTTGGTGGTTTGATTCTGGTGCCACTACTCATGTTTCTAATATTATGCAGGAATTCCTTTCAATCCAAACCATAAGCCCAACTAGCAACTTTTTATTTATGGGGAACCGAATGAAGGCCCCAATTGAAGGTGTAGGGACTTATCGATTGACATTAGATGCAGGGCATCACTTGGATCTAATGAACACTCTCTATGTACCTTCGATTTCTAGAAATTTAATTTCTGTTTCTAGACTTGATGCTAGTGGATATACCTTTAAGGGTGGACATGGTTATTTCAATTTGTATAAGAATAATTCCTTTATCGGTTCTGGAATTCTTATGGATGGTTTATATAAATTGAAACTTGATGATATTTTTTCTGAATCCCTATTTAATGTTAATCATAATATTGGAATAAAACGTAGTTTGGTGAATGAATATTCTGCTTATTTATGGCATAAACGTTTGGGTCATATATCCAAAGAAAGATTAGAAAGATTAGTAAAGAATGAGATTTTACCAAATCTAGATTTTACTGATCTTGGCTTATGTGTGGAATGCATTAAAGGCAAGCAAACCAAACATAGCAAGAAAGGAGCAACAAGAAGCAATCAGCTTCTTGAAATAATACACACTGATATTTGTGGACCTTTTGACACTCCGTCCTTTAATGGAGAAAAATACTTCATCACCTTTATAGATGATTTTTCACGGTATGGATATATCTATTTGCTGCATGAAAAATCTCAAGCTGTAAATGCCCTTGAGGTATTTGTAAAGGAGGTTGAAAGGCAACTAGATAGAAAAGTGAAAATTATAAGATCAGATAGAGATGGTGAGTATTATGGAAAGTATGATGAATCTGGACAATGTCCTGGTCCATTTGCCAAGTTCCTTGAAAGTCATGGCATATGTGCACAGTATACTATACCAGGCACACCACAACAAAATGGTGTGGCAGAAAGGCGAAATAGAACATTAATGGATATGGTTAGGAGTATGATAAGTAATACCTCATTACCCAAAAGTTTGTGGATGTATGCATTGAGAACTGCTGTATATTTGTTAAATAGGGTTCCTAGTAAAGCAGTTCCTAAAACTCCTTTTGAGTTATGGACTGGAAGGAAACCTAGTTTAAGACACATGCATGTTTGGGGTTGTCCAGCAGAAGCAAGAATTTATAATCCACATGATAGAAAATTGGATTCTCGAACAGTTAGTGGTTACTTTATTGGTTACCCAGAGAAATCCAAAGGGTACAGGTTTTACTGTCCAAACCACAGTTCTAGAATTGTTGAAACAGCTAATGCCAAATTTTTAGAGAATGGTGAGGTTAGTGGGAGTGCTGAAAATCAAGTTGTGGATATTAATTAAATAAGGGTTGATGTTCCATTGCCCATAAATGTTCTTAAATCCACAACCACAACAAATGTTGTTCCTGATTTGGAAGAACAAAATAATCAAGAACAACATTTGGATAACGAAGAAGCACCCCATGAAGAACTTAACTTACCACCAACTCATACAAATGAACCGGTAGGTATAGCTTTAAATAAACCTGTAAGGGTTAGAAGGTCAGCTATTCCTAATGATTATGTGGTTTATTTGTAAGAGTCAGATTTTGATTGTGGTATTGATGATGATCCTGTTTCATTTTCACAAGCCATAGGTAGTGATAAGTCTGAAAAGTGGATTGATGCTATGAAAGAAGAGTTAGAATCAATGGCTCAAAATAATGTCCTGGATCTTGTAGACTTGCCAGAAGGTTCTAAAAGGGTTGGCTGTAAATGGGTCTTTAAGACCAAACGCCACTCAAATGGCAATGTTGAAAGATATAAAGCTAGACTTGTTGCCAAAGGTTATACTCAGAAAGATGGAATTGATTATAAGGAGACTTTTTCACCCGTCTCAAAGAAAGATTCTTTGAGAATAATTTTGGCATTAGTAGCTCATTTTGATTTAGAGTTACATCAAATGGATGTGAAAACAGCCTTTCTGAATGGGGATCTTGAGGAGGAAGTTTATATGGATCAACCTGAAGGTTTTTCCATTGAAGGTAAAGAAAATATGGTGTGTAAATTGAAAAAGTCAATATATGGACTTAAACAAGCTTCCAGGCAATGGTATATTAAGTTCAATAATACCATTACTTCTTTTGGTTTTGAGGAAATCACTGTTGATCGGTGTATTTACCGAAAGATCAATGGGAGTAAATTTATATTTCTAGTTCTGTATGTTGATGACATTTTACTTGCTGTTGATGACATTTTACTTGCTGCTGATGACTTGGGTATATTGCATAAGACTAAAGAATTTATTTCTAAGAGTTTTGAAATGAAAGATATGGGAGAGGCATCCTATGTGATTGGAATTTCAATATTCCGTAAGAGATCAGAAGGTTTATTAGGACTGTCTCAGAAAGCTTATATTGAGAAAATTCTTGAGAAATTTAACATGAGCAAGTGCTCAGCAAGTGTAGTCCCTATTCAAAAGGGAGATAAATTTAGTCTTATTCAATGTCCAAAGAATGATGTAGAACGTAATGAAATGGAAGCAATTCCATATGCTTCTGTTGTGGGCAGTTTGATGTACCTTCAAACCTGTACTAGACCCGACATCAGTTTTGCAGTAGGGATACTGGGTAGATATCAAAGTAATCCTGGTATTGATCATTGAAAAGCTGCAAAGAAAGTGTTGAGATACCTTCAAGGAACAAAGGATTACATGCTCACTTATAAGAGGTCTGATCATTTAGATGTGATTGGATATTCAGATTCAGATTTTGCTGGGTGTGTTGATAGCAGAAAGTCAACGTTTGGCTATTTGTTCCTGTTAGCTGAAGGATCAATTTCATGGAAAAGTGCCAAGCAATCTATTATTGCTTCATCCACTATGGAAGCAGAATTTGTAGCTTGTTATGAGGCTAAAATTCATGCATTATGGCTGCGAAACTTTATTTTAGGGCTTAGGATTGTCGACACCATAAGTAAGCCGCTGAAAATTTATTGTGATAATTCTGCAGCAGTTTTCTTCTCTAAGAATGACAAATATTCCAAAGGCACAAAACACATGGAATTAAAGTATTTTGTTATTAAAGAGGAGATTCAGAAACAAAGAGTGTATATAGAACATATTAGGATGGATCTTATGATTGCAGATCCTCTAACTAAAGGTTTACAACCAAAGACATTTAAAGAACATGTGCTTAAGATGGGTCTTGGTTGTATTGATGATTGATGATAATGCTTAACACTCTTGAGCTCAATAATGACATGTTTCTGAATTTTATATTTCTTATTCATTGTGTTTATGTATACATGATTGTTTGAATGAGAAATATGTATGTATTTTCATAACAAGTATGTGGACTGTATGTTGTTTATATACAACTTATGAACCTGACATAATAAGTTCTTAATGTAGTGGTATATGGAAGGGAGTATGCGACTATACTGTGTATGACCGCCATAACCCGCATTATGTAATTGTTATGTTGAGGTGTTTATGATGTTAACGGTTTATAAGATTTAATTTTTGCTAGCCTTATGTTATACTATTAAATATAATGATGGAACATCCGGCCAAGTGGAAGAATGTTAGAAGTGTGGACGGATTAAAAGTCTATTTGGCCTATACTTTTATTTACATTTAAACCCATATTAAGTTAGGATTAGGATTATCCTTTTATTTAATAGTATATTAAATCTTAACCGTTGAATTAGTATTTGATGGACGTACTAGATTTAAAGTTAAAAGGGTATATAAACTAGTCCTCTCTCCACCCTAAAAAAGTTTAGCAAACAAAACAAAATACATAACGATCGTATTTTCGCTTTCCATCAAGCATTTGCTGCATAAAGAGTGTTAAGAGAGAGAAATTAGTTTACGACGTTCGTGATTGTCAAACTTCTCTTCATCATGTCGAATTCCGCTCAAGGTAAGTGATCTATTCACTTTTCTATGTGATTATTAATATATTCAAGATCCGAATGGGGCAATAATTTAGGAAAACTCGATTGGAATAGCTACTGGAAGCTTGCCGGTCACAACGCATCGAGAATTGGCTTCATCGGAATCCGACGAATTTTTACAAATTTTCCTAAGGGTACCACTAAGGAAAATCACCAAAATCGTAAAAAGTGATGAAATTTTGGATCCGAGTCCAATAATTCAGGAAAACTCGATCGGAATAGCTACTGGAAGCATGCCGGTCACAACGCATCGAGAATTGATTTCGTCGGAATCCGACGAATTTTTACGGATTTCCCTAGGGAAAATCACCAAAATAGAAAAATCGTAAAAAGTGATAAAATTTTTGATCCGAGTCCAATAATTCAGGAAAAATCGATCGGAATAGCTACTGGAAGCTTACCGGTCACAACGCATCGAGAATTGGCTTTGTCGGAATTCAACGAATTTATACGGATTTTCCTAGGCCTACCCCTAGAGAAAATCACCAAAATCGAAAAATCGAAAAAAATTATGAAATTTTGGATCCGAGTCCAATAATTAAGGAAAACTCGATCGGAATAGCTACTGGAAGCTTGCCGGTCACAACTAATCGAGAATTGGTTTCGTCGAAATCCGACGACGGATTTTCCTAGGGGTACCCCTAGGGAAAATCACCAAAATCGTAAAAAGTGGTGAAATTTTGGATCCGAGCCCAATAATTCAGGAAAACTCGATCGGAACAGTTGCTGGAAACTTGCCGGACACAACGCATCGAGAATTGGATTCGTCGGAATCCGACGAATTTTTACGGATTTCCCTAGGGGTACCCCTAGGGAAAATCACCAAAATAAAAAAATCGTAAAAAGTGGTGAAATTTTGGATCCGAGTCCAATAATTCAGGAAAACTCGATTGGAATAGCTACTGGAAGCTTGCCAGTCACAACGCATCGAGAATTGGCTTCGTCGGAATCCGACGAATTTTTACGGATTTTCCTAGGGGTACCCCTAGGGAAAATCGCCAAAATCGCAAAAAGTTGTGAAATTTTGGATCCGAGCCCAATAATTCAGGAAAACTCGATCGGAACAGCTGCTAGAAGCTTGCCGGTCACAACGCAACGAGAATTGGCTTCGTCGGAATCCGACGAATTTTTACGGATTTCCCTAAGGGTACCCCTAGGGAAAATCATCAAAATCGAAAAATCGTAAAAAGTGGCGAAATTTTGGATCCGAGTCTAATAATTCAGGAAAACTGGATCGGAATAGCTTCTGGAAGCTTACCGGTCACAACGCATCGAGAATTGGCTTCGTCGGAATCCGACGAATTTTTACAGATTTCCCTAGGGGTACCCCTAGGGAAAATCACCAAAATCGTAAAAAGTGGTGAAATTTTGGATCCGAGCCCAATAATTAAGGAAAACTCGATCGGAACAGCTGCTAGAAGCTTGCCGGTCACAACGCATCGAGAATTGGCTTCGTCGGTATCCGACGAATTTTTACGGATTATCAAAATCGAAAAATCGTAAAAAATATTGAAATTTTGGATTCGAGTCCAATAATTCAGGAAAACTCAATCGGAATAGCTACTGGAAGCTTGCCGGTCACAACGCATCGAGAATTGGCTTCGTCGAAATCCGACGAATTTTTACGGATTTCCCTAGGGGTACCCCTAGGGAAAATCACCAAAATCAAAAAATCGTAAAAAGTGGTTAAATTTTGGATCCGAGTCTAATAATTCAGGAAAACTCGATCGGAATAGCTATTGAAAGCTTGCCGATCACAACGTATCGAGAATTGACTTCGTCGGAATCCGACGAATTTTTACGGATTTCCCTAGGGAAAATCAACAAAATCGAAAAATCGTAAAAAGTGATGAAATTTTTGATCCGAGTCCAATAATTCAGGAAAACTCAATCGGAATACCTACTGGAAGCTTGTCGGTCACAACGCATCGAGAATTGATTTCGTCGAAATTCGACGAATTTTTACGGATTTTCCTAGGGGTACCCCTAGGAAAAATCAACAAAATCGTAAAAAGTGGTGAAATTTTGGATCCGAGTCCAATAATTCAGGAAAACTCGATCGGAATAGCTACTAGAAGCTAGCCGGTCACAACGCATCGAGAATTGTCTTCGTCGGAATCTGACGAATTTTTACGGATTTCCCTGGGGTTACCCCCAGGAAAAATCACCAAAATCGTAAAAAGTGGTGAAATTTGTGATTCGAGTCCAATAATTCAGGAAAACTCGATCGGAATAGCTATTGAAAGCTTGCCGGTCACAACGCATCAAGAATTGGATTCGTCGGAATCCGACGAATTTTTACGGATTTTCATAGGGGTACCCCTAGGGAAAATCACCAAAATCGTAAAAAGTGGTGAAATTTTTAATCCGAGCCCAATAATTCAGGAAAACTCGATCGGAACAGTTGCTGGAAGCTTGCCGGTCACAACGCATCGAGAATTGGCTTCGTCGGAATGCCACAAACTTTTACGGATTTCCCTAGGGGTCCCCTTAGGGAAAATCACCAAAATTAAAAAAAGTGGTGAAATTTTTGATCCGAGTCCAATGATTCAGGAAAACTCGATCGGAATAGCTACTAAAAGCGTGCCAGTCACAACGCATCGAGAATTGGTTTCGACGGAATCCGACAAATTTTTACGGATTTCCCTAGGGGTACCCATAGGAAAAATCACCAAAATCGTAAAAAGTGGCGAAATTTTGGATCCGAGTCAAATAATTGAGGAAAACTCGATCGGAATAGCTACTGAAAGCATGCCGGTCACAACGCATCGAGAATTGGCTTCGTCGGAATCCGACGAATTTTTACGGATTTTCCTAGGGGTACCCCTAGGGAAAATCACCAAAATCTTAAAAAGTGGTGAAATTTTTGATACGAGTCCAATGATTCAGGAAAACTCGATCGGAATAGCTACTGGAAACTTGCCGGTCAAAACGCATCGAGAATTGGCTTCATCAGAATCCGACAAGTTTTTACGGATTTCGCTAGGGGTACCCCTGGGAAAATCACCAAAATCGCAAAAAGTGGTGAAATTTTGGATCCGAGTCCAATAATTCAGGAAAACTCGATCGGAATAGTTATTGAAAACTTGCCGGTCACAACGCATCGAGAATTGGCTTCGTCGAAATCCGACGAATTTTAACGGATTTTCCTAGGGGTACCCCTAGGTTAAATCACCAAAATCGTAAAAAGTGGTGAAATTTTTTATCCGAGTCCAATAATTCAGGAAAACTCGATCGGAACAGCTGTTAGAAGCTTGCCGGTCATAACGCAACGAGAATTGGCTTCGTCGGAATTCGACGAAGTTTTACGGATTTCTTTAGGGGGTACCCCTAGGGAAAATCATCAAAATCGAAAAATCGTAAAAAGTGGTAAATTTTTGGATCCGAGTCCAATAATTCAGGAAAACACGATCGGAATAGCTTCTGGAAGCTTGCCGGTCACAACGCATCGAGAATTGGCTTCGTCGGAATTCGACGAATTTTTACGGATTTCCCTAGGGGTACCCCTAAGGAAAATCACCAAAATCGTAAAAAGTGGTGAAATTTTTGATCCGTGTCCCATAATTCAGGAAAACTCGATCGGAATAGCTACAGGAAGCTTGCCGGTCACTACGCATCGATAATTGGCTTCGTCGAAATTCGACGACTTTTTACGGATTTCCCTATGGGTACCCCTAGGGAAAATCACCAAAATCGAAAAATCGTAAAAAGTCGTGAAATTTTTGATCCGAGTCCAATCATTCAGGAAAACTCGATCGGAATAGCTACTGGAAGCTTGCCAGTCAAAACGTATCGAGAATTGGTTTCGTCGAAATCCGACGAATTTTTACGGATTTCCCTAGAGGTACGCCGAGGGAAAATTAAAAAAATCGAAAAATCGTAAAAAGTGGTAAAATTTTTGATACGAGTCCAATAATTCAGGAAAACTCGATCGGAATAGCTACTGGAAGCTTGCCGGTCACAACGCATCAAGAATTGCTTTCGTCGGAATCCAACGAATTTTTACGGATTTCACTAGAGGTACCCCTAGGGAAAATTACCAAAATCGAAAAATCGTAAAAAGTGCTGAAATTTTGGATCCGAGTCCAATAATTTAGGAAAACTCGTTCGGAATAGCTACTTGAAGCTTGCCGGTCACAACGAATCGAGAATTGGCTTCGTCGAAATCCGACGAATTTTTACATATATACTTAGGGGTACCCCTAGGGAAAATAACCATAATCGAAAAATCGTAAAAAGTGGTGAAATTTTGGATCCGAGTCCAATAATTCAGGAAACTCGATCGGAATAGCTACTGAAAGCTTACCGGTCACAACGCATCGAGAATTGGATTCGTCGAAATCCGACCAATTTTTACGGATTTCCCTAGGGGTACTCCTAGGGAAAATCACCATAATTGAAAAATCATAAAAAGTGGTGAAATTTTGGATCCGAGTCCAATAATTCAGGAAAACTCGATCGTAAAAAGTGGTGAAATTTTGGATCCGAGTCCAATAATTCAGGAAAACTCGATTGGAATAGCTAGTGGAAGCTTGCCGGTCACAACGCATCGAGAATTTGCTTCGTCGGAACCCGACAAATTTTTATGGATTTCCCTAGGGGTACCCATAGGGAAAATCACCAAAACCGTAAAAACTAGTGAAATTTTTGATCCGATTCCAATAATTCAGGAAAATTCGATCGGAATAGCTACTGGAAGCTTGCCGGTCACAACGCATCGAGAATTGGATTCGTCGAAATCCGACGAATTTTTACGGATTTCAACCAAAATCGTAAAAAGTGGTGAAATTTTTGATCCGAGCCAAATAATTCAGGAAAACTCGATCGGAACAGTTGCTGGAAGCTTGCCGGTCACAACGCATCGAGAATTGGTTTCGACGGAATCCGACAAATTTTTACGGATTTTACTAGGGGTACCCCTAGGAAATATCACCAAAATCGTAAAAAGTGGTGAAATTTTGGATCCGAGTCCAATAAATCAGGAAAACTCGATCGGAATAGCTACTGGAAGCTTGCCGGTCACAACGCATTGAGAATTGGCTTCGTCGAAATCCGACGAATTTTTACGGATTTTCCTAGTGGTACCCCTAGGGAAAATCACTAAAATCGAAAAATCGTAAAAAGTGGTTAAATTTTGGATCCGAGTCCAATAATTCAGGAAAACTCGATCGGAATAGCTACTGGAAGCCTACCGGTCACAACGCATCGAGAATTGGCTTCGTCGGAATCTGACGAATTTTTACGGATTTCCCTAGAGGTACCCCTAGGGAAAATCACAAAAATCTTAAAAAGTGGTGAAATTTTTTATACGAGTCAAATGATTCAGGAAAACTCGATCGGAATATCTACTGGAAACTAGCCGGTCAAAACGCATCGAGAATTGGCTTCGTCGGAATTCGACGAATTATTTCGGATTTCTTTAGGCCTACCCCTAGAGAAAATCACCAAAATCGTAAAAAGTGGTGAAATTTTGGATTCGAGTCCAATAATTCGGGAAAACTCGATCGGAATAGTTACTGGAAGCTTGCCGGTCACAACGCATCGAGAATTGGCTTCGTAGGAATCCGACGAATTTTTACGAATTTCCTTAGGGGTACCCATAGGGAAAATCACAAAAATCGTAAAAAGTGGTGAAATTTTGGATTCGAGTGCAATAATTCAGGAAAACTCGATCGGAATAGCTACTGGAAGCTTGTCGGTCACAACGCATCGAGAATTGGCTTCGTCGGAAACCGACGAATTTTTACGGATTTTCCTAGGGGTACCCCTAGGAAAAATCATCAAAATCGAAAAATCGTAAAAAGTGATTAAATTTTGGATCCGAGTCCAATAATTCAGGAAAACTCGATCGGAATAGCTTCTGGAAGCTTGCCGGTCACAACGCATCGAGAATTGCCTTCGTCGGAATCCGACGAATTTTTACGGATTTCCTTAGGGGTACCCCTAAGGAAAATCACCATAATTGAAAAATCGCAAAAAGTGGTGAAATTTTTGATCCGAGTCCAATAATTCAAGAAAACTCGATCGGAATAGCTACTGAAAGCTTGCCGGTCACAACGCATTGAGAATTGAATTCGTCGGAATCCGACGAATTTTTACGGATTTCCCTAGGGGTACCCCTAGGAAAAATCAACATAATCGAAAAATAGTAAAAAGTGGTGAAATTTTGGATCCGAGTCCAATAATTCAGGAAAACTCTATCGGAATAGCTACTGAAAGCTTGCCGGTCACAACGCATCGAGAATTGGTTTCGTCGGAATCCAACGAATTTTTACTGATTTCCCTAGGGGTACGCCTAGGGAAAATCACCAAAATCGAAAAATCATAAAAAGTGGTGAAATTTTTGATCCGAGTGCAATAATTAAGGAAAACTCGATCGGAATAGTTACTGGAAGCTTGCCGGTCACAACGCATTGAGAATTTGCTTCGTCGGAATCTGACGAATTTTTACGGATTTCCCTAGGGGTACCCAAAGGGAAAATCACCATAATCGAAAAATCGTAAAAAGTGGTGAAATTTTGGATCCGAGTCCAATAATTCAGGAAAACTCGATCGGAATAGCTACTGAAAACTTGCCGGTCACAACGCATCGAGAATTGACTTCGTTGAAATCCGACGAATTTTTACGGATTTCCCTAGGGGTACCCCTAGGAAAAATCACAAAAATCGTAAAAAGTGGTGAAATTTTGGATCCGAGTCCAATAATTCAGGAAAACTCGATCGGAATAGTTACTGAAAGCTTGTCGGTCACAACGCATTGAGAATTGGCTTCGTCGGAATCCGACGAATTTTTACGGATTTTTCTAGGGGTACCCCTAGGGAAAATCACCAAAATCGAAAAATCGTAAAAAGTGGTGAAATTTTGGAACCGAGTCTAATAATTCAGGAAAACTCGATCGGAATAGCTACTGGAAACCTGCCGGTCACAACGCATCGAGAATTGGCTTCGTCGGAATCCGACGAATTTTTACGGATTTACCTAGGGTTACCCCTAAGGAAAATCACCAAAATCATAAAAAGTGGTGAAATTTTTGATACGAGTCCAATAATTCAGGAAAAATCGATCGGAATAACTACTGGAAACTTTCCGGTCACAACGCAATGAGAATTGGCTTCATCGGAATTCGACGAATTTTTACGGATTTCCCTAGGCGTACCCCTGCAGAAAATCACCAAAATCGAAAAATCGTAAAAAGTGGTGAAATTTTGGATCCGAGTCCAATAATTCAAGAAAACTCGATCGGAATAACTACTGGAAGCTTGCCGTTCACAACGCATCGAGAATTGGCTTCATCGGAATCCGACAAGTTTTTACGGATTTCGCTAGGGGTACCCCTGGGAAAATCACCAAAATCGCAAAAAGTGGTGAAATTTTGGATCCGAGTCCAATAATTCAGGAAAACTCGATCGGTATAGCTATTGAAAACTTGCCGGTCACAACGCATCGAGAATTGGCTTCGTCGGAATCCGACGAATTTTAATGGATTTCCCTAGGGGTACCCCTAGGTTAAATCACCAAAATCGTAAAAAGTGGTGAAATTTTTTATCCGAGTCCAATAATTCAGGAAAACTCGATCGGAATAGCTACTGGAAGCTTACCGGTCACAACGTATCGAGAATTGGCTTCGTCGAAATCCGACGAATTTTTACGGATTTCCCTAGGGGTACCCCTAGGGAAAATCACCAAAATCGAAAAATCGTAAAAAGTGGTGAAATTTTGGATCCGAGTCCAATAATTCAGGAAAACTTGATCGGAATAGCTACTGGAAGCTTGCCGGTCACAACGCATCGAGAATTGCTTTCGTCGGAATTCGACGAATTTTTACGGATTTCCCTAGGGGAAATCACCAAAATCGAAAAATCGTAAAAAGTGGTTAAATTTTTGATCCGAGTCCAATAATTCAGGAAAACTCGATCGGAATAGATACTGGAAGCTTGCCGGTCACAACGCATCGAGAATTGGCTTCGTCGGGATCCGACAAATTTTTACGGATTTTCCTAGGGGTACCCCTAGGAAAAATCACCAAAATCGAAAAATCAAAAAAAAGGTGAAATTTTGGAACATAGTCCAATAATTCATGAAAACTCGATCGGAATAGCTACTGGAAACTTGCCTTTCAAAATGCATCGAGAATTGGATTCGTCGGAATCCGACGAATTTTTACGGATATCTCTAGGGAAAATCACCAAAATCGAGAAATCGTAAAAAGTGGTGAAATTTTTGATCCGAGCCCAATACTTCATGAAAACTCGATCGGAATAGCTACTGGAAGCTTGCCGGTCACAACGAATCGAGAATTGGTTTCGTCGCAATCCGACGAATTTTTACGGATTTCCCTAGGGGTACCCCTAGGGAAAATCACCAAAATCGAAAAATCATAAAAAGTGATGAAATTTTTGATCCGAGTCCAATAATTCAGGAAAACTCGATCGGAATAGCTACTGTAAGCTTGCCGGTCACAACGCATCGAGAATTGGCTTCGTCGCAATCCGACGAATTTTTACGGATTTCCCTAGGGGTACCCCTAGGAAAAATCACTAAAATCGAAAAATCGTAAAAAGTGATAAAATTTTGGACCCGAGTCTAATAATTCAGGAAAACTCGATCGGAATAGCTACAGGAAGCTTGCCGGTCACAACGCATCGAGAATTAGCTTCGTCGCAATCCGACGAATTTTTACGGATTTCCCTAGGGGTAATCACCAAAATCGAAAGTGGTGAAATTTTGGATCCGAGTCCAATAATTCAGGAAAACTCGATCGGAATAGCTACTGGAAGCTTGCCGGTCAGAACACATCGAGAATTGGCTTCGTTGGAATCCGACGAATTTTTACGGATTTCCCTAGGGATACCCCTAGGGAAAATCACCAAAATCGAAAAATCGTAAAAAGTGGTGAAATTTTGGATCCGAATCCAACAATTCAGGAAAACTCAATCGGAATAGCTACTGGAAGCTTGCCAGTCACAACGAATCGAGAATTGGCTTCGTCGGAATCCGACGAATTTTTACGGATATCCCTAGGGGTACCCCTAGGGAAAATCAACAAAATCGAAAAATCAAAAAAAGTGGTGAAATTTTGGATCCGAGTCCAATAATTCAGGAAAAGTCAATCGGAATAGGTACTGGAAGCTTGCCGGTCACAACGCATCGAGAATTGGCTTCGTCGGAATCCGACGAATTTTTACGGATTTCCCTATGGGTACCCCTAGGGAAAATCACCAAAATCAAAAAATCGTAAAAAATGGTGAAATTTTGGATCCGAGTCCAATAATTCAGGAAAACTCGATCGGAATAGCTACTGGAAGCTAGCCGGTCACAACGAATCGAGAATTTTATTCGTCGGAATTCGACGATTTTTTACGAATTTTCCTAGTGGTACCCCTAGGGAAAATCACTAAAATCGAAAAATCGTAAAAAGTGGTGAAATTTTTGATCCGAGTCCAATAATTTAGTAAAACTCGATCGGCATAGCTACTGGAAGCTAGCCGGTCACAACGCATCGAGAATTATCTTCGTCGGAATCTGACGAATTTTTCCTGATTTCCCTGGGGATACCCCCAGTGAAAATCACAAAAATCGAAAAATCGTAAAAAGTGGTGAAATTTTGGATCCGAGTCCAATAATTAAGGAAAACTCGATCGGAATAGCTACTGGAAGCTTGCCGGTCACAACGTATTGAGAATTGTATTCGTCGGAATCCGACGAATTTTTACGGATTTCCCTAGTTGTACCCCTAGGGAAAATCACCAAAATCGAAAAATCGTAAAAAGTTGTAAAATTTTTGATCCGAGTCCAATAATTCAGGAAAACTCGATCGGAATAGCTACTGGAAGCTTGCCGGTCACAACGCATGGAGAATTGACTTCGTCAGAATCCGACGAATTTTTACGGATTTTCCTAGGGGTACCCCTAGGGAAAATCACCAAAATAAAAAAATCGTAAAAAGTGGTAAAATTTTTGATCCGAGTCCAATAATTCAGTAAAACTCGATCGGAATAGCTACTGCAAGCTTGCCGGTAACAACGCATCGAGAATTGGTTTCGTCGGAATCCGACGAATTTTTACGGATTTCCCTAAGGTTACCCCTAGGAAAAATCACCAAAATCGTAAAAAGAGGTGAAATTTTGGATCCGAGTAAAATAATTAAGGAAAACTCGATCGGAATAGCTACTGTAAGCTTGCCGGTCACAACGCATCGAGAATTGGTTTCGTCGGAATCCGACGAATTTTTACGGATTTCCCTAGGGGTACCCCTAGGAAAAATCACCAAAATCGAAAAATCGTAAAAATTGGTGAAATTTTGGATCCGAGTTAAACAATTCAGGAAAACTCGATCGGAATAGCTACTAGAAGCTTGCCGGTCACAACGCATCGAGAATTGGCTTCATCGAAATCCAACGAATTTTTACGGATTGACCTAGGGGTAACCCTAGGGAAAATCACCAAAATCGAAAAATCGTAAAAAGTGGTGAAATTTTTGATCCGAGTCCAATAATTCAGGAAAACTCGATCCGAATAGCTACTGGAAGCTTACTGGTCACAACGCATCGAGAATTGGCTGCGTCGGAATTGGACGAATTTTTACGGATTTTCCTAAGGGTACCCATAAGGAAAATCACCAAAATCGTAAAAAGTGGTGAAATTTTTTATCCGAATCCAATAATTCAGGAAAACTCGATCGGAATAGCTACTGTAAGCTACCCGGTCACAACGCATTGAGAATTGGCTTCGTCGGAATCCGACGAATTTTTACGGATTTTCCTAGGTGTACCCCTAGGAAAATCACCAAAATCGTAAAAAGTGGTGAAATTTTTGATTCGAGTCCAATAATTCAGGAAAACTCGATCGGAATAGATACTGGAAGCATGCCGGTCACAACGCATCGAGAATTTGCTTCGTCGTAATCCGACGAATTTTTACGGATTTCCCTAGGGGGTACCCCTAGGGAAAATCACCAAAATCGAAAAATCGTAAAAAGTGGTGAAATTTTTGATCCGAGTCCAATAATTCAGGAAAACTCGATCGGAATAGCTACTGGAAGCATGCCGGTCACAACGCATCGAGAATTGGCTTCGTCGGAATCCGACGAATTTTTATGGATTTCCATAGGGGTACCCCTAGGAAAAATCACCAAAATCGTCAAAAGTGGTGAAATTTTGGATCCGAGTCCAATAATTCAAAAAAACTCGATCGGAATAGCTACTGTAAGCTTGCCGGTCAGAACGCATCAAGAATTGGCTTCGTCGGAATCCGACTAATTTTTACAGATTTCCCTAGGGGTACCCCTAGGAAAAATCACCAAAATCGAAAAATCGTAAAAATTGGTGAAATTTTTGATCCGAGTCCAATAATTCAGGAAAACTCGATCGGAATAGCTACTGGAAGCATGCCGGTCACAACGCATCGAGAATTTGCTTCGTCGGAATCCGACGAATTTTTATGGATTTCCATAGGGGTACCCCTAGTCCAATAATTCAAGAAAACTCGATCCGAATAGCTACTGGAAGCTTACCGGTCACAACGCATCGAGAATTGGTTTCGTCGGAATCCGACGAATTTTTACGGATTTCCCTAAGCGTACTCATAAGGAAAATCACCAAAATCGTAAAAAGTGGTGAAATTTTTTATCCGAATCAAATAATTCAGGAAAACTTGATCGGAATAGCTACTGTAAGCTACCCGGTCACAACGCATCGAGAATTGGCTTCGTCGGAATCCGACGAATTTTTACGGATTTTCCTAGGTGTACCCCTAGGGAAAATCACCAAAATCGTAAAAAGTGGTGAAATTTTTGATCCGAGTCCAATAATTCAGGAAAACTCGATCGGAATAGCTACTGGAAGCATGCCGGTCACAACGCATCGAGAATTTGTTTCGTCGGAATCCGACGAATTTTTATGGATTTCCATAGGGGTACCCCTAGTCCAATAATTCAAGAAAACTCGATCCGAATAGCTACTGGAAGCTTACCGGTCACAACGCATCGAGAATTGGTTTCGTCGGAATCCGACGAATTTTTACGGATTTCCCTAAGCGTACTCATAAGGAAAATCACCAAAATCGTAAAAAGTGGTGAAATTTTTTATCCGAATCAAATAATTCAGGAAAACTTGATCGGAATAGCTACTGTAAGCTACCCGGTCACAACGCATCGAGAATTGGCTTCGTCGGAATCCGACGAATTTTTACGGATTTTCCTAGGTGTACCCCTAGGGAAAATCACCAAAATCGTAAAAAGTGGTGAAATTTTTGATCCGAGTCCAATAATTCAGGAAAACTCGATCGGAATAGCTACTGAAAGCATGCCGGTCACAACGCATCGAGAATTTGTTTCGTCGGAATCCGACGAATTTTTACGGATTTCCCTAGGGGGTACCCCTAGGGAAAATCACCAAAATCGAAAAATCGTAAAAATTGGTGAAATTTTTGATCCGAGTCAAATAATTTAGGAAAACTCGATCGGAATAGCTACTGGAAGCATGCCGGTCACAACGCATCGAGAATTTGCTTCGTCGGAATCCGACGAATTTTTACGGATTTCCATAGTTGTACCCCTAGGGAAAATCACCAAAATCATAAAAAGTCGTGAAATTTTTGATCCGAGTACAATAATTCCGGAAAACTCGATTGGAATAGCTACTGGAAGCTTGCCGGTCACAACGCATCGAGAATTGGCTTCGTCGGAATCCGATAAATTTTTACGGATTTCCCTAGCGGTAACCCTAGGTAAAATCACCAAAATCGAAAGTAGTGAAATTTTGGATCCGAGTCTAACAATTCAGGAAAACTCGATCGGAATAGCTACTGTAAGCTTGCCGGTCACAACGTATCGAGAATTGGTTTCGTCAGAATCCGACGAATTTTTACGGATTTCCTTAGCGGTAACCCTAGGGAAAATCACCAAAATCGAAAGTGGTGAAATTTTGGATCCGAGTCCAATAATTCAGGAAAACTCAATCGGAATAGCTACTGTAAGCTTGCCGGTCACAACGCATCGAGAATTTGTTTCGTCGAAATCCGACGAATTTTTACGGATTTCTTTAGGGGTAACCCTAGGGAAAATCACCAAAATCGAAAAATCGTAAAAAGTGGTAAAAATTTTTATCCTAGTCCAATAATTCAGGAAAACTCGATCCGAATAGTTACTGGAAGCTTGCCGGTCACAACGCATCGAGAATTGGTTTCGTCGGAATCCGAAGAATTTTTACGGATTTCCCTAAGGGTACTCATAAGGAAAATCACCAAAATCGTAAAAAGTGGTGAAATTTTTTATCCGAATCCAATAATTCAGGAAAACTCGATCGGAATAGATACTGTAAGCTACCCAGTCACAACGCATCGAGAATTGGCTTCGTCGGAATCCGACGAATTTTTACGGATTTTCCTAGGTGTACCCCTAGGGAAAATCACAAAAATCGTAAAAAGTGGTGAAATTTTAGATCCGAGTCTAATAATTTAGGAAATCTCGATCAGAATAGCTACTGGAAGCATGCCGGTCACAACGCATTGAGAATTGACTTCGTCGAAATCCGACGAATTTTTACCGATTTCCCTAGGGGTAACCCTAGGGAAAATCACCAAAATCGAAAGTGGTGAAATTTTGGATTCGAGTCAATTAACTCAGGAAAACTCGATCGGAATAGCTACTGGAAGCTTGCCGGTCACAACGCATCGAGAATTAACTTCGTCGGAATCCGATGAATTTTTACGGATTTCCCTAAGGGTACCCCTAAGGAAAATCACCAAAATCGTAAAAAGTGGTGAAATTTTGTATTCGAATCCAATAATTAAGGAAAATTCGATCGGAATAACTACTGGAAGCTTGCCGGTCACAACGCATCGAGAATTGGCTTCGTCGAAATCCGACGAATTTTTACGGATTTCCCTCAGGGTACCCCTAGGGAAAATCCCATAAATCGTAAAAAGTGGTGAAATTTTTGTTCCGAGTCCAATAATTCAGGAAAACTTGATCGGAATAGGTACTGTAAGCTTGCCGGTCACAACGCATCGAGAATTGGCTTCGTCGAAATCCGACTAATTTTTAAGGATTTTCCTAGGGGTACCCCTAGGGAAAACACCAAAATCGAAAAATCGTAAAAATTGGTAAAATTTTTGATACGAGTCTAATAATTCAGGAAATCTCGATCAGAATAGCAACTGGAAGCATGCCGGTCACAACGCATCGAGAATTTGCTTCGTCGGAATGCGACGAATTTTTACGGATTTCCCTAGGGGTACCCCTAGGGAAAATCACCAAAATCGTAAAAAGTGGTGAAATTTTTGATCTGAGTCCAATAATTCTGGAAAACTCGATCGGAATAGCTACTGGAAGCTTGCCGGTCACAAAACATCGAGAATTGGCTTCGTCGGAATCCGACGAATTTTTACGGATTTCCCTAGCGGTAACCCTAGGGAAAATCACCAAAATCGAAAGTGGTGAAATTTTTTATCCGAGTCCAATAATTCAGGAAAACTCGATAGGAATAGCTACTGGAAGCTTGCCGGTCACAACGCATCGAGAATTGACTTCGTCGAAATCCGACGAATTTTTACGGATTTCCCTAAGGGTACCCCTAAGGAAAATCACCAAAATCGTAAAAAGTGGTGAAATTTTGCATCCGAATCCAATAATTAAGAAAAATTCGATCGCAATAACTACTGGAAGCTTGCCGGTCACAACGCATCGAGAATTGGCTTCGTCAGAATCCGACGAATTTTTACGGATTTCACTAAGGGTACCCCTAGGAAAATCACATAAATCGTAAAAAGTGGTGAAATTTTTGATCCGAGTCCAATAATTAAAGAAAACTCGATCGGAATAGCTACTGGAAGCTTGCCGGTCACAACGCATCGAGAATTGGTTTTGTCGGAATCCGACGTATTTTTACGGATTTTCCTAGGGGTAAATCTAGGAAAAATCACCAAAATCGAAAAATCGTTAAAAGTGGTGAAATTTTGGATCCGAGTCCAATAATTCCTGAAAAGTCGATCGGAATAGCTACTGGAAGCTTGCCGGTCAGAACGCATCGAGAATTGGATTCGTCGGAATCCGACGAATTTTTTCGGATTTCCCTAGGGGGTACCCCTAGGAAAAATCACCAAAATCGTAAAAAGTGGTGAAATTTTGGATCGGAGTCCAATAATTCAGGAAAACTGATCGGAATAGCTACTGGAAGCTTGCCGGTCACAACGCATCGAGAATTGGTTTCGTCGGAATCCGACGAATTTTTACGGATTTCCCTAGGGGCAACCCTAGGGAAAATCACCAAAATCGAAAAATCATAAAAAGTGGTGAAATTTTGGATCCAAGTCCAATAATTCCGGAAAACTCGATCGGAATATCTACTGAAAGCTTTCCGGTCACAACGCATCGAGAATTGGCTTCGTCGGAATCCGACGAATTTTTACGGATTTCCATAGGGGTAACCCTAGGGAAAATCACCAAAATCGAAAAATCATAAAAAGTGGTGAAATTTTGGATCCGAGTCCAATAATTCCGGAAAACTCGATCGGAATAGCTACTGAAAGCTTGCCGGTCACAACGCATCGAGAATTGGCTTCGTCGAAATCCGACGAATTTTTACTGATTTCCCTGGGGGTACCCCTAGAAAAAATCACCAAAATCGTAAAAAGTGGTGAAATTTTTGATCCGAATCCAATAATTAAGGAAAATTCGATCGGAATAACTACTGGAAGCTTGCCGGTCACAACGCAACGAGAATTGGCTTCGTCGTAATCTGACGAATTTTTACGGATTTCCCTAAGGGTACCCCTAGGGAAAATCACCAAAATCGTAAAAAGTGGTGAAATTTTTGATCCGAGTCCAATAATTCAGGAAAACTCGATCGGAATATCTACTGGAAGCTTACCGGTCACAACGCATCGAGAATTGGCTTCGTCGTAATCCGACAAATTTTTACGGATTTCCCTAGGGGTACCCCTAGGGAAAATCACCAAAATCGTAAAAAGTTGTGAAATTTTTGATCCGAGTCCAATAATTCAGGAAAACTCAATCAGAATATCTACTTAAAGCTTGCCGGTCACAACGCATCGAGAATTGGTTTCGTCGGAATCCGACGAATTTTTACGGATTTTCCTAGGGGTACCCCTAGGGAAAATCAGCAAAATCGTAAAAAGTGGTGAAATTTTGGATCCGAGTCCAATAATTCCGGAAAACTCGATCGGAATAGCTACTGAAAGCTTGCCGGTCACAACGCATCGAGAATTGGCTTCGTCCGAATCCAACGAATTTTTACGGATTTCCCTAGGGGTACCCATAGGGAAAATCACCAAAATCGTAAAAAGTGGTGAAATTTTGGATCCGAGTCCAATAATTCAGGAAAACTCGATCGGAATAGCTACTGGAAGCTTGCCGGTCACAACGCATCGAGAATTGGCTTCGTCGGAATCCGATTAATTTTTACGGATTTCCCTAGGGGTAACCCTAGGGAAAATCACCAAAATCGAAAAATAGTAAAAAGTGGTGAAATTTTGGATCCGAGTCAAATAATTCAGGAAAACTCGATCGGAATAGCTACTGGAAGCTTGCCGGTCACAACGGATTGAGAATTGGCTTCGTCGGAATCCGACGAATTTTCACGGATTTTCCTAAGGGTACCCCTAAGGAAAATCACCAAAATCGTAAAAAGTGATGAAATTTTGGATCCGAATCCAATAATTAAGGAAAATTCGATCGGAATAACTACTGGAAGCTTGCCGGTCACAACGCAACGAGAATTGGCATCGTCGGAATCCGACGAATTTTTACGGATTTTCCTAAGGGTACCCCTAAGGAAAATCACCAAAATCGTAAAAAGTGATGAAATTTTGGATCCGAATCCAATAATTAAGGAAAATTCGATCGGAATAACTACTGGAAGCTTGCCGGTCACAACGCAATGAGAATTGGCTTCGTCGGAATCCGACAAATTTTTACGGATTTTCCTAAGGGTACCCCTAAGGAAAATCACAAAAATCGTAAAAAGTGGAGAAATTTTGGATCCGAATCAAATAATTAAGGAAAATTCGATCGGAATAAATACTGGAAGCTGCCGGTCACAACGCAATGAGAATTGGCTTCGTCGTAATCTGACGAATTTTTACGGATTTCCCTAAGGGTACCCCTAGGGAAAATCATCAAAATCGTAAAAAGTGGTGAAATTTTTGATCCGAGTCCAATAATTCAGGAAAACTCGATCGGAATATCTACTGAAAACTTTTCGGTCACAACGCATCGAGAATTGGCTTCGTCGGAATCCGACGAATTTTTACGGATTTCCATAGGGGTAACCCTAGGGAAAATCACCAAAATCGAAAAATCATAAAAAGTGGTGAAATTTTTGATCCGAGTCCAATAATTCCGGAAAACTCGATCGGAATAGCTACTGAAAACTTGCCGGTCACAACGCATCGAGAATTGGCTTCGTCGGAATCCGACGAATTTTTACGGATTTCCCTGGGGGTACCCCTAGAAAAAATCACCAAAATCGTAAAAAGTGGTGAAATTTTGGATCCGAGTCCAATAATTCAGGAAAACTCGATCGGAATAGCGACTGGAAACTTGCCGGTCACAACGCATCGAGAATTGGGTTCGTCGTAATCTGACGAATTTTTACGGATTTCCCTAAGGGTACCCCTAGGGAAAATAATCAAAATCGTAAAAAGTGGTGAAATTTTTGATCCGAGTCCAATAATTCAGGAAAACTCGATCGGAATATCTACTGAAAGCTTGCCGGTCACAACGCATCGAGAATTGGTTTCGTCGGAATCCGACGAATTTTTACGGATTTCCATAGGGGTAACCCTAGGGAAAATGACCAAAATCGAAAAATCATAAAAAGTGGTGAAATTTTGGATCCGAGTGCAATAATTCCGGAAAACTCGATCGGAATAGCTACTGAAAGATTGCTTGTCACAACGCATCGAGAATTGGTTTCGTCGGAATCCGACGAATTTTTACGGATTTCCCTAGGGGTACCCCTAGGGAAAATCCCCAAAATCATAAGAAGTGGTAAAATTTTGGATCTGAGTCCAATAATTCAGGAAAACTCGATCGGAATAGCTACTGGAAGCTTGCCGGACACAACGCATCGAGAATTGGCTTCGTCGGAATCCGACGAATTTTTACGGATTTCTCTTGGGGTAACCCTAGGGAAAATCACAAGAATCGAAAAATCGTAAAAAGTTGTGAAATTTTTGATCCGAGTCCAATAATTCAGGAAAACTCGATCGGAACAGCTATTGGAAGCTTGCCGGTCACAACGCAACGTGAATTGGCTTCGTCGTAATCTGACGAATTTTTACGGATTTCCCTAAGGGTACCCCTAGGAAAAATCATCAAAATCGTAAAAAGTGGTGAAATTTTTGATCCGAGTCCAATAATTCAGGAAAACTCGATCGGAACATCTACTGAAAGCTTGCCGGTCACAACGCATCGAGAATTGGCTTCGTCGGAATCCGGCGAATTTTTACGGATTTCCATAGGGGTAACCCTAGGGAAAATCACCAAAATCGAAAAATCGTAAAAAGTGGTTAAATTTTGGATCCGAGTCCAATAAATCCGGAAAACTCGATCGGAATAGCTACTGAAAGCTTGCCGGTCACAACGCATCGAGAATTGGCTTCGTCGGAATCCGACGAATTTTTACGGATTTCCCTAGGGGTACCCCTAGGGAAAATCACCAAAATCATAAAAAGTGGTGAAATTTTGGATCCGAGTCCAATAATTCAGGAAAACTCGATCGGAATAGATACTGGAAGCTTGCCGGTCACAACGCATGGAGAATTGGTTTCGTCGGAATCCGACGAATTTTTACGGATTTCCCTTGGGGTAACCCTAGGGAAAATCACAAAAATCGAAAAGTCATAAAAAGTTGTGAAATTTTGGATCCGAGTCCAATAATTCAAGAAAACTCGATCGGAATAGCTACTGGAAGCTTGCCGGTCACAACGCATTGAGAATTGGTTTCGTCAGAATCCGACAAATTTTTACGGATTTCCCTAGGGGTAACCCTAGGGAAAATCACCAAAATCGAAAAATCGTAAAAAGTGGTGAAATTTTTTATCCGAGTCCAATAATTCAGGAAACCTCGATCGCAATAGCTACTTGAAACTTGCCGGTCACAACGCATCGAGAATTGGCTTCGTCGGAATCCGACGAATTTTTACAGATTTCCCTAAGGGTACCCCTAAAGAAAATCACCAAAATCGTAAAAAGTGGTGAAATTTTGGATCCGAGTCCAATAATTCAAGAAACCTCGATCGGAATAGCTACTTGAAGCTTGCCGGTCACAACGCATCGAGAATTGGCTTCGTCGGAATCCGACGAATTTTTACGGATTTCCCGAAGGGTACCCCTAAGGAAAATCACCAAAATCGTAAAAAGTTGTGAAATTTTGTATCCGAGTCCAATAATTCAGGAAAACTCGATCGGAATATCTACTGAAAGCTTGCCGGTCACAACGCATCGAGAATTGGCTTCGTCGGAATCCGACGAATTTTTACGGATTTCCATAGGGGTAACCCTAGGGAAAATCACCAAAATCGAAAAATCGTAAAAAGTGGTGAAATTTTGGATCCGAGTCCAATAATTCAGGAAAATTCGATCGGAATAGCTACTGGAAGCTTGCCGGTCACAACGCATCGAGAATTGGCTTCGTCGGAATCCGACGAATTTTTACGGATTTCCCTTGGGGTAACCCTAGGGAAAATCACAAAAATCGAAAAATCGTAAAAAGTGGTGAAATTTTGGATCCGATTCCAGTAATTCAGGAAAACTCAATCGGAATAACTACTGGAAGCTTGCCGGTCACAACGCATCGAGAATTGGCTTCGTCGGAATCCGACGAATTTTTACGGATTTCCCTAAGGGTACCCCTAAGGAAAATCACCAAAATCGTAAAAAGTGGTGAAATTTTGTATCCGAATCCAATAATTAAGGAAAATTCGATCGGAATAACTACCGGAAGCTTGCCGGTCACAACGCATCGAGAATTGGATTCGTCGGAATTCGATAAATTTTTACGGATTTCCCTAAGGGTACCCCTAGGGCAAATCACCAAAATCGTAAAAAGTTGTGAAATTTATGATCCGAGTCCAATAATTCAGGAAAACTCGATCGGAATAGCTACTGGAAGCTTGCAGGTCACAACGCATCGAGAATTGGATTCGTCGAAATCCGACGAATTTCCCTAGGGGTACCCCTAACTAAAATCACCAAAATCGTAAAAAGTGGTAAAATTTTAGATCCGAGTCCAATAATTTAGGAAAACTCGATCGGAATAGCTACAGGAAGCTTGCCGGTCACAACGCATCGAGAATTGGCTTCGCTTCGTCGGAATCCGACGAATTTTTACGGATTTCCATAGGGGTACCCCTAGGAAAAATCACCAAAATCAAAAAATCGTAAAAAGTGGTGAAATTTTGGATTCGAGTCCAATAATTCTGGAAAACTCGATCGGAATACCTACTGGAAGCTTGCCGGTCACAACGCATCGAGAATTGATTTCGTCGGAATCCGACGAATTTTTACGGATTTTCTTAGGGGTACCCCTAGGAAAAATCATTAAAATGTAAAAAGTGGTGAAATTTTTTATCCGAGTCCAATAATTCAGGAAAACTCGATCGGAATAGCTACTGGAAGCTTGCCGGTCACAATGCAACGAGAATTGGTTTCGTCGGAATCCGACGAATTTTTACGGATTTCCCTAGGGGTACCCCTAGGAAAAATCACCAAAATCGAAAAATCGTAAAAAGTGGTAAAATTTTTGATCCGAGTCCAATAATTCAGGAAAACTCGATCGGAATAGCTACTGTAAGCTTGCCGGTCACAACGCATAGAGAATTCACTTCGTCGGAATAAGACGAATTTTAACGGATTTCCCTAGGGGTACTCCTAGGGAAAATCACCAAAATCGTAAAAAGTGGTGAAATTTTTTATCCGAGTCAAATAATTCAGGAAAACTCGATCGGAATAGCTACTGTAAGCTTGCCGATCACAACGCATCGAGAATTGGTTTCGTCGAAATCCGACGAATTTTTACGGATTTCCCTAGGGGGTACCCCTAGAGAAAATCACCAAAATCGAAAAATCGTAAAAAGTGGTTAAATTTTGGATCCGAGTCCAATAATTCAGCAAAACTCGATCGGAATAGCTACTGGAAGCTTGCCAGTCACAACGCATCGAGAATTGGCTTTGTGGGAATCCGACGAATTTTTACGAATTTTCCTAGCGGTACCCCTAGGGAAAATCACCAAAATCGTAAAAAGTGTAGAAATTTTTGATCCGAGTCCAATAATTCCGGAAAACTCGATCGGAATAGCTAGTGGAAGCCTTCAGGTCACAACGCACCGATAATTGGCTTCGTCGGAATCCGACGAATTCTTACGGATTTCCCTAGGGGTACCCATAGCGAAAATCACCAAAATCGAAAAATCGTAAAAAGTGGTGAAAGTTTGGATCCGAGTCCAATAATTCAGGAAAACTCGATCGGAATAGCTACTGGAAGCTTGCCGGTCACAACGCATCGAGAATTGGATTCGTCGGAATCCGACGAATTTTTACGGATTTCCCTAGGGGTACCCTTAAGGAAAATCACCAAAATCGTAAAAACTGGTGAAATTTTGGATTCGAGTCAAATAATTTAGGAAAACTCGATCGGAATAGCTACTGGAAGCTTGCCGGTCACAACGCATCGAGAATTGGCTTCGTCGGAATTCGACGAATTTTTACGGATTTCCCTAGGGGTACCCCTAGGGAAAATCAACAAAATCGTAAAAAGTCGTGAAATTTGTGATCCGAGTACAACAATTCAGGAAAACTCAATCGGAATAGCTACTGGAAGCTTGCCGGTCACAATGCATCAAGAATTGTCTTCGTCGGAATCCAACGAATTTTTACGGATTTTCCTAGGGGTACCCCTAGGGAAAATCACCAAAATCATAAAAAGTGGTGAAATTTTTGATCCGAGTCCAATAATTCAGGAAAACTCGATAGGAATAGCTACTAGAAGCTTGCCGGTCACAACGCATTGAGAATTTGTTTCGTCAAAATCCGACGAATTTTTACGGATTTCCCTAGGGGTACCCTATGGAAAATCACCAAAATCGAAAATTCGTAAAAAGTGGTGAAATTTTGGATCCGAGTCCAATAATTCTGGAAAACTCGATCGGAATAGCTACTGGAAGCTTGCCGGTCAAAATGCATCGAGAATTGGTTTTGCTTCGTCGTAATCCAACGAATTTTTACGGATTTCCCTAGGGGTACCCCTTTGGAAAATCACCAAAATCGAAAAATCGTAAAAAGTGGTGAAATTTTGGATCCGAGTCCAATAATTCAGGAAAACTCGATCAAAATAGCTACAGGAAGCTTGCCGATCATAACGCATCGAGAATTGGCTTCATCGGAATCCGACGAATTTTTACGGATTTCCCTAGGGGTACGCCGAGGCAAAATCACAAAAATATAAAAATCGTAAAAAGTGGTGAAATTTTGGATTCGAGTCCAATAATTCAGAAAAACTCGATCGGAATAGCTACTGGAAGCTTGCCGGTCACAACGCATCGAGAATTGGTTTCGTCAGAATACGACGAATTTTTACGGAATTCCCTAGGGGTACCCCTCAGGGAAAATTACCAAAATCGTAAAAAGTGATGAAATTTTTGATCCGAGTCCAATAATTTAGGAAAACTCGATCGGAATAGCTACTGGAAGCTTGCCGGTCACAATGCATCGAGAATTGGCTTCGCTTCGTCGGAATCCGATGAATTTTTACGAATTTTCCTAGGGGTACCCCAAGGAAAAATCACCAAAATCGAAAAATCGTAAAAAGTGGTGAAATTTTGGATCCGAGTCCAATAATTCAGGAAAACTCGATCGCAATAGCTACGGGATGCTTGCCGGTCACAACGCATCGAGAATTGGCTTCGCTTCATCGGAATCCGATGAATTTTTACGGATTTCCCTAGGGGTACCCTAGGGAAAATCACCAAAATCGAAAAATCGTAAAAATTGGTGAAATTTTTGATCCGAGTCCAATAATTCAGGAAAACTCGATCGGAATAGCTACTGGAAGCTTGCCGGTCAAAACGCATCGAGAATTGGCTTTGGTTCGTCGGAATCCAACGAATTTTTACGGATTTCCCTAGGGGTACCCCTTTGGAAAATCACCAAAATAGAAAAATCGTAAAAAGTGGTGAAATTTTGGATTCGAGTCCAATAATTTAGAAAAACTCGATCGGAATAGCTACTGAAAGCTTGCCGGTCACAACGCATCGAGAATTGGTTTCGTCAGAATACGACGAATTTTTACGGAATTCCCTAGGGGTACCCCCTAGGGAAAATCACCAAAATCGTAAAAAGTGGTGAAATTTTGGATCCGAGTCCAATAATTCAGGAAAACTCGATCGGAATAGCTACTGGAAGCTTGCCGGTCACAACGCATCGATAATTGGCTTCGCTTCGTCGGAATCCGACGAATTTTTACGAATTTCCCTAGGGGTACCCTTAGGGAAAATCACCAAAATCGAAAAATCGTAAAAAGTGGTGAAATTTTGGATCCGAGTCCAATAATTCAGGAAAACTCGATCGGAATAGCTACTGGAAGCTTGCCGGTCAGAACGCATCGAGAATTGGCTTCGTCGAAATCCGACGAATTTTTACGGATTTCCCTAGGGGTAACCCTAGGGAAAATCACCAAAATCGAAAAATCGTAAAAAGTGTGGAAATTTTGGATCCGAGTCCAATAATTCAGGAAAACTCGATCGGAATAGCTAGTGGAAACTTGCCAGTCACATCGCATCGAGAATTGGCTTCGTCGGAATCCGACGAATTTTTACGGATTTCCATAAATGTACCCCTAAGGAAAATCACCAAAATCGTAAAAAGTTGTGAAATTATGTATCCGAATCAAATAATTAAGGAAAATTCGATCGGAATAACTACCGGAAGCTTGCCGGTCACAACGCATCGAGAATTGGTTTCGTCGGAATCCGACGAATTTTTACGGATTTCCCTAGGGGTACCCCTAGGGAAAATCAGCAAAATCGTAAAAAGTGGTAAAATTTTTGATCCGAGTCCAATAATTCAGGAAAACTCGATCGGAATAGCTACTGTAAGCTTGCCGGTCACAACGCATCGAGAATTGGTTTCGTCAGAATACAACGAATTTTTACGGATTTTCCTAGGGGTACTCCTAGGGAAAATCACCAAAATCGTAAAAAGTGGTGAAATTTTTTATCCGAGTCCAATAATTCAGGAAAACTCGATCGGAATAGCTACTGTAAGCTTGCCGATCACAACGCATCGAGAATTGGTTTCGTCGGAATCCGACGAATTTTTACGGATTTCCCTAGGGGTTACCCCTAGGAAAAATCACCAAAATCGAAAAATCGTAAAAAGTGGTGAAATTTTGGATCCGAGTCCAATAATTCTGGAAAACTATATCGGAATAGCTACTGGAAGCTTGCCGGTCACAACGTATCGAGAATTGGCTTCGTGGGAATCCGATGAATTTTTACGGATTTCCCTAGGGGTACCCCTAGGGAAAATCTCCAAAATCGTAAAAATTGTTGAAATTTTTGATCCGAGTCAAATAACTCAGGAAAACTCGATCGGAATAGCTACTGGAAGCTTGCCGGTCACAACGAATCGCGAATTGGATTCGTCGAAATATGACGAATTTTTACGGATTTTCCTAGGGTTAGGCCGAGGAAAAATCACAAAAATCGTAAAAAGTGGTGAAATTTTGGATTCGAGTCCAATAATTCAGAAAAACTCGATCGGAATAGCTACTGGAAGCTTGCCGGTCACAACGCATCGAGAATTGGCTTCGTCGGAATACGGCGAATTTTTACGGAATTCCCTAGGGGTACCCCCTAGGGAAAATCACCAAAATCGTATATAGTGGTGAAATTTTTGATCGGAGTCCAATAATTCAGGAAAACTCGATCGGAATCGCTACTGGAAGCTTGCCGGTCACAACGCATCGAGAATTGGCTTCGATTCGTCGGAATCCGACGAATTTTTACGAATTTCCCTAGGGGTACCCCTAGGAAAAATCACAAAAATTGAAAAATCATAAAAAGTGGTGAAATTTTGGATCCGAGTCCAATAATTGAGGAAAAGTCGATCGGAATAGCTACTGGAAGCTTGCCGGTCACAACGCATCGATAATTGGCTTCGTCGGAATCCGATGAATTTTTACCGATTTCCCTAGGGGTACTCCTAGGGAAAATCACCAAAATCGTAAAAAGTAGTGAAATTTTTTATCCGAGTCAAATAATTTAGGAAAACTCGATCGGAATAGCTACTGGAAGCTTGCCGGTTACAACGCATCGAGAATTGGCTTCGTCGGAATCCGATAAATTTTTACGGATTTTCCTCGGGGTACCCCTAGGGAAAATCAACAAAATCGTAAAAAGTCGTGAAATTTTTGATCCGAGTCCAATAATTCAGGAAAACTCGATCGGAATAGCTACTGGAATCTTGCCGATCACAATGCATCGAGAATTGTCTTCGTCGGAATCAAACGAATTTTTACGGATTTCCCTAGGGATACCCCTAGGGAAAATCACCAAAATCGTAAAAAGTGCTGAAATTTTGGATCCGAGTCCAATAATTCAGGAAAACTCGATCGGAATAGCTACTGGAAGCTTGCCGATCACAACGCATCGAGAATTGGCTTCGCTTCGTTGGAATGCGAAGAATTTTTACGGATTTCCCTAAGGGTACCCTTAGGAAAAATCACCAAAATCGAAAATTCGTAAAAAGTGGTGAAATTTTTGATCCGAGTCCAATAATTCAGGAAAACTCGATCGGAATAGCTACTGGAAGCTTGCCGGTCACAACGCATCGAGAATTGGCTTCGTAGGAATCCGACGAATTATTACGGATTCCCCTAGGGGTACCCCTAGGCAAAATCACCAAAATCGTAAAAAGTGGTGAAATTTTTGATCCGAGTCCAATAATTCAGGAAAACTCGATCGGAATAGCTACTGTAAGCTTGCCCATCACAACGCATCGAGAATTGGGTTCGTGGGAATCCGACGAATTTTTACGGATTTCCCTTGGGGTACCCCTAGGAAAAATCACCAAAATCGAAAAATCGTAAAAAGTGGTAAAATTTTTGATCCGAGTCCAATAATTCAAGAAAACTCGATCGGAATAGCTACTGGAAGCTTGCAGGTCACAACGCATCAAGAATTGGCTTCGTCGTAATCCGACGAATTTTAACGGATTTTCCCTAGAGGTACCCCTAGCAAAAATCACCAAAATCGAAAAATCGTAAAAAGTGTTGAAATTTTTGATCTGAGTCCAATAATTCAGGAAAACTCGATCAGAATAGCTACAGGAATCTTTCCGGTCATAACGCATCGAGAATTGGCTTCATCGGAATCCGATAAATTTTTACGGATTTCCCTAAGGGTACGCCGAGGGAAAATCACAAAAATCTAAAAATCGTAAAAATTGGTGAAATTTAAGATTCGAGTCCAATAATTCAGAAAAACTCGATCGGAATAGCTACTGAAAGCTTGCCGGTCACAACGCATCGAGAATTGGCTTCGCTTCGTCGGAATCCGACGAATTTTTACGGATTTCCCTAGGCGTACGCCTAGAGAAAATCACCAAAATCGAAAAATGGTAAAAAGTGGTGAAATTTTGGATCCGTGTCCAATAATTCAGGAAAACTCGATCGGAATAGCTACTGAAAGCTTGCCGGTCACAACGCATCGAGAATTGGCTTCGCTTCGTCGGAATCCGACAAATTTTTACGGATTTTCCTAGGGGTACTCCTAGGGAAAATCACCAAAATCGTAAAAAGTGGTGAAATTTTGGATCCGAGTCCAATAATTCAGGAAAACTCGATAGGAATAGCTACTAGAAGCTTGCCGGTCACAACGCATCAAGAATTGGTTTCGTCGAAATCCGACAAATTTTTAGGGATTTCCCTAGGGGTACCCCTAGGAAAAATCACCAAAATCGAGAAATCGTAAAAAGTGGTGAAATTTTTGATCCGAGTCCAATAATTCCGGAAAACTAAATCGGAATAGCTACTAGAAGCCTGCCGGTCACAACGCATCGAGAATTGGCTTTGTCAGAATCCGACGAATTTTTACGGATTTCCCTAGGGGTGCCCCTAGGGAAAATCACTAAAATCGAAAAATCATAAAAAGTGGTGAAATTTTGGATCCCAGTTTAATAATTAAGAAAAACTCGATCGGAATAGCTACTGGACGCTTGCCGGTCACAACACATCGAGAATTGGCTTCGCTTCGTCGAAATGCGACGAATTTTTACGGATTTCCCTAGGCGTACCCCTAGGAAAAATCACCAAAATCGAAAAATCGTAAAAAGTGATGAAATTTTTGATCCGAGTCCAATAATTCAGGAAAATTCGATCGGAATAGCTACTGGAAGCTTGCCGGTCACAACGCATCGAGAATTGGCTTTGTCGGAATCCGATAAATTTTTACGGATTTCCCTAGGGGTACCCCTAGGGAAAATCACCAAAATCGTAAAAAGTGGTGAAATTTTGGATCCGAGTCCAATAATTCAGGAAAACTCGATAGGAATAGCTACTAGAAACTTGCCGGTCATAACGCATCGAGAATTGGTTTCGTCGAAATCCGACGAATTTTTAGGGATTTCCCTAGGGGTACCCCTAGGAAAAATCACCAAAATCGAGAAAACGTAAAAAGTGGTAAAATTTTTGATCCGAGTCCAATAATTCCGGAAAACTCGATCGGAATAGCTACTAGAAGCCCGCCGGTAACAACGCATCGAGAATTGGCTTGGTCGGAATCCGACGAATTTTTACGGATTTCCCTAGGGGTGCCCCTAGGGAAAATCACCAAAATCGAAAAATCATAAAAAGTGGTGATATTTTGGATCCGAGTCCAATAATTCTGAAAAACTCGATCGGAATAGCTACTGGACGCTTGCCGGTCACAACGCATCGAGAATTGGCTTCGCTTCGTCGGAATGCGACGAATTTTTACCGATTTCCCTAGGCGTACCCCTAGGAAAAATCACAAAAATCGAAAAATCGTAAAAAGTGATGAAATTTTTTATCCGAGTCCAATAATTCAGGAAAACTCGATCGGAATAGCTACTGGAAGCTTGCCGGTCACAACGCATCGAGAATTGGCTTCGTCGGAATCCAAAAAATTTTTACGGATTTTCGTAGGGGTACCCCTAGGGAAAATCAACAAAATCGTAAAAAGTGGTGAAATTTTGGATCCGAGTCCAATAATTCAGGAAAACTCGATAGGAATAGCTACCAGAAGCTTGCCGGTCACAACGCATCGAGAATTGGTTTCGTCGAAATCCGACGAATTTTTAGGGATTTCCCTAGGGGTACCCCTAGGAAAAATCACCAAAATCGAGAAATCGTAAAAAGTGGTGAAATTTTTGATCCGAGTCCAATAATTCCGGAAAACTCGATCGGAATAGCTACTAGAAGCCTGCCGGTCACAACGCATCGAGAATTGGCTTTGTCGGAATCCGACGAATTTTTACGGATTTCCCTAGGGGTGCCCATAGGGAAAATCACCAAAATCGAAAAATCATAAAAAGTGGTGAAATTTTGGATCCGAGTCCAAAAATTCAGAAAAACTCGATCGGAATAGCTACTGGACGCTTGCCGGTCAGAACGCATCGAGAATTGGCTTCGCTTCGTCGAAATGCGACGAATTTTTACGGATTTCCCTAGGCGTACCCCTAGGAAAAATCACCAAAATCGAAAAATCGTAAAAAGTGATCAAATTTTTGATCCGAGTCCAATAATTCAAGAAAATTCGATCGGAATAGCTACTGGAAGCTTGCCGGTCACAACGCATCGAGAATTGATTTCGTCGGAATCCGACAAATTTTTACGGATTTCCCTAGGGGTACCCCTAGGGAAAATCACCAAAATCGTAAAAAAGTGGTGAAATTTTGGATCCGAGTCCAATAATTCAGGAAAACTCGATAGGAATAGCTACTAGAAGCTTGCCGGTCACAACGCATCGAGAATTGGTTTCGTCAAAATCCGACGAATTTTTAGGGACTTCCCTAGGGGTACCCCTAGGAAAAATCACCAAAATCGAGAAATCGTAAAAAGTGGTGAAATTTTTGATCCGAGTCCAATAATTCCGGAAAACTCGATCGGAATAGCTACTAGAAGCCTGCCGGTCACAACGCATCGAGAATTGGTTTCGTCGAAATCCGATGAATTTTTAGGGATTTCCCTAGGGGTACCCCTAGGAAAAATCACCAAAATCGAGAAATCGTAAAAAGTGGTGAAATTTTTGATTCGAGTCAAATAATTCCGGAAAACTCGATCGGAATAGCTACTAGAAGCCTGCCGGTCACAACTCATCGAGAATTGGCTTCGTAGGAATCCGACGAATTTTTACGGATTCCCCTAGGGGTACCCCTAGGCAAAATCACCAAAATCGTAAAAAGTGGTGAAATTTTTGATCCGAGTCCAATAATTCAGGAAAACTCGATCGGAATAACTACTGGAAGCTTGCCGGTCACAACGCATCGAGAATTGGTTTCGTCAGAATCCGATAAATTTTTACGGATTTCCCTAGGGGTACCCCTAGGAAAAATCACCAAAATCGAAAAATTGTAAAAAGTGGTAAAATTTTTGATCTGAGTCCAATAATTCAGGAAAACTCGATCGGAATAGCTACTGTAAGCTTGCCGGTAACAACGCATAGAGAATTCGCTTCATCGGAATACGACGAATTTTAACGGATTTCCCTAGGGGTACTCCTAGGGAAAATCACCAAAATCGTAAAAAGTAGTGAAATTTTGGATCCGAGTCCAATAATTCAGGAAAACTCGATCGGAATAGCTACTGTAAGCTTGCCGATCACAACGCATCGAGAATTGGTTTCGTCGAAATCCGACGAATTTTTACGGATTTCCCTAGGGGTGCCCCTAGGGAAAATCACCAAAATCGTAAAAAGTGGTGAAATTTTTGATCCGAGTCCAATAATTCTGGAAAAATCGATCGGAATAGCTACTGGAAGCTTGCCGGTCACAACGCATCGAGAATTGCCTTCGTGGGAATCCGACGAATTTTTACGGATTTCGCTAGGGGTATCCCTAGGCAAAATAACCAAAATCGTAAAAATTGGTGAAATTTTTGATCCAAGTCCAATAATTCAGGAAAACTCAATCGGAATAGCTACTGTAATCTTGCCGGTCACAACGCATCGAGAATTGGCTTCGTGGGAATCCGACGAATTTTAACGGATTTTCCTTGGGGTACCCCTAGGAAAAATCACCAAAATCGAAAAATCGTAAAAAGTGGTGAAATTTTTGATCCGGGTCCAATAATTCAGGAAAACTCGATCGGAATAGCTACTGGAAGCTTGCCGGTCACAACGCATCGAGAATTGGCTTCGTCGGAATCCGACGAATTTTTACTGATTTCCCTAGGGGTACCCCTAGCGAAAATCACCAAAATCGAAAAATCGTAAAAAGTGGTAAAATTTTTGATCCGAGTCCAATAATTCAGGAAAACTCGATCGGAATAGCTACTGTAAGCTTGCCGGTTACAACGCAACGAGAATTGGTTTCATCGTAATCCGACGAATTTTAACGGATTTTCCCTAGAGGTACCCCTAGGAAAAATCACCAAAATCGAAAAATCGTAAAAAGTGGTGAAATTTTTGATCCGAGTCCAATAATTCAGGAAAACTCGATCGGAATAGCTACTGGAAGCTTGCCGGTCACAACGCATCGAGAATTTGCTTCGTCGGAATCCGACGAATTTTTACTGATTTCCCTAGGGGTACCCCTAGGGAAAATCACCAAAATCGAAAAATCGTAAAAAGTGGTAAAATTTTTGATCCGAGTCCAATAATTCAGGAAAACTCGATCGGAATAGCTACTGTAAGCTTGCCGGTTACAACGCAACGAGAATTGGTTTCATCGTAATCCGACGAATTTTAACGGATTTTCCCTAGAGGTACCCCTAGGAAAAATCACCAAAATCGAAAAATCGTAAAAAGTGGTGAAATTTTTGATCCGAGTCCAATAATTCAGGAAAACTCGATCGGAATAGCTACTGGAAGCTTGCCGGTCACAACGCATCGAGAATTTGCTTCGTCGGAATCCGACAAATTTTTACGGATTTCCGTAGGGGTACCCCTAGGAAAAATCACCAAAATCGAAAAATCGTAAAAAGTGGTAAAATTTTTGATCCGGGTCCAATAATTCAGGAAAACTCGATCGGAATAGCTACTGGAAGCTTGCCGGTCACAACGCATCGAGAATTGGCTTCGTCGGAATCCGACGAATTTTTACTGATTTTCCTAGGGGTACCCCTAGGGAAAATCACCAAAATCGAAAAATCGTAAAAAGTGGTAACATTTTGGATCCGAGTCCAATAATTCAGGAAAACTCGATCGGAATAGCTACTGGAAGCTTGCCGGTCACAACGCATCGAGAATTGGCTTCGTGGGAATCCGTCGAATTTTTACGGATTTCCCTAGGGGTACCCCTAGGGAAAATCACCAAAATCGTAAAAAGTGGTGAAATTTTTGATTCGAGTCAAATAATTCAGGAAAACTCGATTGGAATAGCTACTGGAAGCTTGCCGGTCACAACGCATCGAGCATTGGCTTCGTCGGAATATGACGAATTTTTACGGATTTCCCTAGGGGTACCCCTATGGAAAATCGTCAAAATCGAAAAATCGTAAAAAGTGGTGAACTTCTGGATCCGAGTCAATTAATTCAGGAAAACTCGATCGGAATAGCTACTGGAAGCTTGCCGGTCAAAACGCATCGAAAATTGGCTTCACTTCGTCGGAATGCGACGAATTTTTACGGATTTCCCTAGGGGTACCCCTAGGGAAAATCACCAAAATCGAAAAATCGTAAAAAGTGGTGAAATTTTGGATCCGAGTCAATTAATTAAGGAAAACTCGATCGGAATAGCTACTGGAAGCTTGCCCGTCACAACGAATCGAGAATTGGCTTCGCTTCGTCGGAATGCGACGAATTTTTACGGATTTCCCTAGGGGTACCCCTAGGAAAAATCACCAAAATCGAAAAATTGTAAAAAGAGGTGAAATTTTTGATCCGAGTCCAATAATTCAGGAAAACTCGATCGGAATGGCTACTGGAAGCTTGCCGGTCACAACGCATCGAGAATTTACTTCGTCGGAATCCGACGAATTTTTACGGATTTCCGTAGGGGTACCCCTAGGAAAAATCACCAAAATCGAAAAATCGTAAAAAGTGGTAAAATTTTTGATCCGGGTCCAATAATTCAGGAAAACTCGATCGGAATAGCTACTGGAAGCTTGCCGGTCACAACGCATCGAGAATTGGCTTCGTCGGAATCCGACGAATTTTTACTGATTTCCCTAGGGGTACCCCTAGGGAAAATCACCAAAATCGAAAAATCGTAAAAAGTGGTAACATTTTTGTATCCGAGTCCAATAATTCAGGAAAACTCGATCGGAATAGCTACTGGAAGCTTGCCGGTCACAACGCATCGAGAATTGGTTTCGTGGGAATCCGTTGAATTTTTACGGATTTCCCTAGGGGTACCCCTAGGGAAAATCACCAAAATCGTAAAAAGTGGTGAAATTTTTGATTCGAGTCAAATAATTCAGGAAAACTCGATTGGAATAGCTACTGGAGGCTTGCCGGTCACAACGCATCGAGCATTGACTTCGTCAGAATATGACGAATTTTTACGGATTTCCCTAGGGGTACCCCTATGGAAAATCGTCAAAATCGAAAAATCGTAAAAAGTGGTGAACTTCTGGATCCGAGTCAATTAATTCAGGAAAACTCGATCGGAATAGCTACTGGAAGCTTGCCGGTCAAAACGCATCGAAAATTGGCTTCACTTCGTCGGAATGCGACGAATTTTTACGGATTTCCCTTGGGGTACCCCTAGGGAAAATCACCAAAATCGAAAAATCGTAAAAAGTGGTGAAATTTTGGATCCGAGTCAATTAATTAAGGAAAACTCGATCGGAATAGCTACTGGAAGCTTGCCGGTCACAACGAATCGAGAATTGGCTTCGCTTCGTCGGAATGCGATGAATTTTTACGGATTTCCCTAGGGGTACCCCTAGGAAAAATCACCAAAATCGAAAAATTGTAAAAAGAGGTGAAATTTTTGATCCGAGTCCAATAATTCAGGAAAACTCGATCGGAATAGCTACTGGAAGCTTTCCGGTCACAACGCATCGAGAATTGGCTTCGCTTCGTCGGAATGCGACGAATATTTACGGATTTCCATAGGGGTACCCCTAGGAAAAATCACCAAAATCGAAAAATAGTAAAAAGTGGTAAAATTTTTTATCCGAGTCCAATAATTTAGGAAAACTCGATCGGAAGAACTACTGTAAGCTTTCCGGTCACAACCCATCGAGAATTGGCTTCGTCGAAATCCGGCGAATTTTAACGGATTTCCCTAGGGGTACCCCTAGGGAAAATCACAAAAATCGAAAAATCGTAAAAAGTGGTGAAATTTTGGATCTGAGTCAATTAATTCAGGAAAACTCGATCGGAATAGCTACTGGAAGCTTGCCGGTCACAACGCATCGAGAATTGGCTTCGTTTCGTCGGAATGCGACGAATTTTTACGGATTTTCCTAGAGGTACCCCTAGAAAAAATCACCAAAATCGAAAAATCGTAAAAAGTGGTGAAATTTTTGATCCGAGTCCAATAATTCAGGAAAACTCGATCGGAATAGCTACTGGAATCGAGAATTGGTTTCGTCGGAATCCAATGAATTTTTACGGATTTTCCTAGGGGTACCCCTAGGGAAAATCACCGAAATCGAAAAATCGTAAAAAGTGGTAAAATTTTGGTTCCGAGTCCAATAATTCAGGAAAACTCGATCGGAATAGCTACTGGAAGCTTGCCGGTCACAACGCATCGAGAATTGGCTTCGTGGGAATCCGACGAATTTTTACGGATTTCCCTAGGGGTACCCCTAGGGAAAATCACCAAACTCGTAAAAAGTGGTGAAATTTTTGATCCGAGTCAAATAATTCAGGAAAACTCGATTGGAATAGCTACTGGAAACTTGCCGGTCACAACGCATCGAGCATTGGCTTCATGGGAATCCGACGAATTTTTACGGATTTTCCTAGGGATACCCCTAGGGAAAATCACCAAAATCGTAAAAAGTGGTGTTTTTTTTCATCCGAGTCCAATAATTCAGGAAAACTCGATTGGAATAGCTACTGGAAGCTTGCCGGTCACAACGCATCGAGCATTGGCTTCGTCGGAATCCGACGAATTTTTACGGATTTCCCTAGGGGTACCCCTATGGAAAATCGCCAAAATCGAAAAATCGTAAAAAGTGGTGAAATTTTGGATCCGAGTCCAATAATTCAGGAAAACTCGATCGGAATAGCTACTGGAAGCTTGCCGGTCACAACGCATCGAGAATTGGTTTCGTCGGAATCCGACGAATTTTTACGGATTTCCCTAGGGTTACCCCTAGGGAAAATAATAAAAATCGTAAAAAGTAGTGAAATTTTGGATCCGAGTCAATTAATTCAGGAAAACTCGATCAGAATAGCTACTGGAAGCTTGCCGGTCACAACGCATCGAGAATTGGCTTCGTTTCGTCGGAATGAGACGAATTTTTACGGATTTCCCTAGAGGTACCCCTAGGAAAAATCACCAAAATCGAAATATCGTAAAAAGTGGTGAAATTTTTAATACGGGTCCAATAATTCAGGAAAACTCGATCGGAATAGCTACTGGAAGCTTGCCGGTCACAACGCTTCGAGAATTGGTTTCGTCGGAATCCGACGAATTTTTACTGATTTCCGTAGGGGTACCCCTAGGGAAAATCACCAAAATCGGAAAATGTGTTAAAATTTTGGATACGAGTCCAATAATTCAGAAAAACTCGATCGGAATAGCTACTGGAAGCTTGCCGGTCACAACGCATCGAGAATTGGCTTCGTGGGAATCCGACGAATTTTTACGGATTTCCCTAGGGGTACCCCTAGGGAAAATCACCAAAATCGTAAAAAGTGGTGAAATTTTTGATCCGAGTCAATTAACTCAGGAAAACTCGATCGGAATAGCTACTGGAAGCTTGCCGGTCACAACGCATCAAAAATTGGCTTCACTTCGTCGGAATGCGATGAATTTTTACGGATTTCCCTAGGGGTACCCCTAGGAAAAATCACCAAAATCGAAAAATCGTAAAAAGTGGTGAAATTTTAGATCCGAGTCAATTAATTAAGGAAATCTCGATCGGAATAGCTACTGGAAGCTTGCCGGTCACAACGAATCGAGAATTGGCTTCGCTTCGTCGGAATGCGACGAATTTTTACGAATTTCCCTAGGGGTACCCCTAGAAAAAATCACCAAAATCGAGAAATCGTAAAAAGTGGTGAAATTTTTGATCCGAGTCCAATAATTCAGGAAAATTCGATCGGAATAGCTACTGGAAGCCTTCCGGTCACAACGCATCGAGAATTGGCTTCGTCGGAATCCGACGAATTTTTACGGATTTCCGTAGGGGTACCCCTAGGAAAAATCACAAAAATCGAAAAATCGTAAAAAGTGTTAAAATTTTTGATCCGAGTCCAATAATTCAGGAAAACTCGATCGGAATAGCTACGGTAAGCTTGCCAGTCACAACGCATCGAGAATTGGCTTCGTTTCATCGGAATGCGAAGAATTTTTACGAATTTCCCCAAAGGTACCCCTAGGAAAAATCACCAAAATCGAAAAATCGTAAAAAGCGGTGAAATTTTTGATCCGAGTCCAATAATTCAGGAAAACTCGATCGGAATAGCTACTGGAAGCTTGCCGGTCACAACGCAACGAGAATTTGCTTCATCGGAATCCGACGAATTTTTACGAATTTCCGTAGGGGTACCCCTAGGAAAAATCACCAAAATCGAAAAATCGTAAAAAGTGGTAAAATTTTTGATCCGACTCCAATAATTCAGGAAAACTCGATCGGAATAGCTACTGTAAGCTTGCCGGTAACAACGCATCGAGAATTGGCTTCGTCGTAATCCGACGAATTTTAACGGATTTTCCCTAGAGGTACCCCTAGGAAAAATCACCAAAATCGAAAAATCGTAAAAAGTGATGAAATTATTCATCAGGGTCCAATAATTCAGGAAAACTCGATCGGAATAGCTACTGGAAGCTTGCCGGTCACAACGCATCGAGAATTGGCTTCGTTGGAATCCGACAAATTTTTACTGATTTCCCTAGGGGTACCCCTAGGGAAAATCACCAAAATCAAAAAATCGTAAAAAGTGGTAAAATTTTTGATCCGAGTCCAATAATTCAGGAAAACTCGATCGGTATAGCTACTGGAAGCTTGCCGGTCACAACGCATCGAGAATTGGCTTCGTGGGAATCCGACGAATTTTTACGGATTTCCCTAGGGGTATCCCTAGGGAAAATCACCAAAATCGTAAAAAGTGGTGAAATTTTTGATCCGAGTCAAATAATTCAGGAAAACTCGATTGAAATAGCTACTGGAAGCTTGCCGGTCACAACGCATCGAGCATTGGTTTCGTCGGAATACGACGAATTTTTACGGATTTCCCTAGGGGTACCCCTATGGAAAATCGTCAAAATCGAAAAATCGTAAAAAGTGGTGAAATTTTTGATCCGAGTCAATTAATTCAGGAAAACTCGATCGGAATAGCTACTGGAAGCTTGCCGGTCAAAACGCATCGAAAATTGGCTTCACTTCGTCGGAATGCGACGAATTTTTACGGATTTCCCTAGGGGTACCCCTAGGAAAAATCACCAAAATCGAAAAATCGTAAAAAGTGGTGAAATTTTAGATCCGAGTCAATTAATTAAGGAAAACTCGATCGGAATAGCTACTGGAAGCTTGCCGGTCACAACGCATCGAGAATTGGCTTCGCTTCGTCGGAATGCGACGAATTTTTACGGATTTCCCTAGGGGTACCCCTAGGAAAAATCACTAAAATCGAAAAATCGTAAAAAGTGGTGAAATTTTTGATCCGAGTCTAATAATTCAGGAAAACTCGATCGGAATAGCTACTGGAAGCTTGCCGGTCACAACGCATCGACAATTGGCTTCGTCGGAATCCGAAGAATTTTTACGGATTTCCCTAGAAGTACCCCTTGTAAAAATCACCAAAATCGAAAAATCGTAAAAAGTGGTGAAATTTTGGATCCGACTCCAATAATTCAGGAAAACTCGATAGGAATTGCTACTATAAGCTTGCAGATCACAATGACTCGAGAATTCGATTCGTCGAAATCTGACGAATTTTTACGGATTTCCCTAGAGGTACCCCTAGGGAAAATCACCAAAATCGAAAAATCGTAAAAAGTGGTAAAATTTTGGAACCGAGTCCAATAATTCCAGAAAACTCGATCGGAATAGCTACTGGAAGCTTGCCGGTCACAACGCATCAAGAATTGGCTTCGCTTCGTCGGAATGCGACGAATTTTTACAGATTTCTTTAGGGGTACCCATAGGAAAAATCACCAAAATCGAAAAATCGTAAAAAGTGGTGAAATTTTTGATCAGAGTCCAATAATTCAGGAAAACTAGATCGGAATAGCTACTGGAAGCTTGCCGGTCACAACGCATCAAGAATTGGCATCGTCGGAATTCGACGAATTTTTACGGATTTCCCTAGGGGTACCCCTAGGGAAAATCACCAAAATCGTAAAAAGTGGTGAACTTTTGGATCCGAGTCCAATAATTCAGGAAAACTCGATAGGAATAGCTACTAAAAGCTTGCCGGTCACAACGCATCGAGAATTGGCTTCGTCGAAATCCGACGAATTTTAAAGGATTTCCCTAGGGGTACCGCTAGGAAAAATCACCAAAATCGAAAAATCGTAAAAAGTGGTAAAATTTTGAATTCGGGTCCAATAATTTGGGAAAACTCGATTAGAATATCTACTAGAAGCCTGCCGGTCACAACGCATCGAGAATTGGCTTCTTCGGAATCCGAAGAATTTTTACGGATTTCCCGAGCGGTACCCCTAGGACAAATCACCAAAATCGAAAAATCGTAAAAAGTGGTGAAATTTTGGATCCGAGTCAATTATTTCAGTAAAACTCGATCCGAATAGCTACTGGAAGCTTGCCGGTCACAACGCATCGAGAATTGGCTTCGCTTCGTCGAAATGCGACGAATTTTTACGGATTTCCCTAGGGGTACCCCTAGGAAAAACCACCAAAATCGAAAAATCGTAAAAACATGTAAAATTTTTGATCCGAGTCCAATAATTCAGGAAAACTCGATCGGAATAGCTACTGTAAGCTTGCCGGTCACAACGCATCGAGAATTGGCTTCGTCGGAATCCGATGAATTTTAACGGATTTCCCTAGGGGTACTCCTAGGGAAAATCACCAAAATCGTAAAAAGTGGTGAAATTTTTTATCCGAGTCTAATAATTCAGGAAAACTCGATCGGAATAGCTACTAGAAGCCTGCCGGTCACAACGCATCGAGAATTTGTTTCGTCGGAATCCGACGAATTTTTACGGATTTCCCTAGTGGTACCCATAGGGAAAATCACCAAAATCGAAAAATCGTAAAAAGTGGTGAAATTTTGGATCCGAGTCAATTAATTAAGGAAAACTCGATCGGAATAGCTACTGGAAGCTTGCCGGTCACAACGAATCGAGAATTGGCTTCGCTTCGTCGGAATGCGACGAATTTTTACGGATTTCCCTAGGGGTACCCCTAGGAAAAATCATCAAAATCGAAAAATCGTAAAAAGTTGTGAAATTTTTGATCCGAGTCCAATAATTCAGGAAAACTCGATCGGAATAGCTACTGGAAGCTTGCCGGTCACAACGCATCTAGAATTGGCTTCGCTTCGTCGGAATGCGACGAATTTTTACGGATTTCCGTAGGGGTGCCCCTAGGAAAAATCACCAAAATCGAAAAATCGCAAAAAGTGGTAAAACTTTTGATCCGAGTCCAATAATTCAGGAAAATTCGATCGGAATAGCTACTGTAAGCTTGCCGATCACAACGCATCGAGAATTGGTTTCTTCGGAATCCGACGAATTTTTACGGATTTCCCTAGGGGTACCCCTAGGGAAACTCACCAAAATCGAAAAATCGTAAAAAGTGTTGAAATTTTGGATCCAAGTCAATTAATTCAGGAAAACTCGATCGGAATAGCTACTGGAAGCTTGCCGGTCACAACGCATCGAGAATTGGTTTCGTCGGAATCCGACGAATTTTTATGGATTTCCATAGGGTTACCCCTAGGGAAAATAACCAAAATCGTAAAAAGTAGTGAAATTTTGGATCCGAGTCAATTAATTCAGGAAAACTCGATCGGAATAGCTACTGGAAGCTTGCCGGTCACAACGCATCGAGAATTGGCTTCGTTTCGTCGGAATGCGACGAATTTTTACGGATTTCCTTAGAGGTACCCCTAGGAAAAATCACCAAAATCGAAAAATCGTAAAAAGTGGTGAAATTTTTGATCCGGGTCCAATAATTCAGGAAAACTCGATCGGAATAGCTACTGGAAGCTTGCCGGTCACAACGCATCGAGAATTGGCTTCGTCGAAATTCGACGAATTTTTACTGATTTGCCTAGGGGTAACCCTAGGGAAAATCACCAAAATCGAAAAATCGTAAAAAGTGGTAAAATTTTGGATACGAGTCCAATAATTCAGGAAAACTCGATCGGAATAGCTACTGGAAGCTTGCCGGTCACAACGCATCGAGAATTGGCTTCGTGGGAATCCGACGAAGTTTTACGGATTTCCCTAGGGGTACCCCTAGGGAAAATCACCAAAATCGTAAAAAGTTATGAAATTTTTGATCCGAGTCAAATAATTCAGGAAAACTCGATTGGAATAGCTACTGGAAGCTTGCCGGTCACAACGCATCGAGCATTAGCTTCGTCGGAATCCGACGAATTTTTACGAATTTCCCTAGGGGTACCCCTATGGAAAATCGTCAAAATCGAAAAATCGTAAAAAGTGGTGAAATTTTGGATACGAGTCAATTAATTTAGGAAAACTCGATCGGAATAGCTACTGGAAGCTTGCCGGTCACAACGCATCGAAAATTGGCTTCACTTCGTCGGAATGCGACGAATTTTTACGGATTTCCCTAGGGGTACCCCTAGGAAAAATCACCAAAATCGAAAAATCGTAAAAAGTGGTGAAATTTTAGATCCGAGTCAATTAATTAAGGAAAACTCGATCGGAATAGCTACTGGAAGCTTGCCGGTCACAACGCATCGAGAATTGGCTTCGTTTCGTCGGAATGCGACGAATTTTTACGGATTTCCCTAGGGGTACCCCTAGGAAAAATCACCAAAATCGAAAAATCGTAAAAAGAGGTGAAATTTTTGATCCGAGTCCAATAATTCAGGAAAACTCGATCGGAATAGCTACTGGAAGCTTGCCGGTCACAACGCATCGAGAATTGGCTTCGTCGGAATCCGACGAATTTTTACGGATTTACGTAGGGGTACCCCTAGGAAAAATCACCAAAATCGAAAAATCGTAAAAAGTGGTAAAATTTTTGATCCGAGTCCAATAATTCAGGAAAACTCGATCGGAATAGCTATTTTAAGCTTGCCGGTCACAACGCATCGAGAATTGGCTTCGTCGTAATCCGACGAATTTTTACGGATTTCCGTAGGGGTACCTCTAGGAAAAATCACCAAAATCGAAAAATCGTAAAAAGTGGTGAAATTTTAGATCCGAGTCAATTAATTAAGGAAAACTCGATCGGAATAGCTACTGGAAGCTTGCCGGTCACAACGAATCGAGAATTCGCTTCGCTTCGTCGGAATGCGACGAATTTTTACGGATTTCCCTAGGGGTACCCCTAGAAAAAATCACCAAAATCGAAAAATCGTAAAAAGATGTGAAATTTTTGATCCGAGTCCAATAATTCAGGAAAACTCGATCGGAATAGCTACTGGAAGCTTGCCGGTCACAACGCACCGAGAATTGGCTTCGTCGGAATCCGACAAATTTTTACGGATTTACGTAGGGGTACCCCTAGGAAAAATCACCAAAATCGAAAAATCGTAAAAAGTGGTAAAATTTTTGATCCGAGTCCAATAATTCAGGAAAACTCGATCGGAATAGCTATTTTAAGCTTGCCGGTCACAACGCATCGAGAATTGGTTTCGTCGTAATCCGACGAATTTTTACGAATTTCCGTAGGGGTACCCCTAGGAAAAATCACCAAAATCGAAAAATCGTAAAAAGTGGTGAAATTTTAGATCAGAGTCAATTAATTAAGGAAAACTCGATCGGAATAGCTACTGGAAGCTTGCCGGTCACAACGAATCGAGAATTCGCTTCGCTTCGTCGGAATGCGACGAATTTTTACAGATTTCCCTAGGGGTACCCCTAGGAAAAATCACCAAAATCGAAAAATCGTAAAAAGAGGTGAAATTTTTGATCCAAGTCCAATAATTCAGGAAAACTCGATCGGAATAGCTACTGGAAGCTTGCCGGTCACAACGCATCGAGAATTGGTTTCGTCGGAATCCGACGAATTTTTACGGATTTACGTAGGGGTACCCCTAGGAAAAATCACCAAAATCGAAAAATCGTAAAAAGTGGTAAAATTTTTGATCCGAGTCCAATAATTCAGGAAAACTCGATCGGAATAGCTACTTTAAGCTTGCCGGTCACAACGCATCGAGAATTGGTTTCGTCGTAATCCGACGAATTTTAACGGATTTTCCCTAGGGGTACCCCTAGGAAAAATCAACAAAATCGAAAAATCGTAAAAAGTGGTGAAATTTTTGATCCGAGTCCAATAATTCAGGAAAACTCGATCGGAATAGCTACTGCAAGCTTGCCGGTCACAACGCATCGAGAATTGGTTTCGTCGGAATCCGACGAATTTTTACGGATTTACGTAGGGGTACCCCTAGGAAAAATCACCAAAATCGAAAAATCGTAAAAAGTGGTGAAATTTTTTATCCGAGTCCAATAATTCAGGAAAACTCGATCAAAATAGCTACTGTAAGCTTGCCGATCACAACGCATCGAGAATTGGTTTCATCGAAATCCGACGAATTTTTACGGATTTCCGTAGGTGTACCCCTAGGAAAAATCACCAAAATCGAAAAATCATAAAAAGTGGTAAAATTTTTGATCCGAGTCCAATAATTAAGGCAAACTCGTTCGGAATAGCTACTGTAAGCTTGCCGGCCACAACGCATCGAGAATTGGCTTCGTCGTAATCCGACGAATTTTTACGGATTTCCGTAGGGGTACCCCTAGGAAAAATCACCAAAATCGAAAAATCGTAAAAAGTGGTGAAATTTTGGATCCGAGTCAATTAATTCAGGAAAACTCGATCGGAATAGCTACTGGAAGCTTGCCGGTCACAACGCATTGAGAATTGGTTTCGTCGGAATCCGACAAATTTTTACGGATTTCCCTAGGGTTACCCCTAGGGAAAATAACAAAAATCGTAAAAAGTAGTGAAATTTTTGATCCGAGTCAATTAATTAAGGAAAACTCGATCGGAATAGATACTGGAAGCTTGCCGGTCACAACGAATCGAGAATTGGCTTCGCTTCGTCGGAATGCGACGAATTTTTACGGATTTCCCTAGGGGTACCCCTAAGAAAAATCACCAAAATCGAAAAATCGTAAAAAGTGGTGAAATTTTTGATCCGAGTCCAATAATTCAGGAAAACTCGATCGAAATTGCTACTGGAAGCTTGCCGGTCACAACGCATCGAGAATTGGCTTCGTCGGAATCCGACGAATTTTTACGGATTTCCGTAGGGGTACCCCTAGGAAAAATCACCAAAATCGAAAAATCGTAAAAAGTGGTAAAATTTTTGATCCGAGTCCAATAATTCAGGAAAACTCGATTGGAATAGCTACTGTAAGCTTGCCGGTCACAACGCATCGAGAATTGGCTTCGTCGTAATCCGACGAATTTTAACGGATTTTCCCTAGAGGTACCCCCTAGGAAAAATCACCAAAATCGAAATATCGTAAAAAGTGGTGAAATTTTTGATCCGAGTTCAATAATTCAGGAAAAATCGATCGGAATAGCTACTGGAAGCTTGCCGGTCACAACGCATCGAGAATTGGCTTCGTTGGAATCCGACGAATTTTTACGGATTTCCGTAGGGGTACCCCTAGAAAAAATCACCAAAATCGAAAAATCATAAAAAGTAGTTAAATTTTTGATCCGAGTCCAATAATTTAGGAAAACTCGATCGAAATAGCTACTGGAAGCTTGCCGGTCACAACGCATCGAGAACTGGCTTCGTCGAAATCCGAAGAATTTTTACGGATTTTCCTAGGGGTACCCCTAGGGAAAATTTCCAAAATCGTAAAAAGTGGTGAAATTTTGGATCCGAGTCCAATAATTCAGGAAAACTCAATAGGAATAGCTACTAGAAGCTTGCCGGTCACAACGCATCGAGAATTGGCTTCGTAAAAATCCGACGAATTTTTACGTATTTTCCTAGGGGTACCCCTAGGGAAAATCACCAAAATCGAAAAATCGTAAAAAGTGGTGAAATTTTGAATCCGAGTCCAATAATTCGGGAAAACTCGATCGGAATAGCTAGTAGAAGTCTGCCGGTCACAACGCATCGAGAATTGGATTCGTCGGAATGCGACGAATTTTTACGGATTTTCCAAGGGGTACCCCTAGGAAAAATCACCAAAATCGAAAAATCGTAAAAAGTGGTGAAATTTTATATCCGAGTTCAATAATTCAGGAAAACTCGATCGGAATAGCTACTGTAAGCTTGCCGGTCAGAACGCATCGAGAATTGGTTTCGTCGGAATCCGACGAATTTTTACGGATTTCCCTAGGGGTACCCCTAGGAAAAATCACCAAAATCGTAAAAAGTGGTGAAATTTTTGATCCGAGTCCAATAATTCAGGGAAACTCGATCGGAATAGCTACTGGAAGCCTGCCGGTCACAACGCATCGAGAATTTGCTTCGTCGGAATCCGACGAATTTTTACGGATTTCCCTAGGGGTACCCCTAGGGAAAATAACCAAAATCGTAAAAAGTGGTGAAATTTTGGATCCGAGTTCAATAATTCAGGAAAACTCGATAGGAATAGCTACTAGAAGCTTGCCGGTCACAACGCATCGAGAATTGATTTCGTCAAAATCCGATGAATTTTTACGGATTTCCCTAGGGGTACCCCTAGGGAAAATCAACAAAATCGAGAAATCGTAAAAAGTGGTGAAATTTTGAATCCGAGTCCAATAATTCGGGAAAACTCGATCGGAATAGGTTCTAGAAGCCTGCCGGTCACAACGCATCGAGAATTGTATTCGTCGGAATCCGACGAATGTTTACGGATTTTCCTAGGGGTACCCCTAGGGAAAATCACCAAAATCGAAAAATCGTAAAAAGTGGTGAAATTTTGGATCCGAGTAAATTAATTCAGGAAAACTCAATCGGAATAGCTACTGGAAGCTTGCCGGTCACAACGCATCGAGAATTGGCTTCGCTTCGTCGGAATGCAACGAATTTTTACGGATTTCCCTAGGGGTACCCCTAGGAAAAATCACCAAAATCGAAAAATAGTAAAAAGTGGTGAAATTTTTGATCCGAGTCCAATAATTCAGGAAAACTCGATCGGAATAGGTACTGGAAGCTTGCCGGTCACAACGCATCGAGAATTGGCATCGTCTGAATCCGACGATTTTTTACGGATTTCCCTAGGGGTACCCCTAGGGAAAATCACCAAAATCGTAAAAAGTGGTGAAATTTTGATCCGAGTCCAGTAATTCAGGAAAACTCGATAGGAATAGCTACTAGAAGCTTGCCGCTCACAACGCATCGAGAATTTGATTCGTCGAAATCCGACGAATTTTTACGGATTTCCCTAGGGGTACCCCTAGGAAAAATCACAAAAATCGAAAAATCGTAAATAGTGGTGAAATTTTTTATCCGAGACCAATAATTCAGGAAAAATCGGTCAGAATAGCTACTGGAAGCTTGTCGGTCACAACGCATCGAGAATTGGATTCATCGGAATCCGACGAATTTTTACGTATTTCCCTAGGGACCCCTAGGAAAAATCACCAAAATCGAAAAATCGTAAAAAGTGGTGAAATTTTTTATCCGAGTCCAATAATTCAGGAAAACTCGATCGGAATAGCTACTGGAAGCTTGCCGGTCACAACGCATCGAGAATTGGCTTTGTCGGAATCCGACAAATTTTTACCCCTAGGGAAATTCACCAAAATCGTAAAAAGTGGTGAAATTTTGGATCCGAGTCCAATAATTCGGGAAAACTCGATCGGAATATCTACTAGAAGCCTGCCGGTCACAACGCATCGAGAATTGTCTTCGCTTCGTTAGACTGCGACGAATTTTTCCGGATTTTCCTAGGGGTACCCCCAGGAAAAATCACCAAAATCAAAAAATCGTAAAAAGTGGTGAAATTTTTTATCCGAGTCCAATAATTCAGGAAAACTCGATAGCAATAGCTACTGAAAGCTTGCCGGTCACAACGCATCGAGAATTGGCTTCGTAGGAATGTGACGAATTTTTACGGATTTCCCTAGGGCACCCCTAGGAAAAATTACTAAAATCGAAAAATCGTAAAAAGTGGTAAAATTTTGGATCCCAGTCCAATAATTCAGGAAAGCTCGATCGGAATAGCTACTGGAAGCTTGCCGGTCACAACGCATCGAGAATTGGCTTCGCCGAAAGTCGACGAATTTTTACGGATTTCCCTAGGGGTACCCCTTGGGAAAATAACCAAAATAGAAAAATCGTAAAAAGTGGTGAAATTTTAGACCCGAGTCAAATAATTCAGGAAAACTCGAGCGGAATAGATACTGGATGCTTGCCGGTCACAACGCATCGAGAATTGGATTCGCCGGAATCCGACGAATTTTTACGGATTTTCCTAGGGCTACCCCTAGAGAAAATCACCAAAATCGTAAAAAGTTGTAAAATTTTGGATCCGAGTACAATAATTCAGAAAAACTCGATCGGAATTGCTACTGGAAGCTTGCCGGTCACAACGCATCGAGAATTGGTTTCGTCGGAATCCGACGAATTTTTACGGATTTTCCTAAGGGTACCCCTAGGGAAAATCACCAAAATCGTAAAAAGTGGTGAAATTTTTGATCCGAGTCCAATAATTCAGGAAAACTCGATAGGAATAGCTACTAGAAGGTTGCAGATCACATTGCATCGAGAATTGGCTTCGTCGAAATCCGACGATTTTTTACGGATTTCCCTAGGGGGTACCCCTAGGGAAAATCACCAAAATCGAAAAATCGTAAAATGTGGTAAAATTTTGAATACGAGTCCAATAATTCAGGAAAACTCAATCGAAATAGCTATTAGAAGCATGCGGTCACAATGCATCGAGAATTGGCTTCGTCGAAATCCGACGAATTTTTACCGATTTCCCTAGGGGTACCCCTAGGGAAAATCACCAAAATCGTAAAAAGTGGTGAAATTTTGGATCCGAGTCCAATAATTCAGGAAAACTCGATAGGAATTGCTACTATAAGCTTGCAGATCACAATGACTCGAGAATTCGATTCGTCGAAATCCGACGAATTTTTACGGATTTCCCTAGAGGAATCACCAAAATCGAAAAATCGTAAAAAGTGGTGAAATTTTGAATCCGAGTCCAATAATTCAGGAAAACTCGATCGGAATAGCTACTGGAAGCTTGCCGGTCACAACGCATCGAGAATTGAGTTAGTCGGAATTCGACGAATTTTTACGGATTTTCCTAGGGGTACCCCTAGGGAAAATTACCAAAATCGTAAAAAGTTGTGAAATTTTTGATCCGAGTCCAATAATTCAGGAAAACTCGATAGGAATAGCTACTAGAAGCTTGCCGGTCACAACCCATTGAGAATTGGTTTCGTCGAAATTCGATGAATTTTTACGGATTTCCCTAGGGGTACCCCTAGGAAAAATCTCAAAAATCTAAAAATCGTAAAAAGTGGTGAAATTTTGAATCCGAGTCCAATAATTCAGGAAAACTCGATCGGAATAGCTACTAGAAGCTTGCCGGTCACAACGCATCGAGAATTGGCTTCGTCGGATCCGACGAATTTTTACGGATTTCCCTCTGGGTACCCCTAGGGAAAATCACCAAAATCGAAAAATCGTAAAAACTGGTGAAATTTTTGATCCGAGTCAATTAATTCAGGAAAACTCGATCGGAATAGCTACTGGAAGCTTGCCGGTAACAACGCATCGAGAATTGGCTTCACTTCGTCGGAATGCGACGAATTGTTACGGATTTCGCTAGGGGTACCCCTTTGAAAAATCACCAAAATCGAAAAATCGTAAAAAGTGGTGAAATTTTTGATCCGAGTCTAATAATTCAGGAAGACTCGATCGGAATAGCTACTGGAAGCTTGCCGGTCACAACTCATCGAGAATTGACTTCGTCGGAATCCGACGAATTTTTACGGATTTCCCTAGAAGTACCCCTTGTAAAAATCACCAAAATCGAAAAATCGTAAAAAGTGGTGAAATTTTGGATCCGACTCCAATAATTCAGGAAAACTCGATAGGAATTGCTACTATAAGCTTGCAGATCACAATGACTCGAGAATTCGATTCGTCAAAATCTGACGAATTTTTACGGATTTCACTAGAGGTACCCCTAGGGAAAATCACCAAAATGGAAATATCGTAAAAAGTGGTGAAATTTTGGATCCGAGTCCAATAATTCCAGAAAACTCGATCGGAATAGCTACTGGAAGCTTGCCGGTCACAACGCATCAAGAATTGTCTTCGCTTCGTCGGAATGCGACGAATTTTTACAGATTTCCCTAGGGGTACCCATAGGAAAAATCACCAAAATGGAAAAATCGTAAAAAGTGGTGAAATTTTTGATCCGAGTCCAATAATTCAGGAAAACTCGATCGGAATAGCTTCTGGAAACTTGCCGGTCACAACGCATCGAGAATTGGCATCGCCGGAATTCGACGAATTTTTACGGATTTCCCTAGGGGTACCCCTAGGGAAAATCACCAAAATCGTAAAAAGTGGTGAACTTTTGGATCCGAGTCCAATGATTCAGGAAAACTCGATAGGAATAGCTACTAGAAGCTTGCCGGTCACAACGCATCGAGAATTGGCTTCGTCGAAATCCGACGAATTTTTAAGGATTTCCCTAGGGGTACCGTTAGGGAAAATCACCAAATTCGAAAAATCGTAAAAAGTGGTGAAATTTTGAATCCGAGTCCAATAATTTGGGAAAACTCGATCAGAATATCTACTAAAAGCCTGCCGGTCACAACGCTTCGAGAATTGGCTTCTTCGAAATCCGACGAATTTTTACGGATTTCCCTAGGGGTACCCCTAGGGAAAATCACCAAAATCTTAAAAAGTGGTGAAATTTTTGATCCGAGTCAAATAATTCAGGAAAACTCGATCGGAATAGCTACTGGAAACTTGCCGGTCACAACGCATCGAGAATTGGCTTCGTCGAAATCCGACGAATTTTTACGGATTTCCCTAGGGGTACCCCTAGGGAAAATTACCAAAATTGTAAAAAGTGGTGAAATTTTAGATCCGAGTCCAATAATTCAGGAAAACTCGATCGGAATATCTACTGCAAGTTTGCCGGTCACAACTCATCGAGAATTGGCTTCGTCGGAATCCGACGAATTTTTACGAATTTCCCTAGGGGTACCCCTAGGGAAAATCACCAAAATCGTAAAAAGTGGTGAAATTTTGGATCCGAGTCCAATAATTCAGGAAAATTCGATCTGAATAGCTACTGGAAGCTTGCCGGTCACAACGCATCGAGAATTGGCTTCGTCGGAATCCGACGAATTTTTATGGATTTCCCTAGGGGTACCCCTAGGGAAAATCACCAAAATCGTAAAAAGTGCTGAAATTTTGTATCCGAGTCCAATAATTCAGGAAAACTCGATCGGAATAGCTACTGGAAGCTTGCCGATCACAACGCATCGAGAATTGGTTTCGTCGGAATCCGACGAATTCTTACGGATTTCCCTAGGGGTACCCCTAGGGAAAATCACCAAAATCGTAAAAAGTGGTGAAATTTTGGATCCGAGTCAAATAATTCAGGAAAACTCGACCGAAATAGCTACTGGAAGCTTGCCGGTCACAACGCATCGAGAATTGGCTTCGTCGGAATTCGACGAATTTTTACGGATTTTGCTAGGTGTACCCCTAGGGAAAATCACCAAAATGGAAAAATCGTAAAAAGTGGTGAAATTTTGGATCCGAGTCAATTAATTCAGGAAAACTCGATCGGAATAGCTACTGGAAGCTTGCCGGTCACAACGCATCGAGAATTGGCTTCGCTTCATCGGAATGCGACGAATTTTTACGGATTTCCCTAGGGGTATCCCTAGGAAAAATCACCAAAATCGAGAAATCGTAAAAAGTGGTGAAATTTTTGATCCGAGTCCAATAATTCAGGAAAACTCGATCGGAATAGCTACTGGAAGCTTGCCGGTCACAACGCATCGACCATTGGCTGCGTCGGAATCCGATGAATTTTTACGGATTTCCCTAGGGGTACCCCTAGGAAAAATCACCAAAATCGAAAAATCGTAAAAAGGGGTGAAATTTTGGATCCGAGTCCAATAATTCAGGAAAACTCGATCGTAATAGCTACTGGAAGCTTGCCAGTCACAACGCATCGAGAATTGGATTCGTCGGAATCCAACGAATTTTTACGGATTTCCCTAGGGGTACCCCTAGGGAAAATCACCAAAATCGTAAAAAGTGTTGAAATTTTGGATCCGAGTCAAATAATTCAGGAAAACTCGATCAGAATAGCTACTGAAAACTTGCCGGTCACAACGCATCGAGAATTGGCTTCGTCGAAATCCGATGAATTTTTACGGATTTCCCTAGGGTTACCCCTAGGGAAAATCACCAAAATCGTAAAAAGTGGTGAAATTTTGGATCCGAGGCCAATAATTCAGGAAAACTCGATCAGAATAGCTACTGGAAACTTGCCGGTCACAACGCATCGAGAATTGGTTTCGTCGAAATTCGACGAATTTTTACGGATTTCCCTAGGGGTACCCCTAGGGAAAATAACTAAAATCGAAAAATCGTAAAAAGTGGTGAAATTTTGGACCCGAGTCAAATAATTCAGGAAAACTCGATCAGAATAGCTACTGGAAGCTTGCCGGTCTCAACGCATCGAGAATTGGATTCGTCAGAATTCGACAAATTTTTACGGATTTTCCTAGGGGTACCCCTAGGGAAAATCACCAAAATCGCAAAAAGTGGTGAAATTTTGGATCCGAGTACAATAATTAAGGAAAACTCGATCGGAATAGCTACTGGAAACTTGCCGGTCACAACGCATCGAGAATTGGCTTCGCTTCGTCGGAAGGCGACGAATTTTTACGGATTTTCCTACGGGTACCGCTAGGAAAAATCACCAAAATCGAAAAATCGTAAAAAGTGGTAAAAATTTTTATCCGAGTCCAATAATTCAGGAAAACTCGTTCGAAATAGCTGCTGGAAGCTTGCCGGTCACAACGCATCGAGAATTGGCTTCGTCGGAATCCGATGAATTTTTACGGATTTCCCTACCCCTAGGAAAAATCACCAAAATCGAAAAATCGTAAAAAGTGGTGGAATTTTTGTTCCGAGTCCAATAATTCAGGAAAACTCGATCAAAATAGCTACTGGAAGCTTGCCGGTCACAACGCATCATGAATTTGATTCGTCGGAATGTGACAAATTTTTACGGATTTCCCTAGGGGTACCCCCAGGAAAAATCACCAAAATCGAAAAATCGTAAAAAGTGGTGAAATTTTTTATCCGAGTCAAATAATTCAAGAAAACTCGATCGGAATAGCTACTGAAAGCTTTCTGGTCACAACGCATCGAGAATTGGCTTCGTCGAAATTCGACGAATTTTTACGGATTTCCCTAGGGAAAATCACCAAAATCATAAAAAGTGGTGAAATTTTGGATCCGAGTCCAATAATTCAGGAAAACTCTATCGGAATAGCTACTGGAAGCTTGCCGGTCACAACGCATCGAGAATTGGATTCGTCGGAATCCAACGAATTTTTACGGATTTCCCTAGGGGTACCCCTAGGAAAAATCACACAAATCATAAAAAGTGGTGAAATTTTGGATCCGAGTCCAATAATTAAGGAAAACTCGATCGGAATAGCTACTGGATGCTTGCCGGTCACAACGCAATGAGAATTGGCTTCGCTGCGTCGGAATGCGACGAATTTTTACGGATTTCCCTAGTGGTACCCCTAGGAAAAATCAACAAAATTTAAAAATCGTAAAAAGTTGTGAAATTTTTTATCCGAGTCCAATAATTTAGGAAAACTCGATCAGAATAGCTACTGGAGGCTTGCCGGTCACAACGCATCGAGAATTGGTTTCGTCGGAATCCGACGAATTTTTACGGATTTTCCAAGGGGTACCCCTAGGGAAAATCACAAAAATCGTAAAAATTGGTGAAATTTTTTATCCGAGTCAAATAATTCAGGAAAAGTCGATCGGAATAGCTACTGGAAACTTCCCGGTCACAACGCATCGAGAATTGTCTTCGTCGAAATCCGATGAATTCTTACGGATTTCCCTAGGCCTACCCCTAGGGAAAATCACCAAAATCGTAAAAAGTGGTGAAATTTTGGATACGAGTCCAATAATTCAGGAAAACTCGATCGGAATATCTACTGGAAGCTTGCCGGTCAAAACTCATCGAGAATTTGCTTCGTCGGAATCCGACGAATTTTTACGGATTTCCCTAGGGGTACCCCTAGGGAAAATCACCAAAATCGTAAAAAGTGGTGAAATTTTGGATCCGAGTCCAATAATTCAGGAAAACACGATCGGAATAGCTACTGGAAGCTTACCGGTCACAACGCATCGAGAATTGGCTTCTTCGGAATCCGACGAATTTTTATGGTTTTCCCTAGGGGTACCCCTAGGGAAAATCACCAAAATCGTAAAAAGTGCTGAAATTTTGTATCCGAGTCCAATAATTCAGGAAAACTCGATCGGAATAGCTACTGGAAGCTTGCCGGTCACAACGCATCGAGAATTGTTTTCGTCGAAATCCGACGAATTTTTACGGATTGCCCTAGGGGTACCCCTAGGGAAAATCACCAAAATCATAAAAAGTGGTGAAATTTAGAATCGGAGTCCAATAATTCAGGAAAACTCGATCGGAATATCTACTGAAAGCTTGCCGGTCACAACTCATCGAGAATTGGATTCGTCGAAATCCGACGAATTTTTACGGATTGCCCTAGGGGTACCCCTAGTGAAAATCACCAAAATCATAAAAAGTGGTGAAATTTTGGATCGGAGTCCAATAATTCAGGAAAACTCGATCGGAATATCTACTGGAAGCTTGCCGGTCACAACTCATCGAGAATTGACTTCGTCGGAATACGGCGAATTTTTACGGATTTCCCTAGGGGTACCCCTAGGGAAAATCACCAAAATCTTAAAAAGTGGTGAAATTTTTGATCCGAATCCAATAATTCAGGAAAACTCGATCGGAATAGATACTGGAAGTTTGCCGGTCACAACGCATCGAGAATTGGCTTCGTCGGAATCCGACGAATTTTTATGGATTTCCCTAGGGGTACCCCTAGGGAAAATCACCAAAATCGTAAAAAGTGCTGAAATTTTGTATCCGAGTCTAATAATTCAGGAAAACTCGATCGGAATAGCTACTGGAAGCTTGCCGGTCACAACGCATCAAGAATTGGCTTCGTCGGAATCCGACGAATTCTTACGGATTTCCCTAGGGGTACCCATAGGGAAAATCACCAAAATCGTAAAAAGTGGTGAAATTTTGGATCCGAGTCAAATAATTCAGGAAAACTCGATCGAAATAGCTACTAGAAGCTTGCCGGTCACAACGCATCGAGAATTATCTTCGTCGGAATCCGACGAATTTTTACGGATTTCGCTAGGGGTACCCCTAGGGAAAATAACCAAAATGGAAAAATCGTAAAAAGTGGTGAAATTTTGGATCCGAGTCAATTAATCCAGGAAAACTCGATCGGAATAGCTACTGGAAGCTTGCCGGTCACAACGCATCGAGAATTGGCTTCGCTTCGTCGGAATGCGACGAATTTTTACGGATTTCCCTAGGGGTATCCCTAGGAAAAATCACCAAAATCGAAAAATCGTAAAAAGTGGTGAAATTTTTGATCCGAGTCCAATAATTCAGGAAAACTCGATCGGAATAGCTACTGGAAGCTTGCCGGTCACAACGCATCGACCATTGGCTACGTCGGAATCCGACGAATTTTTACGGATTTCCCTAGGGGTATCCCTAGAAAAAATCACCAAAATCGAAAAATCGTAAAAAGTGGTGAAATTTTGGATCCGAGTACAATAATTAAGGAAAACTCGATCAGAATAGCTACTGGAAGCTTGCCGGTCTCAACGCATCGAGAATTAGATTCGTCAGAATCCGACAAATTTTTACGAATTTTCCTAGGGGTACCCCTAGGGAAAATCACCAAAATCGTAAAAAGTGGTGAAATTTGGATCCGAGTACAATAATTAAGGAAAACTCGATTGGAATAGCTACTGGAAACTTGCCGGTCACAACGCATCGAGAATTGGCTTCGCTTCGTCGGAATGCGACGAATTTTTACGGATTTCCCTAGGGGTACCCCTAGGAAAAATCACCAAAATAGAAAAATCGTAAAAAATGGTGAAATTTTGGATCCGAGTCCAATAATTCAGGAAAACTCGATCGAAATAGCTACTGGAAGCTTGCCGGTCACAACGCATCGAGAATTGGTTTCGTCGGAATCCGACGAATTTTTAAGGATTTCGCTAGGGGTACCCTTAGGAAAAATTACCAAAATGGAAAAATCGTAAAAAGTGATGAAATTTTTGATCCAAGTCAATTAATTCAGAAAAACTCGATCGGAATAGCTACTGCAAGCTTGCCGGTCACAACGCATCGAGAATTGGCTTCGCTTCTTCGGAATGCGACCTAGGGGTATCCCTAGGAAATATCACCAAAATCGAAAAATCGTAAAAAGTGGTGAAATTTTTGATCCGAGTCCAATAATTCAGGAAAACTCGATCGGAATAGCTACTGGAAGCTTGCCGGTCACAACGCATCGACCATTGGCTACGTCGAAATCCGATAAATTTTTACGGATTTCCCTAGGGATACCCCTAGGAAAAATCACCAAAATCGAAAAATCATAAAAAGTGGTGAAATTTTGGATCCGAGTCCAATAATTCAGGAAAACTCCATCGTAATAGCTACTGGAGGCTTGCCTGCCACAACGCATCGAGAATTGGATCCGTCAGAATCCGACGAATTTTTACGGATTTCTCTTGGGGTACCCCTAGGAAAAATCACCAAAATCGTAAAAAGTGGTGAAATTTTGGATCCGAGTCAAATAATTCAGGAAAACTCGATCGGAATAGCTACTGGAAACTTTCTTGTCACAACGCATCGAGAATTGGCTTCGTCGAAATCCGACGAATTTTTACGGATTTACCTAGGGGTACCGCTAGGGAAAATCACAAAAATCGTAAAAAGTTGTGAAATTTTGGATCCGAGTCCAATAATTCAGGAAAACTCGATCAGAATAGCTACTGGAAACTTGCCGGTCACAACGCATCGAGAATTGATTTCGTCGAAATTCGACGAATTTTTACGGATTTTCCTAGGGGTAACCTTAGGGAAAATAACCAAAATCGAAAATTCGTAAAAAGTGTTGAAATTTTGGACCCGAGTCGAATAATTCAGGAAAACTCGATCAGGATAGCTACTGGAAGCTTGCCGGTCTCAACGCATCGAGAATTGGATTCGTCAGAATCCGACAAATTTTTACGGATTTTCCTAGGGGTACCCCTAGGGAAAATCAACAAAATCGTAAAAAGTGATGAAATTTTGGATCCGAGTACAATAATTAAGGAAAACTCAATCGAAATAGCTACTGGAAACTTGCCGGTCACAACGCATCGAGAATTGGCTTCGTTTCGTCGGAATGCGACGAATTTTTACGGATTTTCCTAGGGGTACCCCTAGGAAAAATCACCAAAATCGATAAATCGTAAAAAGTGGTGAAATTTATTATCCGAGTCTAATAAGTCAGGAAAACTCGATCGGAATAGCTACTGGAAGCTTGCCGGTCACAACGCATCGAGAATTGCCTTCGTCGAAATCCGATGAATTTTTACGGATTTCCCTAGGGGTACCCCTAGGGAAAATCACCAAAATCGTAAAAAGTGGTGAAATTTTGGATCCGAGGCCAATAATTCAGGAAAACTCGATCAGAATAGCTACTGGAAACTTGCCGGTCACAACGCATCGAGAATTGGTTTCGTCGAAATTCGACGAATTTTTACGGATTTCCCTAGGGGTACCCCTAGGGAAAATAACTAAAATCGAAAAATCGTAAAATGTGGTGAAATTTTGGACCCGAGTCAAATAATTTAGGAAAACTCGATCAGAATAGCTACTGGAAGCTTGCCGGTCTCAACGCATCGAGAATTGGATTCGTCAGAATCCGACAAATTTTTACGGATTTTCCTAGGGGTACCCCTAGGGAAAATCACCAAAATCGCAAAAAGTGGTGAAATTTTGGATCCGAGTACAATAATTAAGGAAAACTCGATCGGAATAGCTACTGGAATCTTGCCGGTCACAACGCATCGAGAATTGGCTTCGCTTCGTCGGAAGGCGACGAATTTTTACGGATTTTCCTACGGGTACCGCTAGGAAAAATCACCAAAATCGAAAAATCGTAAAAAGTGGTAAAATTTTTTATTCGAGTCCAATAATTCAGGAAAACTCGATCGAAATAGCTGCTGGAAGCTTGCCGGTCACAACGCATCGAGAATTGGCTTCGTCGAAATCCGATGAATTTTTACGGATTTCCCTACCCCTAGGAAAAATCACTAAAATCGAAAAATCGTAAAAAGTGGTGGAATTTTTGTTCCGAGTCCAATAATTCAGGAAAACTCGATCGAAATAGCTACTGGAAGCTTGCCGGTCACAACGCATCATGAATTGGATTCGTCGGAATGTGACGAATTTTTACGGATTTCCCTAGGGGTACCCCCAGGAAAAATCACCAAAATCGAAAAATCGTAAAAAGTGGTGAAATTTTTTATCCGAGTCAAATAATTCAGGAAAACTCGATCGGAATAGCTACTGAGAGCTTTCCGGTCACAACGCATCGAGAATTGGCTTCGTCGAAATTCGACGAATTTTTACGGATTTCCCTAGGGAAAATCACCAAAATCATAAAAAGTGGTGAAATTTTGGATCCGAGTCCAATAATTCAGGAAAACTCTATCGGAATAGCTACTGGAAGCTTGCCGGTCACAACGCATCGAGAATTGGATTCGTCGGAATCCAACGAATTTTTACGGATTTCCCTAGGGGTACCCCTAGGAAAAATCACACAAATCATAAAAAGTGGTGAAATTTTGGATCCGAGTCCAATAATTAAGGAAAACTCGATCGGAAAAGCTACTGGAAGCTTGCCGGTCACAACGCAATGAGAATTGGCTTCGCTTCGTCGGAATGCGACGAATTTTTACGGATTTCCCTAGGGGTACCCCTAGGAAAAATCAACAAAATTTAAAAATCGTAAAAAGTTGTGAAATTTTTTATCCGAGTCCAATAATTTAGGAAAACTCGATCGGAATAGCTACTGGAGGCTTGCCGGTCACAACGCATCGAGAATTGGTTTCGTCGGAATCCGACGAATTTTTACGGATTTCCCAAGGGGTACCCCTAGGGAAAATCACAAAAATCGTAAAAATTGGTGAAATTTTTTATCCGAGTCAAATAATTCAGGAAAACTCGATCGGAATAGCTACTGGAAACTTCCCGGTCACAACGCATCGAGAATTGTCTTCGTCGAAATCCGATGAGTTCTTACGGATTTCGCTAGGGCTACCCCTAGGGAAAATCACCAAAATCGTAAAAAGTGGTGAAATTTTGGATACAAGTCCAATAATTCAGGAAAACTCGATCGGAATATCTACTGGAAGCTTGCCGGTCAAAACTCATCGAGAATTTGCTTCGTCGGAATCCGACGAATTTTTACGGATTTCCCTAGGGGTACCCCTAGGGAAAATCACCAAAATCGTAAAAAGTGGTGAAATTTTGGATCCGAGTCCAATAATTCAGGAAAACTCGATCGGAATAGCTACTGGAAGCTTGCCGGTCACAACGCATCGAGAATTGGCTTCTTCGGAATCCAACGAATTTTTATGGTTTTCCCTAGGGGTACCCCTAGGGAAAATTACCAAAATCGTAAAAAGTGCTGAAATTTTGTATCCGAGTCCAATAATTCAGGAAAACTCGATCGGAATAGCTACTGGAAGCTTGCCGGTCACAACGCATCGAGAATTGGTTTCGTCGAAATCCGACGAATTTTTACGGATTGCCCTAGGGGTACCCCTAGGAAAAATCACCAAAATCATAAAAAGTGGTGAAATTTTTTATCCGAGTCCAATAATTCAGGAAAACTCGATCGGAATAGCTACTGGAAACTTGACGGTCACAACGCATCGAGAATTGGCTTCGTCGAAATCCGACGAATTTTTACGGATTGCCCTAGGGGTACCCCTAGGGAAAATCACCAAAATCATAAAAAGTGGTGAAATTTTTGATCGGAGTCCAATAATTCAGGAAAACTCGATCGGAATATCTACTGGAAGCTTGCCGGTCACAACTCATCGAGAATTGGCTTCGTCGGAATACGACGAATTTTTACGGATTTCCCTAGGGGTACCCCTAGGGAAAATCACCAAAATCGTAAAAAGTGGTGAAATTTTGGATCCGAGTCAAATAATTCAGGAAAACTCGATCGAAATAGCTTCTAGAAGCTTGCCGGTCACAACGCATCGAGAATTGGCTTCGTCGGAATCCGACGAATTTTTATGGATTTCCCTAGGGGTACCCCTAGGGAAAATCACCAAAATCGTAAAAAGTGCTGAAATTTTGTATCCGAGTCCAATAATTCAGGAAAACTCGATTGGAATAGCTACTGGAAGCTTGCCGGTCACAACGCATCGAGAATTGGCTTCGTCGGAATCCGACGAATTCTTACGGATTTCCCTAGGGTTACCCCTAGGGAAAATCACCAAAATCGTAAAAAGTGGTGAAATTTTGGATCCGAGTCAAATAATTCAGGAAAACTCGATCGAAATAGCTACTGGAAGCTTGCCGGTCACAACGCATCGAGAATTGTCTTCGTCGGAATCCGAAGAATTTTTACGGATTTCCCAAGGGGTACCCCTAGGAAAAATCACCAAAATGGAAAAATCGTAAAAAGTGGTGAAATTTTGGATCCAAGTCAATTAATTCAGGAAAACTCGATCGGAATAGCTACTGGAAGCTTGCCGGTCAGAACGCATCGAGAATTGGCTTCGCTTCGTCGGAATGGGACGAATTTTTACCGATTTCCCTAGGGGTATCCCTAGGAAAAATCACCAAAATCGAAAAATCGTAAAAAGTGGTGATATTTTGGATCCGAGTCAAATAATTCAGGAAAACTCGATCGGAATAGCTACTGGAAGCTTGCCGGTCACAACGCATCGAGAATTGGCTTCGTCGGAATCCGACGAATTTTTACGGATTTCGCTAGGGGTACCCCTAGGGAAAATCACCAAAATGGAAAAATCGTAAAAAGTGGTGAAATTTTGGATCCGAGTCAATTAATTCAGGAAAACTCGATCGGAATAGCTACTGGAAGCTTGCCGGTCACAACGCATCGACCATTGGCTACGTCGGAATCCGACGAATTTTTACGGATTTCCCTAGGGGTACCACTAGGAAAAATCACCAAAATCGAAAAATCGTAAAAAGTGGTGAAATTTTTGATCCGAGTCCAATAATTCAGGAAAACTCGATCGGAATAGCTACTGGAAGCTTGCCGGTCACAACGCATCGAGAATTGGATTCGTCGGAATCCGACGAATTTTTACGGATTTTCCTAGGGGTACCCCTAGGGAAAATCACCAAAATCGTAAAAAGTAGTGAAATTTATGATCCGAGTCAAATAATTCAAGAAAGCTCGATCGGAATAGCTACTGGAAGCTTGCCGGTCACAACGCATCGAGAATTGGCTTCGTCGGAATCCGACGAATTTTTACGGATTTCGCTAGGAGTACCCCTAGGGAAAATCACCAAAATGGAAAAATCGTAAAAAGTGGTGAAATTTTGCATCCGAGTCAATTAATTCAGGAAAACTCGATCGGAATAGCTACTGGAATCCGACGAATTTTTACGGATTTCCCTTGGGGTACCCCTAGGAAAAATCACCAAAATCGAAAAATAGTAAAAAGTGGTGAAATTTTTGATCCGAGTCCAATAATTCAGGAAAACTATATCGGAATAGCTACTGGAAACTAGCCGGTCACAACGCATCAACCATTGGCTACGTCGGAATCCGAAGAATTTTTACGGATTTCCAAAGGGGTACCCCTAGGAAAAATCACCAAAATCGAAAAATCGTAAAAAGTGGTGAAATTTTTGATCCGAGTCCAATAATTCAGGAAAACTCGATCTTAATATCTACTGGAAGCTTGCCGGTCACAACTCATCGAGAATTGGCTTCGTCAGAATCCGACGAATTTTTACGGATTTTCCTAGGGGTACCCTTAGGGAAAATCACCAAAATCGTAAAAAGTGGTGAAATTTTGGATCCAAGTCCAATAATTCAGGAAAACTCGATCGGAATAGCTACTGGAAGCTTGCCGGTCACAACGCATCGAGAATTGGATTCGTCGGAATCCGACGAATTTTTACGGATTTCCGTAGGGGTACCCCTAGGGAAAATCACCAAAATCGTAAAAAGTGGTGAAATTTTTGATCCGAGTCAAATAATTCAGGAAAACTCGATCGGAATAGCTACTGGAAACTTGCCGGTCACAACGCATCGAGAATTGGCTTCGTCGGAATGCGACGAATTTTTACGGATTTCCCTAGGGGTACCCCTAGGAAAAATCACCAAAATCGAAAAATCGTAAAAAGTGGTGAAATTTTTGATCCGAGTCCATTAATTCAGGAAAACTCGATTGGAATAGCTGCTGGAAGCTTGCCGGTCACAACGCATCGAGAATTGGCTTCGTCGGAATCCGATTAATTTTTACGGATTTTCCTAGGGGTACCCCTAGGAAAAATCACCAAAATCGAAAAATCGTAAAAAGTGGTGGAATTTTTGTTCCAAGTCCAATAATTCAGGAAAACTCGATCGGAATAGCTAATGAAAGCTTTCCGGTCACAACGCATCGAGAATTGGATTCGTCGGAATTCGACGAATTTTTACGGATTTCCCTAGGGGTACCACTAGGGAAAATCACAAAAATCGTAAAAAGTGGTGAAATTTTTGATCCGAGTCAAATAATTCAGGAAAATTCGATCGGAATAGCTACTGGAACCTTGCCGGTCACAACGCATCGAGAATTGGATTCATCGGAATGCGACGAATTTTTACGGATTTCCCTAGGGGTACCCCTAGGGAAAATCACCAAAATTGTAAAAAGTGGTGAAATTTTGAATCCGAGTCCAATAATTAAGGAAAACTCGATCGGAATATCTACTGGAAGGTTGCCGGTCACAACTCATCGAGAATTGGCTTCGTCGGAATCCGACGAATTTTTACGGATTTTCCTAGGGGTGCCCCTTGGGAAAATCACCAAAATCGTAAAAAGTGGTGAAATTTTTTATCCGAGTCCAATAATTCAGGAAAACTTGATCGGAATAGCTACTGGAAGCTTGCCGGTCACAACGCATCGAGAATTGGTTTCGTCGGAATCCGACGAATTTTTATGGATTTCCCTAGGGGTACCCCTAGGGAAAATCACCAAAATCGTAAAAAGTGCTGAAATTTGTGTCCGAGTCCAATAATTCAGGAAAACTCGATCGGAATAGCTACTGGAAGCTTGCCGGTCACAACGTATCGCGAATTGGCTTCGTCGGAATCCGACGAATTCTTACGGATTTCCCTTGCGGTACCCCTAGGGAAAATCACCAAAATCGTAAAAAGTGGTGAAATTTTTGATCCGAGTCAAATAATTCGGGAAAACTCGATCGAAATAGCTACTGGAAGCTTGCCGGTCACAACTCATCGAGAATTGGCTTCGTCGGAATCCGACGAATTTTTACGGATTTCGCTAGGGGTACCCCTAGGGAAAATCACCAAAATGGAAAAATCGTAAAAAGTGGTGAAATTTTTGATCCGAGTCAATTAATTCAGGAAAACTCGATCGGAATAGCTACTGGAAGCTTGCCGGTCACAACGCATCGAGAATTGACTTCGCTTCGTCGGAATGCGACGCATTTTTACGGATTTCCCTAAGGGTATCCCTAGGAAAAATCACCAAAATCGAAAAATCGTAAAAAGTGGTGAAATTTTTTATCCGAGTCAAATAATTCAGGAAAACTCGATCGGAATAGCTACTGGAAGCTTGCCGGTCACAACGCATCAACCATTGGCTACGTCGGAATCCGAAGAATTTTTACGGATTTCCCAAGGGGTACCCCTAGGAAAAATCACCAAAATCGAAAAATCGTAAAAAGTGGTGAAATTTTTGATCCGAGTCCAATAATTCAGGAAAACTCGATCGTAATATCTACTGGAAGCTTGCCGGTCACAACTCATCGAGAATTGGCTTCGTCGGAATCCGACGAATTTTTACGGATTTTCCTAGGGGTACCCCTAGGGAAAATCACCAAAATCGTAAAAAGTGGTGAAATTTTGGATCAAAGTCCAATAATTCAGGAAAACTCGATCGGAATAGCTCATGGAAGCTTGCCGGTCACAACGCATCGAGAATTGGATTCGTCGGAATCCGACGAATTTTTACGGATTTCTCTAGGGGTACCCCTAGGGTAAATCACCAAAATCGTAAAAAGTGGTGAAATTTTGGATCCGAGTCAAATAATTCAGGAAAACTCGATCGGAATAGCTACTGGAAACTTGCAGGTCACAACGCATCGAGAATTGGCTTCGTCGAAATCCGACGAATTTTTACGGATTTCCCTAGGGGTACCCCTAGGGAAAATCACCAAAATCGTAAAAAGTGTTGAAATTTTGGATCCGAGTCCAATAATTCAGAAAAACTCGATCGGAATAGCTACTGGAAGCTTGCCGGTCACAATGCATCGAGAATTGGTTTCGTCGAAATTCGACGAATTTTTACGGATTTCCCTAGGGGTACCCCTAGGGAAAATAACCAAAATCGAAAAATCTTAAAAAGTGGTGAAATTTTGGACCCGAGTCAAATAATTCAGGAAAACTCGATCAGAATAGCTACTGGAAGCTTGCCGGTTTCAACGCATCAAGAATTGGATTCGTCAGAATCCGACAAATTTTTACGGATTTTCCTAGGGGTACCCCTTGGGAAAATCACCAAAATCGTAAAAAGTGGTGGAATTTTTGTTCCGAGTCCAATAATTCAGGAAAACTCGATCGAAATAGCTACTGGAAACTTGCCGGTCACAACGCATCATGAATTGGCCTCGTCGGAATGTGACGAATTTTTACGGATTTCCCTAGGGGTACCCCTAGGAAAAATCAACAAAATTTAAAAATCGTAAAAAGTTGTGAAATTTTTTATCCGAGTCCAATAATTCAGGAAAACTCGATCGGAATAGCTACTGGAAGCTTTCCGGTCACAACGTATCGAGAATTGGTTTCGTCGGAATCCAACGAATTTTTACGGATTTTCCTAGGGGTACCCCTAGGGAAAATCACCAAAATCGAAAAAAGTGGTGAAATTTTTGATCCGAGTCAAATAATTCAGGAAAACTCGATCGGAATAGCTACTGAAAACTTGCCGGTCACAACGCATTTAGAATTAGCTTCGTCGAAATCCGACTAATTTTTACAGATTTCCCTAGGGGTACCCCTAGGGAAAATCACCAAAATTGTAAAAAGTGGTTAAATTTTTGATCCGAGTCCAATAATTCAGGAAAACTCGATCGGAATATCTACTGGAAGCTTGCCGGTCACAACTCATCGAAAATTTGCTTCGTCGGAATCCGACGAATTTTTACGGATTTCCCTAGGGGTACCCCTAGGGAAAATAACCAAAATCGTAAAAAGTGGTGAAATTTTTGATCCGAGTCCAATAATTCTGGAAAACTTTATCGGAATAGCTACTGGAAGCTTGCCGGTCACAACGCATCGAGAATTGGCTTCGTCGAAATCCGACGAATTTTTATGGATTTCCCTAGGGGTACCCCTAGGGAAAATCACCAAAATAGTAAAAAAGTGCTGAAATTTTGTGTCCGAGTCCAATAATTCAGGAAAACTCGATCGGAATAGCTACTGGAAGCTTGCTGGTCACAACGCATCGAGAATTGGCTTCGTCGGAATCCGACGAATTCTTACGGATTTCCCTAAGGGTACCCCTAGAGAAAATCATCAAAATCGTAAAAAGTGGTGAAATTTTTGATCCGAGTCAAACAATTCAGGAAAACTCGATCGAAATAGCTACTGGAAGCTTGCCGGTCACAACGCATCGAGAATTGGCTTCGTCGGAAGCCGACGAATTTTTACGGATTTCGCTAGGGGTACCCCTAGGGAAAATCACCAAAATGGAAAAATCGTAAAAAGTGGTGAAATTTTGGATCCGAGTCAATTAATTCAGGAAAACTCGATCGGAATAGCTACTGGAAGCTTTCCGGTCAGAACGCATCGAGAATTGGCTTCGCTTCGTCGGAATGGGACGAATTTTTACCGATTTCCCTAGGGGTATCCCTAGGAAAAATCAAAAAAATCGAAAAATCGTAAAAAGTGGTGAAATTTATGATCCGAGTCCAATAATTCAGGAAAACTCGATCGGAATAGCTACTGGAAGCTTGCCGGTCACAACGCATCGACCATTGGCTACGTCGGAATCCAACGAATTTTTACGGATTTCCCCAGGGGTACCCCTAGGAAAAATCACCAAAATCGAAAAATCGTAAAAAGTGGTGAAATTTTGGATCCGAGTCCAATAATTCAGGAAAACTCGATCGGAATAGCTACTGGAAGCTTGCCGGTCACAACGCATCGAGAATTGGATTCGTCGGAATCCGACGAATTTTTACGGATTTCCCTAGGGGTACCCCTAGGGAAAATCACCAAAATCGTAAAAAGTAGTGAAATTTATGATCCGAGTCAAATAATTCAGGAAAACTCGATCGGAATAGCTACTGGAAGCTTGCCGGTCACAACGCATCGACCATTGGCTACGTCAGAATCTGACGAATTTTTACGGATTTCCCTAGGGGTACCCCTAGGAAAAATTACCAAAATCGAAAAATCATAAAAAGTGGTGAAATTTTGGATCCGAGTCCAATAATTCAGGAAAAATCGATCGGAATAGCTACTGGAAGCTTGCCGGTCACAACGCATCGAGAATTGGATTCGTCGGAATCTGACGAATTTTTACGGATTTTCCTAGGGGTACCCCTAGGGAAAATCACCAAAATCGTCAAAAGTGGTGAAATTTTTGATCCGAGTCAAATAATTCAGGAAAACTCAATCGGAATAGCTACTGGAAACTTGCCGGTCACAACGCATCGAGAATTGGTTTCGTCGAAATCCGACGAATTTTTACGGATTTTCCTAGGGGTACCCCTAGGGAAAATCACCAAAATCGTAAACAGTGATGAAATTTTTGATCCGAGTCCAATAATTCAGGAAAACTCGATCAGAATAGCTACTGGAAGCTTGCCGGTCACAATGCATCGGGAATTGGTTTCGTCGAAATTTGACGAATTTTTACGGATTTCCCTAGGGGTACCCCTAGGGAAAATAACCAAAATCGTAAAAAAGTGGTGAAATTTTGGACCCGAGTCAAATAATTCAGGAAAACTCGATCAGAATAGCTACTGGAAGCTTGCCAGTCTCAACGCATCGAGAATTGGATTCGTCAGAATCCGACAAATTTTTACGGATTTTCCTAGGGGTACCCCTAGGAAAAATCACCAAAATCGTAAAAAGTGGTGAAATTTTTTATCCGAGTACAATAATTAAGGAAAACTCGATTGGAATAGCTACTGGAAACTTGCCGGTCACAATGCATCGAGAATTGGCTTCACTTCGTCGGAATGCGACGAATTTTTACGGATTTCACTAGGGGTGCCCCTAGGAAAAATCACCAAAATCAAAAAATCGTAAAAAGTTGTGAAATTTTGCATCCAAGTCCAATAATTCAAGAAAACTCGATCGGAATAGCTACTGGAAGATTGCCGGTCACAACGCTTCGAGAATTGGATTCGTCGGAATCCGACGAATTTTTACGGATTTCCCTAGGGGTACCCCTAGGGAAAATCACCAAAATTGTAAAAAGTGGTGAAATTTTGGATCCGAGTCCAATAATTCAGGAAAACTCGATCGGAATATCTACTGGAAGCTTGCCGGTCACAACTCATCGAGAATTGGCTTCGTCGGTATCCGACGAATTTTTACGGATTTCCCTAAGGGTACCCCTAGGGAAAATCACCAAAATCGTAAAAAGTGGTGAAATTTTTTATCCGAGTCCAATAATTCAGGAAAACTCGATTGGAATAGCTACTGGAAGCTTTCCAGTCACAACGCATCGAGAATTGGCTTCGTCGGAATCCGATGAATTTTATGGATTTCCTTAGGGTTACCCCTAGGGAAAATCACCAAAATCGTAAAAAGTGCTGAAATTTTTTGTCCGAGTCCAATAATTCAGGAAAACTCGATCGGAATAGCTACTGGAAGCTTGCCGGTCACAACGCATCGAGAATTGACTTCGTCGAAATCCGACGAATTCTTACGGATTTCCCTAGGGGTACCCCTAGAGAAAATCACCAAAATCGTAAAAAGTGGTGAAATTTTGGATCCGAGTCAAACAATTCAGGAAAACTCGATCGAAATAGCTACTGGAAGCTTGCCGGTCACAACGCATCAAGAATTGGCTTCATCGGAATCCGACGAATTTTTACGGATTTCGCTAGGGGTACCCCTAGGGAAATTCACCAAAATGGAAAAATCGTAAAAAGTGGTGAAATTTTGGATCCGAGTCAATTAATTCAGGAAAACTCGATCGGAATAGCTACTGGAAGCTTGCCGGTCAGAACGCATCGAGAATTGGCTTCGTTTCGTCGGAATGGGACGAATTTTTACCGATTTCCCTATGGGTATCCCTAGGAAAAATCACCAAAATCGAAAAATCGTAAAAAGTGATGAAATTTTTGATCCGAGTCCAATAATTCAGGAAAACTCGATCGGAATAGCTACTGGAAGCTTGCCGGTCACAACGCATCGACCATTGGCAACGTCGGAATCCGACGAATTTTTACGGATTTCCCTAGGGGTACCCCTAGGAAAAATCACCAAAATCGAAAAATCGTAAAAAGTGGTGAAATTTTTGATCCGAGTCCAATAATTCAGGAAAACTCGATCGGAATAGCTACTGAAAGCTTGCCGGTCACAACGCATCGAGAATTGGATTCGTCGGAATCCGACGAATTTATACGGATTTCCCTAGGGGGTACCCCTAGGGAAAATCACCAAAATCGTAAAAAGTAGTGAAATTTATGATCCGAGTCAAATAATTCAGGAAAACTCGATCGGAATAGCTACTGGAAGCTTGCCGGTCACAACGCATCGAGAATTGGCTTCGTCGGAATCAGACGAATTTTTACGGATTTCGCTAGGGGTACCCCTAGGGAAAATCACCAAAATGGAAAAATCGTAAAAAGTGGTGAAATTTTGGATCCGGGTCAATTAATTCAGGAAAACTCGATCGGAATAGCTACTGGAAGCTTGCCGGTCACAACGCATCGACCATTGGCTACGTCGGAATCCGATGAATTTTTACGGATTTCCCTAGGGGTACCCCTAGGTAAAATCACCAAAATCGAAAAATCGTAAAAAGTGGTGAAATTTTGGATCCGAGTCCAATAATTCAGGAAAACTCGATCGGAATAGCTACTGGAAGCTTGCCGGTCACAACGCATCGAGAATTGGATTCGTCGGAATCCGACGAATTTTTACGGATTTTCCTAGGGGGTACCCCTAGGGAAAATCACCAAAATCGTAAAAAGTAGTGAAATTTATGATCCGAGTCAAATAATTCAGGAAAACTCGATCGGAATAGCTACTGGAAGCTTGCCGGCCACAACGCATCGAGAATTGGCTTCGTCGAAATCCGACGAATTTTTACGGATTTCGCTAGGGGTACCCCCAGGGAAAATCACCAAAATGGAAAAATCATAAAAAGTGGTGAAATTTTGGATCCGAGTCAATTAATTCAGGAAAACTCGATCGGAATAGCTACTGGAATCCGACGAATTTTTACGGATTTTCCTAGGGGTACCCCTAGGAAAAATCACCAAAATCGAAAAATCGTAAAAAGTGGTGAAATTTTTGATCCGTGTACAATAATTCAGGAAAACTATATCGGAATAGCTACTGGAATCTAGCCTGTCACAACGCATCAACCATTGGCTACGTCGGAATCCGAAGAATTTTTACGGATTTTCCAAGGGGTACCCCTAGGAAAAATCACCAAAATCGAAAAATCGTAAAAAGTGGTGAAATTTTTGATCCGAGTCCAATAATTCAGGAAAACTCGATCTTAATATCTACTGGAAGCTTGCCGGTCACAACTCATCGAGAATTGGCTTCGTCGGAATCCGACGAATTTTTACGGATTTTCCTAGGGGTACCCCTAGGGAAAATCACCAAAATCGTAAAAAGTGGTGAAATTTTGGATCCAAGTCCAATAATTCAGGAAAACTCGATCGGAATAGCTACTCAAAGCTTGCCGGTCACAACGCATCGAGAATTGGATTCGTCGGAATCCGACGAATTTTTACGGATTTCCCTAGGGGTACCCCTAGGGAAAATCACCAAAATCGTAAAAAGTGGTGAAATTTTTGATCGGAGTCAAATAATTCAGGAAAACTCGATCGGAATAGCTACTGGAAACTTGCCGGTCACAACGCATCGAGAATTGGCTTCGTCGGAATCCGACGAATTTTTACGGATTTCCCTAGGGGTACCCCTTGGGAAAATCACCAAAATCGAAAAATCGTAAAAAGTGGTGGAATTTTTGTTCCAAGTCCAATAATTCAGGAAAACTCGATCGGAATAGCTAATGAAAGCTTTCCGGTCACAACGCATCGAGAATTGGATTCGTCGGAATTCGACGAATTTTTACGGATTTCCCTAGGGGTACCACTAGGGAAAATCACCAAAATCGTAAAAAGTGGTGAAATTTTTGATCCGAGTCAAATAATTCAGGAAAACTCGATCGGAATAGCTACTGAAACCTTGCCGGTCACAACGCATCGAGAATTGGATTCATCGGAATCCGACGAATTTTTACGGATTTCCCTAGGGGTACCCCTAGGGAAAATCACCAAAATTGTAAAAAGTGGTGAAATTTTGGATCCGAGTCCAATAATTCAGGAAAACTCGATCGGAATATCTACTGGAAGCTTGCCGGTCACAACTCATCGAGAATTGGATTCGTCGGAATCCGACGAATTTTTACGGATTTCCCTAGGGGTACCCCTTGGGAAAATCACCAAAATCATAAAAAGTGGTGAAATTTTTGATCCGAGTCCAATAATTCAGGAAAACTTGATCGAAATAGCTACTGGAAGCTTGCCGGTCACAACGCATCGAGAATTGGGTTCGTCGGAATCCGACGAATTTTTATGGATTTCCCTAGGGGTACCCCTAGGAAAAATCACCAAAATCGTAAAAAGTGCTGAAATTTGTGTCCGAGTCCAATAATTCAGGAAAACTCGATCGGAATAGCTACTGGAAGCTTGCCGGTCACAACGCATCGAGAATTGGCTTCGTCGGAATCCGACGAATTCTTACGGATTTCCCTAGGGGTACCCCTAGGGAAAATCACCAAAATCGTAAAAAGTGGTGAAATTTTGGATCCGAGTCAAATAATTCGGGAAAACTCGATCGAAATAGCTACTGGAAGCTTGCCGGTCACAACTCATCGAGAATTGGCTTCGTCGGAATCCGACGAATTTTTACGGATTTCGCTAGGGGTACCCCTAGGGAAAATCACCAAAATGGAAAAATCGTAAAAAGTGGTGAAATTTTTGATCCGAGTCAATTAATTCAGGAAAACTCGATCGGAATAGCTACTGGAAGCATGCCGGTCAGAACGCATCGAGAATTGGCTTCGCTTCTTCGGAATGCGATGAATTTTTACCGATTTCCCTAGGGGTATCCCTAGGAAAAATCACCAAAATCGAAAAATCGTAAAAAGTGGAGAAATGTTTGATCCGAGTCCAATAATTCAGGAAAACTCGATCGGAATAGCTACTGGAAGCTTGCCGGTCACAACGCATCGACCATTGGCTACGTCGGAATCCGACGAATTTTTACGGATTTTCCTAGGGGTACCCCAAGGAAAAATCACCAAAATCGAAAAATCGTAAAAAGTGGTGAAATTTTTTATCCGAGTCCAATAATTCAGGAAAACTCGATCGGAATAGCTACTGGAAGCTTGCCGGTCACAACTCATCGAGAATTGGCTTCGTCGGAATCCGACGAATTTTTACGGATTTCCCTAGGGGTACCCCTAGGGAAAATCACCAAAATCGAAAAATCGTAAAAAGTGGTGAAATTTTGAATCCGAGTCCTATAATTAAGGAAAACTCGATCAGAATAGCTACTAGAAGCCTGCCGGTCAGAACGCATCGAGAACTTGCTTCGTCGTAATCCGACGAATTTTTACGGATTTCCCTAGGGGTACCCCTAGGTAAAATCACCAAAATCGAAAAATCGTAAAAAGTGGTGAAATTTTGGATCCGAGTCCAATAATTCAGGAAAACTCGATCGGAATAGCTACTGGAAGCTTGCCGGTCACAACGCATCGAGAATTGGATTCGTCGGAATCCGACGAATTTTTACGGATTTTCCTAGGGGGTACTCCTAGGGAAAATCACCAAAATCGTAAAAAGTAGTGAAATTTATGATCCGAGTCAAATAATTCAGGAAAACTCGATCGGAATAGCTACTGGAAGCTTGCCGGTCACAATGCATCGAGAATTGGCTTCGTCGGAATCCGACGAATTTTTACGGATTTCGCTAGGGGTACCCCTAGGGAAAATAACCAAAATGGAAAAATCGTAAAAAGTGGTGAAATTTTGGATCCGAGTCAATTAATTCAGGAAAACTCGATCGGAATAGCTACTGGAATCCGACGAATTTTTACGGATTTTCCTAGGGGTACACCTAGGAAAAATCACCAAAATCGAAAAATCGTAAAAAGTGGTGAAATTTTTGATCCGAGTCCAATAATTCAGGAAAACTATATCGGAATAGCTACTGGAAGCTAGCCGGTCACAACGCATCAACCATTGGCTACGTCGGAATCCGAAGAATTTTTACGGATTTCCCAAGGGGTACCCCTAGGAAAAATCACCAAAATCGAAAAATCGTAAAAAGTGGTGAGATTTTTTATCCGAGTCCAATAATTCAGGAAAACTCGATCTTAATATCTACTGGAAGCTTGCCGGTCACAACTCATCGAGAATTGGTTTCACCGGAATCCGACGAATTTTTACGGATTTTCCTAGGGGTACCCCTAGGGAAAATCACCAAAATCGTAAAAAGTGGTGAAATTTTTGATCCAAGTCCAATAATTCAGGAAAACTCGATCGGAATAGCTACTCGAAGCTTGCCGGTCACAACGCATCGAGAATTGGATTCGTCGGAATCCGACGAATTTTTACGGATTTCCCTAGGGGTAACCCTAGGGAAAATCACCAAAATCGTAAAAAGTGGTGAAATTTTTGATCCGAGTCAAATAATTCAGGAAAACTCGATCGGAATTGCTACTGGAAACTTGCTGGTCACAACGCATCGAGAATTGGCTTCGTCGGAATGCGACGAATTTTTACGGATTTCCCTAGAGGTACCCCTAGGAAAAATCACCAAAATCGAAAAATCGTAAAAAGTGGTGAAATTTTTTATCCGAGTCCAATAATTCAGGAAAACTCGATCGGAATAGCTGCTGGAAGCTTGCCGGTCACAACGCATCGAGAATTGGTTTCGTCGGAATCCGATGAATTTTTACGGATTTCCCTAGGGGTACCCCTAGGAAAAATCACCAAAATCGAAAATTCGTAAAAAGTGGTGAAATTTTTGTTCCAAGTCCAATAATTCAGGAAAACTCGATCAGAATAGCTAATGAAAGCTTTCCGGTCACAACGCATCGAGAATTGGATTCGTCGGGATTCGACGAATTTTTACGGATTTCCCTAGGGGTACCACTAGGGAAAATCACCAAAATCGTAAAAAGTGGTGAAATTTTTGATCCGAGTCAAATAATTCAGGAAAACTCGATCGGAATAGCTACTGGAACCTTGCCGGTCACAACGCATCGAGAATTGGATTCATCGGAATCCGACGAATTTTTACGGATTTCCCTAGGGGTACCCCTAGGGAAAATCACCAAAATTGTAAAAAGTGGTGAAATTTTGGATCCGAGTCCAATAATTCAGGAAAACTCGATCGGAATATCTACTGGAAGCTTGCCGGTCACAACTCATTGAGAATTGGTTTCGTCGGAATCCGACGAATTTTTACGGATTTCCCTAGGGGTACCCCTTGGGAAACTCACCAAAATCGTAAAAAGTGGTGAAATTTTTGATCCGAGTCCAATAATTCAGGAAAACCTGATCGGAATAGCTACTGGAAGCTTGCCGGTCACAACGCATCGAGAATTGGCTTCGTCGGAATCCGACGAATTTTTATGGATTTTCCTAGGGGTACCCCTAGGAAAAATCACCAAAATCGTAAAAAGTGCTGAAATTTGTGTCCGAGTCCAATAATTCAGGAAAACTCGATCGGAATAGCTACTGGAAGCTTGCCGGTCACAACGCATCGAGAATTGGCTTCGTCGGAATCCGACGAATTCTTACGGATTTCCCTAGGGGTACCCCTAGGGAAAATCACCAAAATCGTAAAAAGTGGTGAAATTTTGGATCCGAGTCAAATAATTCGGGAAAACTCGATCGAAATAGCTACTGGAAGCTTGCCGGTCACAACTCATCGAGAATTGGCTTCGTCGGAATCCGACGAATTTTTACGGATTTCGCTAGGGGTACCCCTAGGGAAAATCACCAAAATGGAAAAATCGTAAAAAGTGGTGAAATTTTTGATCCGAGTCAATTAATTCAGGAAAACTCGATCGGAATAGCTACTGGAAGCTTGCCGGTCAGAACGCATCGAGAATTGGCTTCGCTTCGTCGGAATGCGACGAATTTTTACCGATTTCCCTGGGGGTATCCCTAGGAAAAATCACCAAAATCGAAAAATCGTAAAAAGTGGAGAAATGTTTGATCCGAGTCCAATAATTCAGGAAAACTCGATCGGAATAGCTACTGGAAGCTTGCCGGTCACAACGCATCGACCATTGGCTACGTCGGAATCCAACGAATTTTTACGGATTTCCCTAGGGGTACCCCTAGGAAAAATCACCAAAATCGAAAAATCGTAAAAAGTGGTGAAATTTTTGATCCGAGTCCAATAATTCAGGAAAACTCGATCGGAATAGCTACTGGAAGCTTGCCGGTCACAACTCATCGAGAATTTGCTTCGTCGGAATCCGACGAATTTTTACGGATTTTCCTAGGGGTACCCCTAGGGAAAATCACCAAAATCGAAAAATCGTAAAAAGTGGTGAAATTTTGAATCCGAGTCCAATAATTCAGGAAAACTCGATCGGAATAGCTACTAGAAGCCTGCCGGTCACAACGCATCGAGAACTTGCTTCGTCGTAATCCGACGAATTTTTACGGATTTCCCTAGGGGTACTCCTAGGGAAAATCACTAAAATCGAAAAATCGTAAAAAGTGGTGAAATTTTTTATCCGAGTCAATTAATTCAGGAAAACTCAATCGGAATAGCTACTGGAAGCTTGCCGGTCAAAACGCATCGAGAATTGGCTTCGCTTCGTCGGAATGCGACGAATTTTTACGGATTTCCTTAGGGGTACCCCTAGGAAAAATCACCAAAACGAAAAATCGTAAAAAGTGGTGAAATTTTTTATCCGAGTCCAATAATTCAGGAAAACTCGATCGGAATAGCTACTGGAAGCTTGCCGGTCACAACGCATCGAGAATTGGTTTCGTCGGAATCCGACGAATTTTTACGGATTTCCCTAGGGGTACCCCTAGGAAAAATCACCAAAATCGAAAAATCGTAAAAACCGGTGAAATTTTGGATTCGAGTCCAATAATTCAGGAAAACTCGATCGGAATAGCTACTGTAAGATTGCCGTTCACAACACATCGAAAATTGGCTTCGTCGGAATCCGATGAATTTTTACGGATTTCCCTAGGGGTACCCCTAGGAAAAATCACCAAAATCGAAAAATCGTAAAGAGTTGTGAAATTTTGGATCCGAGTCAAATAATTCAGGAAAACTCGATCCGAATAGCTACTGGAAGCTTGCCGGTCACAACGCATCGAGAATTGGTTTCGTCGGAATCCGATGAATTTTTACGGATTTCCGTAGGGGTACCCCTAGGGAAAATAACCAAAATCGTAAAAAGTGCTGAAATTTTTGATCCGAGTCCAATAATTCAGGAAAACTCGATCGGAATAGCTACTGTAAGCTTGCCGGTCACAACGCATCGAGAATTGGTTTCGTCGAAATCCGACGAATTTTTACGGATTTTCCTAGGGGTACCCCTAGGGAAAATAACCAAAATCGTAAAAAGTGGTGAAATTTTGGATCCGAGTCCAATAATTCAGGAAAACTTGATCGGAATAGCTACTGGAAGTTTGCCGGTCACAACGCATCGAGAATTGTCTTCGTCGGAATCCGACGAATTTTCCTAGGGGCACCCCCTAGGGAAAATCACCAAAATCGTAAAAAGTGGTAAAATTTTGGATTCGAGTCCAATAATTCAGGAAAACTCGATCAGAATAGCTACTCGAATCTTGCCGGTCACAACGCATCAAGAATTGGTTTCGTCGAAATCCAACGAATTTTTACGGATTTCCTAGGGGTACCCCCTAGGGAAAATCACCAAAATCGTAAAAAGTGGTAAAATTTTTGATCCGAGTCCAATAATTCAGGAAAACTCGATCGGAATAGCTTCTGGAAGCTTGCCGGTCACAACGCATCGAGAATTGGCTTCGTCGGAATCCGACGAATTTTTACGGATTTCCCTAGGGGTAACCCTAGGGAAAATCACAAATATCGTAAAGAGTGGTGAAATTTTGGATCCGAATCCAATAATTCAGGAAAACTCGATCGGAATAGCTACTGGAAGCTTGCCGGTCACAACGCATCGAAAATTGGCTTCGTCGGAATCCGACGAATTTTTACGGATTTCCCTAGGGGTACCCCTAGGAAAAATCACCAAAATTGAAAAATCGTAAAAACTGGTGAAATTTTGGATCCGAGTCCAATAATTCAGGAAAACTCGATCGGAATAGCTACTGGAAGCTTGCCGGTCATAACGCATCGAGAATTGGTTTCATCGGAATCCAACGAATTTTTACGGATTTTCCTAGGGGTACCCCTAGGAAAAATTACCAAAATCGAAAAATCGTAAAAAGTGATAAAATTTTTGATCCGAGTCCAATAATTAAGGAAAACTCGATCGGAATAGCTACTGGAAGCTTGCCGGTCACAACGCATCGAGAATTGGTTTCGTCGGAATCCGACGAGTTTTTACGGATTTCCCTAGGGGTATCCCTAGGGAAAATCACCAAAATCGAAAAATCGTAAAAAGTGGTGAAATTTTTGATCCGAGTCCTATAATTCAGGAAAACTCGATCGGAATAGCTATTGGAAGCTTGCCGGTTACAACATATCGAGAATTGATTTCGTCGGAATACGACGAATTTTTACGGATTTCCCTAGGGGTACCCCTAGGAAAAATAACCAAAATCGTAAAAAGTTGTGAAATTTTAGATCCGAGTCCAATAATTCAGGAAAATTCGATCGGAATAGCTACTGGAAACTTGCCAGTCACAATGCATCGAGAATTGACTTCGTCGAAATTCGACTAATTTTTACGGATTTACCTACGGGTACCCCTAGGGAAAATTACCAAAATCGTAAAAAGTGGTGAAATTTTGGATCCGAGTCCAATAATTCAGGAACACTCGATCGGAATAGCTACCGGAAGGTTGCCGGTCACAACGCATCGAGAATTGGTTTCGTCGAAATCCGACGAATTTTTACTGATTTTCCTAGGGGTACCCCAAGGAAAAATCACCAAAATCGAAAAATCGTAAAAAGTGGTGAAATTTTGGATCCGAGTCCAATAATTCAGGAAAACTCGATCGGAATAGCTATTGGAAGCTTTCCGGTCACAACGCATCGAGAATTGGTTTCGTCGAAATCCGACGAATTTTTACGGATTTTCCTAGGGGTAGCCCTAGGGAAAATCACCAAAATCGTAAAAAGTGATGAAATTTTTGATCCGAGTCCAATAATTCAGGAAAACTCGATCGGAATAGCTACTGGAAGCTTGCTGGTCACAACGCATCGAGAATTGGTATCGTCGGAATCCGACGAATTTTTTCGGATTTTCCTATGAATGTTTATGATGATGTCAGTATAAAATTAATGATCGAAATCTTACATAAACTTCAATTCATTTATACAATTTTGAGGCTTGTTCAATAAAAGAGAGCTGAGCAACTTACAATTTAAAGATGCGAGTATGGCTGCATCAGATTCAGTGTCTTCTTAATTTGCCCAGTTAGCAGGTTTTGGTGATGATCCTCTCTTCAACCATTTCCTTGCCATAACAGGAAAGCAATTGGCTGTACTGATTGTGAAAAAATAATAGGTATTTTTTGAAATAAAAAATTACTTACTATCTATATATTTTTAAAGTGGACAATTACTTACTATTATGTCAAGAAATATTTTTTGTTAAAAAAATTAGATCAAATGTATCGATCACATATTGGCCCATTTGGGCCTCTATTTGATCCGTTTGGGCTATTTGACCTATTTGCGCAATATTTTTATAATAGTCATTTTAGCATTCCGTTGTTATATTAATAATTATTTTTTGTTAAAAAAATGGATTAAACTGGTCGACCATATATCGGCCTATTTGGATTCCATTCGATCCATTTGGACAAATATTTTTATATTAGTCATTTTAGTATTATGTTATTGTATCAATAGTTATCTTTCGTTAAGAAATTGGGTCAAATGGGTCGATCAACATATCGATCTATTGGAGTTCCATCCGACTCATATGGGTCACCCAATTTATTTGGGCAAATATTTTTATATTAGTCATTTTAGTATATTGTTATTATATTAATAATTATTTTCTTGTTAAAAAAATGGATCAAACAGGTCACCCGCATATCGGGCCATTTGGGCTCAATTCAACTCATTTAGATAAATATTTTTATATTAGTCATTTTAGTATCTCGTTATTATATTAATAATTATTTTTCGTTAAAAAAATGATCAACCCACATATCGGCCCATTTCGGCTCCATGCCACTCATTTGGGTTACTTAATCCATTTGAGCCAATATTTTTATAGTAGTTATTTTAGTATCATGTTTTTATATCGATAATTATTTTTCGTTGAAAAAATAGGTTGACCCATATATAGGCCCATTTGGACATCCATCCGATCCGTTTGAGCCACTCAACCCATTTCGGTTAACATTTTATTTTAGTCATTTTAGTATTCCCGTTATTATATCGAAAATTATTTATCGTTAAAATCATAGATCAAATAGATTAACCCAAACCCGCCCAATTCATTTGAACATTGACCCATTTATGACCCAATACAAATCTACCCAACTGGCCAATTTTGCCACCCTTATAATGAAAATCACAAATAATACAAGTAAATTATAAACGAAGTACAAATAAAATGGATCATACTGAATGCATAAAAGCTAAGCCACTTCACAAATTAAAAGTGAATATGAATTTGGATCATATTTAAATAGACAAATGGAGTTAAAATTTGACACCTCTGAATTCATTTTTTTTTTCTTCACAATTTTCTCTATTTGAATGATTGTATGTTATCAAAATAATATATATAGTTTTCAAGGGTATGTATTGGTCCTAATATACTTTGGGTAGGGATATTTTTTTTGGATATCCGGCTCTATCTGGTCTGAATATGACATATTAGAGTAGATAATAAACGGATTTGGAATTGATTTTTTCACTATTCATGATGGGTACTAATGGAGTTCAGATTTAATTTTTTGGTATCCGTTATTCGAATTCAAATATAAAAAAAAAAATATTTCAATTATTTTTTAATGAATTTTAATTTTATCAATGATTATATTTAATTTGATTTTTACCTTTATATTTGAATTTAATTTGAATTATATTGATATTTACGAATGTGGTTTGATTATAAATTATTGCTTATATTTCTTTTAAATTTTTATTATTTTCTTATTTTTTTTGGAAGAATTATTAATAAATATATATTTAAACGAATATCAAACAAACCAAACGGCTACTGCCTGGAAGAAGACAAGTTCATATATACGAGTTTTATGGACATGGTGAGCCGCCGGCGACTTTTCAAAACAAAGTTTCTACCGAAAGAAAAAAGTTGGATTATTTCATATTGCAACCGGCCTTGTCCAAACCCATATCAAAGCTTAAAAGCCTTCGCCTTTGACGTCCTTTGGTATTAGCCCGCTACGCGCTTTTACCTTCATAGTCTCTTCCCCTTTTAATCTCTTCTTTGCTCGCTTTGATTCTCTCAATTCATTTCGCATTAGCTTCTTCTGCGCTCTCTGGTTCCGTTTCAAGCTTATCTGGACTGAAGACAATGGTTCAAATTAAGGAATTGTATCCTTCTCTCTGTTTTTTCTTTGGCTGCTTCTTGAACAACTGTTGCATGATTTAATCATGTCTCAGTTGGTTCAATATTTGATCTTGAACTTACATTTTGACTAATTTAAGACTTATCTGAGTTGGGTTTGATCCAAAATTCAAAAGTTTTGATTTTGTATTGAAACAACAACAGAGTGTTTTTGCTGATTTTTGTTTTTTTTTTGTTTTTTTTTTAAATGTCTCTAGTTTGTGTTGTGGGTATTTCCTTGACCTGTTTTCTTTTGATGTGGTTTTTCTCTGAAGCCGAATTGTCATGCCCATGTCACTTGAAGAGGTATAAATTTTGAATTTGTTAATTTTATGCAATTTAGGAAAAAGGGTATTATTTGATTTTTTCGTTAAAAATGTTTTTGATTTTCTGAATTTGCAGTATCAGATAGCGCAGATGTATATGGTCATGAAGATGCAACAACAGAATACAAATAGTGCTGAGGGTGTTGAAGTTTTGGAGAATAGACCCCTGGAGGATGATGCTTTTGGGAAGTGCCAATATACTTCCAAAATTTATAGGTTGCAAAGGTAATTTGAATTATTTATTAAAGTGGTTGAGAGACCTAATTTAGATTGTGCTGTTTGTGTCTCACAACTGCAAACAACTCTATTTTCTATTACTTTGTTATGAAAGGACTTAAATAGTTTTGGCTCTACTTCTTAATGAAAAGCTTCAAAATTACCTGTAAGCAGAATCTATGAAGACTGTAGAGTACTGATTATGCCTTGAAGGTGCATTTTATAATGGTGCCATTAGATTACAGATAATATAAGGGCATCATACATGTGCCCACACTGCAGTGCAGTGCCTCAATGAGGTTGAGATTGTAAGAATTACAGTAGTTTAGTCCACCAAATAAAAGAAGCTGTGAGTTTTTGTGTTTGTTAAGAACTATGCCAGAATTTTGTGAACGAAGGTTGCTTGGGATTTGAATGAGATTTTCTGCCTTGAGGGCTGTTTCTTTATCCTTGGATCCATCTTCGGAGAGAATTCACTGCCCATTATGAACCTGGAATGTTACCTCGTTCTTATTCTCTAACCTAATGGTTTTGAGTCCTTACAATTTCTGTCCTGTGAAATTCAGTTGCAAAGCTCTCTCCACTTTATCTATTTTCTAATTTCTCCAATAGGTTAATACATGCTAATTATCTGTATCCAAAAATGTTTTTCTGTTCCTTAGTTTTCATCTATGGTATTTACTTGGGAAGAAAAAGTTCAAAACTTGCTCTTACAATTCTTTTTTTCCAGTAAAGCACCTACTTGGCTTACAACTTTTGCACCGGCAGATGCTCTCATCATGGAAGAAGAAGCTTGGAATGCATACCCGAGGTGCAAAACAGGTTTGGAATCCGCTCTTCCTGGAGTCTTGATGTTTGCTGTTGATGTTTACAGCTTATATTCGATCATATCAGTTGACCTGTATTGACATGTTCTTTTCTTTGTTCTCTGCAAATGGATGCCATTCTAACAGTGATCAAGGTAAGATTTTCTCAGTTTTGAAGTTTGAATTTTACAAATTTGTCTGGGGAAATATGTCCATATATCAGTTGGCTGTTCATTTTCGTTTGGGAATTTTTGCAGTGTCCATACTTCACCAAGTTTTCTTTAACTGTGGAAACTATTCATAAAGCCGACAATGGTCAATCAGAAAATGTAAGTTTCCTAATATTTTTATTTTTCATGTGAATTTTCCAAATTTGAATTTTGGTACCATGCCAACATGTGTGATGTTGTAAATTTTCAAATGAATTTATATTTCCAATCTTCATTGGCTGTTTCTTTTGGTATCTTGACTTCTGAAGTTCGACAAACTAGGTACATGGTTTAACTAAAGAACAATTAGCAGCTAGAGAGGTCGAATATATTGATATAGCTTCGGCAGCAACTGATTATTGGAGTTATGTTGTTGGAAGTAACAGCACAGACTTCTCTAAATTCAAATCTGTGAGAACTAGCCGGGGTCCTCTGTTGAATGGATGGCAGGTTTGTTTCTTCCCTAGCAGTTACTGAACACATTATGCCTAAATATACACAGATGCTGCTAGTAATGGAATTTGATTTGCTCTCGTTCAATATAATGCACGTGTCTTATATTTATGCTAACTGCAAGATTCTTAACTGTAGCACTTTGATATTGCAGGATAAGTGCAAACCTGTAATGACAGCATACAAGCTAGTAACAGTAGATGCACCATACTGGGGTTTTGGTTATCGACTTGAACAGGCTTTACTAGGGGTAAGCACTCTTTGTCTCATTAAGATGTTTGAATGAAGATTTGGTCAAGAAGATAGCTGTGCCTCTTTTATTTCTCTGGTAACGTTAACAAATCCACATGCTAAAAAAGAGCAGGACAAGATTGCGGGAAAAAAAATGCCAAGAGTAGAGTCCATTGTACTAGTGAAAAACATCACTAGTTAGCAAAATTCAATGGCAAGACATGTTTCTTGTTGTTTGGATTGGAACTTAATTGACGTTTTTGGATTAACTTATACAGGGCGAAAGGGCTCTTTTCTTAGAGAGTCATCGGAATTGTTTTGGTTGGATTGATGAATGGTACGGCATGACAATGCATCAAATACGCCAACTGGAACTACAGAGCGATTCTTCATTAAATAAGGTAATTGTGAACCCTCATATCTCAAATGACAAGATGTAAATGCAATTTGTTGCACCACTTTGCTGAGTCTTGCAACAGCTACTTTAACAAAATTCGTATTCTATCAGAAAAAGCATCTGACTTTATGAGCTGGACAAGATTCCTTTTAGAGTTAAATAGCTAAGTTTCCCTTTGAAATTGGTATTGGAATTATTATTGGAGAAAGATTCATGTTTTATATGTTGTCTGTAAGCAACTAAGAATTGATGTTTTTCAAGCTATTGCTGCCATCAAACAGAAAGCTAAGTGATAATTTGTTTATGGCATGATAACAGAAAATTGGGAAGGCATGTGCAGAAGGTTTTGATCAGGATTTGCCCCATGAAACAGAAGAGATTCACAGCAAGAGGTTTCAAATTAATTCAGAGAAGCATGAAGTTGCTGTTGATACTTAGGTTGCAAGATTTGATATCATACGGACAAGACAACTCCATTAGACAGCAAAGGAGGATTTTTTTCAAATTGGAATTTTATTATTTAATGTGAATTGGATGGCTTAGTCATCCTTTTTCAATCTGTATATTTGATTAGAGTATAAAATACATGACATTTTTGGATCCCACATATATCTTTTTGTATGTATACTGGAAGCATTCTTTACATGAAAGCTTGGAATTTCGTGTGCAATTTAATTTCTTAGAACTTAACCTATTTATAATGTCATTTGATTACGATCTAATATGTTTACGGTCGTTTAATCATGATCCAATTAATTCAATTCATCCGATAAAATCTGTTTTCCAGCTATAGTTCCTAATGATATTTAACTTCACTGTATACTCTCGAGGATATAATGATAAAACAAATGGCAAGAATTCAATGAAACACCAATTGCTGAGGTTACTTGTAGTAGAGGAGAACATGAATAAGGCCAAATTAAGTAGCCCTTTTAAAAACAAATTTCTGGTTAATTGAAAGTTTTTCAACAAAGCACAGCATTTCTCAGCCATGAAATCCCACAGGCCACCACATCAAAATTTACAACTCAACTGCCCGGTATCCCCACACGAGGTTACCTCACATTCTTTCGATGCTTTGGCATATGCTTATTGGCCGAGGTGTGGTTTGCTGATTGAATTGCCTTTTCTTTAAGGAAAAAAAATAAAATAAAATATATTTTTTTAATAAATAAGATATGTATGTCCGCATTTGGATCACTAGATAATGGATGTGCACATGATCCAATGGTTGCATATGGAGGTTTTGAATTTGAAAACCCGCTACTTCTTTTTCTATATTAAAAATTAGTTTTTTTCTTATTTTTTATTCTTAATTTCAAGAACAAAACTTTATTTTTATCATTCAAATTAACATTAAAAAGTTTTTTTTATTTTATTTTCACTCACCACAACATTTCTTTTGCTTTTCTTCAATTTTCAAAAAGATAAGCGACCGAGCATGCAAGAAATTAATGGGTTACGTCATCTCAATTGTCACGTTAGCTACTAAATCGCAATATTTTAAAAATCGGACCGGACGGTCGAATCGGTTTGATCGAGAATCGACTGTTGATCCGGTTTTAAAAATATATAAAATCGGATTAGTAAAAACCGGATTGAACAAAAAAAATCGACTAACCAATGAAACAGCAAAAAACCGATTTTTTGCCAAAATACCAAAACACTATCGTTTTGATGGAAAGAAAAGGAAAAAAAAAAACAAATATCAACAGTAAAATAAAAAGGCCCATGAACGCTGAGTGATAATGGGGACATTTTTATATTATTTTATTAAAACGAAAATATTATTCAATTTTAATTATGTACATAATAAATATATTATTTTTATTTTGAGTTATTTTAATTGAACAAATATTACTAATTTTTTATTTTAATAAATTGTTATTAAACTATAATTTTTTTATCCTATTTATTGAATTGAGTAAGAAAAATATTTATTTGTATTAATAAAATAAAAAATAAATTGAGTTTATATTTTTTTATTAAAAAAATTGAAATTTTGTTTTTTTGGGGAGGGGCCAACCGACAGCCGCTGGCTGCCGGTTGGGTGGGGGGAAGCTGCATTTTAAAAAAAATATTAAATTAAATCCATTTCCGCAACAAAATGTTGCGGAAATGGATTGGATGGGATGGGTTGCCCATTTCCGCAATAATTTGTTGCGGAAATGGGCAAAATACTCCAAATTTCCAAATAAGTTTTAAAACACCCCAAAATACTAATTATTTTTTTTAAACACTCTAATTATAAAAATGTCCCGTGATAATGATAGGCTCAAAAGAAAAGAGTTGGCCCATATTTAGGAAGTTTTGGGGACTCAATATTTTTAAATTAAAATATTTTTAAAGTTATAATTTTTTTGTTATGTATTTTAACACTTTTTTTTTTTTTCTAGCATTTGTGGTTTCGCTTTTGCTTCTTGCCTTTTCTTTTCCATATATTTAATGTTTAAACAAATACTTATTATTATTATTATTATTATTATTATTATTATTATTAGTGTTGTTTTTCTTTATCATAATTTACAATTTTCTAATTCCGTGTATTATAAAATATATTTTATTCACTTGCATATTATCATAAGAAAATTAAAAAAATAATAAAAAAATACTATTTTTATATTATTTTTGATAATTAATAAATTATTTGAATTTGTTTTTTTATATACATATTTTTAATTTTTTATAAATAATTATATTTAAAAAAAAAAGATAAAAACTTCAAGTCAATCTTATCCAATCAGTTGACTCCTGACTCAGTTGGCAGTCTGAGTCGATATCCGGTCCGATTCTGAAAACATTGCTAAATAAAATCCACGTGATATTCAGTTAATTTTATTCGTGATCACTAAACTTTCGCACATATAACGTTTTAATTACTATATTTTGATTGGTAACAATAAAATAATTTAAGTACTATTTTGTAATAGTAAAGTTAAAAACAACGGATATTTGCTTTTCCAATTATTGGCATGCGTAACAACCGTTGACTCAGTAGGTGATTGATCAATCACATGTCAAGGTAAGGACAAGGAAGAATAAAATGGAGTCTAATTTGTTGAATATAAGGAAAGGAAATAATACTTGACTTTGCTGAGTCATTAATTTCTACGCTTGCCGATAATTCAAAATACAATTATCCGATATTTTTTACTTCACTATTATAAAATAATATTTGAATTATTTTATTGATACCAATTCAAATATAGTGACCAAAACATTACGTATATGAAAGTTAAGTGATCACAGATAAAATTATTCCTTTTTACTTAATGCCACGTGAGCTCCATTCAGTAATTGACGTGGCAATTGAGTTAACATGGATGGGTAGATAAACGTAAAATATACGCGTCAATTGCCGAAACACTCATTTTTCGGCCTTTATGACTTATCTATTACAAAATAATAGTAAAATTATATTTTTACAAATCGTAGAGTAGTAGTTACAAATCGTAGAATAGTGATTATATTGTTACAATTGTTAAAGTTAAGTGATTACGGATGAAATTAATTTTTTTTCATATTTAACTTAGATAAATTTAAAAAACATATTATACAAATAATTAAGAAAGAATATATTTTTCAACAATGCAGCAGAATAACAGGTAATATTCTTTTCAGAAATATTCTTTCACTAAGAAAAATAAAGTCAGCAAAAAAAAAATTATGGACTAAATTCTAAGGCAATCAAATGAAAATTTTGCGAAATACTTTTCAAGTTCCATATTAAAAAAAATATTATTTTTTCCTTTTCATGAGAATTAAAAAAATAATTAAAATATCTCAATTTCATAAAAAAAATTATAGCGATAGATAAAAAATATTATTTTTTATTTTCAAGTATCTTATTTAATTCTAGTTAAAAATTAAAAATAAAAAGATTTAATAAGATGTAAAATAAATAAGAATAATAATATAATTTTTTTAAAAAAAATTTAAAATAATTAAAATCAGATAAAATAAAATATAAAAGTGACTACTCTGTGTGCATTTCCTTTAATAGCCATTAAATTTGTCCAACAACCTTTCAAACTCTATTCAACTTAAAAATGGAGAGAAACGAAATATAAAGCTTGCCGACATTAAAGTTTTTATCTTTAATTTAATCAATACTATCATTTTCATAGTACACTTATCCAAAAGAAAAAAAAGTTTAATTTTTTCTTTTTCTTTTTGTCTTTTTAAAACAGACTGAAGGGCGTTAATTAACTAACTGGCATAACCTTTTCTCATCCCTGCTAGCTCAGATTGTCTGATTTCAATTTAAGTTGCACCGGCCGATCAACACAGCAATGGCGACGGCGCCGGAGGAGATTAAGGCTTTGTTTGTTAAGTACTCGGAGAATGGAATCATGACCGTTGATCATCTCCATAGGTTCCTGGTTGAAATCCAAAAGCAAGAGAATGGTGCAATGGAGGAAGCAAAGGCCATTCTTGATCATTTTCATGAGCAAAAAGGTCTCAATCTTGAGACGTTTTTTAAATATCTCGTCGGCGATACAAATTCTCCATTGGATCTCAAACGCGGGGTAATTTTAATTTCTTTTCTTTTCATATTTATATGGCAAAAAATTTTGAGCTTTGATAATTGTTTTTTTTTTTTCCTTTTATAAATGTCAGTTGGATTTTTTTTTCCTTCTTTGTTCCATTCCTCCATTACTATGCATTATTTAAGCAGCAATACAGAGATTTGGGGGTTCTTTTCCTTAAATGGAAAGAAAGTCAAGAAATCAGATAATGAAGCATTTTGCCAGAAAGAAAACAAGAACTGAAAAATCAGATGAGCAATAATCATCTGAATTGTTGTGGTGTTTATTCGCTTAGAAGAATTTTTGCGCGTAGAAATTGTTGAATTTTGTACTAACACCGCTCTTTAGTAAATCGCAATCAGAACAAAATCCTATTTATAAATTTTTCTTTGTTTGATATATCTTAAAATAACAGATTTGTCTCCCACTTTCTAGACTCTATGTGCTATTTTTTAATAATCATCTGAATCCTATTTATTAATTTTTTTAAAAAAAATTAATAAGTGAATAGGAAGATGTTCATTTAGTTCCCGTATTATATAATTTTTGAAATTTGTATGTTTATTTTTTTAGGATGTTTGTTTTTGTTATGATGAACTTTTCTTTGGTTTTTAGGTGCACAATGATATGACTGCTCCTCTGTCGCATTATTTCATATGGACTGGGCACAATTCATATCTAATTGGGAACCAACTTAGTAGTGATTGCAGTGATGTTCCCATCATAGAAGCTCTGCAGAAAGGTGTGAGAGTAATTGAATTGGATTTATGGCCTAACTCAACTAAGGATGATGTCCATGTTCTTCATGGGAGGTATGCTGTTTCGCACTTGATTAAATGTTATTGCCCTCAAAATGGAAAGCCAAGTAGAAACAGAAATTGCTGATACAGTGATTAGACTAACTTTCCCATATCAGGACCTTTCATGTTTCGTCTTGTTTTTCGTGATTCAAATCATGATGATTTCCAACTTTAAAATTTTTGGAATTTGAAAATGTCCAGTTCTCATTTTGTGATAGATGAATTTTAGCAGCTTTTTCATTACCCAAATTCAAGGAAAGATTTGTGTATAAGATGACATGTCCTTCTGCACTTTGACAGTGTTAATCACGAAATTGACTTTATGATTATTTGTCATTTTTTCATTAGGACTTTTGAGAAACTTCAACAAAAAATGCATATGCCATCTTTAACTAGTCCTGATACCTTCATGTAGGACAATGACAACTCCAGTGGAGCTTATCAAATGCTTGAGGTCTATCAAGGAGCATGCCTTTACTGTATCGGATTATCCAGTTGTTATAACTCTAGAGGACCACCTTACTCCAGATCTTCAGGCTAAAGTGGCCCAGGTGAGTCCCTGATATTTCCTTTGGGGTTCTTAAGCTCTAGCAGTCTAATGATTTAATATCCTCTAAATGTCTCTAGATGGTCACCGAAACATTTGGAGAGACCCTGTTTTGTCCTGGCCTAGAGCGCGCAAAGGAATTTCCCTCACCAGAAAAATTAAAGAAACACGTTCTCATATCAACCAAACCCCCGAAGGAGTACCTGGAGGCCAAAGATATTAAGGAGGGGGAGGCTACTCTGGATAGCAAGGATGCTGCCAAAGATATTCAAGCCGACAGCCAGGTGTGGAGATGATCAATAACATTTTTGCATGCTGATCTTTTCTGTTTTGACTGTTTGTTTAACTTATTCTTGCAGAATGAAACTGATGAAGAGAGCAGCGATGAAGAGATTAATGAAAGAGGCATTAAACCAAAGAGAATTATAGCAAAAGAGTATAAGCAACTAATTGCTATTCATGCTGGGAAGCCTAAAGGTGGGCTAGATGCATGTCTTAAAGTAGATCCTGAGAGAGTGAGACGTCTTAGCTTAAGCGAACAGCAATTGGAAGATGCTTCAGAAACTCATGGAAAAGAAATTGTCAGGTGATAACGAGTATTTAGTGATTTTGTTACAACTTTCTAATTGTTCGACTTATTTTTCTTTTATGAAATTTTGTTGAGATGAGAATGAGAGCGAGCGCATTGACCAATTCTGTTCTACAGCAGAACTTGCATTGTTGAATAGGTTTTTAATGGATGAAGTTGGAATTACTCGGATAACTAATTATTTTCACTAGATCTTTTTTTTTTTTAAGGTCCTGGTCCAACTCTCCATTTTGTGTTTCAACTCTTGTGCAGGCAGTGTTTGCTGTTTCTCTATACATTATTTTGAATATATTTTCAACTTTTTGGCATGCATATAATGCATCTTCACTTGTCTAACCGTATTGCTACAAACACAAATCTCACAATTTCTGATGATTGCTCCTGATATAGGTTTACCCAACGAAATATACTAAGGGTGTACCCAAAGGGTATTCGAATTGACTCGTCCAACTACAATCCACTCATCGGGTGGATGCATGGAGCACAAATGGTTGCTTTTAACATGCAGGTATGTGTTTGTAAATTTTTATCTAGATTAATATTATTATCATACAATCTCAAGCAAAGAAGCAGAATTTGTAATTTGTAATTGTGCGGTGTTAACATTATTCAACTTCCCAATAGTTTGACTTCATCGATTCTTTCATGAATAAGTAGAAATTTATAAATATTCACACACAAGACTGAAGTTGTTCTTTTTAGCCATCAAATGGTTCAGAAGAAGAGCTGCAATGTAGTCTCTGCCAAGTACAGTTGCTTTCATGCTATTGATAGGCGAATGCATTAAACATGTTACATGTTTTATTTTTGTTCGAATTTGTCTCTATCAAATGCTTATATGAACAAATGTATCGTTGATAGGGACATGGAAAATCACTTTGGTTGATGAATGGCATGTTCAAAGCCAATGGTGGGTGTGGTTATGTGAAGAAACCAGATTTCCTATTGGAGTCTGGCCCAAATGGTGAGGTCTTTGATCCGAGAGCTGAGTTCCCTGTAAGGAGAACCTTGAAAGTGAGTACTCCATTGCCAAAGACATTTAATTTGAGTCACATTTCCTGCACTCTTGTACTAAACTTGTTCTAATAGACTTCTTGTGTCGCTTACATCTCAAATCAATAATTGTCAACTTTCTTGTTGCTCAATAGGTGAAAGTATTTATGGGGGAAGGGTGGCATGATGAATTCAAAGGTGCCAGTTTTGATGTGTTCTCCAGACCCGATTTTTACCTTAGGGTATGCACATATGTTCTCTTCTTGCCTTTCTTTTCTCAGATTTTTAGTTAGAGAGTGTGTCTGTAATGTGGTATACTTGCACTAATCTAAAGATTAGTGTGGATAGTTGAAGTTCATGATAATCAATGTCTCTGCAGGTAGGGATTGCTGGAGTTCCTGCAGATACTATAATGAAGGAAACAGAGGAAGTTAAGGACAACTGGACACCTGTTTGGAATCAGGAATTTGAGTTCCCATTAACAGTTCCTGAACTTGCTCTGCTTCGTGTTGAAGTTAACGACTATGACATGTCCGAAAGGGATGACTTTGGAGGTCAAACATGCCTTCCTGTGTGGGAACTAAGAAGAGGAATCCGAGCAGTTTGGCTCCATGACCGCATGGGCGTGAAGTACAATTCTGTGAAGATCCTCATGCATTTTGATTTTATTTGAAACTACAAGCAGTCCTGTGCTATATATATTAGCCCTATGGTGCAGATGTACATATGAGTGAGTCCGCCTGTTCGTTATCAGGATATGCGATTCGTGTAGCTACGCAATATACTTGTCTACGTATAAAATCATGGACTGAATCTAGCAAAAGAAAATATTATGGTATAGAGAACTCACAAATGTTATAATTTGTGTTGTAATAAATGAATAAATATATTCTAATTGTTGTTATGGAAATAAGAAGCTGCTGTTTTTGCTCGATTACAACTAGGACTGTTTGCTGCACAAATTGTCATTCTAAGCTGAACAATGTTTTTTGGTCGGATTTGATATTCGATAACTGATAGACGATAGAAAAAACAGGTTTATAGGACAAATGAGCTAGTTTACCCTTTTTAATAAAGTACTAATTATATTTTAAATTAACTTTTATCCAATTTAATGAACTGAAATTCTAACCCAATTTTCTTTTTAATTCCTAACCTTTGCCCTCTCTTGATCCCCATCTACAAAAACCATTATTTGGAGCATATAACATAACTTAGGGGAGCAAAATTTAAGATACCAACGTGTAGAACCATTTGGCGGCTGCTCTGGCTGGGTGATTTTGGGCGGAGTGGACATAAAAGACACAGCTTTCGACGGTAAGGGGTAGGTTGCAAAAAGGCTACCTTCTTTCAATTATTACTTTTAATTGATATCCATTGTCTTGTGCTATTAAATTGAGTTCAAAATGAATTGTTATAATGCAATTTTTACCAGTTAGATTGTGCATATATGTTTTTAAATAATACTGTGCACACCACCTGTTTGATGATTTGCCTAATTCATAACAAAGAACAAAACTATCCATGAGGAATATGTAGAATGGAACAAATATATATGAACTTATCCATCTAAGATCGGGGGGAAATATTTAGTAGACAATAATCTATTGTAAAGGAAATTGCTTGAAGCAACATAAATTGAATTCTTGCAGCTGGTTGATTTGTTTGAAGGATATAACTAAATGAGGCCGAGATGGAAAGGAAAGGGTGCAGAAGCCAAAGCTCTTGCAGATCCAATGTCGAAGATTGTTTCTCAGCTTTCTTCTTCTCTAACCCAATCAGATGCTCATGGTTTGCTCTCAGGAAGCAGTGTGCTTCTTGCAGTGGAAGCCGAACAGACTGAACTTCTTACTCAAGCCTGCTTTGGCCGTCCTATGATTACAGCTGAGAAGGATAAGCAGTGGTTTCAATTGGGTTTGGAGGAAGCCTTTTACTTGTGCTATTCTTTGAAATGCCTGAAGATAGTTGGCAATGATGATTGTGATAAGACTTCTGTTGAGCTATGGCAGTACATGAAATCAAAGATTGCAACTTTCCCTGATCTTTTCAAGGCTTATTCTCATCTTCGAACGAAAAACTGGGTTGTGAGGCCGGGATCTCAATATGGTGTGGACTTTGTTGCATATCGTCACCATCCATCTTTTGTTCATTCTGAATATGCTGTGATTGTTCTGTCTGGAGAAGACGGTGATGTTAATGGGAGATTGAGAGTTTGGTCTGATTTATATTGCACAGTTCGACTTTGCGGAAGTGTAGCAAAAACATTGTTAGTTCTTTCCATCAGTAAACATGGTCACAGTGCTTCCTCTCCATTGTCTTTAGATGGATACTCTGTTGAAGAGCACATAATCACAAGATGGAGTCCAGAACAAAGTCGTGAGGATCAGACTACCTCTGAAACTAGCACCAAGTAAGATGATGTTTTATAATGTTGCTCCTTTAAGTTTATAACAAAGCATTATTTAATCATTTAATCTATCAAGAATTTTGAGTTCTGGCATATTTATTTCCTGTTCATGAAAAAGAGCACAGATATAAGGTTATAGCTTGTCAATTATTATGTACATGAAACAAGATTAGATCCTGTCTAGATAAGAAAAAGCTTAATATTATTGTTTCAAGCTTTACTGGTGAAAAAGTTCATTTTGCACATTCAAGTACATGTTAAAGAAAAAGATATTCCGTTTCTCAATCTTCTCGTTACAGAATATTTTCTTTTGCCCCATCAAAAGCAAAGATTCGTAGAAGAATTAAGTAAACACATTACCTGAAAACGACATATACATACAATCCTTTATAAGTAGGTAGAAAGTATAATTGCATTTGTCAAAGATAAAACGATCCTAAAATTCAAAAACCAAAACCATGAATTACATATTCTTGACGTACAAGTAACCCAAGCAATATTTAAAGTTGGATCCTACTAGGTTGTGCCTTTGTCATCCTTGCTTCACCATAGGGTTCGTCATTATCGATCCTGCGATTGTTCCTAAAGGCTGCACAGCCGATGACATAGGTGATGACGAGGATGATTAGCACGATGATGTTAATCACCGAAACCTTCCTCCAGCTCTTCCTGAGGCTGCCTAGAACTCCAGCCTTGCAGGAGTTGCAAGAATAGCATAGTTGCTGTTGATCATTGCTCCACAAATTGCAGTCCATATCGGAGACAACAGTTCCTCCTTGTGATGTCCATACAGTTTCATTAACGTAGCTGAAACCGCACTCGGATGGTGGCTTACAGCAACCAGACTACACAACATCAATGAAAGATATTTAGTTTATAGCCTTATTTATGAAAGCAGAAGGAATGAACATTGACAAAATAATGATTAAATGGGTGTAATTTGAACAAGTAAAACATTAAGAGAGCTCAATAGATAAAATATGCATAGTCCAAGGACGAAAAATGCATTATTCTAGAAATCATAGTGGAAACATATTTCACAACAAAATAAAAATCAAATAACAGATTAAATAGGAAAATCACAAACTGGATTCTCAATTGTGCTCTCCAACCAATCAGAATAAAAGAAGAATTATCATATAAAATAGACATCCGTTTTCTTTTAAAATTTTTATTATATTCTATTTGTAGTCTATTATTAAGAAGTTCAGATTGAGAAATAATATATGGGTGGTAGCAAAAGCAGAGAAGCAGTGGGAATTTGATTTTGATTATTGACGTGGGTCCCAATAAATAATAAATTAGTTGATTTGGAGCAAAAGATCCCATGGCTTTGTTCACTTCTCCCATCCCTACCAATCGCAATAGCCCACACCACACCCCTCCTCATCTATATGCTGTCAACTCATTTAAATATAGTGACTAGTACCAATTTAAAGCAGAGCTTAATTAACTCTCTTCTCTTCACTCTCTTCCTCAATGAAGGGAAAGCACCCAACCACTGTAAATAACACCTTCCTTTCTGACTCTATTTATTGAACCTAATAAATATCATGTGTGATTGAATATTTTATTTGCCCATATTTGAGTTATAATTTTATTTATGATCAATCCAATGATAAAAAAATATTAACCTATTAAAAATTGAAGATCAATTTTCTTATATGGTATTTTATGTTTTTAATTAGCCCTTAGGAAAAAAAAAAAAAAAAAAAGGAAGCATGCCCAAAAAGATGGAATATTTTGTGGGCATGAATTAAAATATAGAAGTTTTAATATGTTTGGTAGCTGAGAAAAGTAAGGAAACAAAAGAGAAAAAGAACAATGGAAAAGTTTTGAATAAAAGACTGGATTCCAGGTCTCTTGTATTGCATCTTTCTGGATTGTGAGACAAATCTTGGGTTCCATTAATAAAGCAATTCAACAAAAGAGAAATAAAAAAATAAGAAAGAGCGGATATTCATATCCCTATTGTATTATATTCTATTCTACTTAAAAAGGAAATACTAAAGGATTGAGTAAAAGACAAACCAACCACTCCCCCCCAAACACAATATTCTAATTATATAATACCTATACCCTAAGGTAATAATAACAAACTGATAATTGCATATATTTTCCTAGTCCCATCGAATTATATGAATATGGTAATAAAGTTACTAAATAAAAATTCATTTAAAAAAAATCCTATTTTTTACGTGTCATACACGTTATATAAACAACTTAATCAAAATAAATAATATTATTTTTTAAGAAGAAAGATTATAATAAAAAATTATTCTTCTCAAATAAATTATCTCCCCCCCCCCCATGATCTTTGGTTTGAGCACAAATAAAATTCTTGTGGGCACATGGGACCTCATGTGGCGCATTAAATAATAAAGAGAGCGTGATTGTAAAAAGAAAATAAATTTATTTGGTTAATAAACTAATACTTTATCAACTATTTTAAGGGAATAAATATAAATAATTTATTTCATAAAATTATATTAAAAGTTAAAGAAGTTTACATGAGTCGCGTCACTATCAAAATTCAAAAAGAAGGGCAGGCAGGCAGGCCAAGGAAACCGCGATATGCGGGCTGCCCATTTGGCTGACACATGCCCCTTAATATTAAACAATCAGTATACCATAAATATCTCTAAATCTCCTTTTTTTTTTTAAATTAAAATAATAATACCAACCGCTTAGCTTAAGCTTCAACCTACCTACCAACATAAATATCCAAAATAAATATTTCAACTAATAATTTCATAATATAAAGAAGGATTCAAGTTAATTTTTAGAAATCTAATTTTTTTAGGATAGTTAGAAAATATTATTAAATATTTACTCTTTTTTATTTTTTAAAATTTTAAAATAAAGAAATTTTATTTACATTTTTTTATAATTATATTTTCACAGCGAAAGCAAAGAATTTTAATTTTAATTTAAATTATGAATTATTTTTATTTTGTTCATATACTTTAAATATATATAATTTTTACTCTAAATTTATTAAATTGAAGTTGACATATTTACTTCTAAAATTAAGAACATGTAACGTATTCATTTCAAAAAAAAAAAGGAACATGTAACGTATTAATTGAAACACATTAGTTTTTCTCTCTATTTATTATTTTTTTTTTTAAAAAAAAGAGGTTGAATATTTAGAAAACGTCTATCCGATCAGAAGAAATAACTTAAATCCAGACAAGCAGAGAAGAAATGGAAAAATACCTGAATAGGGTTAAGCTTCCTCTGAAAATACATATCAGCACTTTCAGGGACGCCATTGAAAGAAACTCCCATCTTAGCACAAACCTTAGAATCTCTAATACAAGAACTAATTTTACTCCAGTAGCTCTCACTCGCTACTCTATCTTTAAGCCAACCCGAGTAATCCTCCAAATGATAATCCAAATAAGCTCTATTCGGCACCGGCCTGCCAGATCCTTTATCGGTGACGGAGTAAGCGAAAATAATAAATCCCACGAGGGCAGCGATGATGAAGAACATGACAAACAGATAAAGCCACATAAGAAAAGTGTTCCGGTAACAAGCTCCGGCAAAACCAGCTAAAGAGATCACCATAATGGAAACTCCGATGACTATTAATGGCCACTGTAGGAATTTTAAGCAATCGGTGTTGTTTGCTCGGCTGCTCAGCCATATTCCGCCGCCGATGATTGGGATTGAGAGCAAGAAAGTTACGAAGTTCAGTAGGCCTATTAAGTGATTGCTACTTCTCATCTTCTTTCTTTCTTCTTCTTCTTCTTCTTCTTCTTCTTTACAAGTTTTAGTAATAGGGGAAGAGAGGGGGAAAGAGGGAGAGAGAGCGCAATAATAATAATGATATGTTAGATGTAAGCAGTGATATTTTATGACTTATATTATGATTTATGAACTCAGGGTTTGATGTGGGCCTTGCTTTTATTTTTATTTATTTATTTTTTTCATTTTCTTTTTCTTTTCATGGTTTTTTTTTTCATTGCACATCGATACATGTCCGTTGGATCAAAAAGTAAATTTTTAATTTTTAATTTAATAGGAAATTTACATCAAGAATAAAAAAAATATATATATACTTTTTATAACTAATATTTTTTAAATAAATAATTTGAATTTTAAGATATTTTAAAAATTATTTAAATATTTAGAATCCTTTTTAATTTTTCAAGGCAGCCAACGGAATTGGATTTATTCCTTTTTATTTTTTCTTATGGAAAGCTACAGTTTTCCCATATTTCGGAAAAGCTTTTGCGCGTGAGTATGTATATATTTTCCTTTTACTCAATTTGATAAATATGATAAAAAAAATTATATATTAATAATAATTTATTAAAATCTGAAATTAGTAATATTTTGTTCAATTAAAATAATTCAAATTAGAATTAATATATTATTATATACATAATCAAAATTAAAATAATATTTTCGTTTTAATGAAATAATATATATATATATATATATATTATTTTATTAATATGAAAAAAATATTTTTCTTTTACTCAATTTGATAAATATGATAAAAAAAATTATATATTAATAATAATTTATTAAAATCTGAAATTAGTAATATTTTGTGCAATTAAAATAACTCAAAATATAAATAACACATTTATTATATACATAATCAAAATTAAAATAATATTTTCGTTTTAATGAAATAATATATATATATATATGTGTGTGTGTGCGCACGCGCGCGTGTGTGTTGGATTCAATCGGATTTAATGAAATTTATCCTTTAAATTTCATACTAGTATTTTTTAAAAAAAAAAACAAAAGGTGTATGTAATTTATGTAAATAATAGAAGAATACCTGTAAGCCAACTTTATTTTTGTGAATGTTTTAAAATCAAAAAATGATTTTAGAATCCGATCAAATCCAACACAAACACAAACACACACACATGTGTGTATATATATATACATATATATTATTTCATTAAAACGAAAATATTATTTAATTTTGATTATATATATAATTAATGTATTATTTTTATTTTTAGTTATTTTGATTGCACAAAATATTACCAATTTCATATTTTAATGAATCATTATTAACCTATAATTTTTTTTATCACGCCTATTAAATTGAGTAAAAGAAAAATATTTTTTTCATATTAATAAAAGGAATGGCAATATTTAATTTTCAATCCCTCATCCTTAGAAAAAAAAAAAAAAGTCAGGGTCGTCAGCTTTTTCAAAAAAATTGAAAAGCTGCAAGAAAAAAAATGCAGCAGAAATTGAATTTAAATTTTCCAATTTTTTATTGTGAAATTGTAAAAAACTCAAAATGCTCAAATAGTTTTCAAAACATTTTAAAATTCCAATTATTTATAAAAAAAAAATCTCAAAAAAAATAGTTTAATTAATGTGTTAATCAATTGTACTTATTCATATTAATCCATTTATCATTCATTTATATTATTTGTAATTTTATAATTTTTTTTATGTAATATATAATGTGAATATAAAAATATTTTGTATAGGTTATACATAATGTTTTTAATGAATTTTTTTTTAATAATAAAAAAATAATGTGACAAAATTTAATCTGTTTATGACCCAAACAATTTATAACGTACCATTATATATGTTCATGATCTATTTAACAATGATTTAATTCGGTTCAATTAACTAATTCATAAAACACAAAAATTTAATCCATTTATAATCCTATTTATTTATGATCTAACTCATTATGATTCAATTCAAATTCATTCTATCCAAATCATTTGACACCCATAATTTTTTTTTTCTTATTGGCATTTATATTTATGCTTTTTTTTCACTAATTGATAAATCCAAAAATGTCTTTATCTGTAGGAGAGAGGTCGATCCGATCGGATGAGATAACCCTGCAATAAGAAGAGCCCGGTCGGACCAGGCGTGAGCACTCCGAAGCTTAAGTTAGTAGCTTAGAGAGAATGTGCTTTTAGAAAGATAATGGTGTGTATTCAATACCTGGTGCCATCGTTGGCTGGACTATTTATATGAGATGGTCGAGGGGCACTTGAGTGCCTGGGGAGTGATTACTGGCTGTCAGAGTAGGCATCCGGCGACATGACAGGGAGCAGGTGGTAGGCATGGGCGCTGCCTTGTGTCAGGCGGCTGATGGGACTGGCGGTCACATCAGCCGATCGGGCATGTGTGCTGCCTAGGAGCTCGTGTCTGATACCTTCAGCTGATGGGCTTTGGGCCTTGCCAGTTTGAGTGGGCCGACAGGATGGGCCTCAGAGCAAATGATATTTGCTGGGTTATCACTTGCCCCCCCTCAACAGGTCCGATCGGGCATAGATTTGCCTTTGTTGGGCCGTTCGGGTGGAATTAGTTATGGAGATCCCCGATCCGAAGACGCGTACTGGCGCGCTTTTTGAATTTGGGAGGCGCTTTTTCTGAAGCAACGCGCCTGCTAAGGTAGCTGTTTTCCTTTAATGTGCGAGCGTACCGAGGGTGATGCTTCGTTCTTCGCAGAGGCATAATGTCCTTTGACACGTGACGCTTTCTGATTGGCGTGTTCCAGAAGCTTTTGGCTTATAAATAGGGAACTTTGCAAAGTATTTCTTCTTCATTTTCGAAATCCCTAGCGAAACTCTGCCAAAATTCCGTTTCGAACCTCAGATTTCTGCAAACATCTTTTTGTTTCTTCAAACTCCTTGAGTTCTTTTTATCAAGTAAGTAATTTTTCCTCTTTCCTTTTTGTTTTCTTTCTTCTTTCGTGCATCCACTCGATTTAAAAACAAGAGATTTGCATCTGTCTACCCTCCTTGCCTGTCGAAAATGGCCTCTAGTAGCGGTGATAGGCTAGATAGCAGCTTTTTGGATGATTATCAAAATAGACCAGCCGTTGAGCCCCACTCTCGGTTGACCGCTGGGGAAGTGGCTGAGATCCCCTCCAAGTATGGCTTTTCTGACGAGGTGTCGGTAGTGGCCTGCCCAGAATCAATGGCGGTGACTGAAGGGCCTTTTGGTCGAAATAATAACGAGTGGTTTATTTGCCATCTTTGGAGCCTGGATGCTGGCCTGAGGCTCCCATTCGGTGCCTTTGAAATGGCAATCTTGAGAGGGTATGGGATCGCCCCCAACCAGCTACATCCGAACGGGTGGAGATCAGTGGCCTGCTTCAAGATCTTGTGCCAAATAGAGGTGGTCGCTCCGACCCTTGAGCTTTTCACGCACTTCTTCTACATATCGGCTCGAAGCGATGGGACAGAGTACTTTTTCACCAGTCGACCGAAGAAGAAATTGATGGTTATCCCGACCTCTATGAAAGGGTACAAGGAGAGATACTTCTTGGTCGGGATGAAGGGTGGATTTGGCGTGCGCCTTACCCGATCGAACAGGGCCAATATTTTAAAGGACCTTGCAGCGGGTCAGCCCATTTATGAGGGCGATATAAAGAAGCTAATGGACGCTGTAAGTAGGCATGGAGAGCCCTATCAGTCCAGCTTTCTTTTGACTACGCTGTTCGGGTCTTCCAGCTCTGAAGCCGCTGAGGATGCAGAACGTGAGCATTAGGATCGGGAAGAAAATATTGTCATTATGCACTACCATGCATTGCATTTTATTGATGTTTTATGAAGAGAATTTGCGTATGAAAAAACTTATCTAATTTATTTTCTGTTGTGCAGCTGAGATGGCTGGTGGGAAAGAAGCCTCCAAACAACTTAGCGATCGGATCCACCAAAAGCGCGAGGCAGAGAAGAAGGCCCAGGAGCAAAGGAAAAGGAGGAAATTGGTCCTCACCTCCGAACTTCGAGCTTCCAAGGGGCCGACCGGTACCTCTACAATGACTCCGGCCATCATGGCCGTTCCGATTTCGTCGGCACCTCCTGCTGCCACTACTGCGCCTACCTCCACCGCTTCTGGGTCACAGAACGTGCCTCAAGTTGAAACCTCTCCTCAGTTGGTGCGTCGTCGGCGCCACACTCTTCGGGATGAATCAGACGAGGATGATAGGCCGATCGGTGACACTTTCCGAGAAGTAGAAGAGGCGACTAAGAAGAGGGCTGAGGAGGCTGCCCGGAAGAAGGCCGAGGAAGCGGCTAAGAAGAGGACTGCTGAGCTGATCGCCGAATCGGACGCTCGGGTCGTAGCCAGAGGCAAAGCCGTTCAGCATGGCAAGGCTCCACGACGCTCTTTCGATCGGCGGCAGGTTCCTATGAAGGACATTCTGAGAGAGAACTTTGGCGATGACTGGTCGGTGGGCCAGGTGGCTAGTTTCATTTGCCGGGGTCTTCTCCGGGATGACGATCATCGGGATGCTGGCGACGCCAGTCAGCTTAGCAGGGAAGCCCACGCGATCGGCCAACAGCTGATAGACGTAAGTATTTTACTGGCTCTTTCTGGTGCTTGTTTACACCTTTGTGTCTGAGCCTTTTAGTCTTGATTCTGTGTAGGCTGCCAGGAGGACACAGCGGTTGCACATGATGGCCCATCTGTGGAAAGGGAGGGCCGAGTCAGGCGCTGTGGCCAAGGCAGAGACAAGCACGCGTTGCGAGGCTGCCAAAAAGGAAGCTTCCGACCTTCAAGCTGAGGTTGCCAAGCTAGAGGAGCGGTATGCTGCCTCTCAAACAGAGACAGTGGCCCTAAGAAAGGAGGCCTACCAGAGTGCTCAGGATCTGAAGGCTCGGCAGAGCGAGGCCGATAGGCTGAAAGGCGAAGTTGCCCGCCTATCTGCGGAGGTTGCACAGCTAAGGCGGTTCGAGGCAGATGCAACCCGACTGGACGCCGAGTGCAGAGAGTCGGCTGCTGAGAATGCCAGGTTGAAGGCAGAGGGCGAGCAGCTTCGGACAGAAGTGGGGTCCTTGAAGAAGTCGGAAGGGGAGAGGGAGGCTTCCTTCACGAAGATTCTTGAACTTGAGCTTGCCACTCAAAAGGAGCGCCTGATTGATGAGTTGGCAGATGCTCAGGTGGAGCTGTTGTCCCGGCTAGTCCATGAAGCTGGGCGGCGCTTCCTTGGGGCGAATCTGTCATGGATGGACGACCCGGCATCACTGCCTGTTCCTCCAAGTGATGATGACGAAGGCGCTCCCGAGGGGGAAATCACCGAGAGAACTTCTGAAGAAGGCCCTTTACTTCCGGAGACTATTCAAGAGGTTCCCTCTGAAGCGGAGCCTGCGGCGTCTTCAGTCCCCGAAGCCGAAGTAGAGGTTCCTCCTGCGCCTGAAGCCGAGCCAATGGCACCTTCTTCCGCTGGGCCTGTCTCTGAAGGGGGGGGGCAGTATCTGTACCGTCAGCTGCCGACCCTTCTCAAGCCACCACCGATCCAATCGCCGAAGAAGTCGCTGATCCTCCTGGCGAAGTGGAGATTGTAGATATAGATAGTTAGCTTAGGAGTTTAGATCAGCTTTACTTTCTCCTCTCTTCTTTTTTTTTTTTTTTTTTTTACATGTAACAATTATTTACAAATTGTATAGCGGAGGCATTTGTATTAATAAAACTGCATATTTCTGCAAATCAACGTATACATAAGTTTGTACTAAAATTTACAATATGATCGAGTTAATTAAAACTCGTAATTAAAATTTGCATTAAATTTCACAAGTACTTCCTGAATTCAAATGACGTCAAAGCTTAGTGACCGATCGGGTCAGTCTGGCTTTTCAGATCGCATAAAATTTGCACCATTTTGCTAAGTGATGCTCATGAAGCTGCATAAGGATTGCATAGCTGAGCTAGGTGATACTCATAAAGCTGCATAAGGATTGCAAAGCTGAGCTAGGCGATACTCGTAGAATCGCATAGTTATTGCGAAATCGAGTTGAGTGATACTCGTAGAACTGCATGAGGATTGCATAGCCGAGAGTACTCGTAAAATTGCATGAAAATTGCATAACCGAGCGAGAGAGGTTAGATCTTCTATAATACAGATAATATTTGGGGAGGTAAGATCCTCCTTCGCAAAGGATTTGCTTATTAAGCTTGGGATGGGCATCAAGCCTAGCGTAGGACACTATATTACGTATTAATTGAATAGTCATGAAAGAGAGAACCTTTTTATTAATGAGGCAAATGCCAGGTTCTAATACATTACGCTACATGGTACTTCTTGAGTACCTCAACATTCCAGCTTCTGGGGATATCTTGCCCCTCCACTGTTCGGAGCCTGTAAGTGCTCGGGCTTAGGACTTTAGAGACCTCGTAGGGGCCTTCCCAATTTGGCATCAGCTTTCCCACACCGGCATTTCCCGAGCCTAATTCTGCCTTTCTGAGCACCAGATCACCTACATTGAAAGTTCTGGACCTTACTTTAGAATTATGGTATCTGGCCACTCTTTGTTTATAGGCAGCGATCTTGGTGTAGGCGTCCTCCCTCTTTCCTTCGATGAGATCCAGGTCCTGGCATCTCTCCTGAGTGTTCACCCGTTCGGAGTAAAGAGCCGATCGGTAAGAAGGGAGGCCGACCTCCACAGGAATTATTGCTTCGGAGCCGTAAACAAGAGAAAATGGCGTTTGATGAGTGCCTGTTCTGGGGGACGTTCTGTATGTCCACAGGACACTCTGCAGTTCTTCAGTCCAGTTGCCTTTGGCTTGACCCAGTCGCTTCTTCAATCCCTCAAAGATGGTCCGATTGGAGACCTCAGTCATTCCGTTGCTTTGGGGATGAGCGACAGATGTGAATTTTAATTTGATGTTCAAGCCTTGGCAAAAGTTTCTGAAGGTGGAGCTGTTGAACTGCTTGCCATTATCTGCAATAAAGACGTTAGGTAAGCCATACCTGCAGATGATGTTCTTCCAAGTAAAGTTCTTGACCCTCTCGGCTGTGATGGTGGCTACCGGCTCAGCCTCAATCCATTTGGAGAAGTGGTCTACGGCTACTATGAGGAACTTCATCTACTTTTTGCCCTGGGGAAAAGGTCCTAAAATGTCCATACCCCATTGGTCGAACGGTCAGGCGACTCCGATCGGCTGTTGGTCTGCTCCATGCTACCTTATAATCCTGCCGTGTATTTGGCATTGCGGGCATATCCTTACTTTCTCCTGGGCATCCTTGAGCATGCTAGGCCAGTAATATCCCGTTTGAAGGGCTTTTCTCGCCATGGCTCTGCTTGCCTCGTGCGCTCCGCATATGCCTTCGTGGAGCTCTCTGAGGATGTAGTCTCCCTCTTCCTCCGCCACGCACTTCAGCCAAGGGTGACTGAAAGCTTTTTTGTACAAATCACCGTTAATGATGGAGTAATTGAGAGATTTTCGAGATACCTTTCGAGCTTCGTCCTTGTCCTCGGGCAGTCGTCCTGTCTGGAGGAACTGCTTAATTGGGCTCATCCAGGTTTCATTCTCTTGGTCGATCTCCATCATTTCTGGCTCGTCCAGGGAGGAGGAAGTTTGGTCTACAACGGCAATGTTTTCCTCTATCACGCTTTGTGAAGAAGCAGACATCTTCGCCAACCGATCAGCTTCCGCGGTTTGGTCTCTTGGGACTTTCTGTAGCACCCATTCCGACCCAGCCTCCTCCAGTTTTGCGCAAGCAGCTTTAACTTTGGCTAGGTACTGGATCATTGTGGCCTCACGTGCCTCGAAAGTCCCCATAACTTGACTGGTTACCAGCTGGGAGTCACTCCTAATGGCCACTGACTCCGGTCGGATGGCGTGGAGCAGCCTTAGCCCTTGAAGGAGCGCCTCGTACTCTGCCACATTATTAGAAGCTTTAAAATTAAACTTTATGGCGTACCTTATTGTGATGCCCAAAGGGCCTTTTATTACTATGCCGACGCCTCCTCGAGTGTCGTTTGCTGCGCCGTCCACTGTCATTTCCCAGCTTTGTGGCTTGGGCTGACTTAGTGGTTCCTCACCCGCAAATTCGGCTATGAAATCTGCCAAAGCTTGGGCCTTTATTGCTTTTCTGGGTTCATATCTGACATCCCAGGACTGTAACTTAATCGCCCATCCACCATTTTGCCTTCCAGATCGGGCTTCTGGAGTATCTTCCTAAGAGGGTGGCCCGATCGGACGACAATTATGTGTGCCTCGAAGTATGGTCTGAGCTTCCTTGCACACATCATGAGAGCAATAATAAGCTGCTCAACCGGTCCCTTTCTTAGATCTGCGCCTCTGAGTACTTCACTCACGTAGTACACGGGTAGCTGTTGAGTATCCTCCTCTCGGACGAGAGCACCTGCAACAGCTTCCTTAGAGGTGGCTAAATATAAGTACAGATTTTCACCTGGTACTGGTCGGCTAAGCAACGGTGGGTTGGTGAGGAATGCCTTTAACTCTTGAAAGGCTTGCTGGCAGTCTTCCCCCCAGATGAAAGTTTCACTCTTCCTGAGCTTCCTGAAGAAAGGCGTGCAGCGCTTGGCGGATGAGGAAATGAATCGTCCTAAGGCTGTTATCCTTCCGTTCAACTTCTGGACGTCTTTTATGTTCCTAGGGGGTTGCATCTCGAGGATGGCCTTTATTTTTTCTGGATTCGCCTCAATCCCTCGTTGAGAGACTAGGAATCCTAAAAATTTTCATGATGGTACCCCGAAGACGCACTTCTCGGGGTTGAGCTTCATCTGGAATTTATTCAAGGTGTCAAAAACTTTTGCCAGATCGGCTGGATGTTTCTCGGCGCTTTGGCTCTTGACGATCATGTTGTCAACATATACTTTGACATTCTGTCCGATCTGGTCTTTGAAAATCTTGTTCATCAGACGCTGATATGTGGCCCCAGCATTTTTCAGTCCGAACGGCATCATCCTGTAGCAGAACATCCCGTCGTCTATGATAAAGCTGGTTTTCTCCTGATCCAGGAGCCACATCAGAATTTGGTGGTAGCCGGCATATGCGTCTAGAAGAGAGTAAATGGCGTGGCATGCTGTGGCGTCTACCAACTGGTCTATGTTGGGCAAGGGATAGCTGTCTTTGGGACATGCCTTGTTAAGGTCGGTGAAGTCGACACACATCCGCAGTTTGCCAGACTTCTTCTTGACCAGCACCACGTTAGCCAGCCACTCTGGATAGTCTACCTCTCGGATGGTTCCGGTCTTGAGCAGCCTATCCACCTCTTCGGAGATGAACTTCCTCCGATCGGGTGCGTGCCTTCTTAACTTTTGGCGGATCGGGGGAGAGTTTGGGTCCACATTTAGCTTGTGGGTGATTATTTTGGGGTCCACGCCAGGGATATCTTCTGGCTTTCAGGCGAAGGTCGCTTGATTGATGGTCAGGACATGCATGATGGCTTCTTCAGTTGTTTTATCCATGCTTGTCCCCACCTGAACATTTTTGCCTTTATCTAGCGACCTGGCCTTTGTGGCCTCTGCTGGGTCCATCCTGGGCCTTTCCGCCTGCTCTCGTTGCTCGAGGCCGGGCTCTATGACCATTGCTTCTCGCTGTTGCTTTATCATGGTGATATAAGCCTCCCTGGATGCTTTCTGGTCACCTCTTACGATGGCGACGCCTCCTGCAGTTGGAATCTTCATCACCATGTAGCGGATGGAGGTCACGGCTCCTGTCTGGAAAAGCAATGGCCTGCCGAAAATAGCATTGTAGGCGAACGTCATGTCAACAATCATGAAAATTACCTTACAAGCGTGAGCTATCGCCTCTTGGCCGAGCTCGACAAAGAGCTCTACGGATCCCACTACGGGGATGGTGGCTTTGCCCAGGCCGATCAAAGGGGTGACGTTCGGCTTCAGCTCTCCGATCGGCAGTCCCATGGCTCGGTAGGCCTGGAGAGTTAGGACGTTGACAGCACTGCCATTATCCACCAGAATTCTCTTTACATTGAAGTTATTTATCCGAGCTCTTACAACGAGAGCGTCCTCATGAGGGAACAGGACGTCTCGTGCGTCTTCGCTGGAAATGGTGACTGAGGCAGGCTGCTCTGCCTAGCGGGAGAGGTAGACACGCTTGCCTTTCCCTTTCTTGGGGAGATTTTCTCCGTAAGATGACCTTCCGGTGATTACGTTGATCACCCCGGCGTAGGGCCTGCTTGGATCGGCGTTTCTGGGGTTCCTGCGCTCATCATCATCTGAGTCAGGATCGTCCCTCCGAGGCTTCGGCTGTCTGCAGGGTTCGTCCCCTGTGGCCAGATCTACGAATCTCCTGAGGGCCCTGCGGCGTATCAGCCTTTCGATCTCCTTTTTGAGAGAGGTGCACTCGTCGGTTAAGCGACCGACATCTCTGTGGAATTCACAAAATTTGCTTGTGTCCCTCACACCCCGGCTTCTTGCAGAGAGGTCCCTGGGCCAGTTAACTTTGCGGTGTTTCTCTTTAATCCACATCAACACCGCGGTTGGGGTAGCATTGAGAGGGGTGTACGTCCTCTCTGCCTGGTCGTCTGGACGCAGGTTTCGGTCTCTTCCCGATCCTCTGGCTTGGCCTGAATTTCTAGAACTTTGAGCTCCATCTTGGCCTTTAGCTGTCCGATCGGAAGCGGGGGCTCTATGAGTAGAGCGATTGTCCGGATATTGAAGGCGGTCCAAAACGCTGGTCCTTCCTCTCCTATTGGACCTAAGGGCATCATCCAACTGGATATGTTGCCGGGCCCTCTCCATCAGTTCAGCGAAGCTGGATGGGGGTCTTGTTGTAAGTGACTCGAAGAGTGGTCGGTCAGTGATGCCCCCTGATAAGGCGTTGGTCGCCATCTCAACACTGACATTTCTTACCTCAGACATGGTAGCCTGAAACCTGTCGATGTAGTCTCGAAGACTTTCATCTGTCCTTTGGTAAAGGTTGCACAGGTCGTTCACCGTCTTAGGCGCACGTGTTTGCACAATGAACCTCGTAGTGAACAGCTCCTTTAACTGTCTGAATGACGTAACGGATCCCATGGGCAGCTCATGGAACCACGTCAATGCATCCCCTCCCAGAGTGGTGGGAAAGACCCTACAGGCTATTCTTTCGTCGTAAGTATAGACCTGTACCTTGGTCAAGTACTCTGCCAAGTGTGTGGTAGGATCTGTTTTTCCTGTATACCTTTCCATAACCACATCTCGCCACCTGGGGGGGAGCTCAGCATCGGTGATCTCTCTGCAGAAGGGGGAGGCAGTATTCCCACAAGTATTTCCTTCGAAGGCACCTCTTTTGGGCGCGAGGACACCAAACTGCTTGAGCTTCTGCATAAGCCACTGGTCCTGCTTGTTCAACGGGTTCTATTTGCTCATGGTCGTGGCGGTGGACTCGCCCTTGTGCTTTCTAGTTTGGCTGCGGCTCGGGGTGGACATGTAGGACACATCATCCCTCGCAGACAGAGTAGCGGACCTGTTGCTGTAGGGAGAGGCCCTACTTGCAGACACTATCTGCTTCCCCTTGTCGCTCTTGCCTGGGGTTCTGATTGCACTTTTCCTGGTTCCCTGAGCTCGGGATTCATTAATAATGATTCCCTTGTTCCTGTTTCTCCTGAAGTCTTCGCCCGCGAGGTAATCCTCTTGGGCTCTTTCAGAAGCAATTGGCATCTTACCCTTCTTAAGGGTTTGGACAATGCTTTTTGTAAAATCACTGAGGATGGCGCGCATGTCCCTCACAGTGATGGGGATGTTCTCTGGTTGCCTAGCAGTGGCATTATCGAATTCGGGAAGGAGGTTTGTCCTCACAGGGGACCTGGTGGGCGCTGCCCTCCTTCTCGAGGTGCCTGATATGGCACGAGCATCGTCATCATGGTCATGGTCCATGGGGGTAGTATTCTCGTTGGATCTTGAGTTCAACACCTCTCAATGAAAGCATCAAATGATAAATCCAAAAATGTCTTTATCTGTAGGAGAGAGGTCGATCCGATCGGATGAGATAACCCTGCAATAAGAAGAGCCCGGTCGGACCAGGCGTGAGCACTCCGAAGCTTAAGTTAGTAGCTTAGAGAGAATGTGCTTTTAGAAAGATAATGGTGTGTATTCAATACCTGGTGCCATCGTTGGCTGGACTATTTATATGAGATGGTCGAGGGGCACTTGAGTGCCTGAGGAGTGATTACTGGCTGTCAGAGTAGGTATCCGGCGACATGACAGGGAGCAGGTGGTAGGCATGGGCGCTGCCTTGTGTCAGGCGGCTGATGGGACTGGCGGTCACATCAGTCGATCGGGCATGTGTGCTGCCTAGGAGCTCGTGTCTGATACCTTCAGCTGATGGGTTTTGGGCCTTGCCAGTTTGAGTGGGCCGACAGGATGGGTTTCAGAGCAAATGATATTTGCTGGATTATCACTAATCTTTCATAAAATTGATTTTAATTAGTTTCACTTAAGCTTTGGTAACTTACGTGGAGCTAATATAGACCATCAGCTTTTCATCGACATTTGATTGTCAATTTGTCATGTTAAGATAAAAGGTTAAAAGATATGAAATCGGACTAAAATCAATTTTATATAATGCTAGCGCGGGAAAAAAAAAATGAATGCTTTAAAAAAAAATCAACGTAGTGATTAGGTGAATTTTTTTGGTTTTTTACAAATAAAGAGTTAAATATATATTATATATCATATTTGTTTTTGTCCTCCTAAACAGTATAGATATTAAGTTGCCACATATTAAAAATAATCATTATTTTATTTAAATCCAGTTCAGATCTCTTTATAAATTCAATTTAAGTATAATTATGCAGTCAATAATTATACATTGTTTTTGTTAATTAAATTAAAAGAAAAATACAATTTTAGGTAGAAGTGGCAAATTGGATGGGTTGGGCGGGTTTAGGTTGGGTTATTAATGGGCGGGTCACAAATGAGTCAAAAAGTATGGATCATAAATGGGCCAAATACCCAAATGGATTGGACAGGTTGGGCTAAAAATTTAATTAATTTTTTAATAAAAATAATTCTCGATATAATAATAAAATATGAAAAAGATTACAAATATTGGTTTTAATGGATCAGGTGATGGCCCAAACAGATCAAAATGGATCGGGTGGCCCAAAGCCTTGCTGCAACTGGTCTTTTCTTGCATTTCACTTGACCCAAACTTGTTAAGATATGAAGATTTCATCATAAATGATGGTTTAATATCTATTTCCTCAACAGACGGTGTCATGTGATCACATGGTTCTTCATATAAAACTATTTCATTTCTAGTTACAACAAAATCCTTAGTTTTGACATTTTAAAACTTATCAAAGTCTATTAACTATAATTTTAAAAAATTAAAGTTCATGCTCATATCCAATTGGACTAATATGCTTTATAATATAGGGCAAAATATGGATAGTTGTATATGAACCGCTTAATCGTTAATCAATCGATTAATCACATACTTAAGTTCAAATTCAAGTCCATTAACGATAATTTAAAAATTAAAGTTCATGTAGTTTTTGGCTGTTTGTTGGGTTTGGGCTCAATTTGACGTGCCTAATTTTAGTAAACATTTTCTAAAAAATAAAGTTGGGATTACAAAATGGATGGCTCAAATTATATAGGTAATTTTTACAATTACTCTTACTCATAGTAATTTATTTTTCTATATATATAAATAAAGCGTATTGATTACAAAATTAAAGTCAAAAATTTGTTGAAGGAATTGCATGATTTTAATGTTGGGTCTAAAGGGCAATGATAGTCTTTGTCTACGTTTTGGATTTAGTTACTTGTCTAGATGGGTCGGTGATTATGATATTTAATTTGCTTGAGAGATTGGATAAGAAGATGTAATTACCTGGAAATTGTTAAATTACATACTCTTTGTGACATGTAAACAGCTGATTGGTTCGTGTTATTTTCTTTGACTGTTGAGCTTAATTATCGAATACTCTATCTGTTAGAAAAAAACCTTTCTTTCACACATATAAAATAAAATTTATTGACTCGATTGAGCCACTATAATTTTTAATATACTTTTACATTTTTTTAAAATACATTTTTACGTTAATATAGACATCTATCGATGGGAGATGATACGGCATCATTCAATTGAATGAAAATTAAAATAAAAATATTTTATATAAATTTATGGTGTGTGCGCATTAAATAATTATTATATTAAACATTTAACAAATTAACTATTTTATAATAAAAAAAATACTATAATCTATGAAAGATGGAGTAATAAATTAACTTTCATGTATGTTATTTTTTATTATATATTTTGGTGTCTATATTTTACTCTATAATATTTAATTAAATTTTCTTATATTTTAGAGTCTATATTTTAATATTTAATTTTGTTCAAAATTTTTTTTTTACTTAAAATGAAGCATGTCAATTTTCAACAAATATCAAATTCACTTTATAATATTAACTATTAATTTGTTGAATATGAATTTTGACTAGCACATTATATTGTTTTGTGATTTTTAGTTTTAATTATTTTACACATTTGAAATTAAATTAACTTTATCTGATTTTTTTATAATTATATTTTATAAATTTTAGTAGTTAATCAAAAAATATTGATTAATTAAATAAAAAAATTAAAATTAATGAACTAGTTAATAAAATGTAGTAAACTGTTTACTAATTAATAATTTTAAAAAATCGATATTAATGAACTGATTAATTTTTATGCTGATATATTTAATAGATATATATTTAACCCTAATAAAAAAATTAAAGTGCGGAAACCATTTCAATTTTCTAAGAATACGTGGAAGGGAGAGGCATGTTGGAAAGTAATTTAGTTGTTAAAGACTTGAGAGAGAATAAAGTGAAGGGGGCCAGTTTGGGTTGGATATATCATCAATAGTAAGAAGCTTTAGAACCAGTTTGTCGGTTCTCCACGCACGCTGTCGTTCCCTCACTTGTTGGTCAAACAATTATTGATGTTGTCCATATGCATCACTATTTTGGTAACGTTAAATTAAAATTGATAAAAATAAAAATTTATATATGTAATGTAATTAAATAATTATTTAATAATAAAAAATTGTATAAATTTAGAAATTAGAAAATGGATTTTGCCTACTAAATTTATCATGATTTTTATAAATAAAGTTTTCTCTAGTTATTTATTTATTTGGAGAAAATCATATAAAGGTCATGTTTGGTTAAGCTGCTCAGCATAGCTAGTAGCTTAGCTACGAAAAAGATTTAACAAAACACAGAAACAGTTGTTAACAATCGGTTGATCAATGTTTAAGTATTTGATAAGATTGTATAGAGTTATTATTGTTTGATTGTATAATTATCAAAATTAATATACTTTTTAATTTAAAAATATATTTTTGTCATATTAATAAATAAAATAAATAATAATATAATATAAAAATTTATGAATTGCTCAAACAATTAGTGTAGAAAAATATGTTAATCAATAAGGAAAAATAATTTTCATAAATGCATATAATATGAACTTGTTACCAGTTTATATATTATTATAATAAATATATATTAATCATTCAACTAAAAATAGGGGTGAGCATGGTCGGTTAACCGGTCCATGAGCCACAGTCCATTAACCGGTCCATTAATATCGTTTTTTTGAAATTTTAGTCCATTAACCAGTCCATTACCATCGGTTAACCAGTCCATCGGTTTCGGATTTTCGGATCGGTTACCCAATATTTTTCGGTTAACCACTATAATTATAAATGTATTCATAAATAAAATTAAAATGTTTAAGATACTTAAAAATTAAATTTTTTTCACTATAATATAATATTATTGTTGTTAAAATAAAAATATTTGGTGGATATAAGCAAATTTGTTTTTAAAAATTAATATTTAATAAGTAAATATATTAACCGGTCCATAATCACTTTTAGTTAGATAAATTGTTATACTTATTAATAGCCAATTAAAAAAACTTAAAAACTTTAAAATAATTAGTATAATGAAAAAAAGTACATGATCACCTTTAGTTAGGATAAATTGTTATAAATTATTAAAAAATTAATAAATTAACTAAAGATTCGGTTTCGGTTCGGTTAACCAGTTATATGAGTCAAAAACCATTAATCAGTCCATTAATATTTGTTTTTTCAAAACACTAACCATTAACCAGTCCATTACAATCGGTTAACCAGTCCATCGGTTTGGTTTCGGATTTTTTTTCGGTTAACCAAGTCCATCGGTTTTTTTGCTCACCCCTAACTAAAAATATGTATAGATTTAAAAAATTGATATATTTAGGTATAAAAAAGAGAATATATGGATAAAAGTATTTTGTAATTTTATCTTTATATTAATAAAGCAACAGTTCATTCAAAAAATTCAAAAGTTACCTTTTTAAAAGAAATCTATTTTAATATTAAACAGCTAACTGCTGTCATTTTAAATATTTTATTAAATACATTAAGAAAGCTATTAGAAGAAAAAATGTTATCAATTCCCTTTCAACAGCTAAATCAAACACTTTCGAAATTTATAGTTACTGGTTTATATATATATATATATATATTCGAATTTGAATGAGTATTATTAAAATTAAGTAGGAGCTACTATAAATGTGACCGTGGGACTAATAGATAATTATAATTAGAGCATTAAGCTAATCAAACTACGGTAAATTTATAATGCTAATCAATGAATCAACCACTATTAGACTTAACAGACACTTCACTATGCTGGTTGGTTGATAGTTGTCTGGCCAGGCATCTGGCTTTAACTAAATGAGCCATAGGTCAGCCTTATTTCGATCTAAATGAATGTATATGATGATAAGAATATTATTATTTGTCTCCTAAATGGTGCGATATTTGAATAGAATGTGAGTTTAACCCGTAGAATGTGTGTTTCTCATTAAAACTTATTTGATTTTTGAGAAATATAAATAGTGTATATATATATATATATTGTATTCGAAATTTATTGATCTGACTAATTCAAATTTATTCTAGGCAAATCAGAAAGAAAATAAAAAAATCTCCATTATTTTATAACTAGTCAAATCCTACAAGACTTAAAAAGAATGATTTTGTAGAGTAATAAATGTAATGTGCATATAGTTATAATTGGTAAGATAGAACTTCATTAAAGAGTCCCCTATACAAGTCTTCTCTTGTTCAATCAAAAAGACAAAAAAAAAAGAAGGCCCACTGGATATATATTCAAAGAGCAGAGAAGGCCAACAAATATTGATGCAGGCGGAGCCTAATATTTCCTTTTGATTGGCCTCTTCTAGTTTGTTTGATACAAGGATATACATGGTTATATCTGCAACTATAACAATGTTACATTGTAATTACCATCCATACAACATCACAGAAAGAGGCCTGCACAAACCTAATTATATATAATCTTCAAGAACTAAGCAAATCACAGCAATCTTGAAATCGATTAGTTGTTAACCATGGCCCCAACAATTTCTGCCTTAAAATGCATTTCACTAGTTGTAGCCTCATTGGCCTTTTCTCAAATGGCAATTGCAGGAGATCCAGACATTCTTTCTGATTTCATAGTACCACAAAATGTAAGCACAGTTGATAGCACATTCTTCACATTCACAGGCATGCGTGCTCTCATTGGCGCAGCCCCGCCTGCAGCTTTCAAGGTGTTGAAAGCAAGCATGGCAGAGTTCCCTGCTCTCAATGGACAGAGTGTTTCTTTTGCTGTTCTCCAGTTCCCGGGCGGTACTCCTAACCCACCACACACTCATCCTCGCTCGGCCGAGTTACTTTTCCTTGTTCAAGGGTCCCTTCAAGTTGGATTCGTCGATACTACGAACAAGCTCTACACTCAGACACTGCAATCCGGTGATATGTTTGTGTTTCCTAAAGGACTTGTTCACTTCCAATACAATACAGATGCTAAGCAACCTGCTCTAGCAATTTCTGCATTTGGAAGTGCAAATGCAGGGACTGTATCTCTTCCTACTACCCTTTTCTCTACAAGTATTGATGATAATATTTTGGCTAAATCCTTCAAGACTGATGTCTCCACCATTCAGGCTCTCAAGGCTGGTCTTGCACCCAAGCCTTGAAACATTATTGCTTTTTTTTCTTACTACAATTGTTTCTAATCTTCATTAATTGTCTTTTTATATCTTGATTGACAAGACAATAATGTAGCCATTGTCATTTTTATTTATTTACAATCAAACACATCATGCCTTGTTTAGTTGATGTTTCATATTCTGGAAGACGTCAAGTAGAGAATTTTCAATTTACTATCCCATTGCCAGATATAATCCCTTGACCTGTTGAATCAGAAGCTAGTTAAACTGAAAAAGCCTAACCATAGATGGTGATAATGGCATTAATGGTCAGATGATATGTGAAGAATGAATGTTCCACAATCACGGAATTAAGAATGAATCTCACGTTGATTTGATTAAATTAACAAGGATGGCATGCCAAGCTTTTTCTCTCTCCATCATCCCAGGAAAGCCACGCAACAATATCAACTTGACCTTTTTAATCTTTGAGCTTTGAAGGGTATGATTTATCTTCTGCAACTGAATGCAGACAGCAGGTAATCAATGAGCAGAACGTAAATGTGAATGTCGCTGAATATTTCTAAGGAAACGGAGAGAAACGGAAAGTTAAAAACTTTTCTGATTTCATATAGGCATTTGCAGACCGAACAAACAGGAAAAGCTAACATCAAGAAAATGATTCCATAGCCAGTTTAAATGGATCCAGATAAATATGCATATATTTATCCATTTCCTCAAGCTAATACATATCCTCTATACATTCCCTAAGTGAACTAGTGAAGCCAGTTTCAACACGAAAATCTCTAACCCAATAAAATGCTCAAGGGCAAAAGAAAATCACCCAGCATGTACTTAGCAACAGATTCTCGAGAGAGTGCTAATTTCTTCAACAATTTAAAATTGCAACCAACAGAGGTATCTGTCAATAGAAGCACAAGATTTATGATTAGGAGAGGAAAAAGGCATAAACAGTATCATAGATTAACCAAATTTGGAGTAAGATTACACCTACCTCAGGTATTCTCTACATTGTCTTCTTCCATAAGACCCCAATTTTCTTCAGCATATTTCCATTTTTCTTCCTTAACATATCATCTTCCATGTCCTCATTGTAATGTGAATCCATCTTCCCCAAAAGAGGATTATAGTTGTCTACTGATCCAGTCCTGTCGAAGAAGTTCCCATCATTTCCTGATGTAAGCATAGCTGCAGCTGCCTCTGCAGCCTTTCTCCACTGATCAGACTGCACCTTTATCCTTCTCAACTCTGCCTCCATTTCAGAATTAGATGCTTGGGATGCCTCAAGCTGCTCGGTTACCCTTGCAAGTGTTTTGCTGCTCCTATCTGCCTCCTCCATCATAAAACCAAGTTTCGTGAGAGCTTCTCGCTCAGCAGCTCTCGCTGCCTTTAGCTCTACAACTGCCACTTTATTTCTATCCGTCTCCTTTTTACCAAGTTCTGCCTTCAATATCTCATTTTCTTCTGATATATATTGAAGTTCTGTCTCCTTGTCCATTAAACTTGCCTTTAACTCGGTAATTTTTTCCTTCATCATTTTTACTTCAGTCTCTATTTCAGATTCTCCTTGGCATGATAAGCTTTTCTTTAGCTTCATATTCAGATCATAATTCTCCTCAGAAATTCCCTGCAATTCGGTTTCCTTATCCATAAGGTCCGCCTTCAACTCTTCAACTTTGTCTTTTGCTTGCTTCAGCTCCGCCTCTAGTTCTGCCTCCCTGAGAAGAGATCTGGATTTTACCTTCTCCAACAGTTCGTAAGCATCGTTTATCTGCATTGTATTGTGAACTTGTTCTTCATGGCATTTTCTCTCGGCAGCTTCTAGAGCAGTTCTCAACTGTTCCACTTCAGATTTCAGTGAACAAACCTCTGCCTCAATCTGGTTTGCTTCTTGTGAATTTTGATTCTTAGCAATAGCTCCCTCGGTATCAAGATCATTTGCATAATCTTGATAACTGGTCCTGCTAGCATTATATAGGTCTGCCTCAAGTTTGCTGACAAGTCCTTCCAATAATTTCACACGAGCCCTTGACTGTTCTAGCTCTGAAGCAATGGAGTGGTAGGCTTCAATAGCTTTTGAGCCATCCGATCTAAGTGCCTCTACAGATTTCTTTGCAGTTTCCAGTTGATGTAAAGTTTCACTAGCTAGAGCTTGGGCCTCAGTCTCCGAGTTTTTTCTATCCATTAGCTGGTTTTTCATGGTGTCCACAAGAAAAAGGGTATCCACCAAATTTGCTTTCAAGGTCTGAAGCTCCACATTTGCTGATTCTGTGTGCTTGTTCTGGGCATCCTCAGATTCAGCTACCATCTCAAGCTGGACCTTAAGCTGTTCAATTTCACCCAAGGCAGAGGCCAAGGAAGCTGCATTGACTGAATGTTGCTGATGGATAGCCTCAAGCTTTGATTTCCATGCTTGATCCCTTTCGTGTGAGATTTTTTGAAGCTCAATGACACGGGTCTCCTCAGAATTAGTCCTTTCTAGGAGTTTCTTCTGTGTCTCTTGTAGCTTTGAAGATATAGTCAGGAGTTGTTTCTTGGACTCCTCGGCATCTTCCACAGCTTCGTTCTTCCATGACTCCGATGAACTTAGCTGGTCCTTTGCCTTTTTTAGATCTTCCTGAAGCTGAGATATCTGAGATTCCAATTCACATATTCTGCTTGGACGCTTTTTCTGGAGAAAGAAAAAATATGAAAGTTAAGAATATATCATTGAACGTAACAGTTGTAGCTTTAACCAGAGGGCAATTTTGGTTTCATTGTACTTTCCATTAAAATGTATGATCCAAATATATCTTATTAGATATAAAAGAATTGCAGAGAAGATGCACAAGTTATGCGGGCTGGATTAAAATCAAAAGGGCCAGCATAACACATTACACATTATAGCAATGCGCCTATATTCTATCCAAAAAAAACTGATAGAAGCAAATAATAATAATAATAAATAAATAAGGAACCATGGATATCTGTTACTATTAGAAGTAGCAGTTATAACAACCTGTTTGGCAGAGAATTCAGTTGCAACTGTTCCAGTAACTGACTTTCTAATTATAGTCGGTTCCTGTATAAAAAGTAAACTAGCTAGTAATATGAAGTTGTTGAACCAAAATAACTTTGAAATATTCTTTGCTCATCTCTCTTCCTACCATTTATTTCTGCAACTTTCATCCATTTTCCTAGCAACCAAGAACATGCAAGAAATCTTTGAATAAAAAAGGAAGGATCACATGTATCTAGTTCCTTAGTTCTTGAAAGATTTAAATTGTTTCACCTAAAAGCCTAAGTCGGTAAAAAACACAATTTAATAGCGGCATGCCTGCTGTAAAGGCGAACCAAGATTGCTTAAGATATCATACACCTTTGGTTAAGAAAAAAAATGGTTTATTAAGAAAGTCTCATAGAGACACTTGGATATAGCACACTTTGCATTATAAATGCAAATATCTTCTACAGTCAAAGCCACATCCCATCCTTAATATTCTTTTTGCTTTTTTCCTTGTGTTTGTGCAACAATGTAAACATTGTGGAACTCTTAAAAGAAGCTGGTGTAGTTGCAATTAATGGAGAGTACCTCAGTCACTGGGCTTCTAGGCGACCGGCGTTCGATGATTTTAGGGCTTCTCTCTTTTGGTGTTCTAATTCGATTTGATGAAGATACGGAGTCAGACTCGAGCCTAGTTGTTTTAAGTTGGCATACAGCTCGAGGACGGACCTTTTGTGGTGCTTCAGAGGAGCCACTTCTGCTACCAAAGTTAGCAAATTACAACAGGTGTATGTAATCAATAATATGTACATGTATACCAACAAGCATAAATATCCAGGAAAATCTTTTATATTTACTCTTTCAAGAACAATATATTGACTATGACACAGATGAAAGGTGAAATCTACACTTGGATCCCAACTCATGATTGTAGAAGGTTCATAGACTATTAAGGTGACAAATACAGAATGCGGAATCAATAGGATGTTTGAAATCACGTGAAGACTTAACTAGCATTTTTGTACAACTTAACAAGTTACAAGCAAAACAAAGCAAGTTTTACCATCCTGGTGATTTTCTAAGTAAGAGGTGTTAGGAGTAAAACAAAAATGACTAGCTCAGCAAACAATTGATTTGTGGCCTCAACATTCAAAATTTACATGCCTGTAAAATAATGCAAGTTCAATTGCATAAACACCAAAACTTGAGTAACTGAGTTAACCCCGAGTCTCTTGAAATTAAGTGCTGGATTTTATAGATTTGGATTAGCCATATTTCATTCCTCAAAAGTTATTAGAGAATACGATGATCTTCGTAAATCTGGCTTTTCAACATAAAACAACTTTTCCTTGTTCTCAAAATTCAATAATTAAGAGAAATGATTCGCTTTGACCAAAAAGATGTCTATCAATATCAATGGCCATTTTTTGGCTTTATGCTGAATTTGCATTACTACTGTCAGAAATAAGTTTTGGCTAGGAAGCAGCTAAAGACACAGATATTATGCTTTTGAAAACTTATTCAAAACTCATATGCTTCCCCAAAAGGAAAAAACTGATCCCTAACCAGAAAGCCTGAGGGGCATAATAATGAAATGCTTTTCAAAAAGAAAAATACTAAATTCAAATTTGTTCTTCCATGAGATGGTGTTGAAGAACATACATTAAATGAAATCAACAAACACATAATCTAACTATGCACAAATTATTCGAAGAGATGGACCTCATGAATAAAGGTTTCCATATCTTAAGGCTTACCTGGCACCGCCCCAACTTAATGCAGGAGACAGATACAAAACCTAAAATCTTTGTTTGATGTTGTAAGGGATAAATCAAAATTCAAGAGAACAAGGACTGTGATCAATAAAAAGGTGGAAATCAATTTGTGGCTTGATAGTGAAAGTTATGAGGAGAAATTAGCTAAACCACAAACAAACAAAGCAAAAGGTTGAACATTAGAGAGAAACTTCACCAGCCAGCAATATGGAAACATACAACCACAGAACATTACAACCAAAACCCAAAAAAAGAAATAACACCAAAGATATTTATTAACTGTGTAAAATTAGCTTTTGACTAAACCAATATACCATATTAATAAAAAGGAGATAAGAATCCACAAAAGAATCTAAAAAAGACCTTGGTTTTGCAAGCACAAGACAAGTAGCCTATAGAGAAAGAAGAGTTACCTTCCTTTCGGAGTCTGCATAATTTTAAACTACCCTTTAAGTGAAAAATGGAGGGTTTTTCTATTTGAACTTTCACTACTCCACTTCAATGCTCTATGACCCACAAAACCTGTAACATACCATAAAAAGATCACAACTTTGGGCAAGAGAATCCGATGTGGTTGGTCCATGGAGAAATAAATGATATCATGGGAAAGTGACAACTTCTTATCATCACGTATGCACCAATAAAAGCAAAATAGATAGTGCTGGCCAAGGATAAACTATTCATTCAATGTTTTCTATCAAAGTTACAGTAAAAAGTCCGCTTTTTGCAACTATCACTTTGTTTACCAAACAGGAATTGCCAATCTTCATTTCTTTTCTTTATCCGTTCAATGCTTACCATCACTTTCATAATAACCTCATGAAAACATTATTATAGTCCACAAGGTGTCCTACAGCCATAATTCATCGAAGGAGAATTATCAAAGCTACCCTCTATGGACTACTACAGACAAAGAAAACACATGGGCAATCATGTAAATTTAGCCCCCCAATTTTGCCGTGAAATTGGGAACCCTATGATGTTAATTACGTATTAGACTTGTAACCTAAAGTTAAAGACTTTTAAATCAAACAGATATATGCCCCCAAACCCACTCAAATCTGGAGTCACTTTGTCTGGAGGGAACCAGGAAAATAACAGTAATTACTAATTACTTTGTTGCCAGGTTAAATGTTTCCCGGAGACTGTTTTCCCTAGAAAACAAACAGAGAAATATAGAATCAGTAGTACACTCTGTAATAAAAGACAAGAAAAATAGTGATCTTTAAAGGAAACAGAATCTGCAGAAACAACACAAACGTTAAACACAAGCAAATAAAAATCCGGAAATTTAAAATAAGAATGTATTTTAGGCCCTGTTAGATTCGATTTTACTTTCACACTTTTATACCTTTGGGACCTTTTGAATTGACAAAGCTACACCTTTAAAAGCTAAGAATTGCCTGCTCAAGGTTCAATCTTTCTAGGCTCGAAAATCGAAGGTTACATTGTCAGGTGAAATAAAGACATTTCAAGAAAAACCCGAACTTTCATCAAAAGGAACATCATTACTGTCAGAGAAAGAAAATTAAGCAACAAAGCAAATTTCGAAAACATAATTGAGGTTTTAGTCCTTTCAAAATGAACAAAATAAACACAACAAATTATGAAATTAAAAAAAAAAAAAACTTTTCCAAGTTACATTGCAATGCAAAATGTAGGAAAGTTGGATGGAGTCAAATAACAGACTAAAAACACTGATTTAAGTCATAGCAAGTGTTAAAAATGCTATCTTTCTTGCATTTTCTCGAGAACCAAGCAGAAACTGAAGCAAAAAAGAAAATCATAGACGCAGAATGTATAACCTTACTGACCTTTGATACGAATAAAACATACCAGAGAAGGAGATAATGAGGTTAAAGGAGATAAATTGGGAGAAGCAAAGGGAAAGAAAAAGCCATGGAAGGGAAGGTAAAGAAGAGGTTTTTTGGTAGTAGTGAAGGAAGTTGTTTCTTCAGTAAAATGTTCCTTTGCTTCACTTCTATTTGGCGTGTGGGAGTGAGTGGTAAGACGTAAGAGAGTAGAAAATATAAATAACAAATACAAAGATGTTCAACAACATAAACATTATTATAAGTACAGAGTATCACTTTGTCGTTTCATTATTTGTCATATTGAAGTGCTTTTTCTTCTTTCTTTTTTTTCCACAATTTTAGGTCCGCATGAACGTAACTATAATTAATTTCTATTTAGTATTAGTCATCTTCAAGTGGTATTGAGAGCGTAAATTGGATATATATATATATAGATTTATGCAACCTATTCCGCTTTTTTAGAAACAAAAGCAAAGCAAAACTATTTCCAATACATTCTCATGACACATTAATTCATTAGTTTTTTAATTAATTATCTTAATTGTTTTGCTTATTGCGTGCTTCCGCAGTTAAGTGGCTTAGCAAAAAAAATAGTATGGTAGAGTCACGTAAATAAAAATAAATTATTTAAATATTTTAGAGGAATCAATTTCATACAAAATTAAGATTATAAGAATATTTTTTTATTTTTTAATTTAATAAAATCAATTTTATAAAAGAAATTAAAATTAAATAATTTTTTTAATTTTTTTTTAGCCGAGTGGTCAATTGACCCACTCAACTAGGGGCAGGCGCAGTGTAAAATTACGCGGTTAAATTATGTTGGTGTTTACTGCTTAACTTCTCTCTTCTTTAAAATCTCTACTTCCTTTTCTTTACTTTCTTCTCGAATTGACACTTTTTTTCCTCCCTTTCTAACTTTTATCTCTCGTTGTATTTTCCATAGTACCAGACAAATTCAAATTTGGACTCAATTCATAAGAACAGTTTATAGTGGTGAGCATGGTCGGTTAATCGGTCCATAAATTTCAGTTTATTAATATCGATTTTTTGAAATTTCAGTCCATTAATCAGTCCATTACCATCGGTTAACCAGTCCATCGGTTTCGGATTTTCGGATCGGTTACCCAATATTTTTTGGTTAACCACTATAATTATAAATATATTCGTAAATAAAATTAAAATGTTCAATATACTTAAAAATTAAAATTTTTTCACTATAATATAACATTATTGTTGTTAAAATAAAAATATTTGGTGGATATAAGCAAATTTATTTTTAAAAATTAATATTTAATAAGTAAATATATTAACCGATTCATAATTACTTTTAATTAGATAAATTGTTATACTTACTAATAGTCAATTAAAAAAACTTAAAAACTTTAAAATAATTAGTATAATAAAAAAAATATATGATTACCTTTAATTAGCATAATTGTTATAAATTATTAAAAAATTAATAAATTAACTAAAAATTCGGTTTCGGTTCGGTTAACCAGTCACATGAGTCAAAAATCATTAATTAGTCCATTAATATCGATGTTTTCAAAACAATAACCATTAATCAGTTCATTACAATTGGTTAACCAATCTATCGATTCGGTTTCGAATTTTTTTTTTCATTTAACTGATTCTATCGGTTTTTTTCTCACGCCTAGTTTACAGGTTTTGAGAATTTCTATTAGCTATTTCTTCTATACCCATATGTGTAAATCAAAACTTTTTTATTGTTTTCAAGATGCTCATGAACATGAAGCAAGTGGGTATCTCTGTTTTGCTAATATAAAAACATATCACAAAACAATTTAATCCTATTTTACATAAAGCTGTGGGTATTTCTCTAGTATGTTTCTCCAATTATTGGTATTTCTTTAAAAATATTTTGTTTCTGTTTTTTATTTTGGTTTGTCACAGACACCGATTTGTTTTCCTCAAAGAAACTGCATGTTTATCTGCACCCTGCTTCCATGGCTCCCAGAATGCAGAAAACTCAGACATTGATACCGGGTCTGGTTTTTTGAGATTAATATGGTGTCGGTTTGATATGGACGAAAAGTATAATCCATTTTTGGTTGTTATTAATAGGCGGAGATGTTAATTGTTCATATGCAGTCAGGTTGAATTCAAAGACTGCAGCAGTAACTTAGTTTGGATAAATTGAAGTTTGGTGGTAGAAAAAGTAGTCTTCTAAAATTAAATCAACCTCTGAAGCTCCAAGCTTCCTCCTACTCTTTAAATGCTGCACAGCAACTTGTGAGCCTGATTCATTCTTAATTAAAAAGGTCAAGTGGATCTTGTTGCGTGGCTTTCCTGGAATGATGGAGAGAGAAAAAGCTCGGCATGCCATCCTTGTTAATTTAATCAAATCAACTTGAGATTCATTCTTAATTCTGTGATTGTGGAACATTCATTCTTCAAATATCATCTGACCATTAATGCCATTATCACCATCTATGATTAGGCTTTTCAGTTTAACTAGCTTCTGATTCAACAGGTCAAGGGATTATATCTGGCAATGGGATAGTAAATTGAAAATTCTCTACTTGACGTCTTCCAGAATATGAAACATCAACTAAACAAGGCATGATGTGTTTGATTGTAAATAAATAAAAAGACAATGGCTACATTATTGTCTAGTCAATCAAGATATAGAAAGACAGTTAATGAAGATTAGAAACAATTGTAGTAAGAAAAAAAGCAATAATGTTTCAAGGCTTGGGTGCAAGACCAGCCTTGAGAGCCTGAATGGTGGAGACATCAGTCTTGAAGGATTTATCCAAAATATTATCATCAATACTTGTAGAGAAAAGGGTAGTAGGAAGAGATACAGTCCCTGCATTTGCACTTCCAAATGCAGAAATTGCTAGAGCAGGTTGCTTAGCATCTGTATTGTATTGGAAGTGAACGAGTCCTTTAGGAAACACAAACATATCACCGGATTGCAGTGTCTGAGTATAGAGCTTGTTCGTAGTATCGATGAATCCAATTTGAAGGGACCCTTGAACAAGGAAAAGTAACTCGGCCGAGCGAGGATGAGTGTGTGGTGGGTTAGGAGTACCGCCCGGGAACTCGAGAACAGCAAAAGAAACACTCTGTCCATTGAGAGCAGGGAACTCTGCCATGCTTGCTTTCAACACCTTGAAAGCTGCAGGCGGGGCTGCGCCAATGAGAGCACGCATGCCTGTGAATGTGAAGAATGTGCCATCAACTGTGCTTACATTTTGTGGTACTATGAAATCAGAAAGAATGTCTGGATCTCCTGCAATTGCCATTTGAGAAAAGGCCAATGAGGCTACAACTAGTGAAATGCATTTTAAGGCAGAAATTGTTGGGGCCATGGTTAACAACTAATTGATTTCAAGATTGCTGTGATTTGCTTAGTTCTTGGAGATTATATATAATTAGGTCTGTGCAGGCCTCTTTCTGTGATGTTGTATGGATGGTAATTACAATGTAACATTGTTATAGTTGCAGATATAACCATGTATATCCTTGTATCAAACAAACTAGAAGAGGCCAATCAAAAGGAAATGTTAGGCTCCGCCTGCATCAAAATTTGTGGGCCTTCTCTGCTCTTTGAATATATATCCAGTGGGCCTTCTTTCTTTTTGTCTTTTTGATTGAATAAGAGAAGACTTGTATAGGGGACTCTTTAATGAAGTTCTATCTTACCAATTATAACTATATGCACATTACATTTATTACTCTACAAAATCATTCTTTTTAAGTCTTGTAGGATTTGACTGGTGGTTGATTCATTGATTAGCACAGTCACATTCAAATTTGAATATATATATATATATATATATATATTAAAAAAAAGACAGTGTTAAGCTGCTCAACATTAATCTGGTTGATAAATAGAAATAAATAATATTTATTCATAAAATTAAAAACTACACAAGATTACAAGCTAATTGTTACACTTAGCTGCTTCCTAGCCAAAACTTATTTCTGACAGTAGTAATGCAAATTCAGCATAAAGCCAATAAAAGAGAAGTCAATCTGAAACCCAATTGCGTAAAATGAAGGAAATGGCAGAGGAGGAGTTTGAAAAATGAGAAAATAATAGTAAAATGAAGGTTCCAAGAAAGAAGCTCTCAATTTTCAAGTTTTCAAATACTGCAGAATAAGATAGGCATTTAGTATGAACACTGTTACAAACCTTGACTCAAACAAAACATTACTTTTTTAAATTGAAGTTAGTTGTTTTTTCTTTTTTCTTTTTCTTTTTTTTTTCTAATTAAGATTTGTTTTCTATTTTTTTTTGTCTAAATTAATAACATTAAAAAAAAAATAATTTTATATATTTTTAATTTTTTTAAAAAATAACACAGTATAATACTGTGCACCAAATATATTATAAATTAATACAATTTTGTACCAAATACTGTATATAATAATACAGGCTAAATAGTACAGACTAATACTATGGAGACTAATAGTGTACAGGCTAACGATATACATCGTAATAAAATACAACTAAACGTGGCCATGTGTTTATAATTTATCTTAACAGTTGATCATTACATAATAAATTAATAACACTTGGTTTCTTATACAGAATTCCCATCAAACAATTATTACTTATCTTAAATGAATACAAATAGAATTTTAATATATATATATATATAAACTATATCTTATCTAATAGCTTGACAACTAATAGTTTTTTCTTCAATCAAGCAATGATTTATAGTCATATAAAAAAAATTGATTGTTATTTTATAAATAAAAAGTTAATTTTAAATACTATTTAATACATCAAAAAATAGATGACTAAATCAGTCTATAAATGGGCTTAGGGTATGTGGTAGCCAAACTCTATAAATGCAAATATATTGATCAATAAGTCAAAGAATATTTATGACAAAAAAGAAATCGACTATCTATTTATTAAATATTTTTTAAGACATTATCTAGGTATTAAATATTTAAATTCTAGTACGTTACAACAAGGCAACTTGTAAAGGAAATATATTTTTATTTGAGAAAAAGGAAAAGAAAAATTGTAAACCTTATCTTAGTCATATAGGCTCTCTATAAAAAAAAAAAAAGATAAAATCATATAGGCTTACCACATTTAGATAACGACCATTGACAACGGACAAGATTGAGAAAACATTTTCCGGCCCAAACAGGCCCACAAAGATAATGTTTGTATTTTTATTTTTTCAACAATCTGAAATTCAAAATGTGGTCACTAATTAGAAGAAAAATTGAACTTCTTTTCAATTTAGAAATATTTTCACATAATCTAAAATATATATATATTTGATTTCAACCATCCACATCAATAAACTATTGAAGTTATTAAAGTATGTTTTTGGCAACTCACATTCTTGTTAAGAAAGCTAATTGGATAATCCACTTTAATTTAAATTATTGAAATTTTGATATTTTTTTTAATTAATTGGAGTTTGATATCCATCCGCCCGTTTAAAAATCTAAAATTAAAAAATAAATAAAGAAAATTCAAATTTTATATATATATATATATATATATATAGATGGAACTCTCGCTGTATTGAAATCAATTTTATTGGTAGAACGGTAAAAGAAAAATAATAAATTTTAAATACGAGAAAAAAAAATTATAATAGGACAAAAAAAACGACATACTTTGTTTTTGGGAAGTGAACACATCATAAAAAACTTAAAACAACTTATTTTCTCTAAATAAATAAATAAATAAAACTTAAACAACTTGGGAAAACTCTCCACTGTTTTTCAGACTTCAGTTTCTAAAATGTCCTTTTTCTGAAATAAATAAATATGGAAGCTAAATTAAATTAATATTTTTATGAAGAACTAATGTTTATTTTAAGTAATGCAATATCTGGTTTCTGACTCTTCTCTCACGCCTAAATCTTAACTTAGATTTGGTCTGCTAAGAAAAAGAAAATCCATACCGAAATTGGTGCACGTGCTTCACTGAAATTCTAGTATATGATATTGATTTTTAAAATTGCAATTTTATTTAAATAACTCCTAAAATTATAAATTATTAGTAAAATTAATTTTATTGTACTGAATGATCTTAAATTCGAATGTTCATTCTCAATTTTTTTTTAAAAAAAATATCATTAATTATTAAATAAATTATTTAGGCATGGAATCCAATCCAATCCACCTGAAAATGAGAAAGCAATCATACTATAGAATATGTTGAAAACCACGAAGGCATTAGCAACAAAAACGGCATATCTATATTTCTTTTTCAGAGTGTTCAGACTGCAAAATATGTAATTTCATGAAACATCACATTCAATAATATTTTTCATTCTTTTCTCCAAAATAGAAATAAATATTTCATCAACATCTTCAATTTCCTATACTTGGTTAGCAAACAAATTTCAAATTTCATTACCATATAAATAGAAAAACAAGATTCAAAAAATTCAAAATGGAGAAATGTTGATTCATTAACTGAATCATTCAGATCTCTGGATTAACACAAAACTCAAGAACCCTAAAAACTAATTGAAATTTTAGTCTTTTTGCAGGGTTAATTAATATAAGCTGCAAGCTACATTTTTCTTTTATGTAACTGCTATCTGAAATCTACTGACCAACTTCAAGCTACATCAATGGAGTATTAAGAACTCCATGCCAAGTTGAACCAATTCCAGTACTATTCCAGCTTTCTCTTGCTGAAGAAGAATCGAAATCATCACCAATCCCATTAATTTGCCACGGAAATCCCCACAAGATTTTGCTATCATCTTCTCTACCAATCTCATTGCACAGTTCTTGCTTCATGGTTGTGACAGTCACAGCTTGTGTGGCTGCACCACTCTCTTCATTATAGTTAGGCACCACCATTTCTCCGCCATTTCCATAGCCGTGATAGAACAGGTTTTGAAAATTGTTATGATCAGGAAACCCATTTCTCAGATTATCAAGAAAAGTATGGTTTCCACTGCTAGGGTTTCCAAAAATAGAAAGATCATGATCATCAAACCCGAATTGGCCACTGGGTTGTTTTTGAAGCCTAGCAAAGGCAAGAGTGAGATCATTGGAATCATAAGTTAACGGTGGAAGAGTGGTAAGTAATGGGTTGGTGTTAGGGTTCATATCTTGATTCTTTCTTGAAGATGAAGATAAGGAGCTGGAGGATCTCTTGTTTTTCCGGCAGCCGCCGCCTACCGGAACATTTCTAAGAGTGCCGCCTTTAGTCCAGTACCTTCTGCAAGATTTGCAGAAGTATCTTGGCTGAGAGAGACTGTAATTGTTGTAGTAGCAAAATTTGGTGTTGATTGAATCACATCTTGGGCATTTTAGTGCTTGTTCTGGTTGTGGTCTTGGCTTCCTTTCTTGTGCTGGTTTTGAACAAACTAGCATGTTTTCCAACGAATTTGCTCCCATTTCCTGTAAAATTCAATCAAATTTAGTTTTCCAACAATCACATTGCTTCGACAATCACTTCAATTTTTTATAAATAAATTTTTAATTCACTATTGATACAAATATATAATCAGAACTATGAGATCTCAAATTCCTAGTACATATACGAAAAGAGAAATCACTAATTCTTGACCAAAATCTAAGAAAGAAATGAATGATATTTCTTTGAAGGCTGCTTAATTACCCAAATTAGTACAATTACATATACACACAAGTAATTAAGCATACGATTTTGTTCTTATTAATTAACTAGTTATAAGACTGATGATCAGGAACCCAAAATTGTAGCATCAATCCCCGTGAATAAGGGAGTGATTAAGTTTTACCTGAAACAAAAGAATGGAATTGAACTATATTTTATCTAACAAAATATAGTATATAAATTAGATAAGTTTGTCCTAATTCACCCAATCTATTGTTAAACACTCCTGCCATTGATTGTTTGTAATTCATCATTTAATAACCACTGTGAATAATAAAAACTCCATGATGAATTAATGAAGACCCAAAAAGGAAGGAAACAAAAAAAGAAAATATGTATGGAGTGTACCTGGTGGTGGTGTTGTGCAGTTGAAGGATCCATCCATGCAAAAACCAATCAACCCCTTTTTGAAAAAAAATTAAGATAATTTCTTTGAAAATTTCAAAGAATCAATGGATTATATGTATATCTGTGTGTCTGCTAGAGAGAGAGAGAGAGAGAGAGAGAGGGGATGCAAAGATAGAAAACAAAGCTGAGCTCTCTAAATATATAAAAGCAGAATAGGTAAGAGAGAAAGATGAAATGATGGGATTTGGGTAAGGAGATGATGGAATATGTTAGTTATATAAAGCTTGCACGCAGGGAATTAAAATAAATTTTAAATTGAAATTCCTATTTCTGAGCACAGAAAATTCCAGTACTTTCTTTTCTTTTCCTTGTAAAATCTGTTTTTCAGCAAAGGATTCTTTTATATATTTTTGATTTATCGAATAATAATAATAATAATAATAATAATAATAATAATAAAAGAAGAAGAAGAATAAGAAAGAGCGCGATCCATAGGCAGCCCCCACCTCCGCTTCCTCCTAGGTCCTTTTGTGGGACCCACTCTCGCGTGGATTCAACTATACGCTGGACCCCACTCCTTCTCTGGTCCCCACCGTCCACTACCACCTCCCCTACTTTTTTTTCTACATTATATAAATAAAATAAAATATATTGGTCCCACTTACACTTAGCTATGGTCACACTTCAAGATCCGCCGGTTTTACTTTGTGGATCGCCAACAAAATTATATTTATCATTATATACATTTTACTTTGTAATTGCGATAATTAAATTCATAATTTTAAATTAGCCCACTTAGAATATAGAAAATATCATTATATTTCTTTTTTTTTTGTGGGAAAATATCATTATATTTCTAAAATTTCAGTTTATATATAACCAAAACTATCAATTTCCGATCCATAAAATATGAAACATTAATTAAATAATTTTGCCAAATATGCATTTTTGCTCCTATTAATTTTTTAAATTGATAAATTTGTCACCAATATTTGTTTTTGGATAAATTTGCCTTCAACATTTGAAAAATTGAGAAATTTGTCCTCATCATCAACTGCAGCTAAAGTTGGCCATTCAAATGTTAATTGACTGCTAACATGGATCAACTTGAATAATTGCCGCACATGCATTGGACACGTCACGCATGGATAAATATCCAAAAGTACATTTTTGTCCTAACGTTTTTTCAAATAGTTAATTTTGCTCATAACGTTTGTAAAATGAGAGACTTTTGCTCACACCGTTACTTTCCGTTGTCTAATACATGCGTGACACATATCTTACTTCATTTTTTTAAGCGGTTAACTAACTGTTAAATAGTTAAATATAACTGAAAGTAACAGTGATGACAAAAAACTCTTATTTTACAAACGTTGGGGTTATATTTGGCTCAAAATAAATATTACAGTTAAATTTACCCATTTGAAAAAAAATGATACGGATAAAAATATATTTTTAGCAAATACTAATTTTTTATTGCACGTTAGCTTACACTTCAATAAATGTTCAAATTTTGACCGGTTTTGATCCGTCCAACTACGGTCCGATTTAGAATCAAAACCGGCCCTTCTCCATGGGCCAGTCCTGTACTCATCGCCAAAACCTCCTCGTGTTCCACAAAAATAAAACAAAAATCTAATTATATTTTACTAAGGAAACGCACATTTTGGTCTTCCGAATGAAGAACGACTGACCAGTAGTACCTCTTGATGTTGTCACTCCAAAAATTATGCTCCCTCCACTTCTTTCCACGCCTATCTTAAAAATAGATAAATTAGTATTTTTGTCAATATATTTCTATATTAATTAAGAAATTCATAAATAAATATTTATACTTAATAAGTTAATTATAATTTTAAAAAGAAAAATAAATTTATAATTCAAAACAAAAAAAATTTACTATTTTTTTTTTTAAATGGAAAGATAATCATTGTAATGTGATATAAATTTTTATGATTTTTTTAGAAAATTTTTTCTAATTAATTTTGTTTCATCTAAATTATAAAGTTAACAAAATATGTCGAACGGCAAGCCTATGAGTTATAGAATTTTGAGCCACGCTTAATTCTAATTATATCAATTTTATTTGACTGTTGTTTGATTATAAAAATATAATAACTTCAAGAGCTAACAGTTGAAATTGAGCTAGGTTAAATCCCATTCGTTTCAATAATGCTAAGTATATATTATATGACCAATTGAAATTGTGCAATTCATATACATTAATACATTATAGTTTGATGAATTTAATTAAAAAATAATAGTAAAATTGTAGCCGTTGAAGCGTCAAATTAATTTAGGATTGTGATATTATACATGGGGTCCAATGAACAAGTGTTATGATATTGATGGATTGATTTGGATTGTCGACTTGAATAGTTGCTGGTGGGTTGTTTGCTGTTTATTTGTTCTTGTGATGGAGACCTAATTATAATGATGGGTTGGGACACTAATGAAAATGACATTTTTAGAGAGGGGATAGAAGAAAAACGAGAAGAAGGAAAGAATCACACATATATTTATATATATATGTATAGTTGCCTATATTCATTGCAAATAATTGCAAATAGCCCACCATGGAATTTGCTTTGCTTTGATGATTGATGACAATGTGGTCCAAATTTTTATGTGACTAGTCAAGGTCATTAATTACTCGCCTTAATTCTACAGTGCATTTGGAGTATTTTGGTTCAATTAATTCCAAAATTTATTACTAAACATTTTTAATTAGTTATTCCTTAATCATAATGGTAATGTAAGGGTGTGCATGTTTCACGCTTGTCCAACCATATTAAGATTCTTAAATTCTTAATTATGAAGTAATTTAGAATTAGTTTTCAAATTTCACTATATATAACTTCGCCATTAAGGAATAAAAATGCCTAATATTGGTGATGGGGATGAAAGATTGAGTAATACAAATACTAACAAGTTCAAATATTTTATTAGTAATAACTCAATTGTATAACAAAATACACATATATAACCTAATTAAGAGTAGGGGTGTTCAAAAATGGGTTGGGTGGGTTATGATAAAATTTGAATCAAATTTATATAATATATTTTGTGAGATTATGTATAATTCAATTCCATTTTTCTTCTAAAAAATATCTAATTGTAACCCATTTAATCCATCTAACCCATTTTTGAATACCCCTAATTAAGAGTATCTCCTCTCTCTTAAAAAAACTCTAGCCTCTTTCTTTTTCCTAAATTTGAGGGTTTTTGTTTTCTGCATTTAATTTTCGGTAGCTCCGTTCTTATTTTTTTCTTACTCCGATTTATTTTTCCAATTACTTATGAGTTTTTTTTATTTTTTTTGTAAATCTCTCTATAATAATTTTCAGATCGGTAAATATCTAATTTTTTTTTATTATTCTTAATTTTGTGTTCTTTTGATTTTTTAGTTTGTTTTGTATTTTTTTTCAATAAACTGAAATCTAATCTCGTATTTAATTTTCTTATTTATCTAAATCTTATTTGTGTTATTTAGATCTAGTTCATTTTTGTTAATTAATTTTGAATACAATTTAGACTTTTGTTATACAAGTTTGTCCTACTTAATTTGGAGGTTATTTTCTTCCTAGGAAGATATTTGTCATCCTTTGTAAAAGTTAATTATTGTCCTTTTTTAATGGAGGGTGGTTTAAAATTTCGCTATAGACAACAGATGAATTGAGTTTTTCCATGAAAATCATATTGCCCGTAGCAAGTTATCATTATAGATGTACTTTTTATATTATATATGAAAGTTTAATTTGCATTAAAAAAAAAACTCAACCGTGTAATTTTAATTTCTAAATTCGGATTTGATTTGAAATTTTATCCAAAACTTACCATTCTTAAATACTCGCTTGTAACAATAAGATGTTACAGCCATTAATAATAGATCGTTATAAGTCGTTATTAAATATTAATGGCTTAACTCGTGTAATACAGTATGATCATACATTACACAAACTCTTTTAACTCCATCAAAAGTTTTTAAAATTATAATTCAAGCTATTTTTCCACTTTTCACTGTTAATTCACTCGCTGTTAAAGTCTTTGGTATATTTTAATTAGAAATATGAAACTAATTTGAATAATAAAAACAAAATAGTTTTCTTGAAAAAAAAAAATATTTTTAGTAATTAGTAAAGAACAATTCTTATTCCCTCAATTCTGCACAATTACACTACGCATCACTAGAATTATTCATAATAATGTTTCATCAAATAATTTTGAAGCCTTATATATTTTTGTGGAGTCCTAAGCACATAAGGGCAAAAAATAAAAATAAGAAATAATAAAAAAATTAGATACTAAATTTCCATTTTTCTTTTGTCATTCTTATAACTAGTGGGGAAAATTATCGTTGTTCCAACTTTGAAGTCCAAAGACGATTGTTAAAAACAATTGGATAGCGTTAGGGGTGAGCATGGTCGGTTAACCGGTCCATAAGCCCCAGTCCATTAATATCGGTTTTTCGAAATTCAAGTCCATTAACCAGTCCATTGTCATCGGTTAACCAGTCCATCGGTTTCGGTTTTTCGGTTCGGTTACCCAATATTTTTCGGTTAACCACTATAATTATAAATATATTCATAAATAAAATTAAAATGTTCAAGATACTTAAAAATTAAATTTTTTTCACTATAATATAACATTATTGTTGATAAAATAAAAATATTTGGTGGATATAAGCAAATTTATTTTTAAAAATTAATATTTAATAAGTAAATATATTAAGTAGTTCATAATCACTTTTAATTAGATAAATTATTATACTTACAAATAGCCAATTAAAAAATTTAAAAACTTAAAAATAATTAGTATAATGAAAAAAAGTACATGATCACCTTTAATTAGAATAAATTGTTATAAATTATTAAAAAATTAATAAATTAACTAAAAATTCGGTTTCGGTTCGGTTAACCAGTCACATGAGTCAAAAACCATTAACCAGTCCATTAATATCGGTTTTTTCAAAACACTAACTATTAACCAGTCCATTACAATCGGTTAACCAGTCCATCGGTTCGGTTTCGGATTTTTTTTTTCGGTTAACCAAGTCCATCGGTTTTTTTGCTCACCCCTAGATAGCGTAGTTGGTCACATTATAATTAAAAATGTCTATTATTTTTTTTTTTTAAAGAACGAAATGGGATGGTATGAATAATTTTTCATTTAATTAAAAGTTTTGAATTCAAATTTTAAGTATATATAAATATTTCATGAAAGTATTTTGTCTATTTTATTGATTTTTACAGTGAAAATCTAAATTAATTAACAAGAAATGAATAATAAAATATATTTTTTATTTTTTATCCCAAAAAAAGAAATTCTTATTAATTATTTAGTGATGTATATGTGTTTTCCAATATTGCGGTATGCATTATAATATGTTTTGTTATTATGTGTTTCAAGAAGTTCGTTAAGTGCAATCCATGTGATCATTAAAACAAGATATAGAATGCCCTTATCCAATTAACAATGACTCGCCAACAACATTAAGATTATTTATTAAAAAAGTGTCCTTTGTTTTTGGCTTAGGGTTGAAGTTTAATCTCAAATCAAAAGAAAAGAAAATTAATTGCCGATTTTATTTTATTTTATTTTTAACATAGAGAAAATGACAGTGAGAGCTCAAATTCAAAATCTTTTTAATACATTGAAATCAATATCTATCTCCGAAATATTTACTTGAAAATGACTTTAATTTACCTTAATCGTCAAACAAAAATTTGTTGTTTAAATAATATATAATTAAGCATATTTTTGATTCATTGAACATAACTCATAAAAATTTGAAGGACTTTTCTGATTTAAAGTCGATTTAATTACACAATTATATTCATGCACGGAGTTATTAATAATATAAATTACATCGATCTTCATTTAAAGATTAAGAAAAAATTATCGCATTTCATTTTCGGGGATGCAATATCATTTTTACTTCAATGATATAAGTAGTAGTTTGCCTTGTTCGATTGTTCCGACTCACACTTATAATTTATTTAACATAGCATCTCAAGTTTTTTATTTTTCATAAACCTGATAATATAAGTTATTTGTTCTTTTTATTAATTAATATATATGTAAGTATTTTAGTAAATGCCGTAGTGGGATGATGTGGTAATTTTCCACATGAATAAAGAAAAAAATGGATTGATTTTAGTCAAAAGTATTGTAATTTAGGGAGCATTTTATAAGATGACACGTAGAAAAATGAAATGATTGCATTTTCGTAAAGGATTTAATATTATTTTTAGGGCCTAATTCATCATTAAGCAATATAATTAAATATAATGCCTTATTGGTTTCCACTTTCTTAATTATTTAATCATTTGTACATTACAAAACACATATAAAAGCAAAACGAATCATTATTAGCAGCTATATATATATATATATACACACTTTATGCTCTTTAATTTATCCAAACCTATAATCCCTCACATCATAATCCAATCAATTTTACTGTTTTTTAATCTTGAAAAATCTTGGTATTACGAGATAAGTAATGTTTTTTTTTTTTTTTTTTTCAAAATTCACCTCTCTAATAATTGAATTGAATTGAGTTAACTCGGTTGTATCAGCTGTCGGTATCAAACGAAAAACAAATATGATTTGAACACACCTTAGCCTCTTGTTATATCTGTCTGCTGCATTGGTGCAAATATTTGAATATTGGTGACATCCATGAAACACAACAAGTAATCGAAATGGTTGCTTGTCGGATTCAAGCTCTTCTATCCATTTCTTTTCCTTAAAATATATTAATTAATAATGCAATTTTTAAGGATGAATATTCTTGGAATGGCGAGAAATCCCATGTAAACAAACAAAAATTCTAAGCTATCATATCTGTCTGCTGAAGTAGAAAATCATAAACTAACAATGATTGATTTGGTTTAGATTTTCTTTGGATCCTATGAAATTTGCCATGCCAAAGGCCTCTACTGCCCTATCTGTATGAACAAATCCCCCATTAAGAATTGTATTAAAAAAGAAAAGAAAAACATTCTGGTGGGGCCGAAAGAACATTATGGGGATCAGTCAAGAGAGTTGACTGGTCAAAATTAACAGTCAAAGAAAACAATGGATAATAAAAAAAAAAAAAAAAAAAGAAAAATACAATAATAATGGAGTTAGAAAACTGTGCCTGGATAAATGGTAACATCTTGTGTTAAGAAAAGAATCTTGAATTCCCCCACTACTACATAAAAAGAGAATCTGCATGGACATCTCATCTTCATATAGTATACGTTTTTCTTTTATCATTTCAATTAAAATTTTCATGTCCCTATAAAGGGACAAAGTGGCACTACACCTACTGCTCTATTTCTGCTCTCCATCATTTACATTGATTTTTCTTTGTGATTCTAGTTTAAAATTAGTGGTATTTTAGAAATTATAAGTTCCTCTTACAGAACTTGTTGATGTTTGATTTATGTGTATGAAGATAATTACAATCATTGTTTTCTTTTGATAGATAATTAAATTGTGATTTATATATATAATTAACAATGGATTACTCAAACATAAAATTAATTAATATATAGTTACATTAAAAAGATCCGAAATTCACATTTTAATTTATAAATTAGTATTAATTAGGCAGATATAAACGTTTGTGGTATTATCATAATTTTTTAAAGTAATTTATTTATTTTTTATTTTTATCGAAACTTATGGATGCTAGAAATAGAAACTAATATCCATTTATTTTATGAATCCCGATATATACCTGAATCCTAAAATTTGTCCCGTATGAGAAAGTAAGTTAGAGAAGATTCCACAAATGCGGACCACAATTTTCAGTATATGCAAGAAGCCAGGTTATGTTCACCTAAAAAAAGAGTATATAATATACCAATAAAATTAGAATCAATTTTGAACATACTTAGTTTATTCTTGTTTTTATTTATAGATTGATGAATATAAAAACCATCAAGAGTTAGTCTTATAATTAGATCTGGATTAAAAAAAATTGTTTAACTATTAAATTGATGATTAAAATTGAGTCTAAATTTATCTATATACAGTTTATCAGTCCGATTTAACGCAAATATAGACTTTAATTTTTAATAATTATAGCTAATAGACTTGAATTTAAACTTAAACTTATATTTAAATATATGATTAACCGGTTAGTTAACAATTAATCGATCATATATTATATATATATATGGTTTAAAGGATAATTTTCACATTTTAATTGTTACAATTTTATCATATATAGATATAAGTATATATATTTTATACTTTAATTACAAAAAATATATATTTGTTAATATTGATGAGTGATAAATTGAAATTAAATTATTTTTTTATTACCTTGTCGAGCATTTATATAATTTTTTTATTATATTGATATTAAATTTTAATAATTTATATTTTTATTTATACTTTTATATTTAAAACTTCTAACATTTATATTTTAATTTTATTAATGCATATTTTTTTATGAAATATATAATAATGACATGTGTTTAATTTTTTAATAGTTAATCGATTGCATTTAACTATTATAATTGGTTGTAATAGACTTGTAATAGACTAAATTTGGATTTTAATTTTGAAAAAATTTCATATTAATGGAGTGGCATACAACTATAAGTATGATTGATATATTTTTTTTTGTAATATTTATAATTTTAATTAAAAATTATGTAAAAAAAATGGATATGGAGATAATTGAAAAATAAGTGACTAAATTAATTAAAATGTGAACAGTAGAGGGAGGAAGAAATTCAAAACAGGAAAAGCGGGGCGAGGAATTGGCGAGGAAACCACGCAAACCAAACACAAACAAAACAACTGAAAGAGAGACATTGTAAGGACAGAGAAATAATGAGGGAATTGGTCGGTGGGAAATGGGACCCACAAATGAAGGATGCCAGATATCTGACCGAACACGTGGCATTGGAAAATGCGGCTACGAGACGAATATTTGGGTTTACGATGTAAAACAACGACAATTATCAGCTCACTGTCAATATCCGCAAGAAATGCTGGGCCCACTCACAGTGGGCTTCGTGTTCACTGGGCCCCACCTGTCCCCACTACCGCACCAGCTTCTCCTCCCCTCTCAAGCAAGGTATAATCTCATTTTATAATTTCTTCTAACCGCCTCCATTAATTCAATTTAGAGTTGGAATTTCTACTTTTATATTTTGAATCACAGGGCATTGATTATTAAAAATAATAGCTTTCACTAACATGTTATGAATAATGTTTTAAAGATCATAATCCTCGTATAAGAGTTAGGATTTATTTCCAAACTCATAGTCAAAAATAATAATAATAATTATTCTTTGCATTTTATTATATGTATTTTTTTTTATTTTCACTAGAATTAAAGAGTTACTAATTAAACTTAAATTTAGGATGAATGGGCTATTTATATTTGATAGTATAAATTTATTTATAGTATTCCGTATCCAGAGTTTACTACGAACAAGAAAACTCCCATTTTTATGTTTTTGCATATATTAAAATTTAAAACTCGATATTTGTACTTAAAAGTATTTTAAGTTACTAAATAACAGGATTTCACCCATTTTCGTGAATTTAGAGGTATTAAATCTTAAAGCTCGATATTTGTACTTAACTTATTTTAAGTTAGCGGCATTTAGTTAGAAATGAGCACATGATTCAGTTATAATAAAAAGTCGAACGGAATCAAATTGATCAATTCAATTTCGATTTATGATTTTAATAATATTTTAATTATTTTAGTTTAGTTTAATTAGTAATAAAAAAATTAAAAAAAAAAACAATTTTCGTTTTATTTAATAAAATTTCTTAAATTGTTAATAAATTTAATTTTAATTGACGAAATAAAAAAAAATTGATTTTTAATTCAACTCAATCTTATTAGTACAAAAGTCCTACTTAATTTATGATTTTCATCAAAATTGGTTTTGAATTATTCTAGTTCGGTTACAATGGAAAACCCAACCCGACACACTCTAAGTTTAGGTAGTGGAAATTTTTTTTAATTAAAATTAAAATTAAAATTAGGAAGGAAGTGAAGTGTGTGCTCCACTTAACACGTGAAATTTGATTGCAAGAGAGAGAGGGGGTTTGTTAATTGACACGTGGGGGAAATGATGGAGGTCACGCGATGCACGATAAGGCACATGACATATGAGTCATGGTCATGATGGAGTGGGGGTTTTGGTAACAGATTTGGTTTTGTCCATTTCAGGAATAAGGACGGAGAAGACTGAGATGGAGAATAAGACAAGTGGGGATGTCAAACAAACAAGAACCGTTGTCGAAATTGATACATTCTCATCAATTCTCAAATTGCTTGCTCTGCCATTGCTCTTATAACTTCTTCACCTAGGTAACGTATTTCTGATTCACAACGTCATCAATGCATGCATGTTACATTCATTGTTCATAAAAAAAAATCTGAATTTATTTTTTTTAATCAAATATTTATTCTAACTGATTTTCAGCGACGAAACCATATTAAAATGAGGGTGTACACATGCATACCGTTACTTTTAAAATTTCATATATATATATATATATATTTAAATTATAATAATAACTTTCCTAATTTATTTGAATTGTCTTATTTTAAATTTTAATTTAATAATAATTATATTAGGTTTTTAACTAAGCTATAAATACAATATGTTGTGTATTTTTAATTTTTAATTTTATATTAAAATTATGACGTGTGTTCCCCGTGACATCATGACATTAGGATTTTGGCTCCGCCAATGCTGATTTCATGAGGAATTTTTATTGTGCTTTTTGATGAATTGTTTGCCATTGATAGAATTTTATTATGATTTTAAATAGCCATAGCATTATTTAATGAGAGTTTTGATTTTTTTTATATATATATAAATAACGCAAAAGTTTATTTATTTTTTATTTCAATTATAAAATCTTAAAATGTTTGTTGTGATTTTGATGAATTGCTCAAGTTAAACAACAATATCTTCTAATGCAGAATAGGAAAAAAATAATTTTTTGTTTTATGCAAATTATGCCTTCAATATAATTTTTAATATTTTAGTCATTGTACATACTATTTTATTTAAATATAAAAAATAAACAAATTTATTATTACAATAGTTTCGATTAGTTAAATAATAGAAGAGAACAAATTCATGTGCATATATACTCTAGAAACGCTTTAACATAATTAATTAATCTGGCGTAAATAATCATTAATTAATTAATTTCTCTCCTAGTTTTGTATTTACGACTAATTAAAACAAATTAGAGCTTATTTAAAAAAAAAAAACAGATTAGAGCTAATTACTTAATTAGACAAATTATACGAAATGTTAAATGAATTTATATGTTATCATTATGGTGTGCGTTATATTAATATGCTATAGAGTTAATCGGATTTTAGCATACTTAGGTTGTACCTAGTACTATAGTCGTATAGTCTAATTCGAGGTTGGACCACACGTATGCTATTGGGATAATTTATATTTATATCTACTAGCTTATTAGGGGATGCTTGGATTTTTCACCCCACTTTATTAATTATGGTTGCCTAGACTACTACATTATCAATTTAGTTTGGCTATTTTCTAGCTTTGCATCACTAGCATTATCTTCTTCTTCTTCTTCTTCTTCTTCTTTTTCTCTCTGTATAATTTTATTAATTTAATAGTGTTAATATTGTTAATTTATTATAATATTCTCTTTTCTGTAGTGTTATTTTGGATCACATTGTAATATAATAGCATATATACGTATATGCCCCTTTCTCAATTTGGGTTTGGACAAAACTTGAAAATATATGGGCCTAGGGTAAGTAACTTGGGCCTAAATCTAGATCCAGATTTTGAGCAAACCCTACCATGTGCTTATATGAAAGAAAAGTTGAGCATGAAAATTTTGCATGTCCGAATAAATTTTCATCCTTCAAATTTGCAAACCACAAAGTGGAAAGTAACAAAATAAGAAGAAGTAGTAGTAGTTATAGATAAATGATATTATCTTTGGCCAAATTTATTTTTGAAATATTAAAAGTGGTACGTCTTTTAAGTATATTTTTTTTATTAAAATTGTCACATTATTATATAATTGGTTCAAATTTGTCACCAAAAATAACAGATTATAGTAAACAAACAAAAATATATATAATAGACTGATCCGCACACGCTTGCCATATGTATACAATAAATTGACACCCTATTTTAACTTTCGGAAAAAGTTAAAATTTCTTCATATCATACATTTTTTGTTTATTTACTTAAAATTTGGTTATTTTGAAAAATTTACATAATAAATTTTAACAATTTTTCGAGAATTAAAAAAATAGTATCAATTTATAATACACATGTGACAAATTGATTTGACATCAATCGGTTTGCTATGTACGTTTTCTTTTATTCACATAAATTTATATTATTTGAAGCAGTAAATTTGAATTACTTATGTAATAGTAAGAATAATTGTATTCTAAAAATATACTTAAATGTTAAATATTTACTATTTTTAATATTTTAATGGAAAAAATAAGCCATTTGCTTGAAAATATCTGATGTCATATATAATATATATTTGAAATTTGTGTCATCAAAATGTACCAATATAAGTCAATCAAGCACTTGTGCGATTAATGAATGGTGGCTCCACTTCGTTTAACACTTAAAAATCAACAAATTGCGAACTCATGTGTTCACTTATAAGTTTATATGTAAAGAGATGAGATTAAGAGTGTAGTTAATGAATAGTAGATTTCAATTTTAATTGTTTGTTTAAACAACATTTATCTATGTATAAAATAATATAAAAATTATTATTTAATATTTATAAGATATCTAAAATATCCTTTGCATTTTTAATATAATTTTTATTATATTTTTAGAATTAAGGATTTAAGGTCTTAGATTTTAGAATTTACTAGGGTTTATCAATTACGGTTTAGATTTTTAAGGGTTAACATTTAGAATTAGGTTTAGGGTTTAGCATTTTTCAGAGTTTTAGGATTTACTTTTAAAATTGTAGGGTTCAGTATTTACAAGTTAGGGTTTAAAATTTTAGTAGCTGTTTAGTTCAAGAAAATGTTTTCCATTTTCTTTTTCCAGTTTTCATTTTCATTTTTTAGTTTTCCATTTTTTCATTTTTCAAAATAAAAAATTAGAAAATAAAAATTATATTTGATTCTCTCCTTTTATCTGTATTTTCATTTTTCATTTTCTTTACAATTTTATAAATTAGAAAAAAAAGTAGTGTAGTTGAATTTGAACTCTGTTTTAATAAAGGAAAAATAAGAAAACATATTTTTTGTATTTTCCATACAATAGTTTAATTTTAAAAAATTTAGAAAATAGTTTTCTAATTTTCTAAATTGAAAAATATTACAACTAAACAGCATTTTCTATTTTCTAATTTTCTTGGAATAATTTTCTGGAAAACTGTCTTTATTTTCCAGAACTAAACAGCCCCTTAGATTTTTGGAATTTAAGGTTTAGAATTTAGAATTTAAATTTATGAAAAAATCAAAATTAACATATAAAAGGGTACTTTCGAAAAAAAAAATTCTAATTTGTAATTAACAATTGTGTGCAAATATTTTTGAAATATAGTAATTTTGTGTTTTTGAAAAATGTAGCAATTGATGGGAGTTTTATAAAATTAAAAACAACAATAAATGTTTTAAGTTAGTGGATACCCCTTCGTTCATAAATAAGTGTCCATATTTCTATTTTAATTTATTAATAAATAAGTATTTACTTTCCAAATTTTTGATATATTTAAATATGATTTTTCAAATATGTCATTTGTATAATAATTATGATCACTTCAATTTTTAACATACAACTAATAATTACTCACTCCGTCCCACTAAATTATGAGTTTTTATACAAATTATAAATATTAAGATAATCATTGATTTTACTAATTTTTTGAAAATTATATTGAATAGACTAAAATATTCCCTTAATTTAGGTTATTATAGTAAATTTTTTATAAAAAGATATATATTAATTATTAAATGTTCAGTTGAAATTATATGATTAATAAAATTTTAAATTATATATTAAATAGTATTTTAAATTTACTAAAGTGACAATTTGGTGGAACAAAAAGAAAAAATGAACACTTATTTATTAATGGAAGTAGTAATTTTCTATGACATTAATGAAGGGCACATGTTAGCAAGACACATTAATAAATGAGCAATGCTAAAGAATAAAATAAATTCTATTTAAAATTAAAGGGGTAAATTTATTGGGTCTCTTTTTGATACTCTGGACCATTTTAACGGTGATATACGCCAGTATTTTATTTGTTGGATCAGTACAACCTTCAATATTAAAATCAGTTTTCAAATCAATTATGCAATAAGGTTTTCTCTCTTTTAAAATAAATTAAAATATTAATAAAATAAAAAATGAAGAAGAATAAAACTGTTCATAGTTTGGTTTGAACCGACCAACCCGATCGAGTCAAACAAATCAAACTAAAAAAACATGGTTTATATGGATTTGAAGTCGGGTTGGGTTATATTTTCCATTTTAACCTAACGAAGAGTTAGGTTATAAGGAAATACGTCGGGTTATTCAGTAAACCGACCATCTTCTTCCTTCTCACTTCTTTTTTCCTATCTCTTTGCATTTGAGCACACAAGACTCTCTCCAAGCTACCCTCACCATCTCCATCGCCACCACCGCCGGTTTCCCTCACCCTTCACCATCGCCACCCTCACCATTTCCATTGTCACCACTATCGGTCCCCCTCATTATCGCCTTTCTCACCATTTCCATCAGCACCACTGTCGGTCTCCCTCACCCCTCACCATCGCCACCCTCACCATTTCCATTATCACCACTGCCGGTATCCCTTACCTCCATCCATTTTGTTGCTTCTCATCTCAGTCTTCATTCTCACCTTACTATTCCTTCCCATCTTCACTGCTGGATCTGAACTCACCATTGCGCCACTTGATTGCAAGAAGCTCTTTCTTCACGCTTGGATTTCTGACTTATGAGTAACTATTCTCTAATTTTTGACTAAGTAATTCTATGATTTTTCCTGTTTTATACATTCTGCTTCTCATTCTCACCTCACTCTTTTCTTCAGTAATTTCTTGACTTGGACAATCACCGAACTCACCATCGGCGCCAATCGGTTGTAGTTCTCTCTTCTCTCTTTGATTGCGAGTCACAACCTCTCTAATTTTGCATTTTTAGCTTGCTATCTTTTCGATGGGTCAACTGGATTGAACTGTGAATTGGTCATCAATCCAGTTTGATATCCATTGCAACTTTAAATGCATTGGTAAATTGTCTGTCTGTGTATCATCCTAGGCATTGCATATGCTTTAACTAGAAATGAGAGGAATGGATTCTCTTCAATGCTATTCTGTTAAATGGATTTAGGTCTGTAATTGTAATTTTATATCACTTATAAGTGTGTTTGCATATGGATTCCCTCATTTTAGTGGCTATGCTACCCCACCAAACACACTTGTTAATCTTCTCATAAAAGTATTTTTCCCACACCCTGAATCTGAGTTGTTGTTATCAAATTATTTTGCCTTTCGATAATAACAAAATTACATTTGACATAATAAAAAACAAATAAAAAAAAGTATCCACACATATGAGCATATAATAGAGACAATGACTTAAATAAATAATATCCACTCATTTATCACTTTGTTAATTAGTATCATCACAACTTTTATTTATTAGCAACATGCCAATTGAAAGCTTAGCAGTATTTATCATCTTATCAATATACAAATAAGTTGAACAAAAGTTCATATTATTTTTATGTTTCTTTGTTGGTCAATTGCAGCTCTGCCATTCCTCTATTGTTAATATCAAAGGTGAAATTGTCATAGAAAATTAATGAGTTATTATAGATTCATCATGTTTAATACTTGTTTTATTACAGATTCATTATGGATAAAAGTAACCCAACCTCATCAATGGAGGTTAAAAATGAAGATTCTGGGAGCAAAAACATTTCTTATCCTCTTCGTTCCATCCTTAGGAAAAAAAAGTAGTAGGTTGGATTTTAGAAAAACTTCTGCTATATGGGATCATTTTAGGTTAATAGAGTGTGGAGATAAAATTAGGGCAGTTTGTGTACATTGTGGGAAATCGTATGCTTCTAAATCCAAGATCCATGGAACTAATACTCTATGGGCTCGTTTAAACAACAAATGTAAAGAGTATCCTTATAGAGTGGTTAAGGCATCACAAAAGGGTTATAGTTCTAGTTCTAGTTCTGAGTGTAGGAGTGAAAGCCCTAGAGTGAAGGCTTTCGATGTAAGGGAACTTAAAAAAAAGCTTGCTAGGTATGTCATATTGGATGAAGTTCCTTTTAGAGCTGTTGAGAATAAGGGGTTTAGGACTTATTGATGCGTGCACAGGGGGGTCAACCCATCATGGCAATCCTACACAGGCCAAATTGTGGAAACTATGTATAGTCAAGAGAGATTAGAGCCAAATGACACTATGACCAATCTAATAAAGCCGAATGGACATGAGGAGAATCAAATGGGCTTGATTAACTATTTTAAACTAGTAGAGTAGCTTTAGGTGACCCAAGTGGCTTATTTTATTATGTTGAACTTGTTTTGTTTTAATTATTTAGTTGGACCCTCATATAGCTTAATAGGCTTATTTTAAGTGAGTTGGGCTTATTTTAGCTTGGGCTCATTTAATTTAATTATTTTAGGCTTGTGGACTGTATTTTAGAGTTAATAAGTTTGGGCTTTAGTTATTTGGTGGGAGGCCCATGTGTTAGGTGGCCTTTTGACTTATTTAGGGTTTGGTGGGAGACCCATGTGTTAGGTGGCCTTTTGACTTATTTAGCGTTGGTGGGAGGCCCATATGTTAGGTGGCCTTTTTGACTTATTTAGGGTTACCTACCTTTTGGGGGCTATAAATACCTCATTATAAGTTGTAAAAGGCAGATTTTGAACATTTTGGAATATCACCATTTGGCTTGGCCGAATTTTCTTTAAGGGAGATGATTTGCTTGTCTTCTTCTTTTGCATCAAGAACTTTATTTCTTATTAATGTATTTACTTTGTGGCGAATTATGTTCTTGTGTTTATAAATCAATCTATCATAAGCGTTTCCATTCACATGTTGTTTGGGGGTTCTTTAGATTGGGAGTTTCTTCTTGTTCATGTTCATGCCATATTGTCTGTTTAAGGGGTTTTGGGTTCTTTAGCTTTGGGGTTCCGCATCATTTGGCAATCCTATACGGGCCAAATTATGGATATTATGGAAACTCAAGAGAGATTAGAGCCGAATGACACTATGACTAATCCAATAAAGCCGAATGGTCATGAGAAGAATCAAATGGGCTTGATCGAATATTTTAAGCTAGTAGAGTAGCTTTAGGTGGCCCAAGGGGTTTATTTTATTATGTTGGACTTGTTTTGTTTTAATTTATTTAGTTGGACCCTTATATAGCTTAATAGGCTTATTTTAAGTGAGTTGGGCTTATTTTAGCTTGGACTCATTTAATTTAATCATTTTAGGCTTGTGGGCTGTATTTTAGAGTTAATAAGTTTGGATTTTAGTTATTTGGTGGGAGACCCTTGTGTTAGGTGGCCCTTTGAATTATTTAGGGTTTGGTGGGAGGCCCATGTGTTAGGTGACCTTTTGACTTATTTAGGGTTTGGTGGGAGGCACATGTGTTAGGTGGCCTTTTGACTTATTTAGGGTTACCTACCTTTTGGGGGTTATAAATACCTCATTATAAGTTGTAAAAGGAGATTTTAAACATTTTTGAATATCATTACTTGGCTTGGCCGAATTTTCTTCAAGGGAGAGGATTTGCTTGTCTTCTTCTTTTGCATCAAGAACTAATTTCTTATCAAGGTATTTACTTGTGGCGAAATCTGTTCTTATGTTTTAAAACAACCTTATTATATGCGTTTCCTTTCATAAATTGATTGGGGGTTCATTAGGGTTGGGGATTTATACAAGTTCTTGTTCTTGCCATATTGTGTATTTTTAGGGGTTTCGGGTTCTCTAGCCTTGGGGTTCCGCATTATTTGGTATCAGAGCTTGGATTAGGATAAATTCTTATTTATCTTGTGCTAATTTGCTGTTCTATTGTTTTATTTCCATTAGAACAAGATAATTCCGCATTGTTTAATTTACAATCTTATTCTTTTCAATTTCGTGTTCTTCTTTATTTTTGAATTTGTTCTTTTGTGTTCTTCTTTGTTCCTACATCAGATATTGTGTTTGATGTTTTAAGTTCTAAAAAAAAAAAGAAAAAAGAAAAAAAGCATTGGTACTGTTCATAGTACTAATCAAAGTACTATTCATCCGAATTTTTTTAAAAAAAAAAGAAAAGTCAGCATTAAGATAAAGTTAGGAAAGAAAAATCACAAAGAAACAAAAAATTCAGATTTGTCATACTTTGAATTTGGAAATTAATTTGAAAAGTCAAAGTGAATATTTATAGGTAGTTGTCATTCTTGACTTTCTTTGATTTCTTGTCTTCACATCAATTGTATCAAAATTGACTTTTCCATTAGGGAAATACCAAAATTCAGATTTGTCATACTTTAAATTTGGAGATTATTTTGAAAAGTCAAAGTGGTAATTTATGGGTAGGTGTCATTTTTGACTTTCTTTGATTTCTTGTCTTCACATCCAGTGTATCAAAATTGACTTTTCCATTAGGAAAATACCAAAATTCAAATTTGTCCAACATTTGAATTTGAAAATTAATTTGAAAAGTCAAAGTGGCAATTTGTTGTTAGGCGTCATTCTTGACTTTCTTTGTTAAGTGTTTCTATTGCATTCTCATTTAAATTTGTTGAATTGTGAATCATCTTGACTTGGGATTGAGTTTTAAAGTGCAATTGAAGACAGCAAGCTTGAATGGTAAAAAGGCTTGAGTGAGTGAGCTTAAAAGAGGGTAAAAGCCAAATAGAGTGATACACGAGTGGAGTGCCATATTTTGAGTGAAACACGTGAGGAAGTGATTGTGAGGATGTCCTATTACAAGTCAAGACGACATTTAGATCAAGAAACATCGGATGAGTTAAAAAATGATACTAAGTTATTGAAGGAAGACCTTAAAAATGCAGAATTGCGGTTTAAACAACTTTTTAGATAACTAGATAAGTGTTTGCAAAAGGAGAAAATAAAGAAAGAGGAAGTTGTAGTGGAAGAGATTATTTATGAAACTGAAAGAGATGCTATAGATTTATATGATGATGATGTTGTAAATCACTACAAGAAAAGCATAAAATAGCGACGGATTTTTAGCGACGGAAATAATTCCGTCGCTAAATTGCGACGAAATGGAAATTCCGTCGCAATTTAGCGACGGAAAATAAATTCCGTCGGGAAATAGCGACGGAAAATAAATTCCGTCGCCAAAAATGGCGCGAAGAATTTCCGCCAAAATTCCCGACCGAAAATAGCGACGGTTTGCAAAAACCGTCGCTGAAAATAGCGACGGAAAATATATTCCGTCGCTAAAAAAAATTAGAAAAAAATTTAATTTAATTTAGCGACGGAATTTAATAACCGTCGCTAAAATTAGCGACGGAATAAAATATCCGTCGCTAAATAAAAATTAGAAAAAAATGAATTATTCTTTTAGCGACGGAATAAAAATCCGTCGCTAAAAATTGCGACGGTATACCTGCGACCGTCGTTAAAAAGTAAAATTTTCTAACTTTAGCGACGGACAGAACTTCCGTCGCTAAAAATACCGACGGTTTATTTTACTCCGTCGCGAAAAAAGTTTAATTGAAAAAATTTTAATTTTCAAAATTAGCGACGGAATAAAATCCGTCGCTAAAAGTATAAACCAATTAAAGTCCTCTCTCCCTCCCTCTCTCTCTCTCTCCCTCTCCCTCTCCCTCTCCCTCTCTCTCTCCTCTCCCTCTCCCTCCCGTTTTCCATTTCTGGCCGCCACCCACCTCCGGTGACGCTCCACCGGCCAGATCCGCGCCTCCCCCTTCCCTCCGGCGCCGATCCGGCCCCGCCTCCCCTCCTCCTCCCTCCCCTCCTCCTCCTCCCTCTCTCTCTCTCTCTCTCTCTCTCTCTCCTCCCTCCCGTTTTCCATTTCTGCCCGCCACCCACCTCCGGCGACGCTCCACTGGCTGGATCCGCGCCTTCCCCTTCCCTCCGGCGCCGATCTGGCCCCGCCTCCCCTCCTCCTCCCTCTCCTCCTCCTCCTCCCTTCCCCTCCCTCTTTCTCTCGATCGCTTGCTGCTCTCGCCTCCCCTCCTCCTCCCTCTCCTCTCCTCCTCCTCCTCCTCCGGCGCCGTTGGTTGCCGCTGCTCCGGCGCTGGGTGGGGCTGCTCCGGCTCCTCCTCCTTCCTCCTCTCCTCCTCCGGCGGCGTGAGGTAAGTGGAATTCCTTTTTCTTTTTTTTTTTTTTTAGTTTAATAATAAATATTGTTATTATTTATGTTAGTTATTTATGTTAGAGTTAATTGTTGTTGTTAGAATTAATTTTATTTGTTTATGTTAATTAAATATTTTATTATTGTTAAATAATAGTATGAATAATTTGTGTCAAATATGTTATTATTAGTGTTATTAGTTAGATTAGATTATTATTAAATAATGATATGAACAATTTATTATTATTAGTATTATTAGAAAATAATTAACTTAATAATTTATTTGAGAATATTTGAAAAATTATGTTGTTTATTAATATTATTGTTTTTAATATGGAATGTTGTTATTGTTAGAATAGTTTGTTATGATTTTATTTTAATTAATTTTTTCAAGTAGTTTATTATTAGTGTTATTAGTCTTAGCAGGAATTTTGTTAAATAATAAAATAATATGATTTATAGTTCTTAGTATTATTAGAAAATAATAAACTTAACGTTTTATTTGTGGATTTTCACAATAGTATTTTATAGATATATTTCTTTATTTATGAGTTTATTAATTTAAATGTTATTATTAAATTTATTATTAGTAGTCTTCATATTATTAGTATTCAACATTTTGTTATTATTAAAATAAAATAAGTAAAATTTGTACCTTAATTATTATTATTAATTTGTATTGTTGTTATTATTGTTTTATTTAATTTTTTTATGTGCTTTTTAAATTACCGACCCGACGGAATATTAAATTCCGTAGGGAAATTCTGAATTTTTTTTATTTTTTTAAAAAATTCCCGACGGAAATTAATATTCCGTCGGTAATTTCCCGACGGAATATTAAATTCCGTAGGGAAATTATGAAATTTTTTTATTTTTTAAAAAAATTCCCGACGGAATTTAATATTCCGTCGGGAAATTACCGACGGAATATTAAATTCCGTCGGTAATTTCCGAAATTTTTTTATTTTTTTTTTAAAATTACCGACGGAATTTAATATTCCGTCGGAAAAATTACCGACGGAATATTAAATTCCGTCGGAAAAATTGCCGACGGAATATGAAATTCCGTCGGCAATTTTTGCCTACGATCATATTGCCGACAGAATGCAATTCCGTCGGCAATTACATTTCCCGACGGAAAATCATGGATTTCCGTCGGGAAAGGCTTAAATTCTTGTAGTGAATGAGGAAGACATAAGTAGAAGTGTAGACGTTGATTGTTTGAGGAAAAAGGAAAAAGATTGTAAAATAGAAGATGCTTGTTTAGTTGAGTTGGACGATCAGCATGTTATGATTGATCTTATAGTGCTTCAAGAGGCTGAATTGAACATGGAAAAATAAGATAATCATGATCAAAATGAAATTCCTATATTGACTAACCATGCTTTTCTTAGTTTTCGTGTTAACTTGCAGGTACATGATGAGTTCTTTTCTAAAAAAGCATTCATATTATTTTCACCTATTTCCAAGATCGTCTACGAAGATCAATTTATTCCACAAACTTCAATTCCCAACTTGAATAAGACGAAAATTCGAGGACGAATCTTTTCTAAAGAGGAAGGGGATGATGCGTGCACAGGGGGGTCAACCCATCATGGTAATCCTATACGGACCAAATTGTGAAAATTATGGAAACTCAAGAGAGATTGGAGCCGAATGACACTATGACCAATCCAATAAAGCCGAATGGTCATGAGAAGAATCAAATGGGCTTGATCGAATATTTTAAGCTAGTAGAGTAGCTTTAGGTGGCCCAAGGGGTTTATTTTATTATGTTGGACTTTTGGCATTTTTTGGGGATTTTTTTCCCAAAATTTATTTTTTATCCCATTTTTTTTGGTATTTCGTGATTTTTTCAATTTTTAAAATTAAGATAGGTGATAAATTATTTTTTTTATTAAAATTTATCCTTAAAATAAATTTCAAAAATTTAATCTTATCTTCTAAATTCTAATTTGAATTTAAAAGGATTTGATTTTATCTCCAAATCTAATTTAAATTCAAAAAAATTAGATTTTATTTTCTAAAATCTAATTTGAATTCAAAAAAATTGATATCTATCTTTCAAAATAATTCAAATTTTTAATTTGAATTTTGAAAAAAAAATTGAATTTTTAATTTGAATTTTAAAAAAATTTAAATTTTTTATCCTTATTTTCAGTTAGCTTATAAATAGCAGGTTGAACATCGAGAAAAGAATTCGAATTTTTGATTTTTTCTTCTTCAAGATAATTCTTTCTACATTTTCTTTGTTTAAGTTTTTTTTTTCAAATAATTTTTTTAAATTTTAAAAATAAATTCTTGATAAAAAAGTCATTCTTGAGATAAAGAAAATAATTCTTTTTTTCTTGAGAATTTTTATTTTTTTTTCATTATTTTTTTTTTTGCAAATTTTCTTTCTTGAAATAAAATTCCAACTTTTCTTATTCTTATTTCTAATTTGTGGATAAAAACAAAGAAATCAATCACTTTTTTTTCTCCATCGAATTCGAATTCTGAGAGTAAATATTCTAAACTTGATCTCTTTTTTTTATTTTCTTTTATTTATTTTTTGTTTATATTTAATTAGTAATCATATAAATTTTTATTATTTTCATTTATTTATTTATTCAATTGTTTATATATTTATTTTATTTATTATTATTATTATTATTATTATTATTATTTTATTATCATTTTTTCATTGTTATTATTATTATTATTATTTATTTAATTATTATTATTATCATTATTATATTTTTATGTATTAATTCATTAACATGTTGTTTTATTTATTTCATCATGTCATTTTATTTCCTTTTATTTTATTCATCTTTTTATATGTTTTTTCAATGATAATTGATTTAATTACTAACAATGATCTCATTTGTGTTTGTTTTTTATTCCAATACTTGTTTTTCTTATTTGGACATTCTCGCGAGCAAATGGGGAGATTCAGGAGACTCGTTTGGTTTAACTTTTTATTTTATTATTTTTATTATTTTTATTATTTTGGCCTTTTATATATTTTGTTAATGTAATTTGTAACAAAATTATTTATTTTATGCGCGTTAAAAAAAAAATCACGAAAATATTTATATTAATTAATTTAGAATTTTTTCTAATAAAAATAGAACAAACGTCCTAGTTTTTCCATCCAAATAAATTTTCACCTTCAATGTTATTCCTTTTTAACTATGCATGCGAAAACCAATGTTCTCATCGTTAACAAATACCCCGTTTTATTTATGATTTACATTTCATTTACAGTGGGGGTTGTATTCCGTCCCAAATTTTATTGTAAATTATTATGCTTTTATTTGCTTTACGTTTAATTTACTTTTATTTACCGTTTTTATTATGTGATTGACTTGCTCTTTAATTATTGCATTAAAATGTATGAGAAAATGAATGAAAATTTAAATTCAAAACTCAATTATAATTTAATTAAGGTATGAATAAATGGGAATTTTTGAACCATTTCTGGTCTTAAATTCAACGAGATTAGATGAACTTTTCCAATATTCTATTGAAAATGGAATTCTAAAATATCTTTTATTGTCCAAAATAGACCAAAGTTACTTTGTTTTAAGGTCCATGAGATTAAACGAACCATCCCAATGTTCTATTGGGGTGAAAATTTCAAAATATCTTTGACTTGTCCAAAATAGATATATATGTATCGTCTTAGGTTTTACGAGATTAAATAAATCTTTTCAATGTTCTATTGGAAGTAGGATTCCAAAATGTCTCTGATTGCACAAAATAGATACACATGTGCTGTTTTAGACTCAGTGAGACTAGACGACTTTTTCTAATATTTTATTGGGTGGCGACTCCAAAATACCCCCTTATTGCCCAAAATAGACGCCCTTGTAATTTTTTACAAGTCTTATAAATTTCTCTCGAATACTCTAAAAGCGGGTCATTCGGTGCCTCCAGGGTTCAGCGCGCGTCACAGCATATTATTATTACATTTATTCAAGAACAAAATGATATATCAAATTTTGACGAAAAAAATTCATTTTAATTTTGCAACTCTCGTTTGTTAAAGGTTTTCTTTTAATAATTAAATACGACCTAATTTAAAATGTGGAGTTGAGTATGAGTTGGTTATAATAAAAAATTGAACCGACCAGATATTTAGTTCAGCTAGTTTGGTTTGTTTATATAGTTTCGATTTGAAATATTAGATAATTCCGATTTTTAATTCGGTTCAGTTAATCAATCAAAACTTTTAGCTGGAATTCAACCGACCCAAATCCCTTACTCTGCCATTTTGGCCTAAATAATTCCTCAAATTTATCTTTTTTTTTTCTTTTTTTATTCCCTAATTTTCAAAATTTTTCTTTTTCACGATTTCCTTTTTCTTCTATTTAAAAGATTTGGATGGTTGAAGACATGATTTCTATTCTCAATTACTTACAAACTAAGTAACTGGGTTTATACAATGGAAGATAATATTGTTCTTAGAATTTAGGAATAATTTTTGCACCCTACATATATCCCTTATAGTTTTATTCAAATTCCTTTCATATTTAATAAGGACCTATAAACAAAATGGAATAAATCAAAACGGGAGCCTAACATCTAAATCAACACTATCCAGTTATCCATAATGGGCGAAGTTTTTTTTTTTCCTCATCATGAATCCACATTTCAAATACATGCCTTAATTGATTTTCTGTTCTTTGTTTTGAGGAGTAGCTAAAATATATATATATATATATAATAAAATTCAAATTCATTAGATGGTGTTAATTTGTTTTTCTTTCCTCTTATAAAAAAAAATTAGCATATCAGGAAAAATCAAACTTTTAAATTTTAATTCATGAGTATATATATTTTTTTAATAAAAAAAAAAAAGAAAAGCGAGAACTCAAATTCGAGACCACCAAGTAGCCCTGTGCATCGGTCACCCGAATAACCCGAATTTATAAGAATTTTCACACCCGAACCGACCCTAACTTTTTGTAGGGTCCCGAACCGAATAACCTGAAATATTTCGGGCCGGACCCGAATAACCCGAATAAACCAAATTTTATTTTATTTTTCCAATTAAACCTAATTAAACAATATTATGAAAACTATTAAATACATAATTAACATATTGAGTATATAATTAACATAATACATAATTAAATACCTAATTAACATATAAAATAGTAACCTTATAATATGAAAAATACCTAATTAAATACCTAATTAACATGTTCACCATCTTAAAATATCCAAATATTACAACAAATTAATAACAACATTCTTATCTTTAATTACGAAATTAAAATTGAATTGTTCACTGGATGCCACCATTTTCGATATTTGATTTCTTCACGAACCACCTATTTTATATAAATTAAGAGAAATAATAAAATATGAAATTAACAAGCAAAAAATTAAATAAAATTTAAATTGTACTTAATTAAAGTTACCATAATAGAGAAATGAATAAAATAAATTGATTTGGTAAAAAAATATAAACAAATTGATAATTGGAAACAATAGAAAAGTGTAACCAATAGAAATATATATATATATATATATATATATATATATATATATATATATATATATATATATATATATATATATATATATATATATATATATATATAATACATTATACTGAATTATCAACGAAACCTGTGAAATGCATATGCTATCTTAATTTGGCTGTGGCCTTTTTGGTATATCAGCAGAACAATATAGTTGAGAAGAGAGTATATGATTAAATATGTATAGCCCCAAGTTTATTGTAGAACATGATAGCTTCTTATCAATTTGATTGAAAATCTTTCATTCTAAGGATATAATATCACGATTGAAGTTTCAAAAAGTGGCTCAATATATCAGGCAATTGACAGTTCTTAGTAGGAAAATAGCATGACAGACGATTCTATTAATATTATATTTGATTTATCAGCTGTATAAACCTTCAGAGACCTTCTTGGCTGCTTCTACTTTACTCATTCGTCATTACATTCTTAATATTTCTATTATTTTTTAATCACATTAAACTTTATCATTGGATTACTAATAAAATTATGGATTCAATGTCAATTTATTACGAGCTCCAACAAAATTATGAATCCAAAGTATAAACTTTCTAATATTCAATTAATGGCTCAACTATTAACAAAATTATAAACTTCAACTAAAATCCTAAAATCCCAAGCTGTTTCTCAATCTCACTTAGCAGAATGATTAAAAATCAACATAATTGGTTGGACAATTGGTGAGTTAGGTAACTACCCAAATAAAGGTGATCGAGAATTAAGTAGTACTCAATAATTTGTTTGAAGGAAAGCGAGCCCATCAACAAATCCTATTCCCGTTAAAATGTACTAAGCTACTGGATCACTAATCCTTTTTTTTTTCTTTTTAATTCCTGAAAGAAATTCCATTCTTATGATGAAAACTAAAAAGAAAAACAATGATAAATATACAACACTGGTTTCATTTGCTAATTTGCTGATTTAACTATCCTACTTAAGCAGGGTGCAGGCATATAAAACAGAACATAAAGATAGCAGAAGAAGAAGAAGAAGAAGAAGAATAACTTACTTTCGTTGAGGCTACCGGCGGCGACTGCGATCTACGCGACGAGCGGCAACAGCAAGGAAGGAGACCGGCGGCGATAGCTATGGAGGAGAAGAGCGGCGGGGCAGAAGAAGTTAGGGATTTGGTGCGTGAAAGGTGAAACTGAAAAGGGGAAAATGAGGGCCAGACCGGGTTTTTTCCTTTTAATGGTGGGTGAATTTCGGTTTGTTCGGGTGGTTCGGTTTAACCTTGATTTTCACCCGAACCGATTCGAACCCGAAATTATACAAATTCTCACATTCGAACCAAAATGAACCGAATTATCCGAATAACCTTACACAAATTTATATTTCGGTTCGGATTATTCGGGTCAGTTCGATTTTTGCACACCCCTACCACCAAGTATATTGAAATTTACCATTGCAATGTTCCGTTGGGGACTAAAAAATAATTTTAAATCTTTGCTATATGTGTTAAATGCTCATTGGTTAGGATTGACTATTTTAAAAGAGTATTTTTAGCTAATTGATAAAAAGAGGATTAACAAAGTTTATTGGGCATTGTTTTTTCTCGGCAATAATTTGTAATTCCAATCTATAATCTATTTATAAACATAGTGAGAAATATAATGTCACTTGAAAACATCCAACTTTTTACATGTAAAAATGTTAAATAAAAAAAATTAAAATAAAAATATATTATATTATATCTCATTTATTTTTTGCAGATGATAGCTTTTTCTTTTTTAGAGCCGAGGAGAAAGAAGCTAGAGTGTTGCAGGAAATCCTTTCGATTTATGAGAAGGACTCGGGTTAGGCCATTAATTTACAGAAATCTGGAATTCTCTATAGTTTTAATGTGTCTCTTATTTTTCAGAATTAGGTCTCTCATATTCTTGGAGTCACTAGTTCTCTGGATACGGGTAGGTATCTTGGCCTCCCTTCTTTTATTGGTAGGAAGAAGAGGGCTATTTCTTAGAGACAAATTGTGGAAAAGAATTCAAGGTTGGCAAGGCAGATTTTTATCTCAAGCGGGTAGAGAGATTCTTATTAAATCAGTAGGTCAAGCTATTCCATCGTTTTGTATGAGTGCTTTTTTATTGTCTACTACTATTTGTGATGAGCTGGAAGAGATGATGAATTCTTTTTGGTGGGGTATGAAATCTAATGGAGGTAGGAGAATTAATTGGTTCTCTTGGAGTAAATTATGTGCTTCGAATAATAAAAGGGGTGTGAGTTTTAGGGACTTTCTGTAATAGCTCCAGTATCGGGTTAAACGTGAATAGTATTTTTCGATAGTAAATAGTGATATCAGGGTGAAAAGTACTTTTCGGAGTCAAAAAATATTTTATCAAATCATTAGATAGAGTATGTTAGCAGGAGTCCGTATACGAAAATTTGATGTCAAATGGAGGTTAAACGGGTCCGGAATGGCTAAAACAATGGAAAAATAAATTTTGGGTGATTTCGGTGAAGGACGGGTGTCTCTTAAATGAGGGACGGGCATCGGTTAACTCAGATGGGAAAAAATCGGTCCGATTTGACCACTTTTGACCAAATTTGATCGGACCATATCTTGAACTATAGATTTCAGAAAAATATTCTGAAAATATAGATGTGCTCGTATGAATGAGTAGAATCTAATGGTGTAAAAAAATTATAATTTTGGTGAAATTAAAAATTTGGATATTGGACAGATAAATAATTATCGGACAGAAAAATAGTCTCCGGTTGAGCCAAAAATATTCATGGAGTCTAATGACTATATGTTAAGAATTATGAAATCATTTTTATGAGAATTAAATTTAGAAAGTAAGGAAAAAGATATGATTTCGGTTTAAATAATACTCAGTTGATCGGAAGTTTGACTGAGACTTTAAAAATAGCAAATGATTTTAAAAATTGATGAAAATTTTTAGATTGATTCTAGATGATATGTAGGAATTTTTGGTAGTGAAAAGAGAATTTTTCGAGGACACAAAAAATTTACTGATTTGACTGATTTGATTGAGCGGGACCGAAAACGGGTTCCGATTGGGGTAAAATTTGGTGTACAGTCTAGTTTTTATATGAGATGATTTGGATTTGAGAAGTGAGAAAACCATAAAAAAAATTGCATATTGGGCATAATAGTGTAATTGGATTTTATAGGTTGGACCATTTTGAGCCACTATAAAAGCACTTAAATGATAGAAATTCTAGTTGGGTTATCCTTATCTTTTTTGCCTTCCCCTCCCCCTTAGATGGCTGAAGTCCCTCTCTTGCCTTTTCTCTCAATTTTCTTCCTTCCTTGCTCAATTTGTTGCTAAATTCAAGTATCCTAAAGTTAATTTAGCCACTTCATAAGTTCATAGTAACCTTTAGCATCCATCTAGTGGATTAAAATTAAGGAAAAGCAAGGATTCAAGGTTATGCCCCAAATGGGAGGTAAGAGATTTAAGTTGAATTAAATGGATTTAATAGTTTCTATGAGTACTTTACGTTGTCTAGAGTATGTTTATGAGATTATATTTGATAAAAGAAGAAAATTAATTGATGTTTTGTTCTTGTGTATATTCGGCCATGTTGAGGAAAATGGAGAAAAATGGCTTTTCAAGGGCTAAAGACAAGAATTAAGGAGCTTGTGAAGGCTATAGCATAGATATAAGGTTTGTGATTACCTAATTCATGAATTTCCTTTGGAAAATTATGGTTTTATATTATGTTTATATGAGACTATGTGTGATTTGCATGTGTAATTGAAATTGAGGTGATAATTGAGTTTAGGGAGGGTAACTAAGCTAATTAGAGTGATTAAAGTGAAAGATAACCAAGTGTAAGTCTTGGACATAATGGTATACTTAGGTATATTTGAGGTATACCTAGTGTTTAAATGAAATTAAATGGTATATACATATGAATTGGAGCTTAAATTAGTGTAATAAGTAATATGTGCCTGGAAACTAGAATGTTAGAGAAAAACCCTATGGTGGCGGAATGACTTAAGTAGGGGAATATGATAGGTTATATGATATATATGTAATATGAAATGTGAATTAGATAAATGAGTGAATTAGAAGTGTAAAAGAAAGTTAAAGGAAAAGAAATACATAAAAATTGAATAATTGACTTAAGTGAACTTGTGTAAAATGTAAGTTTAATTGAGTATAAGCTTAGAAAAGTGCATAAGAATCCTTTAAATGACAAGTGGAATACTAAAATGAAATTAAAAGGAATTGTAAGGTGAAGTGATCTCCTTGGCCGAATGGTACCCTAGTGTATACTAGGGTATATCTTGAGTATATTTGAACATTAATGTCCTAAAGTGAATTTAGACATGAAAATAAGTGTCCATAAATTTATTTGAAATTTATGAAATATATATGAATATTTTTGAGTATGATACTCCATTATACTCAAAGTGAAAATAATGATAAATATTGAATAATTGAATTTGAAATGATATGAAATAAATAAAATCAGTTTTGAAATGAATTTATAGCCATTGCATGGTTTAAGTATACTTATTTTGAGAAATAAGGATATAGTGAAAATTGTGCCTAATTGATTATAATAGTGATCGATTAGGGTATTGAAATGATAATGAAGTGAAAGTAATGGAAATAATGTGACCGAAGTGAAAATGAACTGTAAATGTAATGAAAGTGCTAAAAGAATAAAAAGTGGATTTGAAAAGTACTGCCCTTGGTAGTGTCTGGCGGTTTAATCTAGTTCAGGATATATTTGGCTAGCCGTAGGGACCTCCGTACCACGATGCAAGTCATGGCGACTTGCTTGACTATGGCAGATTCGCGATGGTCTCCCATAGCCCTCTGTTATATGTTAAATGTTACATATCATATGTCATACGTTCAATGAAGTGTTAGAGTGGCCCCTCGGGGTCATTCCTCAGTGTATTGCAGTAAGACTTTAGGGACCACGTCCCGTATATCTAGTTTGCAGATTTTCTACCGGGATTGTACTAGGGGCATAAAAGTGACATGATTGTAAAATGATTTGAAAATGCAAAAGTGAAATGATCAAATGTAATATGATATAAAGTAAAGTGATAAAGTGTAATATGTAAAAGTATCCTATGCAAAAGTATAACACGTAAATGCATAATGCCGCACGATATTATGTAATATGACATAATATGTAAAACGTATAATGAATAGTTATATGAGAAAATAGCCTAATTGAAAGAAATGAAAAGTTTGGGGTAAAAAGGTAATTTACTCAAATCATAAGCCAAACGGGTTATAATGATGAAAATGACCTGAAAACGTAAAAAAATATAATCAAAATGAGAAAACAAATGAAAAAGGACTTATATGAAAGAAAATAAAAGTTTAAGGACCAAAACATAATTTACCGCAAAAACAATTAGTAATTGGTAAATTATAAGTTAAGAAGTGAACAAATGTGAAAATATAGTAAATAAAGGACAAAATTGTAAGTAAATATTACATGAAGGGCAAAATGGTAATTTGACAAAAGTTTAGGGGCAAAACAGTAATTATGTGTAAAAGTATATTAATAAGTAATATGTAAGTGAAAAGTGAAATTAAAACGACAAATATATAAAGAATCCAAAGTTGAGGGACTAAAATGTAATTTGACGTGAGCATGACAATGTAAGGACTAATATATAATTTATGAGCCAAAGAGTGAATTAAATGTGAAAATGAGTGAATTAGTGGCATTTTCATAAATAACGTCAAAAGAAGGACAAAAATATAATTTGTTCTGAAATTGATAAAATAAGGACTAAACGGTAATTTATACATGAAATGATAAAAAAATGTATAAAAATGATAAAATGAATGATTAATGAATTTAAATGTAATGTAGAGTTGTAATATGAAATAACATGTAAAATGATTATAAAAGTAATAAGTCAGGGACTAAGACGTAAATTTACATGTCAAATGTAGAGAAGTGTACAAAATTTTATATTATTGTGAGAATAGTAATATGAGGTTAAAGGAGTGAAGTGATAAGCATTGAACCAGTATGGATTAAATTGCAATTTGCCAATAATAAGGGCAAATAAAAGACTCTAGTGTAAATTGGCACTAAGTGAGGCTTTAGTGCATAAGTTAGATGTAACTAAGGGATTGATTAAAGATAGTGTATTTTTATGCATTTGTATGTGTACAAGTTAGAATGAAAATTATTAGATTCGTAATCACAACTAAACATACTTAATGATCAGCACGTAGTTTGTTTGACTGCGTGTAGGTACCGAATAAGGTGTCTGCGGAGCAGACAGACTATCGACTTGGAGATCGGACTGGACCGTGAATTGAAGACAAGCATAATATGTGTATAGTACTAGAATGTATGCAAACATTTTGTATCATTGGAATAGTAATATGTAATGTTAGACATTATTGTATTGGATTAGTTATATGAATTGAACTGGAATGGATATATGTGCCCCTGAGGTGGGCTGAGTTTTGGCTGAATTGCAAGTTTGGGTAGATAATTTATAGATGTTATGCTGCCCAATTTTGATCGAATGCATAGTGTTAGTGGCATGTATATATGTAAGAGTTTAGCATTGATTATATATTGTGTAATATGGACACGTTAAATGTTATAGAATATGACTGAATGACATGATCCGATAACATGTGATATGTGGATTGACTTGAATAAGACTTGTTAACGACAAGAGAGAGTTCAAAAGGATAAATGATGTTATAAGTTAAAAAGAAAAAGAATTTTTTTTTTACCGTATTTGTCAAAAGTGTCGGTCGGACAGCAGTGTAGTGACACCCGATATCGGTACCAATTGCGTGTGTGGGGCGTCGCACCTTCATAGTTTTAATTTGGCTTTGTTGGCAAAACAAGGTTGGAACATGATAGCTAATTCAAATTCTTTGGTTAGTAGGCTTCTCAAATCTAAATATTTTCCTACTTCTAATTTTTTGCATTCATCTCTAGGACATAATCCTAGTTTTATTTGGGGAAGTATTTGGAATGCTAAGCATGTTTTAGAGCTTGGTGGTAATGGTAATAATGTGAAGGTTTGGAAGGATGCTTGGTTACCAAGGGATAATGCTTTTACTATTCATTCTGATTGTCCTGAATGGTGTCAAGATATGAGAATTAGTGATCTATTTATTCCGGGGAGAAGGGAATGGGATGTTGAACAAGTTCTTGAGTTGTTTTCTGTGGATGATGCTAATGCAATTTTGGCTATTCCTCTGATTGATGGGGCTTATGGTTATAGGCTTATATGGCAGTATGAGAAAAGGGGTTCTTATTCGGAGAAAACTGGTTACAAGGCTTTAACTAACAGAGAATTTAAAAATTCTGGTTCTGTGCATAGAGAGACTTGGCACAAGATGTGGAAGCTTGAAATTCCTCCTCGAGTTAAATGCTTTAGCTGGAGAATTCTTTCTAATTGTATCCAAACTCGTGAGAGATTATTCTTAAAAGGATTGAATGTTACTAACACTTGTGTTCTCTGTGGGGAAGATGGGGAACATCGTCTGCACGTGTTCCTTGATTGTAGCTTTGCTAAAGTTTGTTTTGATTATGTAGGAGTGGACTTAGTTGAGATCCATTCTACCAGTTTTGAGGATTGGTTCAGTTTTCTTTGCGCAGGTAACGATGACAACTTTATTAAAAAGGTTTTTATGATTCTTTGGGGTATCTGGAGAGAGAGAAATGAGGTGTTGTGGAATGCTAAGATTCCGAATCCTATTGCTACCAGTATGTCTTGTATGGATTTTCTTAATGAGTGGACTCAAGCACATTGTATGGTTAGGTCGGGTGTGCGTCATAGTGCTTCAATTGGTGTAACAAATTGGAGCAAGCCAGATAGGGGATACACAAAAATTAATGTTGATGCTGCATTAAATGCTAGCAGCTATCGAGTGAGTTTTGGGTGGGTTTGGAGAAATGAGTTTGGACAACTGTTGGCGTGTGGGGTTAATCAACTGGGTGGTTGTTATCCCAGTCATATTTCTGAAGCTCTTGGCTTTAAGGAAGTATTGTCTTGAACTATTAGAAATAATTTGTTTAAAGTGATTATTGAGATGGATGCTAAAGTGGTTGTTGATGTTTTTAGATCTCATAGTGATGACATTTCAAAATTTGGAATTTTAATTTTTGATTGTATTTCTTTTTGTAATATGGGACATGATAGTTCTGTCTGTTTTGTAAGAAGGTCAGCAAATGGTATTTCTCATGTTCTAGCTAAGGCAGCCCATTTATATGCTAACCCCACTTTTTGACAGGAAGCACTTTCTTTTTTGGGTGTTTATCTTACTAAAAATTTGATTTCTTAATGAAGTGTTTATGAATTTAAAAAATATATATATATAAAAATATACCATAAAAATAATTTAATATATCAATAAATGGTTTTTTTAACCAGTAAAACCAGATTTCCGTAATAAAAAACATATCAAAATCTGCAAAATTGATCGGACAGATAGCTAATGTGCAAACGCATATAATGTTTCATATATTTAAACCATTCAATTAAATTAATGCACACGATCTTCAATCTTGATCTTACAGTCAAAATATATGTACCCAATTACTACTTGTTCAGGAACACGTGCGGCAGAAAGAGTCCAAATACGTACGACGAAAATGATGTGAAAGCGTACAAACGTAATTACTCGCCAGTCGCTACTACCAAGTCTACCATCACCAAATAGACCTCTCTTCTCTCTCTTCTCTACCAAAAATTATTGAACATTCTTCTTTTTTCTTTTTCTTAATAAAATTCAATTCCATGGCTTCAAGATCCCTTCTAAATCTCCATCCCTCCCAAATCTCTCTTCACCCTTCTCCGCCCAATCATATTCCACTTTTAGACCTCAAATCCCCCTTGATTCCCTTTAAACGACGCCGTTGCCTGATCTTATTAGCCTCTGTATGCGGAGCAAATGACGGAGGTCTTGAAGAGAAGAAGAGGAGCAGCAACAACAGTACCCAGGCTGCTCTTGAACTGGACCTAGACCTAGACACACGATACGATGTCGCTTCTCGTGACGTGCTTCCCAGTATTTACATAATTTCCCCCCTTTTTTGCTTTAATTATTACCAAATTTTAAATTTTTTCATCATTTTTTTTTTTTCTTTCTGTCTTTAGGGCCTTTATCGTCTTCTCATTTATCCATTTCTGTTTCTGATGGGTCTCGTCTTCGCGTTGCTTATCAGGTAATTGCGCTTCTTATTTATATATTTATTTTTTATGTAATGAGGATTTGGGATTAACTGATTGATTCTTTGGTATGTTTATATAGGGTGTTCGTGGCGCGTACAGTGAGTCAGCAGCTGAGAAAGCATACCCGAGTTGTGAACCAGTGCCCTGCGAGCAATTTGACACGGCTTTTGAAGTGAATTCTCCAATCCTCTTTCTGTATTTTATCTGTTATCTTGCTTTTTGATGTCCTTTTTTTAATTCATTTATCGACAACTTGACTATTAAATTACAATTTGAAGGGTTGCCTTTCTTCAACCAACTTCTGGTAGTTGGCTAGTCCATTGCTCATATCTTAGTCAAAATTACTGGTGTCAATGTATCGAGTGTAAGATGAAAGGTCAAATCAATGGGTTTTGGTGGTTTCATCATTGTTGTAATGGCGGCCTAGAACTCATGAGCTATTCCTATCTGAAATTTCCTATAAGAGTAAGACTTGAACAAGATTGCTATTCTAGAGCAAAGTCCAATCCATGTCGGATCTGTTTCCTATCACCAGTCTATCAATTCTCTTTCATGGTATATTGAGGATACGGATTCAAATTTTTAAGAATTTAGTAAAGCTTAGGTGTCTTTTTGCTCAAATTTCAGCTTCTTCAGTACTATTCTGGGGGTTGAATACGTAATATTATCTTGACACATTAGTATTATGTCCAATGCTATTTTATTGCCTTGAGAAGTGCCTTTGGAATTATCCAGGCCATCAGTAGTTTTGGTTTTATACTCTTGAGTTGCCTCTTGCATCATATTGTTACACGGTTTTATGGGCATGGTAGTGATACCTGACTATTTTATGGGAAAGAGAACAGAGCTGTAGTAAAATTGCATGAGAACTTTTCTTTCAAATATTACAGAGGTTATGGCTATTTTGGAGTGAAATTGAGGTTATCCACATTGGACAGAATATATATAGATCCTATAGATCCTGAAGTGAGTTTTAGGTTGCTGTGATGAGCGGAATCTCATAATTGCCATCACCATATGAGTTGACATCTCTGGTTAAAAGGTTGATGTTGCAAGAACTAGCAAACTGGATGCTTCCTGTTCGAGCAACAATTGTCTGCATGGTGTTACTAAACCATTTGATTTTCTGAGTCCATTACAATGGTGGTGGCATGTTTTTTAAGAGAATTTGCATCTGTTATAAAATTGAAGGCTTGTTATTCATAGGATAACTTCTATAGGAAGAAGGGCAGTTCTAATAGCTCTCTATCCTTCATTGGCCTGTGGGGAACCGTTAAAGACCAGCATCTGCAATTAGGCTACGAGAACTGTTTCAGATAACAGCAAATGTACAATCTCTGCAACTTCTGTATGTGGATCAGGCCAGTTCAATTACCAGAGAAAGTGCACTGGCAAGCTGGGGAAAAAATGGACAGAGCTGCTAGGTAGGAAGCTCAGTCATTTGCAAGGCAGAAGAGTAGAGGCTTTCTTTGTTTCTAACAGTGAGGTTCATTGCCAATTTATTTCCCAGTAGGGTTTGTAAAGGATAAGGCAAATAAGGATTTCAATGTTATTTTCCAATTTAGATGCTTGGATTTCATGCATGCCTTCTTATCTTCATTCCTCTATTGAGTTTTTCTAATTGTTGTAAATTATCACTTTTTATTTTATTTTTTATTTTTTTTATTTTTACTTGTTTGGGAACATCAGGAGGAAATATTTTAAAGAACCAAATCAGATGCTTGATTTTTAAGATTGTCATTGTCTGGGAAAAATTCTGGGATGAATGCATGAACATAATTGATGATGCTCTTTGTCACGTGTCATAAATGTTGATTTAGCTTTCTTTGTTACCTTCACAGGCTGTTGAGAGATGGCTTGTGGATAGAGCAGTTCTCCCCATTGAGAATTCGCTGGGTGGGAGCATCCACAGAAATTATGACCTCTTACTCCGACACAGGCTGCATATAGTAGGGGAAGTTAAATATGCTGTTCGTCATTGCTTACTAGCCAATCATGGTGTTAAAGTTGAAAATTTGAAGAGGGTCCTAAGTCATCCACAGGTATTATAAGATACTGATCACACCTGCTCATCTGCCTAGTTTCATGGTGTTACACTGATGCCAGGTCGTGTTTCAGGCTCTTGCTCAGTGTGAGGATACTTTAACAAGTTTGGGATTGGTCAGAGAAGCAGTGGATGATACTGCAGGTGCAGCAAAGGTAGCCCTATGTGGGATCTATTTTATAACAAATGTTTCCAATCTTGGCAATTTCAGATTAAAATGCCCAATTTTTTGTTTAAACTTTTCTGATATCATGAAGGTACTCCTTTTTTCCTTGCTTTCTAAAAGTAAACTGTGGTACTGCTAACACCAAAAAATCTCGTGTACTAATCCTCTTAGTCAACTACATACTTATAGTTTTCTGGGTTTAATTAGATAAATAGAATCTTGATTTTTGTTGATTAATGAGTTGCAAGTGCTCATACCCATGTGGTTGTGCATGTAGCATGTTGCTCTGCACAAACTAAAAGATGCAGGAGCTGTCGCTAGTTCTACTGCTGCGACTATCTATGGTTTGGATATATTAGCTGAAGATATTCAGGTTTGCATCTAAATGTGTTTGAAATGTGAGATAATTAGGCTTATATTAGATATGCTGTATCACTTGTTTTTCTCCTTCTGATAGGATGATTGTGATAATGTTACTCGATTCTTGATGCTGGCAAGGGAACCCATAATTCCTGGCACAGACAGGCCATTCAAGGTTATCCTTATGTAAAACGAAAACAATGGACTTGAAGATCTGTGTGTAATCTTCATTTTATTGTGAACTTTGCTGATGAATTGGTTTTCTATTTTTTAAATCTTAGACAAGTATAGTCTTTTCACTGGAGGAGGGTCCTGGAGTGCTTTTCAAAGCACTTGCCGTTTTTGCTTTACGGCAAATCAACCTTACTAAGGTGTGCTTTTTTAGTTCTGTGATGTATAATTGTCTTTTCAGAGTTGTTTTGAGGATTTGTGCTGTTGGTTTTGTTTGGCGCTTAGTTCTTTTTTTTTTTTTTGGCTCTCTGTAATCAGATTGAGAGTCGTCCATTGCGGAAACAACCCTTGAGAGGATCTGACGATAGCAATAATGGGTCTCCAAAGTAAACAAATATATTGAAGATCTGCGCATTTTATTCCCAGAGCACCTATATATAATAGCTCTAGTAGTTAGAGTTTTGCACGTACTTCGTTTTGCAGACAGGTTGGAAATTTTTGGTATGATTCAATAGTATGCTATTTCGCAGGTATTTTGACTATCTATTCTATGTGGATTTTGAGGCATCGATGGCTGACCAGAAAGCACAGAATGCCCTCAAGCACCTGAAGGTGTGTGTGTTCTTCTTGACCTTATTTCAGTGGCATAAATTATTTATTGACGTGTGTTGATCTCTCTCTGACAGGAATTCGCTACATTCTTGCGAGTTTTAGGGAGTTATCCATTGGATACTAGCATGATATGAAATGATCTTAAAACATGGTAACTACCTAACATATAAAAGTTATTCAGGTGCTTCAGTTGTGCTAAGGCATCTTCATGACAACAAAGATTACTTGTACAAAAATTGTGACTGCTACTTTTTTCATTTGCACATTTTTAGAATCCTGGAACTACTCAGCAAGCATCTTCTTTATAAGACAACAACAACTATCACTTGTACAAGATTATGAAGATTGTTACTTTTAGTAGTTCTTTCATTTGTACATCTTTCAAATCCTGAAACAACTTACTCAGCAAGCATCATTTCATACCATAAGTTCTTAAGAATTAATTTAGGGTAATGCCAGCACCCTTCATCTCCTACTATTGCAAAATTAATTTGGGCTGAAGTCCGGCTGATCTGGTTATCATATAATTTTATTCGGCCCCTTTCAGGTGATTTTAGCTGTTGGCAGTAACCCCAGACAGTTTTTGCCCTTTTTCTCTTATACCTTGTCTGTCAATAATAACTTGAAAAAAGTTGACCAGCACTTTTTATGTATTTTGATTATTCGAAATGTTGTGATCCAAGTTTTATGTAGATGATGTTTATCTGTTGTTTTCATTTCTGTTATGTTTTATGAGATTTGATATGGGTGCAGGGTGTCTGGCGAAAACACGATAGAGCTGTAGCCATTGATGATATTCTCTCTCTCGCATCTTGGATCTGATCATCGAAATGATGCAACAAAATCTCCATCTCAATGCAATTTTGCAGCTTTTCTCAATTTGTCCGTGTAATTACTAGGTGGCAATTGTGCATTTTTAGTGTGTCATTTGCCTTTGCGCTTGGCACTTTTCAATTTGTTACCTCTGTGGGGTTGAATATGACGTGCAAGAACGCAATGCACATTCTTTTTTTCTTGTTTTTGATTGAATCAGGAAAATACTATTGAACATGGGATTGATTGTATGGTTTTTGGTATATAACATTATCAAAGTTATAGCTTCCATTAGCAAATATATTGATGTTTAAATATCATCAGGGCTCCAAAACAGACTTCAATACAATGGGCAAACATAAACTCCAAGAGAAAGTAATTTGGCTAGGAGAGTTGCTCGAACATTTTGTATTTCACATTTATATTCACGGAGTTTAGGAGTAAAATTCATAGGCAACAGAGGTTAGCATAAGATCACGAGGCAACGGCCTTAAAGAAAGCTATTTAATGAATTATGAAGTTGGCTTTAAGGAAGAATTGGGAGGAATTTGGGTTTTGGTATCAAAGTGGGAGTGATGGAGATTTTCTGGCAACAACAAGGGGGAAAAAATATATTATAGCAGCATAAGGCTACTGAAAGTTCAAGAAATCAGTGACAAAACTCAACCAGACAGTACTACTTCAGTAAGAGGTGTTTTGTATCCAATTTAAAACTAAAGTAGATATAATACCAAGTGAAACTGCAAGTTTCAATCAGCAGGCAAAAACATGCTCACATAGTCAATTGGTAAGCAACACAGGCGAATAACTCAGCAGATAGTAAGCTGACAAGTGAGTCTAGAGGACTAACTGATATGCCCATCTGTTGCTGCAGACTTTGGGAAGAATGCTGGTGCTGCAGCTGGCGGAAAACACACAAATTAAGTTTCAAAAGCAAAAAATAAGTGCACTTCCACTGATTTTATGCCAGCTTCTACCACTATTTCTTCTTGTATCTGCTTCATGCCAACTTCAAGAGCTGCGTGGAAAAGAATCCGCATAGGTGTGTTTCAGAATTGGCCCAAAAGTTTCTGCAGCAATATTGTGGGTGTCCAGTACTGGATTCTGAGACTTGTTAATTGAAAGTCATCCAACTCCTTGAAGAAGAGTTATACAAAAGTTACCTTTCCAAGTCCAGAGTTAACACAAGTCATGATTTATGCAGACACAACCTATATGTTTTCTGTGATGGGCAAGCCTCATTTGTTATTCATTAAACTTGTAATAAGAGATCGAATTTCATTCCGCATCCGAGCAACAGCAGCTGGAGTAACCTGCTCCTTCACAACAGAAAACCAAAGACTATCCCTGTCTTTGTTGTCACAGCTTTCATACCAGTAGCATATGGTTCTTGCAGTGGCTGTAACATATAACCCACAATCACAGCCATTCACTTGCTGAGGTGAATCAGTAAGTTCAACGTACTTGGCTTGAGCTCCTGCACCAGAGGAACCTATAGATTTCACAACGGCTTTATAAAGTTGCAAAGCATGCCTTTTGTTCATTGCTGAATAGCTATCATGATGAACAAATACATTAGCATCTCTCTCATAAGCAAGTAAGCTCCAATGTGATCCTCCTTCAGCAAGGCCAACATCCTCATTGTTATTGACTGGAAACATCACCAATTTCTTATCTGGTAATTTAAGGGGTTCCATAAAATCCTGGAGACTCTCAGTATCCGGGCAGTTTGATACCCAGAAAGCAATTGAAGGAGGAACCAGTAGGATGTCTTCTAAATGACGGGTTAAAGAAAGATAACTGAAGTAGAACTCGATGATACGATCATTAAGGAAATATGCGCCACTGAGGATGTCCAGGTCTGATCGCCTAAGAACAACATCGTTGTAGCTAAGAATTTTCTCATCAGCTGCGGACTTGCCCATCCTGCAAATACCTATATATTTTCCTCGTCAGCCATACATCAGCAAAGTTAGATTCATACTTGTGTATACTTTGATCAAATTTTATGTGCATGAAACCAACTGGTGATGTAGATTTGAAAAGAAAAAAAAAACAAAAAAACAAAAAAACAGAGCAGATTAGATTATAACTTCACATTTCACATCACCTAGAGTAAGATAAAGGACTAAAAATTTGTTAAGCACTCAGTAGCTATATCTAGAAGGAAAGTTATTACTTTTTAATTAACAGAATAAGGGTGCAAACAGGATCTTGAGATGCCAATACAAAGCGGAAAAAAAAAGTATTATTTCGCCCTTGACATTTGAGTCAAGGGCTCTATTTTGCCGGAGCTAAAATGCCACGATAGGCATTGGAAGAGTGCTAAAATGACGGCATTTTAGCACCATCTTCAATAACTATAGGGACATTTTTGCACAATTTTCAACAACTATAAGGGCAGTTTAGCAACCACTGTAGCCGCATTTTTGCTTCAAAAACAACTTGAGAAGCAAAATAAGGTGAACAAGGATTCAGAGTATCCTGAGTTCATGACAACTTCCTTTGTGAAGGGCATTAAACTAACTATGAAGAATTGCCAAAACAAACAGTATAACTTGGCTTAAGTAGAGTTAGTAATGGACTAATAAACATGAAAAACCTCATCCCCAAGTTTTGAATATTAATCAGGCTTCAATTTCTCCATAACATAATCAATACTCAGAGAGAAACAGTGAAAGATTCATGAATTACTACCATAAAACCAATCATACCTCACACCCTTGAAACTTATGAATAAATGGATAACAATTTACGAAGTATTACATGGCAAAACAAAAACTGATAAAATTTTGGAATCAATCATATTTATTTCACATCCTCAGATATCAAAATATGCAATCTATAAATTTAAGAAACAAAAATAACAAAATGGGTGTCAATTAAAGGAAAGAATTCAGAAAAATAACATATCAAAATCTAATGAAGGCCACTTACGGAGAGGAGAAAAAAAAAAACAAACCTTGTTCTACAAACCTGAGCTCTTCTAGGTTATCAATGGCGAGAACAGGAAGTAGATGGATCGGGTGGATGATGATGGCGACTGACGCAACACGCAAAAACGGACGTTTGGGATTGTAAATGTGAGGCTCACTGAGTAATTGTGGGTCTGTGGACCAGCTGATCAGGGCCTTCATGATCATTGCGTAAGAAATGGCCTTTCACATAATAACAGGAAAGGAAAATGAAAATCACATATTTCGACTTTTGATTTACGCCTACTTGGTCTACATTATTATTATTATTATTATTATTATTATTATTATTATTATTATTATTATTTTCTCGAATTTTAAATCTTATGTAATTGGAGTAAGCAACTTATCAATCAAGGTTGAAATATTTAATTTGAATATAATAATAATAATAATAATAATAATAATTGGAAAGTTTACTGAGAGTTCAATTGAAGGATAGATTTTTAAAGGTTGAATTAACACAACTTTTTTAATTTATCAGAATTGATCAGATCAATCATGAAGTTAGAGAAACCTCTTCAGTCTTTACAATTGAAGGAAAAAAAAATTAATGCTCTAAATAAAGAGTAAGCAATGGAATTAGGTTGTAAATTCACAGGAGTTTTTCTTGTAAAATAAAAGAATTTCAACAATAATTTAGAAATTTGATTCGGTAAATCCACGTTAAGAAATCTAAATTTGTAGTTGGGAGTAATTATCATCATTTGTTGACATTATCATTGAATATATATATATATTTGAAGGTAGAAATATATAACAAAAATATAATTTACATGGAGATAACATTAATAATGATACATATCTTTTGTAGCACAGAAATATATTGCGGAAGCGTCTACAAGAATCCTGATTATTTTTTGTCACTGGTCTGACTTTTATCCACATGCGGGATAATAGCAGTTATTCCACAATTTAAAAGTTCCTGAAAGATTAAGACAAAAAACTGTGAGTGGGAACGAGTAACCTTGCGGCGTATATGTTTTCTTGTTACCAAATACTGAGATCTCTCATCTATTTATAGAGATCCTAAAAGTTAGAGACTTATTTATAGTTTAATTCAGATTCTTTCTAAAATATGATTTGGTAATTTTAATCAGATTGAATTACTTAATTTTATCTGGATTTGACTTTTATCCAAATTAGACTCATGGGCGTACCCAAGCTCTATCATCTCCCACTCGCACATGACGGAATGAATTTTAGCCTTAATCTTCAGTTATACTCGCAGATAGATTGTGTGACCAGCATATCTCGAGAGCATTAGTACTATATACCTGTTAAGGATATATAGCGTCTCGAAAAACAAGATCCTCCTTTTCATGTATGCCTAATCCTAGATGACTTTCTCACATTCACTGTTTTAACTTATAATCTCATAAAATAATTTTTGAGTTCACTGTTATATTTCTTCTCATAGAAACTATAATAGGCTAGCCAGTGAACCACTAAATCTTATGAAAGTGATCAAAAGGCTACCTTCCCCTCTTACTATATACCATCCATCATGATTCAACTCGATTTTCTACTTAGATCCGCCAGGTCTAAATTTTTTCCAAAATCTCTTGGAAACTAACTAAACTAGCCACATTGAACCATATTTGAGTGATAAATTAAGAGTTTTAAGGGTCAAAATATAAATAGGGTCTCACAATAGGAAAAGTTGAGATCAATAATATTATTAATTTTCCATTCCTTTGGTCACATAAGTACATACGGTATAAAATATTTGTTACGGTGTTCTTTTCTTTCCTTAAAGGAGCGTATGTCTCACATTTAAAAAAAAATGTATATAAAACACAATACAGAAGCGTAATGTTGCGATGCACCGAAGCATCCAACTTATTTCGCTTACTTAAGGACAACTTGTGGCTTTTTAGACAGAACATGATAGTTACGTTTAATTTACCATCGGATTCCATACAATTTCTATTTGGATCTCAATTCAAAACATACAACTTTATGTATGTCTTTATCTCGCACCTTAACAAAACTAATATTCTAATTTCTGCAAGACGACACTTTTATTTTGAACAAGCTCTCGAGCATTTTCATATGTTCAAAAATTACATCATCTTAGTTTTTGCTAACTCATTGACAAAATTAAGGTAAACACCCTTATGAGTGGGTTACTTTTCTGTCCGACATGCTAAATCTCATGCAAATAACAGTAAATGTTTACACATAAACATTAACACTCATGTATTGCCAACAATAAACTTTGGTTATTATTCACAAATAATAACGTTAAGCGATTATTTAAAATATAACAGTACCAATTAAATTTTACGCAAATCTCGAAATCTATTGTGTTATTCAAAACACATCTCTCGTTACAGGTTTACTTAACGAATCTGCATGCGTAGAAATGTACTGTAAGTTCACTTCTCCTCGTGCAACAATATCTCTCATATATTGATATTTAATGTCGATATACTTAGCTCTACTATAAGCTATCAATGACTAACTGTCATTATAGACTGTCACTGATACCTCAGAGGCAGTTATTCTTAAATGCCTCACAAAGCATTTCAGTCAAACTGTCTCCTGTACTGTATTTGAGGAACCGAAAAATTCAACTTCCATTATTGATAGGGCTACACAGGTTTAATTCTTATTACTCCACGAGATGGCACTCTTGCCAAACAAGAATATGAAACCTGAAGTGGATTTTCTCTCATCCACATCTCCTACTCAATCAATATCTCTGTATTCTCTCAATGTTTTTCTTGATAATAGAGAGAATAGTTTGCAGTACCTTTAAGGTATATAAGTATCATTTCAATTGCTTCCAATGTACTTTGCCTGTGTTAAATTGATATCTATTTACTATACCCACTGCATAGCATATATCATGTCTTGTACACAAAATCGCGTACATAAGACTACCCACGGCACCGGCATATAGAACATTCCTCATACATTCATTTCTTCTGGGTTCTTAGGATACACATCTTTGCTAAGAAACTGATTCTTGGCAATGGGGTAATCTATGAGTTTGCAATTTTGCATATTAAATCGTTTAAGGTTTATATTGATATATTTCTCTCGAGAAATAGACAACAATCTTCTCGAACGATCTCTTAAAATCTTTACTTTAAGAATATAATATGCTTGACCCATATCTTTTATCTCAAAGTTGGAAGATAACTAATCTTTGATTTTATTTACGTACCATTTATCATTTTCAGTTTTTAAGTATGTCGTCTACATACAATGACAAATTCACTTTCAGAGCTTTTACTATAAACACAATGACCTTCATCAATCATGTTAAACACATTCGACATGATTGTATGATGAAGTCTCAAATACCATTGTGTTGAAAACTGTTTAAGGCCATATATTGAACTCATCAATCAGCAAACCTTATGTTTGCTGCCTTTTTTGATAAAACATACAGGTTGTTCCATTCAATTCTCCATTTGACAAAAGTAGTCTTCACATCCATTTGATGCAGCTCTAGGTTTAAACTCGCAACTATGGCCAGAATTAACCTTATGGATTTAAATCTTAAAACAGATGAGAAAGTCTTATCATAGTCAATCTCTTCCTATTGTGTAAACCCCTTAGCGACTAACTGAGTCTTATATCTTTCGATACCTCTATCAACCTTTCGTTTTACTTTGAGAATACAATTATTCTAAATTTGTGTCCTTTCAGTAGATCAACTAGTTCTCAAACATGATTTGATCTCATGAATGTCATTTTTTCTTCCATTGCTTTAATCAATTTTTCCTTAAATGGGCATGAAAAAACCTTTTAAATATTTTTATGCTCTTTCTTGTCTTGTGGGGTAACCAAAAGGGATTCGTTCAAGCCTTCGATTTTAAATCGTCAGCATGGAACATTTATCATTTTAGATTTTTGCAATTCTGAATCTTGATAAACATGTCTCATATATTCATTATGATTCACAATACTCCCACTAGTACCATGTTCCATACTCCCACTGGAGTCAGGAATACTATATTCTTTACTCCCACTGGAGTGAAAAATACTCCCATTCAAATCAGGTCTCGAACATCCGGATCGTTTAGAGGATGAGGGTCTTAACCTTCTTCCTCTAAATTCCTCCCACTCGGATGGAGTGATCCTAATGGTTCCTCTTCCTGAGATTAATAGAAAGTGAAATCTTAATTCACTTCGCCCAACTTCAAAAATTTATTCTCTAACAATATGATGACTCGTGATCTGAATTATGTCAGGTGCCATTTTCTTACTCACCCACGAAAATGTATCATTTTGATACTTTATAATATCGCACATAGATACTATTTTTACCTTTTGGTCTCAATTTACCAAATTAAAGTATCATGGACGTAAGCATTATAACCCAAAGGTTGTAAATGGCTTAGGTCAGTTTGTCGACTATTTCACAACTCATAAGTTGTGGTAATGACAGATTTTGAGGGCATACAGTTCAGAACATATGTGGCAGTCAATAAAGTATCTCCCCAATAGGAGATAGGCTAATCTGCTTTTGCCATCATAGATCTAACCATATTTAGGAGATTCTTATTTCTCATTTTATCAACACTATTATGTTGTGGATTTCTAGGAATAAATAACTGATGTTCAATCCCTTTTCATCACATAAAGTTTTAAATTTATCTGTAAGATATCACTGACCTTTATCAATTCTTAAAGCTTTGATCTTTTTTGTCTAATTGATTCTCAACTAAACTCATATAAATCTTAAAACAACTCAATGCTTCTGACTTGTGAGAAATCAAATACACATGACCATACCTAGTACAATCATATATAAATGTGATGAAATAGTAGGCTCCATGCCTTGCCCTCACATTCATTTGACCACATATGTCAGAATGAACTAACTGCAATGGAAATTTGGCTCTAGTACCTTTTTCGATTGATTTTCTATCTAATTTTTTCTTTTAGGCAATGCTCACACGTAGGCAATTCAACCTCATTTGAATTATCTATTAAACCTACTTTGGCTAATCGACTTATCTTGTCAAATATGATTTAATTTAGCATGCCATAATTTCACATTGTTCTCATAACTATGTGAAAAAAAATTAAAGAAAAAATTAGTTTTAATCAAATAGTCATAGTACATATCCATAATAATAAAATCATTCAGGATATAACCAGAATCATAATAAATATCATTCAAGCATAAGCGTACTGTCATCCTTAATATGTAAATTGAAAATAAATTTCAATAAAGCGAGAACAGAACCTAAATTCTTAACAGAGACATTTATATCCCTTGTTATATGGTCCATTGGTCTTGAATATATCACCCACAAAGGATGAAATTCAGAACCGGATACATAAATTTCACTTACTCTTGAGTGAGAATAGTGTATCTTTTTAGGCACAATGCAGTCTCTTGCATAGTGTCAATTATGTAGGCAATTAAAACATTTCACTCTTAATAAGTTTACCTTCTCTTTGCCTTTGGACCTTTCGTGATTCTGTTCCTTTTGCTATTCAGGCTCTCGAGCCTTTTCCTTATCCCTATTGTTGAATCTTTTCTTATGTTGTTCTAATGAGAACTCATTCTATTAGAATGAGACTATGCCATATACATAATGGCATTGACCTTAATCGCTGCCAGACGATCCCTTTTAAGCTCCAAATGACAAGTGACATCCTCAAATATCTTTATGCTTATCCATATGAGTTAGTTGCATCTTCATATGCTCCCAACTCTTGGGTAAGGAACGAATAACAGTTTGGACTCGTTGCTCGTCAGTCAACTTATGACTTAGTTCATTAAGCTCACTTATTCTTTTCCATTTCTTTTAAATATTTTCGCATCGAATAATCAGACTTTTTCTGATATGTATCAAATTTGATCATTGATGATCAGAACTTAGTAAGAGACACACTTCTCAACTTTTTTCGCAAAACGATCCACAGATCCATTGTATTTTGATACTTGCAGAATGGCTTAGTGATAACATCATCCATTGCACTTAGCAAGATGATGCGAGCAGTGAAATTCTACTTTTTTCATGCCACACAGGCATCTTAGTCCTACTCATGCTAGGCTATAGTGCCATCCTCAGGTTCAGCCATAACCGAACTTGAGGGTTCAAGAGCCTCTTGCTCTTCAAGCACATACTTGATCTTCGTATTCCATATTTCATAATTGTCAGCATTCATCTTAATATCTTTATTAAGTTTGGCAATAATTGACTTAGAAGCAGTATCCATTAGAATTCTCTGATCTCAAATGGAACAATATTGCACATATTTAAGGGAGATAAGGTAACTCATGCAATTTACTATGCATCTGAAATAATATCCTAGTAAAATTTTCTGTTAAGCTCAAATTATAAAAGGTTACTTATAGTATCCAATTACCCTCTAAGGCCTAATGTCCAACCTTACAGGTTAAAATTTTATGCATAATAAATCTGAATTATTTGATTATTAAGTTCACAAACTTATGAGAAATTTTTTATTAAGCCTTTACTTAATAAACATGCAATCATTTTACTCGTAAAATATTGTAAGACAATTAACAATTAACATAACACATTTATTATAAAGTTAAATGCTATCATAATAAATAAACACATTTATTTAACCAATAAATTAAATTCAATAATCTCATAAATAAAGACACTCATGTCAAATATCAATAGAAAATATAAATCATATTTAATAAAAATAAATGCTAACTCAAAATTGACACTTATGTCAACTATTCTAGAAGTTCAGATTACATAAAATCTTTTTTGATATTAGGATTATTTGTTTGACCGACTTCATCAATTCATCACACAACTCATAAATCTATTGATGAAGCCATGGACGATGCACACTCCATCCATTTTTCAATACCATTATAGATTTTTAGTGTTGCTTCTCAACACTTCCCTTTTGGCAACTCGAACTAAAATTCCATTTCCATACTCAGACCACCAATCCAAATGCACCATTGCATTTATTCTCATACATGTACTTTATGATAAACTATTACATCAATATCATCAACTCAAATCTTCCTTTACATTCTCTTGTTACTTATTGATTGCCTTCTTGCATTTCTCAAAACAACTTATGCATAATTTAATGAAGATTTAGTATCCTTATTTAATACTTCTGTAACATATTACAGAAAAAATTTATACACTTATGTATAAATACACATAATTGAAACACATTTCAAACAATAAGTAAGGACGAAATCTTAAAAAAAATTTAAAATTATTTTTAAAAAAAGTCCGAAAGCAGAAAACACATTTTCTACATCTTTTAATAATATTTTTAATAATTTTAAAAATAAAATTTATTTTTATGCTCATTAAAAAATTTGAAAAAATTACCAAAAATCATAAATAGTTTGAAAATTTTATTTGACAAAAATTGGAGCTGAAAAGGTGGTCGAAAATAACCGCACGTTCCCACAAGCGCCGACAGAAAGGAGTGAGCCGCGCCCACGTGCCACACGCGCGTCCTCCCACTTGAGCAGCCACATGCCACAACCACAGCGTGCCACGTGTCAAGCAACTATAGGTCCACCTGGCACTATTTATACACGTCATCGCTACGTGGCATGACACGTGTCATCCACGTTGTGGTGTCTAATTGGGACACGTGTCACATTTGACACGTGACAGATCTCGGTCTGCCATGTGTCTCCCCCTGATTGGGCCACCTGGCGCCCATGTGGCGTATAGGTGACATGTGGCATGACCACGGACATCCACGTGGCAATTATCTATTAGGCCACCTGTCAACGTTTCAGACACGTCACTGCCACGTGGCATGGCCACTACTATCCACGTGGCATTATGTCATTGGTCCACGTGTCAGTAGTGACACAATATTGTTGACACGTGGAATCGCGCGTGTGGGCCACCGCTCACGCGCACGCGCCCAACCTGTAGTGGCGCGTGTAAGCCACACGCCAACTTCCCCGACTGATTCTGGCTTTCGGGTTACGGCTAGTGCGAGAATTTTTGGGGTTTGTGAATCCAACGGTGAGGTCAAAAATTAAAAATTTCGACTTCTAGTTATGCGTTTTGAACATTCATGTTCATCCACTCGAATCGTAGTGTACACATACATATTATTCACACAAAAAATAAATTTTTGTTGTGTTTATCCATCCTAAATCTAATAATTTTACGCATAAAATTTTAGATCTATTTAGCCACATGTTATGATGCAAAAACAACGGCTCTGATACCAATGAAGGTAAAATTATATAACAAAAATATAATTTACATTGAGGTAAAATTAACAATGGTACCTATTTATTGTAGCGCAGAAATAAATTGCGGAAGCGTCTATAAGGATCCTATTTGTTTTTGGTCATTGGCCTAACTTTTATCCACATGCGGAATAACAGCAGCTATTTCACAATCTAAAATCTCCTGAAAAATTAAGAAAAAAAACTGTGAGTTGGAACGAGTAACTTTGCGGCGTATACGTTTTCTCCAATTTATTTATAGAGATCATAAAAACTAGAAATGAAGAGTTTTGAATGGACAACAGAATGTCAGGGAGCATTTGACGAACTGAAAAACTTTCTTAGTACCCCACCTCTTTTAAGTCGGCCATTGCCTGGAGAAGTGTTGTATATGTACTTGGCAGTCTCATCGGGAGCATTGGGGTCAGTCTTGATAAGGGAAGAAGGTAATCAACAGTTTCCGATCTATTATGCAAGTAAGGTTTTGAGAGGGGCCGAGCTACGGTACCCTATACTGGAACAACTTGCTTTCGCATTGGTGATTTCCGTTGTGAAGTTACGACCCTATTTCCAGGCCCATACGGTGACAGTAAGGACAAACTCGAACCTTCGAAAGGTCTTGCAAAAGCCAGAGGCATCTGGGCGATTAACGGAGTGGGCAGCTCGGTTGGGAGAGTTTGATGTCGGGTATGAAGCTCGGCCATCTATGAAGGGTCAAGTCTTGGCAGACTTTGTAGCAGAATTGCATACGCCCCCGCAGGAGCCTAGTCCTTGCTCATGGAAATTGTATATAGATGGTGCATCCTCGTCTGTGGGTGCTGGAGCCGGGGTGGTGTTGATCGGACCAGGGAAAATTGTCATCAGGGCGATGGCTCACATAGCATTCCAGGCAACCAACAATGTAGCTGAATATGAAGCTCTCAGCTTTGGCTTACAGCTAGCTTTGGAGGTAAGACCAGATTCCTTGAATATCTTCTCTGACTCACAGCTTGTCGTTAGCCAGGTACTTGGCAAGTTTGAGGCCAAAGACAGTACGATGATCAGATACAAAGAGTTAACGGCTGCACTCTTTGCCCAACTTGAGAACCGGGGTTGTGCATGGTCCATTGATCAGGTGCCGAGGGAGGCGAATACTGAAGCCGATGTGTTAGCCAAACAGGCTTGCCTTCAGGATCAACCGGCTATATCTAACATCATTTGGTCTATCGTATCCGCCCCCACGCACGAGACGTATAAGGTACACTTGGATGAGCCGATGGATGGATGGAGGCTTCCCATCTACACATATCTGAGTAGTGGAGCTTTACCCGAAGAACAAGTACAGGCCCGTAAGATAGTCCGGAGATCCAGTCGGTATGCAATCCTTGATGATCAGTTATATAAGAGATCATTTTCGGCTCCCTGGGCAAAGTGTTTGAGTACTGAGGAAGGTGAGTATGTGCTAAGAGAAATTCATGAAGGAATTTGTGGGGCTCATGAGGGAGCACAGGCAATAGCTCGGAAAGCGTTATTACAAGGGTACTATTGGCCTAGTATGGAGGGCGACGCGAAGGAACTAATAAAGAAGTGCGACAAGTGCCAACGGTTCGGCAATCTGAACCATCAGAAAGCTGCTACCCAGACTTCAATACATATCCCTGGCCATTTGCCCAGTGGGGCATTGATATAGTGGGCCCATTTCCCTTAGCAACCGGACAGCGAAAATTCTTAGTGGTAGCAGTGGATCATTTCACAAAGTGGGTAGAGGCTGAGCCCTTGGCAACCATAACCCCGGCAAATATTATCAAGTTCATGCAAAAGTTCATCATCACGAGATTTGGCATCCCACACTCCATTGTTACAGACAACGGCAAACAGTTTGATTGCGCGGCATTCAAGGAATATTGCTCAGAATTGAAGATCCAGCTTTGCTTCACCTCGGTATACCACCCGCAGGCGAACGGCATGACCGAGGTAACTAACCGTACTATTCTTGCAGGTTTGAAGAAACGACTTGACTCAGCAAAGGGTCTTTGGGTGGAAGAGCTATACAACGTCCTCTGGGCCTACCGAACATCGCCAAAATCAGCAACGGGAGAAACCCCTTTCTCGCTCACATACGGGACAGAGGCGGTTGTTCCCTGTGAGATCGGTATGCCAAATGCCCGGACTTCTAGTTTTAATGAAGCTTCCAATGACGAGCGCCTGTTGTGTCAACTGGATAGGTTAGAAGAGCAAAGAGAACATTCCCAGCTGCGATCTGCTGCTTACAAACAAAGGATGTCATCCTACCATGATCGGAACATCAAGCCGAGAACATTCAGGATCGGGCAGTTAGTCCTCAAAAGGGTAGTTGCTTCACAAACATCAGCCGGTGTAGGCAAACTGAATCCCAACTGGGAAGGCCCTTACATAGTTCACGATGTCAAGGGAGGATCATATAGGTTGAAGGATCATTCAGGCAAAATACTTCCCCATTCATGGAATATTTCAAATCTGAAGGCGTATTATCAATAGCTCGGCTCGGTATTCTTATGGCTCTCTCGGCTAGCGAACTATCGGTCAATTCTCCGATACTTATCATTTTATTTTGTTCGATTTTTGTCATATATCATTGTACTTGATAAAATTTCAATAAAAGAAGTAATTCATGAAAACACAATGTCTCCAATGATTATCTGCGCTCGAATTGCTATGACTCGATTGAATATCACCGCCGACAGGGCGTACATTCAAAACACCGCCGACAGGGCGTCCATCCAATATCACTGCCGACAGGGCATACATTTAAAACACCGCCGACAGGGCGTACATTCTCATATCCAACTACGAAATATACTCTTGGCGCCCACTCGGTTATTATGCCATCAAATATTTTAAGACTTATATGTCGAAAGATATTCAGCTCGGTTAAATCTACCGAGAAATTTTAATCTCATTGCTTATTGAAGAACTTGTTTAACCGAACAATCATAAGAATTTTGGTTCATTCAAGAGTTCATCATATTTTATCGATCAAACTACGCATATACAAAGGGTTCGGCATACACAAGCAAAAATAAAATATTCATTTCATTAACGATTAAAGAGTACACGGCTTATTCATCCGGATACACTTCGTCCAACCAGGACCAATCCATATCCGGATGACGCTGCTTAACAGCATCGGATAACTTTTGACTAAATCCAAGACATTTATCAACAGCCAGCTCCACAGACTGGTACTCAAGCTCTGAAAATTTTTCCTCCGCCTCGGCCTTGCCTTTCTTCGCGTCGTCAAGCTCGGCTCGGAGATTTGCCGCCTCGATATCCTTTTCGGAAATCTTTTGCTTGGCTTCGGCTATATTCTTCTCCATCTCAGCCTGAAGACTTGCCACTTTCTTCTGAAGATCATATACTTCATTTAGGGCTTCGGCGGCCTTATCCTCAGCTTCCTGGGCTCTCTTTTCGGCATCTTGCAGCTTACCTTCTGCAACATTCGCCCTGAGGCGCTGCCCGGCAACCGACTTTGCCTCTCGGTTACACATCCTTATCAAATTATTCATCTTGGCGATCACAGCACCACTAAGGATGGAAGCCTGTATGGAGTGCAAACTTTAATCAAGGGAGAAAATCAATACCTAACAAACAAATGAGACCTCGGCAATAATTACCTGCACTTGATGCCTCTTAAGGGCTTCGCCCAGATCGTCAGCTTTCCAGAGCAGCAAGGGGTTGATGCTCCTTGGGACGCAGGATAGGATATGGATGAAGTTGCAGAAGATGGGATTGTCTTCAGAATAGTTTCTCCCCTCCTCTCTCCAAATATCGCAGATCTCCTCGGCAAGAGCCCTCATATCCCTCTTCATGGGTCGGGGATTTGACGACCCCGCCGCATCACAAAATACAGGAGATGGATGAGGATTTGACGACCCGGCCTCAGCATCGAACGCTGGAGAGTGCGGTCCGGGAGGAGTCCGCAGATCAACTTGCGGAATTGTTGTGGGGGGAGTCTGAGGCAAGGGACCCTCAGGGGCAGCATTAGGATCAGTGTCGTGGTGGTCAGATTCGGAGATATTGTGTTCAGGGACCTTGGGTGGAACCTCTGGGGCAGGCTCGGACGAGGCGGATTTTCCTGCTTTTTTCTGCCTCTTCGCCCTCATCATCTCCACCATGCTCGGCCTCTCAGTGCGCTTCATTTCTGCAACAAACCGAACAATGAGAAAATATTAGAACAAGGGAATAATTTTTAGAATATACCTCTTTGGCGCGGTCGAGATGATTCGATTCGGATAGACCCTATCGTCAGTTGGTCTTTAATGTCGACTTTGGCTTGTGCGAGTGCTCTCCATTGGGCCAAGGTTTCTTCCTCCTGGTCGGTAAGAAAAATCGGATCATCATTCTTATTGGTATACCGACCCCATGTTGTTGGGAACTTGAATTTTTCATCGCTCTCAATGATGAAAAAGCGGTTCTTCCAGTTCTTTAGGGACTCCGGGTTGCCGTGGAAAACCCCATAACCGGCCCTGGCCTGCACATAATTATGGTCCTCTGTTGACACACGAAGACCGACTACATGAGTAACTCGGAAAAGCCTCACGGTCAAAGGAATCTCGTTCTCCGCTGCCCATATCTGTAAAGCAGAGATTGTGCGCCAAGCATTCGGATGAATTTGACCCATGGTCAACCCGTAATGGTTCAATAGCTCGGTTTCGAAGTTTGTTGGAGGGATGCTCATGCCGGCCTCGAAGTCAGCCTCATACACCACTATCTTTTTCTTGCTGTTATAGGTGGCGTTAGCTCGGACTTGAGGTCCGGGTGCTCGAACAATAAGGCTCTCCGGAATCCCATGCTTCTCCTGCAATTCTGCCAATTCATTGCTCCGGATAGTCGAGCTAATGCTCCCAACTCGGGGGTTCCTTCTTGGTTCTTTCCTCCTTGGTGGTATTGGTTGACTAGGACCGGGAATTTCAGTTATGTCTTCGTGCTCAAGGCCTTCTTCCACTCTCTGCCTCTCTGGAGAACTCTCGAGATCACTCATTCTAAAAAGGTAAAGTATAAGAAGACAAAGTACAAACCTGTATTGGAGGAGATCTGGATGAAGCTTCGAGAGATAGTAGCAGATCAGAAGCAAAGAGGAAAGGGGGATTTGTGTAAACTGGAAGTTGCAAATTTAGAAGAAGATGATCAATGCTAAAACGCAGCAAAATCTCCAAAGAAAGCGAAAATGAGAATGAACAGGGGAAGTATTTATAGAAGGCGAAGACCAATTAAGAGATAACAGCTGGCGATCGATAATTGGGGCTGTGGGAAGATAATTAGTATCTGCACGGTAACCTAAGGGACGCCCTCATCATAACGCCTGACATTACTGCTGGATCACAGCTAACGAGGAGATCTTTCGCGTGTTTCGATGGATCACGCGCACAGTAATCATCAGCGTAGAATGGTCTAAGAGCACGCGCTGGTAAGTCGTTTGGTATTGATCTCATGACATAAATGTCATCTCTTGGGGGGGGGACTTATGATATCCGAACTCTCTACTCCGAGGATCGGCTAGATTTCTCCGAGCACAGCACTCCTGCCGAGCTCTTAGCTTGTGAGGCTTTATAGTAGGGCTCGCCCGGACATAAGTCATGATAACAGTCCGGCACCCGATAACAGTTCGGTCACCAATCATGGTAAGCAATAATTAACGAATATTTCCAGAAATGATGCAGATCTTGACCTCTCAAAGATGGAAAGTACCAAGAATCTCTCAGCAAATCTGCCTAAATGGGAAATCAAGCATCAATCAAGGGATGAAGGTGATTTTCTCCTATTCAAGAGATTATCTCCTATTTCATATATCTCTATATAAAGGAAACAACCAGGTACATTGTTCTCCCTAATTTTCATAAGAGAAAGAAAGCTTTTACTTTGCCGATAAAAACTGACTTGATCGTCGGAGTCTCCCCTGTCGGAACACCCGACGGTTTTGTGGTTCTTTTCAGGTAACTCAAGCAAAGGACAATTGGAAAACTTTCACTTTGTCATCATTATCTGTAGTTTAACTTGAATTCTTTCTGAGATAAAATTTGATAATTTTTCACGGGCATACCTAAACCCTATCAATATTAAAGCAACATTATCATTGAAATTATTAAGTTTATATATATCCTCAACAGATTGCCTTTTCAAATAAGTTTTTAAGGGTGAATGTGCGAAATTCTCCCTTTACTTTTTGATAAAAGTGCAATGCAACCTCTCTATTTTATTTTGATGCAATCTTATCCCTGAATTTTTGAAATTAGAGTAATATTATTTTATGTTAAAGTTGACCGATTTCTATCATTTAACCTTAATATATGCTTTCATTAAAGTGCAATATAGTCCCTCTATTTTTACTTTAGGACAATATTATCCTTAAACTTTTAAAACTAGAGCAATTCTGCCCCTCCGTTATTTACTCATTATTTAAGCATACGAAGAATGTAACTTAGCTCTAATTTTACATCGTCACTGTAAAAAATTAAAATTCTATATTTGCTTTCTGGCAAAAATTTCAAATATATAAATTTGATTTAATAGAAAATCTCACATACATAAATCAAAATTTTGCACTAAAAACTCATAGAATACTATTGATTTTAGAATCAAAACCTTTACCTCACCGCAGAATTATCACCTTCTTCGTAATGAAATTGTGGTTGTTTTTGTTGCTATGTTGTTTATAATTCTAATGATTCAAAATCTGCAAATCATCAATGGAATTCAATCTCTTAAACACAGACAATAAATTCAGATGACGGTTTCTCCTATTGATATATTCAGATTGAATGGTGGACTTTCTCTTAGAGAAACTTTGATCTTTTGATGAAGTAATTGTATGACTCAAAATCTCATGTTCCATAATAGCTTGTTCTTTTTTGTGTGAAAAGTGAACACATAAAATTATTATTTTTTAAATGAAATGCTTTCAATAAAATATATATATTTTTTAATTTAAATAGATATTTTTGTCATTTATTTCTTTTTCTAACTTGTACTATATATAAATATCACATCATGTCTTTTGTATCATTGTTAATGATTTTGATGCTATATATTAAAGTCAGCAAACGAAAATTGGTATAATTTAAAAGCTTACTCTAGTTTTGAAATTTCAAGAGTAATGTTGCACCAAAATAAAAATTACGCTCTTATTAAAAATATGTTAAGATCAATGGATAAAAATTAATCAATTTTTACAAATTATTAACAAAAGAGTAATATTACTCAAATTTTAAAAGTTTAAAGATAATATTGCTTCAGATAAAGTTATTATATTTTTGGCGAAAATAGATATAGTTGTTCACCTCTGTTTTGCTTTAACTTCCCATCTTATTTACTAACTCCATTTTTAACAATAAATAACACTCATATAATTTAAAAAACTTTAATAATAGGCTCTTTAAATTTGTCTTCATAGCCAACTAACTTTATAATACCATTAAATAATCAATTAAAATTAAGCAATTTAAGCATACTAACATCTTTTTGTCACAATTCTTTTCTTGGTTATCATCTGTGACATGTCGCACAATCATTTAGCATATTATTTCGTTTAAGCTGGACAAATAATATTGGGATGACAAATAAATTTTATATTGCTAAAAATAGAAAAAATTGGTTCACGTATATAAAATTAATTGAACTATTTCACTTATTGTCAATTGATTTTGGGTTGAACGGAGAGAATTTGAGTTTAAATTGAGTCGCTATATCTAAAAAAATTAACAAATAATTATATTAAAAATAATTTTGATTATTTTAATCGAATCATAATGGATTAATTTAATTCTCTAGATAAATTTAATTTTTTTTTGCCATTATAAATTATTGAGTTTAACAATTAAAATGGTTAAAGCATTGTTATTATTATTACTTAAAGATGTCGAAAATGAATGAATGAACAAAACAAACATCAATTTCTACAAATTGAAGGCTTCATAGACCTAATCAAAACATTAAACATGCAGTTATGGGTCCCACATACCACCACAAGGTGGACTCTGACCGTAATACCACACCACCGATACGAAAATTAAAAAAAATAAAATAAAATAAAATAAAAAAGAGAGCGAATTTCCCGATTCTGATGGCAGTTGGCGAAGATGGTAAAACCGAAACAACACTCTCTTCTTCTTCTTCTACAGTATAGAAAAACGACACGATCAAAATATTAAGAGAAACAGAATTTGCTTAGTTTCAGATCTGAGTCTTAATAAAAGTCAAAACTTTAATTAATACTTTAATTTCAATCACTTAAAGATCCAGCGACCACTTCTCTTCTTCTTTTTTTCTCTTCAATTTTCACCATGGTTCTCCTGAAAATGGAACAGTTCATCGACAACTTGCCACCCATGGATCTGATGCGCTCTGAGAAGATGACGTTTGTTCAGCTCATCATTCCATTTGAGTCTGCTCACCGTGCCATCTCTTATCTCGGTGAACTCGGCCTTCTCCAGTTCCGTGACGTGAGTTTCTCTCAACTCAGATCCCACTTGCTCTTTCATTTTAGGAATCGGTGCTTTTTTCAACTTCATTTCAATATTATTTGTAGATTTTTTTAAGTTTACGCTTTCATTTTGTTTTGATTTATGAGGTTTTAGCCTTTTGTGAATTGAATTATTATCAATTTATAATGATTCTTTGTGTGATTAGTGCTATTATTGTTGGCGTAGAAATTGGCTAGGACGAGATCTTGAAACTCCATAGTATTGTATTCTCAGTGTTTTCGGATTTGATAATCAGTAACAGTTTTTTTAAGTAAATGATATTCCGGAAAGATAATTTCGCACTTGTCCAAGTAGCCTGTGATTATGACTCAAGATGTGAACATGTTATAAGTCCAGTTTTGATGTTTATTCTGTTCCGTAGCACTTCATAAGCACAAGACGGTTTTAGAAACTACTCTGCTAATCTATTGCTTAGGTCATAAGATTATCAAAGTGGGTTTAATGATCTGATGCTCCCAGGTCCCAGGTCCTTGATATTAAGCATATGGGTATTAGGCAAAGTGTATGGCTTTTGGGTTTTTGTAACTTGTCTGAGTTGGTCTGTTGTAAAAATGAATTCATGACTCACCATTCCCCAAGGCGGATTGATGGAAGTGGGTGCGAGTACTGACTGTCATAAATTTGACAATGAGGAGCCATGATGCACAGTGGGTCCTCTTAGATCAAAAATGTATTGTGTGGTTTGTGTCCTGCCTTTGCAATATGTCACCTACTACTATTTCACATGCTTAGGCATGTTTGGTAGTTCTGCATAATATGTTTATGCTTAAAGCTTCCACATCTGGTTGTGGACTTGCAAATTACAGTGACTTGTTTGAAATGATTTCATTGACAGATAGAAATGTGAGAAAGACTTTAACTGTGTATTTCTGTTTCCTACTTTATCTCTGTATATATAAAACTTTTGCTGTTTTTAAGCTTCTTGAGTTGATACTTAAATTTGGCACTTGAGTGATGTATTTATCTATATTTTATGTGAAAGTTATCAGTGTAAAATATTAGCTAATATTTTGTCTTACAATATAGATCTTTTGGAAGATAAATCATACGCATTAACTGTTTAGGTGTTCGTTTTCCAATGCTAATGTCAATATATTTCTCTTTTGCCAGTTAAATGATGATAAAAGCCCTTTCCAAAGGACATTTGTTAATCAGGTATATTCATAGCACTTTCAAGAACCAATGCTGCCATCAGAATCTTTTGAACTGTGATATTAGTAATTTTATATTTTGACAATCTAAATGAAAAATATAAATTTATCTACACTATTACTAGGTTATTTTGATAAATGCTAATGATTGTGGTATTGCACTTATAGTTCAACGTTTTTAAATTTGCCAAAATAAGAAACAAGAAAAGTAAAAGTCAAACATGGTCCATGAACAGTTTGTTGCAAAATCATAGTGGCGTTATAGATTTGAGTTCCTAGTTTGGATGAAGCAGATGCCTGCCGAAGCAAGACCAAAAATATTCCTCAGTATTCAGTGAACTGTGCATTCCCCTATACAAGGAGCAGGACAACGTCATTTAATTTCTTCATGTACTACTCTCATATTATCTCCATAGTAATGGAAGCTGAAGTATCTGAACGTTGATATGGAGAAAATTGGGCCAAATTCAAACAATTCATTCATTAGTGCATATTACAGCAGCTTGCTGCAATTTCTTATGGATATGATATTCACATTTTTGCAAGAGAGAATAAATTTGCCACAACTGCTGAGTACCATTTATTAGGATGGTTTAAATATTTGACAGTTTTCTCATAATTTTAGGTAAAGAGATGTGGGGAGATGTCAAGAAAGCTACGGTTCTTTAAAGATCAAATCAATAAGGCTGGTCTATTATCTTCTGCACTTCCTGTTGTGGAGCCTGATGTTGAGTTAGAGGAGTTAGAGGTTAGTTCCATCTTGTAGGCCTTGTGTTTTGACGAGTGAATTTCTTATTTGTATTTCCCTTTTCTTTCTTATGGGTCTACCAATGAATGTAACTGGTGGTTAATAGAGGTGCTAGCCAATATTTACTTTATGTAAGATTATCATTCTTTGAGTCTAATAATATTTATTGTTATTTGTTCTTGATCCATTGCCAGGTACAACTTGCTGAACATGAACATGAGCTAATTGAGATGAATTCTAATGGTGAGAAACTTCAACAATCATACAATGAGCTTCTAGAGTTCAAATTGGTGTTGCAAAAGGTAAAATATTTGTCTTCTCTCATCTAATTTTGATTATTTACAGACAGGAGGTGAGCTTATTTCTCTTAAAAAGTATATTTTTCACCTCCTTTTGTATGTGTTGTGGCCTGTTTCTTTTGTTAACTAGTGCTGTGATTTATGTATTTATTTTTAAATGGAGTAGGTAGGCCGGTATGCTAGAGCTCTTGTTGCCTTATCATCAAACTAACTTAAAATATTCAACTGTAAAATAAGCAAAACAGCTACCTATATTTATGGTAAAACCATGTTGGCGAGCTAATTTGATTTGACTTTGTAAAATGGGACTCTAGTGTCCAATTGTTCATTTATGGCGTATATCTGCTGTTGTGCAATCCAGGCAGTCGACTTTCTTGTATCAAGTAATAATCATGCAGTTGCAGAGGAAAGAGAATTAAATGAAAACGTATACTCAAACAATGGTTATGGTGAAACAGCATCATTACTTGAACAGGTTCTTGTTATTGTGCCTTGTACCTTTATTGTTTGTGTAGAAACACTGCTATTCTTATAATCATGACAGATTGTGCATTTTACAGGAAATGCGTTCTGTACCGTCAAACCAGTCAGGTTTGCGATTTATTAGTGGTATTATCCCCAGATCCAAAGTTCTGAGATTTGAGAGGATGCTCTTTCGTGCTACAAGGGGTAATATGCTTTTCAATCAGGCATCAGCTGATGAAGATATTATGGATCCTGTGTCAGCTGAAATGGTTTTCCTCTTTTCCATATTTAAATTCTTTTCTATTGTGCTTCCTGCACATTGGGCGAGTTTACATGACTGATTTTGTTGCTTTTATCAACATGTTGGATCTTGTGCAACTGTATTCATTCCTAAGAGTTGATCTTTGCAGGTTGAAAAGACAGTATTTGTAGTTTTCTTTTCTGGTGAACAGGCAAGAACCAAAATTTTGAAAATTTGTGAAGCATTTGGAGCAAATTGCTATCCTGTCCCTGAAGATATAACTAAACAGAGGCAACTAACTAGAGAAGTAAGTTATTTTTTGATGAAAAGCAGCAATTCTATCTTGCTTTTTGAGAACCATGTGCAATAGATGTGCTCTTGACTCTTCTGGGGCACATCTTATTTTATTGTTAATCATGTGTATTCATGCGCCAGTTATATGGTGTCTGCTAAAATTTGTCTATATGTTTTGGTCACCAGCTGAAACTTCTTGTTGTTGGTGGTAGGTTTTGTCGCGGCTTTCTGAACTTGAAGCCACTTTGGATGCTGGAATTCGCCACCGGAATAAAGCCCTTGCTTCTATTGGGTTCCATCTAACGAAATGGATGAAAATGGTAGGTCCTCTACAACTTGCTTCCCTTTGGTGTGCTTACTTGTTGAACGGATGATATAAAAAATTTATGATTTATAAGGCATAGGACCAATACCATTGATTCTGGTTTGCAGGTAAGGAGGGAGAAAGCAGTGTATGATACACTGAATATGCTCAATTTTGATGTTACGAAAAAATGTCTTGTTGGAGAGGGCTGGTGTCCTGTGTTTGCAAAAACTCAGGTAACTTGTATGCTGTATGATTCCTATCATCTATTTTGATGTTTGGTTTCTTTATTGATATTTCAACTCATGCTTTGGTCTGAGATATTTGCAAGCTTAAATTATCTCAAGTGAGGACATTTGCATGATTGAACAGATTCAGGAAGCGCTGCAGCGTGCAACATTTGATAGCAATTCACAAGTGGGCATAATATTTCATGTGATGGATGCGCTGGAATCACCTCCTACATATTTCAGAACAAACCGTTTTACAAATGCATTTCAGGAAATTGTTGATGCCTATGGGTTAGTTCTAATGTCATGACCTCAATACCAGTCAATACATGTTTTTGTTTACTAATTTTTAAAAATCAGTACCGTCAAATTAGAGCTCTATGCACTGTATAAAAGAAGTGATGGTGATTTGGGTAACTGAAGATCTTAAGAGTGAGTTTCATATCTGATCCTGATACATATACATTTTGTAAGCAAATTCCATTAGTATGAGAGTGTAAATTGTGAAAATACAGATCACTGCTGGCCAGCTCATCTGTTACCTGTCTGCTGGGTAAAATAAATAGTGTCTGCAGAGTATGGAACTAACAATTGAGGTCGCTTTCATGACTTCTCCTGCATACAAGAGTGAATTTAAGGAACTTTTTTTTATGGATGCTTTATAGATGATAAATATTATTTATTTGAACAACTTGCATTGGCTTTTAGAAATTACTATCTGGCTGACAAGATTGTATTTGATTTTGTATCATCATCCGTTGAAATTTATAGGGAACTAATGTGATGATTATTTGGCAGTGTTGCAAGATATCAAGAAGCAAATCCTGCAGTTTACACAGTCATTACTTTTCCATTTCTTTTCGCGGTGATGTTTGGGGATTGGGGTCATGGAATATGTTTGCTGATTGGAGCATTAGTCCTTATAGCTCGGGAAAGTAAGCTCAGTTCTCAGGTTAGTTATCTAAAGATCAAACCGAAGTTTCCCATTTGAAAAATACTTTCTAATGGTACAACTTTGTTTACTTCTCTGATCACTAATACTTGTTTCAAATTGCTATTGACCTTTTCATATGCCATCTAATTATTTAACCAAATGTTTACTAAAATTGATATGAAGTTATTCATGACTCCAAGGGTGTTTTGGTTAGTATAGAAGTCATAATTGAGAGATTACAATTTTCTTACTACATAACAAGAACAATGCATGATTCGGTGAATCAATTCAGGACTGCTTTCTATAATAATATGTTTATTTCTTCAATTTTCTATGCTCCTTGAAGATTGATCTACTTTCATTTTGTGGCGTTAATAGTTTATTTTATTTTTCTAGTTCCTATTTTTGGTATTGACCTTTATTTTAATTGCTTATAAAATTCTTGCCAGAAACTCGGAAGCTTTATGGAGATGCTTTTTGGTGGGCGCTATGTGGTCCTTCTAATGGCATTTTTCTCAATTTACTGTGGGCTGATTTACAACGAGTTCTTTTCTGTACCTTTTCACATCTTTGGTGGATCTGCTTACAAATGCCGAGATAATACTTGCAGGTTAATGATACTCATTTCTTTTCAGATCTTTTAATGTTATTGGCTACAGACATTCTTGATGTTTGGGTGTGGGTTTTAGTAAAGAAGTAAAGATGTTTGACTGTGGGTAATAGTCACTGGAGAAGTAAACTAAGTTATCAGCATATGATAGATTCTTGAGGTTATCAACATATTCATATGATGCCTTTATTTGTTGACAACCTGTTGAGTGCTTTGTGAATATTGGAATGTGGGTATAGATTTCTATTATATGTTGGTGCTGTTAAGTTTTTCTCTGGCGCCTGGCATAATATTTCTGGAATTGAATTGTGTTTAAACATATTGGTTTTGCAACTTAATTTGTTCATATTGATGGATTATGGAAGTGGTTTTACATGCTTTGTTAATATATCCAGAACATGGGAGAAGAAATTGAGATGAATGTGTATTCTGTGTCAATATAAGATCCTCACCACGAAGTCAATCTGGCCCCTTAAGTTTAATTAATTAAGTGCTAATACAGATGAAGTAACTTATTTCAATATTGGTCATAGTTGTTTTTGTTTATATTTGAGATGAATAATCTTTAGCTGGATGAGAATACCTAGCACATGGTACTGGTTTTGTGCTTCTTGTGCACCTTCTTGTCACCTTAAGTTTCCTTCTTGTGTCAAAAGTTTATAAGAATTTAATTCCTCGTGCCATCCAGATATGATCAGTTTGTATCTTGTTTTGATTAAAATATTCAGGTTACTTGGCTGTAGTGATGTTTATCTTGTATCCTTTTGAACAGTGATGCGCAGACAGCAGGTTTAATTAAATACCAAGATCCATACCCATTTGGTGTGGATCCCAGTTGGCGTGGAAGTCGTTCAGAGCTTCCCTTTTTGAACTCTCTCAAGATGAAGATGTCTATACTGTTTGGTGTGACTCAGATGAATATAGGAATCATATTAAGTTATTTTAATGCACGCTTTTTTGGAAGCTCTCTAGATATAAGGTTTGTTTATCTTGCCTGCCTCTTCCTCTTTCTTCCCCCTTCCCCTCAGTGAGGTTCTTGTTTTCGTTGTTCAGTTATCTGAATGGAATGGACGATGTAACTTACTGTGGGTCTTGGTGATAGGTATCAGTTTTTGCCACAGATGATTTTCCTGAACTGTCTTTTTGGGTACCTTTCACTTCTTATTATCATCAAGTGGTGCACTGGTTCTCAGGCAGACCTTTATCATGTGATGATTTACATGTTTTTGAGTCCCACTGATGACCTTGGTGAGAATGAGTTGTTTTGGGGCCAGAGACCATTGCAGGTATGTGCTTAGGCATTATATTTGTTGCCAACCATGTGCACTATGTTTGTATATGTGCTGTTAATTCTCGTTATGATGAATTTCTGCTTGACTTTTCAGATCCTATTGTTGCTTTTAGCTATGGTTGCAGTTCCATGGATGCTGTTTCCTAAACCATTTATTTTGAAGAAGATTCATACAGAGGTACATAAACAGTTGTTGGTTCTTCTAACCTTTCTCTAGGTATTTGGGACTTATAGTTTTAGATAGAATCAATACAGAAATAATTTAATAAGTGATGTTGCTTCCTTTGTGGTTGAGGTGGCCACTGACCTACTTAGGCTAGTGTTATGTTATTTTCTTAAGTGTTATAAAACTCAATTAGATATCATGAGGCACATTGGCATTTGAAAAGCCTTTGATGTTGTCCTTTTCTATTAGTTTATTTATTCATGAAACTTTTGCTGATGAAATGTGGACTGCTTTATAATGCTCAAGCGATTGACTCATGAGAACTGCAAATTTACTTCTTGGTCTTGATAGGCTTTGTATTACCATAAAATAAAATTTCTCATGAAAGCTTTGGAAGGACTCTCAATTGTATTTTTTTATCTTATTGTACTCTGCAGAGGTTTCAGGGGCGCACCTATGGGCTTCTTGGCACCTCAGAGGTAGATCTTGATATGGAACCTGGATCTGCACGACCACATCATGATGATTTTAATTTCAGTGAGGTGTTTGTGCACCAAATGATACATTCCATAGAGTTTGTTCTTGGTGCAGTTTCAAATACGGCATCATACCTTCGTCTTTGGGCTTTGAGGTGCTGCCATGATATTTCTTATTTTTGTTTAATTTTGTTTTTCTTGGTTTAGATCTCCTCCTATGTCTCATAATTGTTTAATGTGAACGTTTTACTGCTATTACAGCTTGGCACACTCTGAGCTGTCCACCGTTTTCTATGAGAAAGTCCTCCTCCTTGCGTGGGGGTAAGTATTTCAATATTCAGAATAGATTGCATGCTATACTCTGCCTTTTTGGGTGTGTTTTTACTTTCTCCTTTTATTCCTTGTCTCACTGTAACTAGAAATGCTTTCTATTGTTTTCTTCGTTCTTCACCAAATGTGGCTAAATTAAACTATTATGTTGTACTCTAAATTTCTGCCTTGAGTAATAATTATCAAGCTGTTGATTTTGGCTCCCACTCCTATCAAACAATCCAGGCAGATGTTCATATATTATTATGTTGAGCACAAAGTTATTCAAAGAAGTATCATTGGAACATATTTTGCATTTAGTAGTTGTGTGCATGCACGAGTGTATTGGATACATAGTCAACTGGGGTATGAATTTGGCATGTGCCAGTGGTTAGCTTTTTTTGCCAGAGTTAATGATAGTTCCGTCTTGTGTGCTACCTCCTCTTAGAATACTCATCTAGATATTTTTAATGTGGGATACTTGCCACTTCAGATCCAACAAAACAGTAATTCCACTTTACCTGTCATTCATTTAAGTGGGAGGACAGTTCACTGTCATCTAATGTCAAAATATAATATTATTCCTCCATAAGAGTTCTAATATCAACTCAGTTGCTTGATGAATTTGTGTATAACCGTCCGAATACATATTTTGTGATGATTGAAATGGCTATTATCTTCACAGGTATGACAACATTGTCATCCGGTTAGTGGGGCTTGCAGTATTTGCATTTGCTACTGCCTTCATTTTACTGATGATGGAGACACTTAGTGCATTTCTTCACGCCTTGCGTCTTCACTGGGTGGAATTCCAAAATAAATTCTACAATGGCGACGGCTACAAGTTCAGACCGTTCTCTTTCACCTTGATAACCGAAGAAGATGATTAGGCAACTCACAGTTCTTGCTGTCTTCGATATATACCGAAATGAAGATATAATGAACAGAGGCAGGTATTCTTTTTTAACAATCAAAACCCTGATGATAGAACCTTTCGGCCTGCAGATCATATGCATGTTATTGCTCTGACATGAAGCTTTACGGGTTTAACTCAATCTAAAATGCTGACTTATAATTCTTTGGGTTTGGTGGTAAATATAAGGGTTTGCTTAGAGTCATGGCAAGCCAATAGATGTTGTATTCTTCCCTTTTCTTCTTACAGAGACAGACAGAAAGGGCTCTTTTTTTGCTTTTTATTTTTCCTGTTTCTCCATGGAGAGGGGGTTGGGAATAGGCAAGCAATGCTGGAAGTTGTAAAAAAAAAGGAGGCAGAGAGCCACAATAGATAGTGATTGGGAAGGTAGATTTATAAGGTGTACACACAAGTTAGTGTGGATTTTGCAGGGAATTTTCTTAGTCTTTATATCCTTTGATGTAATGAGGGATCACAAATTCTACTTCCTCCATTTTTGTAACCAATTATTTTTATAGAATTTGGAAGATAACCACTCACTTCACTTCACTTCACTTCACTTCTATATATACATGCATGTCTCTTATGGGTATTTCCTTTTTGAAGAAAATTTTGATACTGTTGAGCTAAAGTTTATTTTTCTCGACCACCTGTCCAAAGTTTTTGTATTATATTAGTATTAAATATGATTAATTATTCTTGTTATTTATTATATTAAATTTTTGTTATGCTCAATTAGATTAAGTTCTTTAATAATTTCTCTTATTACCCCATTTAAAAGCGATGCAGTTAATTAGTCATGTGGTTTATTATTTGATAATTGCTACGCGGACTAAGAGCTCTTCTAACGATAGATTATAGCAAAACATTTGCAACATATTGACATAATTACAACCTTTATAAAATTACGCTTCTAATATTTGCAACCTATTAAATGTCATAAAACCGATTTTATAACAACCGATTATATATATATATATATAAGAGATAAATGTGTAACCTTTAAAAAATTTAAGGATAAATTTGAGATACCAACTAAAATTGGATTAGATGAGTCAGCATTTCGTGACACACACAAATAAATAAATAAATAAATAAATAAAAGAACAAATTAGATATTTTTCTAAGACAAGCATTTTAAAAAATAAACAGGAAGTGTTTATTTTTAAAAAAAAAATAAAAAACCAAAATTTCACCTTGTCCCAATCACAAACCTATAATATTCACATTTTGTCGACAAATCATCCACTTTCTCTCACACATAAAAACTTTAAACTTATATTATAAAGAGTAAAAAATATGTAAATAAAATTTATATTTTATTAATTAATTACAGTTTCTCCCAAAAAAAATAAATTGTTACAGTTATATATTTTCATTTTCAAAAAAATAATTAAAAAATAAAAATTAGTGACTTATTTTCAAAAATAAAATAAATTCGTTACTTTTTTCTTAAAAAGAAAAAGAAGAAGAAAATTGTAAAATAAGTACACCAAGCAACTGCATAGTCACTCATAATCTCAGAAAAAAGAAGGAAATTAACATTAACAAGATGGAATTTTGTTATGGTGTTTCAGAAATTTGCAGAAGAGAACTGGGTTTGTATAAGCCCAGAAAATTCGCCCGCCGATTCTCTGCATCTGAGGTTTTTTTACTTTAGATAATTTCCCTTTTTATTCTGCCGTTCGTTCTTCACTGCTTTCACATCAATATTTTATATGTGATTGTTAATTGAATTGATTTTTCAAATCGGGAAATTGACTGACGATGCAGGAAGTTGTGAAGCAGTTGGGTCTTTATGGGAAGCTGATTGGTCATCAGGGTTGTGTAAACGCAGTAGAATTTGACTCTACTGGTGATCTTCTTGTTTCTGGCTCTGACGATAGAGAGGTTTTGTTGTGGGATTGGGCTACTTCAACTAGAAGGATCTCCTATTCTTCTGGTCACTCTGATAACATTTTTCAGACCAAAATTATGCCTTTTACTGATCATTGTAAAATAGTCACTTCTTCAGCTGATGGTCAGGTCAATTCTGACACACCAATTTCTATTGCTCTTTATTTGTTTATTGCTGTTATTAGTTTATATATTTATCTGCTGTGCAACAAATGCACTTGTTCAGGAAAATACAAAGATTGCTTCTTTTGTTAAGACTAAGAAGTAATATTATATGAAGTTTGAATCTTTTTATCTGGGTCTTGTTGCCTTGTGTTATTCAGCTTTCTTAGCATAGTTCCTTATGAACTGACCCTAATTCTATAGTTGATTCATTACTTTCCTCTGATGCAGGTTAGGCTTGGCCAGGTCTTGCAGAATGGCCAAGTTGATACGAAAAATTTGGGGGAGCACCAGGGGAGTGTATACAAGCTCGCTGTGGAGCCTGGAAGTCCCTACATATTTTATAGCTGTGGCGAAGATGGGCTTGTGCAACATGTTGGTTAAATTTATGAGATGCTGCTATATGGAGATTTTTTCTGTTTGCTTCATTTGGTGTGGCTGTTAATGTCTCATTTCATTTTTGCAGTTTGATTTGCGTAGTAGGTCTGCTACAAAGCTTTTAAATTGCTTGTCGTTCACCGAAAATAGTAGACGACATTCTGGTAGTGTAAGGTTGAATGCCATTGTGATTGATCCAAGAAATCCAAATTACATTGCTGTTGGAGGTTCTGATGAATATGCACGAGTTTATGATATAAGACATTGCGGATGGGATGGATCCAGTAATTTGGATACACCTGTGAACGCATTCTCCCCTCGTCATCTGATTGGCAATTTTAGCGTGCATATCACAGGATTGGCTTACTCTAGCACAAGTGAATTGCTGGTCTCTTACAATGATGAACTTATTTATCTATATCAGAAGAATATGGGAATGGGCTCTCAGCCATTGTCCATTTCAAAAGAAGATCTGCAGAAACTTGAGGAACCACAAGTTTACTCAGGCCATAGGAATTCAAAGACAATTAAAGGAGTGAGTTTCTTTGGCCCTAATGATGAATATGTATTAAGTGGATCGGATTGTGGCCATATATTTATATGGAAGAAGCAAGATGGTAAGCTTGTGCGTTTGATGCATGGTGATCGACGTGTAGTAAATCATCTTGAGCCCCATCCGCACATGCCTATATTTGCTACTTGTGGAATAGAGAAGAATGTGAAGATTTGGGTTCCCATGGCAAGTGAGACTCCAGCCATTCCTAACAATGTAGAAAAGGTATCGATTTGTCCTGTGTTTGGAAAGGAAATGCATCTTTGCTTACCATCTTTCGATTTTGAAATTGACCTAGAATTTCATTTTGCCCGTATCTTTTCTCTTGTTGATTGATTATGAGCAGATTATGGAGTCAAATAGGCAGGGCAGAGAGGAACACGCAACACTTACACCAGATGTTATAATGCATGTTCTGCGCCTGCAAAGACGGCAAACACTGGCATATGTAGAAAGGAGATACAGTAGAGATGATATCGAGAGTGATGAAGATGATAGGGAGGCATATGTTTTAGGATTTTCAGGGGGTGATGACTCATCTGAAGAGGGTTCAACAGGAAATGCCAGAGAATGTAACATTAGCTAGAGATTGTAATAAGGTATATGAAAACAAAGTTTGCTTTTAGAATTAGCTTTTTTAAGTTGCCATATATACTAAACTTATTGTACAGTTAATAGCCATCACAAGGGGAGGATAGTGTGGCTGGGTTAGATACGCAGTTCTTTTGGATATTTTGGTTTGATGAGATAGTTTAGCACCTAATAACATGCTTGTAAACTGTAGTAACTACAACAATAAGGCAATTATCTATTGTCATATGAATTTGCAGTTGGAGTTAAGAAATAGCCCAGATATGTGGAGCTTTTGGCTTGGAATAGCTTAGGTAGACAATGAAAGCTTCCATGTTAAAGGACTGGTAGATTATTTGGGCAATGTAAGTTCCCTTCCTTGTAAACTGCATTTCCATTTTCTTATTAAATTGGAAGAATAAAAGATTATGGAGTTATCATTAATATATTTTACAATACCAGATAAATGCTTGGGTTACAAGTTCATCGTTATCTTGTGGGTCGTAATTGGATCGGGTCTGATAGAATCATTAATGAGCATGTTGGATTGGATCATGTAATTTATTTAGTTTTTTTTTTTCAACTCTTTTCTGTGACATTATTAAAGGATATCATATAAATGGATTCGGGCCGGATTTGAAAAACAGTTTAAAAAGTTACATAAAATTGCTAAAAGTTCGGCCCAAGTGGGCGCGGCGAATATCGATCCACCACTACGAGAATTCAGCTACATTCCTCGCTGAGCGGCAAGCCACCGATGAAATCCAAGGAGAAGCTCCACTTTATCTCGCTGGCACAGTACTTATGGACATGTCTATGTATTGGCAATGGTCTTCAATTTTTTTTCTCCTCAAAGTGAAAGTATTGGAATAAAAATTATGAAAAAGAAATGCTTTGGGCCCTCAATGTAAATGAGAAGAAGGCCAAAGTCCAACCAGAAGATTTGGTGGGCCATAATTGGCCCATTTCAAAAATAGAAATGTCCAAGTCGGAACCATTCCGATTCTATAACGACTTTTAAATACAAAATTGCCCTTAATATTTGTTATTTAATGAAATCTCCACTTAATTTTTTAGTTAAAAATAAAAAGATTATTACTTTATTTTTTTAAAAAAAAAATTTCTAATTTTGTTCTTACAAAGTTTTACGTTAAAAAAACTAATTATCTTAATTTTTTAATATAAAAGTTAATAACTCTCCAATTCATTTCTTAACAAAGTAGTTCAATTGTTCTGTGTGAAAATATTAAAGATGTTGGGATAATTTTAGAATTTTTCCATATAATTTATGTGATAGCAATTTTTTTTTTATTTTGTTATTTTTATAAAAAGAATAAAAAAAAAAAAAAGAAAAAGGAGGGCTGTTTTTGTAATTTTAGACCCTCCCCAGCCACGCGATCGCACTTCGTTAATTAATTCATACAACATTCTTCGCGCCTGTCGATCCGAATTCAAAAATTATTCTCATTTCAAATACAAATCTGATACTTTCTTCTTCAACGGCTAGTATACTGCCCAGTTTTCTCGAGAAACAAACAGTGTTCTCACGAAGAAACTGAGAATGGAGACAGATCTCTCTCTCATTGAGATATCAGACGAAGACGATTCTTTGCTGTCTCTGCAGCAGAGTCCAAACGACACCGTTCTTATCTCCAATGAGAAGCCCTATTTCTCTTGCTCTCCTCTTCTCCAAATGCCCAGATCTACTCGTTCTGTTGGTCCTCGTCCTCCTCTTCTTGAATCTCCAATCGGTTAGGACTTTTTTCTCTAATTTCTTTCCCTCTCTCTCTCTCTCTCTCTCTCTCTCTCTCTCTTTTTTGCCTATTTTCATTTTTATTTCAAAATTCTCTCGTTATTTCGTTTTTAAATCCTTTTTCTAGTGATTACTTGCATTATGTGGTTCTTTTTAATTCATATGATTTGCTTTGTAACGCTTATTTTAAATATTGTTGTTGAAACAGATTTACTGTACGATTTGAGGAATATAAGTAGTTGAATTCCTAGGATTTAAGTTCAAATTGGTACATGGGTAGTTGATAGATAAGATTCTACTTTATATGGTGGAGAGATGAATCTTAAGATGTCAGTAATTGCCCTATTTTGTTGCAGAGATTACTAAAAGCGAGGAGGATACAGGTAAACCTATCTCTTCATCGTGTGCAAATAGCAAAAATAACAGTGCAAACAAAGAAAATGTTAATGGGAACAAAGACGAAGTGCCTAAACTCAGCGTTGAGCCACAGCAAATGAAAAGGAAGAAGAAGGGTGGAGCATACAATCTGCGGAAAAGCTTAGCTTGGAATAGAGCTTTTTTCACTGAGGAAGGTATTTATTTATTCTTTTTATCACTACTATTTTTCTGGTTGTTAATTAAGTTTTCTGCAATGTTGAACAAGGGATGTTTTCTCTGGGTAGGTGTTTTGGATCCCTTAGAATTGTCAATGCTTAGTGGTGAAACGCTGTCAGTTATCCATGAAGGCAGAGAGTCACTATCAAGTGAAGTGGATAGTGGCAATGCGTCAGCTGCTTTAAAAGCACTTGAAAGCAATTTATTCAAGGAGGTTCCTTCAAGTGCTCCAATTGAAGGAAGAAAGGTTGTTGGTAAAATGTCCCCCAAACTCGCCTCTCCAGCTAGAGACAAATTAAACCCAGCTTCTGCGGTCAGTATTTTCTCAACTATGAGAACATGTTTTGCCCCTTTATCTTAACTGCTCTAGTTATTGCTTTACCTTTAGTTTTTCTCCTCTTTTTTTTTGTTTTTTTTTAGTCTGGCAAAGAAAAAAAAAATGAATTTACAATGATGCTGTTCAAAACATGCCCTCAGGTCAAGCGAAAAGTTCTTTCAGCCCATGATATCAATAGAGGTGCGTCTAAGCGCAGTGGATGTCCTCGGCCAGTGGCTTCCTTTTCATATCCTTTTACATCCATTTTATCATGAATTAATTGTTTGATGGTCGCCATAATTTCCTTAGGACTCCTTTCTCGGTCTCTTTCCTTCAATACAAAGTTAAGCTTAACTTCTTTTAACTCTGAAAAGAACATCAAACACGAATGCAATGAAGGTGACAGTTAAAGACTCTAGAGTTTCTAAACCATTGGCTACAAACAATGCGCCTCCAGTGACTTCTATGACTTCAAGAAGTTCTTCATCCAGTGCTAGCCACTTAAGGCGCAATTTTACTTCTCAGTCAGGTGATAACTGTTGTATCCAGTTTTAAGAGCATGCAGAATTTTATGTTCTTAATATAACTTCAGGATTTAATTTATCCCTTCATCAGATTTTAAATGCTAGTTGGAATTAGCTCATCCAGCATATATATATACATATATATATATATATATACATATATATATATATATATATATATATATATATATTTTAATGTTAGTTCAGATATTTACTTTTGCACTGTCGACTTAAATTTGAATTTGATGCATTTTCCAGTTGCTGCTCGGAAAGAAACTGAAATAAAGGGCACTTTGACCAGTATAAAAAATGGCTCGAATGATGCAAAATGTGGACCCCCTGGAAAAATGATTAAAAAACCAACTTGTCTGCTACCAAGAAGAAATGTGGTAAGAAGTTGAAGCTCTAGGGGTTACTGGCATTGTACATCACCCCGCTCAAAATTCGTAGGAGCTAATTAGGCTGACAATTTTGTTGCACATTGGAGTTCTTTTGTTATCTAATTCACTTAGTCTTCCTTTGCTGTATTTCTCTTGAAGGTAAAGGTCAGGGCAGAGCACGAAATACATTCGTTGTCCAGTGTACAACTTCCCCAGCTTAGCCAAGCAAATAATAGCTTAGAAGGATCTCCAGATTCAACAGTTTCCGCAGCTGCTCATCCGCTAAATGACAATGATAGCAATACCGGAAAAAATACAATTTCTTCGTCTCAAACTGCTTCCTGTTACAGTGCAAACATGCAGCAGACACAACCTCAAATAGCAAAACCATCAGGCTTGCGAATGCCATCACCATCGCTAGGCTTCTTTGGTCAGGTGTGCTGATATAACTCAAAGCATATCATTTATATATTCTAGAAATAACGTAATCTACATAATTAGAATCAATATAGAATAACCTTTTAGGGTTTCAAACTATTTGGTTGGATGTTCTCTTTATGTGCTCTTACTTAGTTGTGGAAATTGCTTTGCAGTCAAAATCTTCTGATTCCCATAACATGCTAAAGAGAGGTACTCAACCGTGCAATCTCCTCCAGTCTAATATACCTAATGTTAAAGCTAGTGTCTTAAATCCTATTCATCAGAGGCCCCCACGACCATCCAGTAATATACCTCCATGCTTAAGTGCAACACATTCTGTTGCATCTGCAGTCAATGCTGCTTCAGATGGAAAGATAAAATCGGACTTAGGATTGAGAAATATGCAGAAAGTAGCATTGCAGCTGCAATTTAACTCTGAAAGTTCTGATATAGTGAACCATAAGCAGCAGGTGCATGATACTGGTCTAAAATCTCTGGACGATGCAGAAAAAAGTAAAAGAGAGAACTCTTGCATTGGGAATGTAGGAATGCGCATCAATGACGGTAAGTTGCCTGTGGAAAGCGCTACATGTGAACAAGTGGAAAAAGATGATGGTGGGAGAGCTGTGGACAGTTTTCTCAAAAGCAAAGACTCCACTAATGCTGGCATAGACAAAGAATACCTTTCTGTGGAAGTTGAAGGTCCTTCTGAGACAAAGAATACATTTGCCAAGCAACAATTGGAAGAGGGGCACTACAAATCTTCTTTACAGGCTCACAATATCAGTTTAGAGTCTTTGACTGCAGCTGTGAACACTGACTGGGACAAGACTGGCTCACAAGTGCATAAAGATCAAGTAAGCAGCATGGATGAGTTTAAGCCAACTGCTCAACAAGCTGAGCTGAAGAAGCCTGGCACCTGCAAACTTCATCTGATGTCTGATGTGGAGAGCCAGAATGATACTTTCTGCAAGGACAGCAAATCTTCCAAAAAGGTTGTCAAGGACAATATTGTAAATGCTGCATATGATGTTCTGGAAGAAATAGATTGTGGTGCAGCTTCAGATAATCCGTCTCACTGTACAGATGCGGAGCCAAAAAGAGATAAGACGAATGAAACTGATTGCTTGAATAAGGAAATGCAAGCAGGAGATCTGCAAATCCTGTCCTTAGATGGTACCCTGATGGTTGAAAGTTGCAAGACTTTCAGTAACACTTCTGCAGCAGATGACTGGATGATTATTGAGAATCCAAGTGCAAAATCTGGAGAAGAAACTCAGATTCTTAATTCTTGCCTCGTAACAGAACAAGTTTTTCGGGATAATTGTGAACCACCTTCTGATGGTTGCCTATTGAGTGGGAAATGCGCTAAAGAGTCCCAGGAGAAAGATTTCCATCAGAGTGTCAACTCTGCTGAATCAAGAACCAATGATTTTGGAGGTAAATGGGGAAGCTCCACTGCTCCTTGTTTGGTGCCACCTGTTAATCAAGATTATGGTTTTGCTGCTATCCCAGACAATGCTTCAAAAGCTTATGTTGATAATGAGTCTGTGGTTGAAAGTAAGCATGATGTTAAGCTCTATGGTGAAGCTCATGCCTTGGCGTTGGACAATATGGGCAAAAGTAGTTCTATCATCAGTCACAATGTTGCAGAGAAAATTTTTTGTTCCAACGGTGGAGATTTCAGTGGGAGTAAACTTGAAAATCCCAATGATATTTTCCAAAGTAGCCCTGTCAAGCAAGTTGAGGTTGCTTCTGGGATGAATAATATGATTGTGCATGAAGGTGTAACAGATAAACAATTTGATTCTTCTAAGAAAAATTTAATCTTCTCTGATTTACAAACACAGAATGCTGCTCATTATTGTGAAAAGGACACTGCAATGTTTCACGTTGATTGCAATGATGCCATGCATGATGTAAGAGAACATGCTGCGGAGCAAGCAAAGTTGGTCAAATCCTGTTCTCATGAAGTTGAACAGGTGAATCAGCAAGACAATGTGCGTGATGTTCCGTGCTGTGATGGAAATAGATCATTTGAAAATGTCAGTACAATTGGTAGAAGTGGATTTAAAATTTCTCAGAGTCCCCAGCAATTTGCAACTACAGAGAATGAACCTGCTGCTGTTGATAATACAATTAAGGAAACCCTTATAGACGACGGATCAGTGCAATCCACAAATGAGAGTTCATTAGCTGATTGCTACAACGGTAAAACTATCATGTCATTGACAAATAAGGGGTCTTTGTTGTTACCTGTTGATAGAATTAAACAGCCAAAGGAAGATCCCGAGCTTCAAAATCTTGACTCGGTGATGGAACTTGTTCAAAAGGAAAATCAAGGATTGTCTTTAGATGATAATTTGTTTCTTGGGAATACTTCAGTTGAATCTCATGGTAAAGATATTGTTGAGACTGTTTCAAGTGCCACTTTAGAGCAACACAATGGTTTTCCAAATGAATCAAAAAGTTTTGATGCTTGCCTTTGCTCACCCCACATGTTGCAAGATATAAATGTAGACAGAAGTGAAGAATACCAGTCCTTGGAGCCATCATTTGAAAATGTTGAATGTTATATGGGCTGTGACTATAGGAATGACTATGAGCTTAACAATCAATCTTGTGCTTTGAATGTTGCTTCATCCTCCAACTCAGAAGAAAATCAAATTCAAGTTGCTGAAAAAACTTCTGCTTCCAAGTCTTCTTGTTCTTTGAATGAAAAAACTATCGACATGTCAAACGAAAGCATCCAGAAGGATGTGGAAGAAGATATACTGAAGAATAATATTTCACCATCCGAAGGTGAATTTAACATTCACCAAAGCAATGGCAGTACTGCCAGTGAACTACAAAATGGACTATTTTTTATTGTGCATCCACAAGTAGTTAAGGAGGTAACATTCTCGCAGTAAGTATCTTAATACGAGTCTTATGTGCATGCATGCAATTCATGTGCCATTGTCATCTTTTTTGGACATCTTTGTAGGCCTGCAACATATGTATTTTCTTAGAATCTGTGGTGTAAGTTCTAAAAGTGAACTGACCATATTTATGCCAGCAATATGTCTGTGAATGACAACAAGCAAGATTCACCTGCAATAAGACCTCCACCAAATGCTGTTCCTTTTTCCAATGAATGGTTAGCTGCTTTTGAAGCTGCTGGAGAGGTATTCTAACACATATCCAAGTAGTGTTAATTTGAGAAGAAAAATATACGCTGATTTAACCTTGAGTTATCCGCAGGAAATTCTAGCCAAAAAAGGCGGTGCAGTACAAAATTCACCCCCGGACAAGTCTTTACCTGAACCTGGTCCTTGGTCCCCGGTGAGGTTTACATGCTAGATTGCTTCTTTCATTAGCATTTACATGCTAGTTCTTCTCAGTGTCTAATTTTTTTCGTTGTTTACACAACCTTAGTGGTAATATAGATGTCATAGCATTTCTTGTATCCAATTTCACCCTCTCTGTCTTTGCTTAGAATTCCTCATGGAGCTTTACAAGAGTGGCTCAAGGATGTTAAGAATTCTTCTTTTTTTTTTCCCTCTTTACATTTTTCCCTTCATACTTCTAAATCTTTTTTCCTGGATTTGGTTGAGGTTCAAGATAGTTCTCTTGTATAGAATAGTTTCATGCAACAATCTTAATTGGTTTTAGATTGTACCAATATGTTCATTTTTCCCTTTGTTAATTTTTGCGTGTCTCCACTTTCAGATTAGTTTTTCTGCAGTGTCCACCTGCTGAATGGTCGACAGTTTTGTTTGTTTCAATGAGACAGTTCAAAACAGTTTGGAAAAAAATCGTTCACTGTGTTGCTATGCATATGGGTCTTCTTTGTAGTTGCAGATCGTTCAGTTCCCCATATCACAAAATACTGCCCTTTATTCAAAAGTGTGCTCTAATTGGATTGGAAGGGAGGGTTAAATTCTTTCATGATTTGTTCCCTTTGTTATTTCCATGGAATGCAACTGTATCATGTCATTGAGCTATTTGTCAAATCTTATCATGTCATTGAGCTATTTGTCAAATCTTATCATGTCATTGAGCTATTTGTCAAATCTTCTCTTGCTTTAATCATCTGATTAAACTTTCTGAAGGTGGCTACCGTAGATATCATCTGTTGAAATTGAATGCATTTTCATTAAAACATTAAAATGTATGAGTAATCTGTTCCTATCTGCCCTTAGCATATGACATACTGTTATTTTCTTTAGGGAGATAGGAATAATAGTCTTGGCCGCTAATCCTCTCACATACATAGCAAATAACAATAAGTTCTTCCTTTAAAATTTACCAAAGAACAGCAAATATTGTTGCCATAATATCTGGCTGACATCTAAAGTTTATGTGATTTTCAGGTAAAACGGAAAAACAACCAAGAGATAGGACCATTTGACTGTACAAAATTCACCAACCCCAACATCCCACCTTCCACTTCCAACTGAGAATACAGGATACAATCAACGGATTCACATGGGAAATGTACAATATCTACTTACACGATCTCTTCCAGTTTAGAAGCTAATTCAGCTAATCATTCTTTTGTCACTGACAACCTACGCTTATGCAACACATTATCAATCTTTAGCAAAATATGCTGTTTTGCACAGTCACATTGTAGCTGCAGACTTGTACTGTTCATTTTATGATTCTAGTAGTGATAAACACAAACTATAAGTTCACATTTTTCTTTCAATACAATTACTCCATTATTTTTTTTCTTGTTCTGCTATCCAGAGATTGGTGTATCAGCTTTTTCTCTCTAGTTTGCGATATGATGAGGCCCCTGTCATTTGCATATTCATTGGCAAGCGTTAGAGTGAATATGATAATGGTAAAGTTAGGCATAGCCAAGGTATGCAACTATGTTAATCTACTTCGGATGTTATGGTTAGTTACAATGATGCAGATTGGCTTTGATGTGAGTTCTGGATCTGGCACTTGAAAGTAGCGCTTGAGAAAGGAAATGGCAAAGCCAAGAACCAGGCTTACTGAATTAAAACTAAGAGGACTTTCCCTCACAGCCCGAATGTGGCTTCCCGCTTCGAACCCTCTTTTCCAGTCTAGTTTAATTAGAGAAGCCACTAGTTGAACATGCAGCACCTAGGGCTAATTAGGTATGTTGTCTTATAGGACATGACGAAATAGTCATAAACGTCATGTGACTACAGTTACATCACTTGACATATAAGCAGAAGATTGTTACACCACTTGACACAGAAGTAAAATAATTTTCATCCATTGTGGCGAAACAGTTTTAGCTAAAACCGAACAAAACAAAAGTAACCACGAACTAATCTAACATCCTTGTGTCATTTATACATTTTATGTAGAAAATCAGTTTTTTTTGTTGTCTTTGAAAGATCTTGAAGAAAAAATAGTCAAATATAAACCGTCAACACATAAATAATGGGCAAAACTCATTTCCAAATCCTTGAAATTTTAAATTTTTTTACATTTGATCCCTTTACAATTTATTAAATCTTTATACTTAATATGAGGTAACATGCATGTTCTCATTAACGAAATTCATATGCATTTATTTCAGTTATTGTTAAAAAAAAGCGTAATTTTTTTTTTTGTAAAGGGATCCAATGTGATAAATTATAAATGTTCGGCGATCCAATGTGGAAAATTTTAGAAGATCTCCAAGAAGTTCAGGAATCCAATATGAAAAATTTTAAAAGTTCAAAAATCCAATTAAAAATGAATTTTGCCAGTATGACATGTCATTAACGGCGATTAAATTGTACGTGCTAACATATTATTTATGAGAGTTGGCATGTTATTTCACATTAAAATATATTTCAATCATTGTTAAAAGATACGTAATTTTTTATGTAAAGGGACCAAATGTTATAAATTATAAAAGTTTAGGGACTTAATGTCTAAAATTTTAGAAGTGCAAAGATCCAATCGAAAATGAATTTTGCCAACATGATGCATCATTAACGACTATTGAAGTGTATTTACTAATATATTGTTTATGACGTGATATTTTATATTAAAATATAGGAATCTAATCAAGAATTTTTTTTTATAAAAAATACTTAATATAGAAAATTTTAAAAGTTTAGAAACCTAAAAAAAATGAATTTTATCTTAAATATCTGTTGATACAAATTTAAACAAGTTGCATGTATGATATAAGCTAAATTTAATGATCATTACTCAGCCTATTGTACTATTTTAATACATTAAACACAAAGTTCTGCTAAGCCTAATTTCTGTAAATAATGAATTTGTATTTATATATAATCATATAATGGAGGAATTTGAAGACGGAAAATTCATATAATTCATCACATTTAATATAAAATTAATGATCAATTGTCATTTTATCAAAATTTTCTAGTACATAATGTCTAATTATAATTATAATGGTAAATTTACATTTAAAATTTTCTTCATTTTTAGTCTATTAATGCATTATTAAAAATGCACTTTTAGAGTGATTGACTTGATCGCCCCCGCAAGTGATATATTAATGTAGTTTTCTAACACTGATAAAATAAAAAAATAATTAGCAATTAAATTTTTAATCGTTTGAAAATCAGTTTTCGATATGAATTGATGTAAAAAGTATTATATTTTTAGGCAGAATTAAACTTGTCAAAAATTGACTCAAACCCATTAATACACTCAAACACATTTAAAAAAAGTCAATTCAAATCCAATTCAATTAAAAAATGATCATTTAAACCTATCCAAAATTTACCCAGAATTCAACTCAGTTGGGTCTATCTCCCTGTAGCTAACGGGTCAAATCCCTATTTCCGCTTGGCTCTGGGCATAAGAACTTCATACCTAGTTAAACTATTGTCTTCCTTTATCTTCAGTTGCAATCAATGTTATTAAAACCGGACCGGATAAAGAATCAGCAAGGCTGAGAGTTCGTGGTTCGACCGGTTCAATCGGGTTCAACCCGATTTTTTTATATTTTTTAAAATATTATTAATTAGTATAATTTTTATAAATACTACTACTCAAAAAAAAAATCAATCAAAACATTTAACATATGCCTCAAATATACTAGTAATAATATTTTTTCACCTTTTATTTTTTTTAAATTATTACTTAATTAGTTATTTTCTGTTAAAATATTTTATTTTATGAGTTTTAATTTAAAAATTAAATAATTCAATAACTGTAGGTGAAATTAAAAAAAATAATAGAAAATTATTTTTAAATTTACCAATTTTAATAATTTATTCAATTTTTATTCTATTATATTTTATTGAATTATTAAATCATTATATTATTTTCATTAAGTTCAAATGTGATTAAATAGTAAAAAACCAATTATTTGTTAAATAAAATTTATTAGATTATTTATTATTTATTTTTATGAAAAAATAATTATTTGATTAATTATTTTAAATTAGACCTGGTTTTTGGCCCGTTCAATCCGATTTTGGCCGGTTCAATCCGGTTCTTCCCGATTTTTTCCAATTCGGTTTTCTACAGTTGAACCAACCGATTAGGCAACCGGTTCGCTGTTCAACCGGTTGAACTGGCCGGTCCGATTTTAATAACCATGGTTGCAATCATTATTTAATCGTATTAATTAATCATTATTATTTTTCAGTCTCCCTTTAGCTAAGATGCTGACAATTCATTTTCGTACGTTCAATTAAGTCTATCATCTCTCTATCTAGTTTAAGACAAATTGTTCATATTAAACATTAATCCACAACAATTGAAAATTTAAATTCTATTACAAGTATATACAAATTTAATAAAAGGGTTAAATCGAAAAATCATGGTGAAATTAATATATTATAAAATTGTATAAATATATCTAATATTTTTATTAAATTAATTTTTTAGTATTTTGCTATTGAAAATTATTTTTAGATAAAAAAATGGATCAAATAAATCGATTTACATTTCGGTCAATTTGGTCATCTATCGACCTATTTGAGCTAACATTTTTTATACTTGTCCATTTAATATTACGTTATTATATCGAGAATTAATTTTCGTTAAAAATATAGGTTAAATGGGTCAACTGACATTCTACCCCGGTTTGGTTCTCCACTGACCCATTTGGACCACCTGATCCATTTGCGCCAAAATTTTTTTATTGTAATCCTTTTAGCATCCCATTATTATATCAAAAATTATTTTTCGTTAAAAAAATGGATCAAATTGATTGACCTACATTCCGGTCTGTTTGGGCCACCACTGACCCATTTGGGCCATCCGATCCAATTGGGCCAATATTTTATTGGCCAATATTTTATAGAAGTTAAAAGTTGTATGTATTTTAACGAAATATTATTATTTTTACTGTACGTTTAGACTTAATGTGTTCTAATAGATAAGTTCAGGAATTCAATATATAGTTTTAAAAATATAAGAATTCAAAATGTAAAAACGTTAAAGTTCATAAGTTAAATTATAGGTTTTTTCATAATAATATGTACAAGTATAAATGCCAATTTATATATTAAATTTATTTTTTATTATATATTTTTTTTTAAAAATATATATTTTATTTATTTGACATTTTTAAATTTTCAATTGAATTTATTTTTTTTTCAATTTAATTTTATTTTACAAGTTGACTCATTTAAAACATTCTCACCCAATTTTATTTTAAATTTAATTCTAATAATTAACTTCTAATTAAATTTAAACTCAGCCAGTAAGAAACGTGAAGGGAAACTACTCAACTAGGAAATTTTGGGTGTGTTCTTTTTGCCCTTTGTGCCATTAATTAGGGAAGTTTTGTCAACGCAAATCCGCACTTTTCTGCCAAATTATTTAATCCAAAATCTCATAAAAAGTATTAATCACCCTGTTTCACCATCCTCTGAATTCAAGTTTTTTTCTTTTTTCCTGAAATCTTCTTGTTCAAGTTTGGATCATAATCTCCATCTTTTGTTTCTTTGATTTTAAAACCATTCTTAAACCCTAAACCCTAACAGCAAACAGCACATTCAAAATTTCCCTCTTAAACCATTCAATGGCTTCCACGATTACTTTTCGGCAACTTATCGAATATCACTCTATTGATCGTCAAATTTATGTTCGATTAGTATCTGGTTTAAGCTTGGACTCTAATTTGGCCAAGAAAATTGTTACCTTTTGGTATTGGCTTGAACTAAATGGCCAGAGAAACTTCATTATGAATATGCTTCCATTGCCTAATACATTGTTCAGTGGTTTTGTCACGGAGGCTCAAACCTGCTTATATTGTTTGAACAGTGAAGGGTCTCTTCAAGATTTTGTTAATTTTGATAAAAATATACCATTAATGCGTTACCTTGTTACGCAAGATTTCTCTCTTGTTAAAGTTTATGCTGGTAGAGAAAAAGCTGTAAGAATGATGGAAAGATTATTGAAGAATGTGTTTGAAAGGATCTTTAGTGATATAGTCCCAATAGATATGGCGGGTAATGGAGTTTATATTCAAACTGTGATGGCTAATGGGTTTCACTTTCCTGCTGTGATGGCTAATGGGGTTCAAGTTCCCAATTTGATGGCTAACGGGGTTCAAGTTCAAAACTTGTGGACTGATAGGGTTCAGATACAACCTGCTCAAATTAAACGACCTGTGGTGGCTAATGGGGTTCAAGTTCAAAACTTGTTGACTGATGGGGTTCAGACACAACCTGCTCAAATTAAACGACCTGTGGTGGCTAATGGGGTTCAAGTTCAAAACTTGTTGACTGATGGGGTTCAGACACAACCTGCTCAAATTAAACGACCTGTGGTAGCTAATGGGGTTCAAGTTGTACATGTGTTGTCTAATGGAGTTCAAGATACAGTAACCAATGGGGTTCAAGTTCAACCTTTGGTGACTAATAGAGTTCATGTTCAGGATACAGTGACCAATGGGGCTCAAGTTCCATATGTGGTTAATGTAGCTCAAGTTCCACCTGTGGTTAATGGAGTTCAAATTCATAACAAGGGATGCAATTCAAAGATGGGGAATGTCCAAGAGGACAATGGGAATCAAGAATTGCCTAATGTTACTCATAATTTACCTAGTGTTTTCAATCATGACAGAACTTTGTTCATTACCTTCTCTAAGGGTCATCAAGCAATCTCAAAAGCAGAACTTAGAGACCTAATTACAAGGTATATGTTCAGCATTTAAGAGAAATTATTGTTATGTTTGCATTCATTGCTATGTTTTTGTTGAGATGTTTTCTTCTTGGATACAGGAAATATGGGAATTGTGTAGAGTCTATCCATATGAGACATGAACCGCCACCTCTGTTTGCTCGCGTTGTTCTAAATTCTGCATCATCATTGGCGAAAATTCTAGGGGAGAATGATTTGGTAAAGCTATGCAGTAATGGAAAAGATGTTTGGGCTAGACGCTTCATACCGAAACACGATGAACAACCACCTCTAGTTGCTTCTGCAGAAGGTTAGTAGCAGCAATGGCCTAATCTAGTTGAAATATATATGCTTCTAGATTAGTAATATCTTTGTAAAGTATCACAAGTGACTGTCAATACTTTCTTTCGCTTCATTGATAATGTAATGTTATATAGACCAATACATATTTAAAGTGCACATATACAGAATGATTAACAGAGACCATTTCACGAATTTTGGATCTTGAAACTAGGATAATATTGTCATGTAATAGCTTATACTCCATTCCTCTCTTTGAGTTAATTTGATAATATGAAAATACAATGAGATGGAAAGTTGAATATTTAAATATGACAGAATATAAACATATTGTTTGTAGAAAGTAGTAGGTCTGGTGGTAGACTAGGAGCCGCAGATCCCTTGAGATCTTTCAGATTTTTTTTTTCCTGAGCCTCATCTAGTAGAGTTGTTATTGTAGTTCACTTTCGACACATTCTGATACTTATAAAACTTAGCACAAATTAGAAAATAACCAAAATTCAGTGTCCCTAACACAACCAATATCCAGTAGACATAATCTAGCCTGCCTTTGTTTATATTGTCTGGTAACCATGCTGTAGTCTTCTGAATTATATCAATCACCGAGGTGCTTAGATAGAATGCAATTCCTATTATCATTGAAATCATAGCAGTTGCTGTGTTTTCTAGTGATTTTGGAAATTCTTGATAGTACAATGTCACTTGTCCTGGATAATGGAATGCTTCTCCAAATCCAATCACAGCCAACTGAGGCACTAACCAGAAGACTGAGATCGGAACAACAGATTCAGTCTGGTATACTATGTGAAGGGCTTGTACTACTTTAAGCCTTTTTGACTCAACCAGAGCAGCAACAGCCAGGCCCACCACATTGAACACATGACCTGCTCCAATCTTAAGAAGAGGAGTTGGTGTCTTGTGAGTCAGTTTCTGCAATAATGGACAAAGCAACTGATTAATGAAAGCAACAGATATTGCACTGGAGGTTAATACAAAGACCATCATTGACCCTGCTGGGACTTTGAAATGTTGGCCAAGGTGACGGTCCAAAGAAAGAGCTTGGAGAATTGTCAGACTTAGTAGGACTGCGATTGGAGTGCTTATGAAAATTGCACTTGACAATAAAGGAAAAATCTTCATCAAAGTTTTCAAGTCTTCCACTTGTTTTACTGAACAAAGCCTCCATGGTTTTGCAATAGAACCATCTAATTTGATGTCTCCTTCTGTCTTCTGAGCTGCATGGTTCAGGAATCTGCAGTAATCGGCATAAAGATGTTTACTGCTTGCAGACTATTCATAAATTCTTTCAAAACAAATTGAAGACCCTGGTTTTAATTGAACTGGGGAACTGTCATTCTTTTGAGACACTTGAAAACAGGACAGATTATAAACTTCTAGTTTGCAGTTAGGGATGCTCTTGAATATTTACATATTCAGGTAGACGAACTTCAACAGATGAGGCAAAATAATGGGATTAGGCATGCAAAAGATTTTTCTTTTTACAGCAATGCTGGAAGAGTAAAGATTTAGAATATTGATTAGCAATGCAGTTCAATTTAAGGTAGCAGTTAACTGTCCTTGTACCTCAAACTTTTAGTTGGTGGTGAAACCTTAATTTCTATTCCCCTGTTATGCCCATAGTAGTAATCTTCTATTTTCAATGGAAGGGGAATCTTCCGTTTCCGAAAGGCAGCGATGATAACACGAGCTAAGCTTGTAAATGGGCTGCCCTTCTGCTTAACCTGACGATAGTATGGACTTCCCAATAGGAAAACTGCTATACCTATATCATTAGCAACAGCAGATAAGCCAAACCCCAATGCCCAACTTATATTGTCTTCAACATAGACAACAACTGTGGCCCCTATTACAGCAGAGGTGTACAAAATAACCACAAACCAATTAATAAATTTCCCTTGATCCTTCACTTTGTCAAATTGGTTTGCTCCTAATGCTGCCATGGTAAAGCGCGTTCCCCCTAGACCTATTGATGCTAGAGCAACACCAGAGTACAATACAGCCAACTGTAAATTTGACGGAGTTGCACAAAGGCTTGATCCATTTTCACATGGTTTAGGCTTCAATGAGTGCAGCATTGCTGTAAGGGTTAGAAGAATCATGCCCTGCAGGTTTGTAGATTTCCAAAGATGCCTTAGAACTACTTTCCAATGAAGAACATAGGTTTTTATGTGTACACATTCACAAACTAGGATCAAGGAATTGAAGCTTTTACCATTAAAGAGAAAAGAGAAGAAATCCAGATGACAGAAAAACAGCCTAAGAAGGAATCGGCAATGATGGCTGCAATTATTGGGAGCAGACTGGTGCAGCCATTCACAATGTTGAAAATCTGAGTAGCATCAATACTTTTCACATGATATTTCTCGATCAAATATACAATAAAGTTCGACATTGATCCAGATGTTGCCAGTGTCAGGGCAATCAGCGTTCCTGATGTTAATACAAAACGAAGAAATCAGTTCTTAGTTGAGAATATAAGAAGAAAGAATATGTCAATAAATATATGTTTAAAATTATGTCATTCATGTTTTGTGCTAAGTGTATTTTGTCTTTCTTCCTACTCCAGCAGTGCTCAGTGCTTGTGCTTCAATGTGTGTGTGTGGGGGCGAGGAGAGAGAGAGATAGACAAAAACCGGCCATGTATGGGAATGTGCTCCAGCCTCCACGTTTGCTGCTAGAATCTGATATCTGTATTTCTTCATCGATGGATAGAGCATTGGATGAGCTTAAATCTTGGGATTCAGATTCTGCCATTTCCCTTAGTCAAAGTTGCTAATGCCTTACTCTTTCCAAATTGACTTTCAAATACTGCAACATATTTTTAATTGCTAATGGTTCAGTTTGGCCTTGATTTAAGGTCCACTCAACCATATTAGCCATCTTACTATCACATGATGTGTCTAGTAGTTGATTCTTGGAGACCCAGACTCAGATATCCAAGTAATTATTACTTTTCTCAATTATTCTTAGTGCCTACATTATTTTGTATGAGCTAATAATGACAGCCAAATCCATGTCAAATAATTGTCAAGAATGCAAATGATTGTTGGTTTAAGATTTAGACCTTCTTTGCTAACAACTTATGATAATTTGTCTGCAAGTATTCTTTGTGCAGAACAAAGAGAGAACAAAGAGCAGAGATTCTTGTGCTATCACAGGGAAATGAAACTCGGATTAAACTCTTTGAAACTTTTACTAGGAAAATTTTGTTTAATGTCTTTGAATCTTTCACTTAATGTTTGTTAATATATCTCCTTCGGCTTTCATTGCTGCTGGATTTCTCAGAGTTGACAGAATGTAACTTGCCAAGAAATATTTACGTGAATGGTATTTGATAACCGAACTTTGTAGTTGAAACTCTCTAAGCTAGCATTTAAGAGTCAAGTTGTAACTGACAAATATCATCCATTATTAGTTGTTATGTAGTATTAATAGTCTTACTGGTTTAATGCAGTTTGAACAAGTACTATATAATAGTCTTCAGTACCATCTAAGTATTCTCTCTAAACTTTTACTCTCAAAGCCTACTTTTTATCTTTTACCCTTACTAACTTAACTATCGAAATCTTCCATGTCAGAAATCCATAAAAATATTTCTCTTTCAGGTGGCTGGAAAGTGATCAGTATTAAATGTAAAATCTTGCATTTTCTTCATTCTCTAACTCGTATTATCTTGCCAAGTCGAATAACAAGTCTTCTGTTGTCCAGTTTGTAGTTCTGCAACAAGTTTTTGCCTGCTTCCCCTTCAATAATTTTTTGACGTAAAGAAAAATAAATCAATTAAAATCAGAATGGCAATTCCAATTTCCAATCCCTACGTACCCCACCATATTTAATAATTTTGATATTTTAACAGTTGCACACTTTTGCTTGGTGATTGCAAAAATATAATGGTCCATTATATAAAGTAGAGCAAGGGAGTGATAGTTAATAATGGTCAAATAAAGTGTATATACAAATAATGGTGGACTATGGAAGGATTGATAGATAATTATTGTGAATGGAATAAGATTCAAGCTTGATATTTATTTATTTATTTTTAAATCATGTTCACAATAATGATATGGAAAACATTTGTATTATGAAATATAATGACCAACCCCAGCAATTTCTTTTTTTTTTTTCTAATTGTAGTCAACACTATTGAATTTTTCAATCTCATAACAATCCTATCAGAAATCATCCATTTAATTGCAATAAAAGTAAAAATGGCTATAAATTGATTATGAGAATATTTAAAGCCATTTTTACTTTTATTGCAATTAAATAACAGTTAAATTATATTCTAATTACATATCGATTATTTCTTATTAATGATATTAAAATGAAATATTAATGTAATTATAAAATTTTTCTCTTTTATTTATTCATTTTAATTAATCGAAAGTTTCCACTAAATCCAATAAAAATATATGTGCAATTATTAATTTTTTGACCTCTGGCCTTTCCTTATTTGGGCCTCAGGTTTCATATTTTATATTGGGCTTTAGATCTTGATTTTAGTGGCTTTTGTGGATCATGCGGTTCAAATTCTACCTCCGGCTGAGGCAATATCTACTCAGAGGCCCTAGGCGTGAGCAAAAAAAATCGATTGACTCGATTAACCGAAAAAAAATTTGAAACCGAACCGATGAACTGGTTAATTGTTAGTATTTTGAAAAAACCGATATTAATGGACTGGTTAATGGTTTTTGACTCATATGACTGGTTAACCGAACCGAAACCGAATTTTTAGTTAATTTATTAATTTTTTAATAATTTATAACAATTTATCCTAATTAAAAGTGATCATATACTTTTTTTATTATACTAATTATTTTAAAATTTTTAAATTTTTTTAATTGGCTATTAGTAAGTATAATAATTTATCTAATTAAAAGTGATTATGAACCGGTTAATATATTTACTTATTAAATATTAATTTTTAAAAACAAATTTGCTTATATCTACCAAATATATTTATTTTAACAACAATAATGTTATATTATAGTAAAAAAAATTTAATTTTTAAGTATCTTGAACATTTTAATTTTATTTATGAATATATTTATAATTATAGTGGTTAACCGAAAAATATTGGATAACCAATCCGAAAATCCGAAACCGATGGACCGGTTAATGGACTGTAATTTCAAAAAACCGATATTAATGGACTGGTTAATGGACTGAAGCTAATGGTCCGGTTAACCACCATGCTCACCCCTAAGAGGCCCTACACTTGAAGCTTTTATTGTTTTTTCCTTAATTATATTAATTAACTTTTTAAAGCATATTAAGTACATGTTAGAATTTTTTATAAGCTAAATAATGGTAATATTTTTGATTCAATTTTATGAAAATAATTCTGTATTTTTCTATAAATACAATTAGCGATAGAAGTTGAAAAAAACATTTACTTGTACAAAATCCAGAACTATATTATTCTGTTTACACTAAACAATCATATTGTTAATAGCCTTGTAAATTAGATTATAATATAGAATTCCCATTATGAGTGATATAATTTCCTAGTGATTTTTGGAAATTCTTGATATATTACAGTCACTTATCTCAGAAAAAAGGATGAGTTAATTTTGGAGTGATATTAGAATACATCAGAAGAAAAATGCTTTTTAGGGACCATATTTTAGTGACGGGATCCTAATTTGGTCCTTAAAGTATACATAAATCGGGATCAGAATTTCATTTGGTCACTAATTTCAAAATTCCCTTAATTTATTAAGTGACTAATTCCAAATTGGTCCTTTAAAATTTGAAAATTCTGGTCATTAGATATGTAGTGAAAGTTTATCTGTATCATTAACTACTATTAAAATAATGTTCTTTTCAGCTAATTTGAACTGTTAAATTCAACCAGTATAATTCTCGTTTTAAATGTCTTAATTAATTAAAATTCAATTTTGATGACACATACTATAGTGATTTCAACAAATAAAATTTAAATTAAATTAAAGATCTAACATTAAATTCAATCATAAGAGGTTGAAGAAGCTTCAACGTCAACCTTTTCCACATCTCGACACGTGTAAAATTTAGCACAACACAGAAAATAACCAAAGTTGAGCAATCCTAACACCGCTAGCATCCAATATATATTATCTAGCCTTCCCAGATTGATATCATCTGGCAACCAATCTGTAACTCTTCGAATAACATCAATCAAAGCTGTGCTTAAGTAGAAAGAAATTCCGATAATTAAGGATATCATAGCAGTGGCTGTGCTGCGCAATGAGGCTGGAAATTCTTGGTAATACAAATCAACTTGTCCTGGAACATGAAAAGCTTCACTGATTCCAGCCAATATTAACTGCAGAAATAGCCATGAAGCGGACATAGGCACAACCGGACCGCTTTTTTCGTGGGCGATTTTGAGCCTTCTTGACTCTACCAAAGCTGCTACAGTCATGCTTGACACAATCAATACATGGCCTACTCCAATTCTTTGGAATGGTGATGGTGATTTACGCATTAGTTTTCGCAGTAAAGGCTGGAGAAAACGATCGATTAAGGTGAGAAAAATGGATGTACTTAATATTGGCGAGACTAAAACAGATGCTGCAGGGATTTTGAAATGTTTTCCTAAGTTACGGTCCATTGATAGAGCTTGCAACACTACTGAGCTGAGTTGCACCGCTTCTGGTGTGGTTAAAAATATACTGCTTGACCATATTGGTAGAATTCTAATCACTGCCTTGAAATCTTTTACTTGTTGTACCGTGCATAGTCTCCATGATTTGGCTATTGACCCGTCTGGTTTTATGTCTCCTTCAGTTTCCATTGCTGCTCGGTTGAAGAATCTGTTAACCAAAATGTGAGAGTTTTTATCAACAAACAATTAAATGTAGTTACGTAAAAGCTTGCTTGTTTATCATTATTTAGCGTGAATTATGTATATTTTGCAATGTTCAATTACAGGTTTCTTTCAACTAAGAAATATCAATTAAATTTTTATAAATTATTGTCGGAACCATATATAGCATCAATCTTCTCCACCATTATGACCATAAGGAACATCTCTGTACGCAACTCACTTATGATAATGCAGCAATTATTTTTTGCTTTTCTTAAAGCTTCTTTTTCTAACAAATATTGGTGGACTAGATAATGTTACAGTGGCAGTTAATAATTGACATTGGAAGATAATGAGTAAAAATAAAAATATGGGCAGGATGGTGAAAATTTACAGATATATACATGTATTAATTTATAAAAAATCTCCAAGTGTAGGTGTTTGAATATAGCACAAAAAAATATTACTCTCTCCGTTCCTAAATAGGTGTCACTTTTGTTGTTTTCACTAGAATTAAGACATATTAATTAGATTTGAATTTAGGAAAAAAATGAGTGATTCAATGTATATTGAGTGTTTCAATGTACAAATTTAAATCTAATTGGTTAATTTGTATTGGAAAAGAAAATTAAATTGAAAAAAAGAAATTAAATTGCATTGAAAATCTAAAAGTGACAGATAAATAGAATTTGGATTTTTGCCAAAAGTGACAGATATTAAGGAACGGAGGGACTAATATAAAATTCAGATTAGTTTAGAGACAAATACACATGAAGTGCAAATATCTAATAATAAAATGTAATGTAAGTGGAAGAAAACTGAGATATTCGAGTTCAAACCTGAAGCTATTTGTTAATGGAAGAGATGATTCCTCAGGGTTTGCATCATTGTCAAAGTAATAGTCTTCAATCCTGGAAGATAAAGGGGTGTTTTTCTTCTTCACCGCCGCAACAACTACACGAGCTAAGGCCGCGAAAGGGCTTCCTTGCGGCTTATCATGGCGATAGAAATAATTTCCGAGCAAGAAAATGAGTACACCAATAAAATTTGCAGCAACACAAATCGCAAACCCTAAACTCCAACTCACATTATCTTGTACGTACACAATGGCTGTGTAACTAATTACATTAGATATGTAAGTTGTGAAGAAAAACCAGTTGAAAAAGGTTCCCCTTTCTTCACTTTTATCAAATTGATTTGCTCCAATTGCTGCTAAAGTAAATCTTGATCCTCCACATCCAATACAAGCCAGAGCTAAGCCTCCATAGAGTATTGCAAACTGGAATTTTGATGGTGTTGGGCATAAATTGTTTGGTCCTATTTCACATGGTTTAGGCCTCAAGGATTCAACTGCTGCTGTTAAGGCCAAGACGACCATCCCCTACATATGCAAATCAATTAAAGTGAAATTTTAATGAAGATTAGAAAAAGGATGCATGAATAATGTTTTTCAAATACACTCTTGCTTTTGCTCTCCTAGGGTTCCCTCAAGTTGGCTACTGCGAAGGAAAATTCATAGACCGACTCCATTGAACCTTAAATTTATCGCTAATAAAATTCATAGAAGATCACCTCAGGATGCCTTTAGCATCCAAGGGTCGTGAAAACTCATTATAGAACATTGAATTTATCGCTAATATAATTATCTTTAAATTTCAATGACACATAAATCATTTAGAATCCTGCATTTTTATCCATGTCTAGTCAAATCCCATGGTGGTTTGACATGCCAGGTAAGGAATCTATCAATGAACGAAAACAGAAAGACCATGAATAAAATCAAACTAAAATCAAAATTGATTGTGTGTTCTTTTACAGAGGTTATAGAAATGATTAAAGATGAGAGGGAGAATATTGTTACCAACAAAGAGACACAAGAAGAAATGGTAATAACAAAGAAATTGCCCAAGAAAGAGTCCGCAATAATGGCTGCAAGAAAAGGAATTAATTGAGTTGCACCATTAAACACATTGGAAATCAGAGCAGCATCAATGCGTTTCACATTAAATTCTTCAATCTGATACACAATCAGATTAGCTTGCCATCCTCCACCAACAAGTGACAAGCAAGCCATTGTCCCTGTTTAAAAAACAAATAACTAATAATTAATAACTCCAAATTGTTTAAATTTCGGAAAGAAATTAAATTAATGGGATACCTAGGATAAAAGGGAAGGTGATCCAATTGCCTTTTGCCTTGGCATTGGAGCTTGAGATTTTGGCTTCTGGTTCTGGGTCTGCAGAGATTGAATTATCCATGCTTGCTACTTACTATCTAGCTAGATGAAATTTTATTGATTGAGTTGGTCTTAAATACTACTACAAAGATAGCGGTGGAGTTGGCATATTGATCATTGCTTCATTTCAAAGTCAATTTAATATGGTTATCAAAATTGATATATACCGGTCGGATGAATCTAAAATATGTGAACTATTTACTATTCTTATAGGATTGATGAAAAAAGCTTTTTTTTTTAATATCATAAAAAACCATTTATACTATCGATAAAACAATAAATCGTACGATTTTTTAATTTTATTTATTTTAATACTTATAATTTAAAAAAATAATAACAATTTACTTTTTTTTAGTGCAATAGCGTATATTTTAAAATTTAACTCTTATTCTTCATTTTTCTTATTATTGCCTTTATAAAATATTATTTATGTTCAATATTCCATCGATTCTAAAAAATAAATATGATAAATGATAAAGCCATTTCTGACTTTATTGGGAGCAATCGGGTACTGTGCATATTGTCCGCTTTGAGCCGGATCCCTCACAGCTTTATTTCTGGGCCTTTGACCCAAAACGCGTGCACAGGGATGAGATGTCCATGACCTTATAAGGTCCATTTCAACCTCAACTCCAGCCGATGTGGGATTCATAATAGTATTGCTATCAATAAAAAATCGTGAGAATAAATTATTAAAGTGAATCTAATAGTTTTACCAACATTTGAAGTATAATTTATAACTTACTATATTTGAATTATTTTTTAGAAATGGGTACTAGATTAATATAAACATTTTTATTGCTATTAGTACCTTAAAATTTTTATTATAAAAATTATAATATGAACTATATTAAAATTTATATTTTGAATGATTTTATTTTTGACCAATTCAACCTCAATATTATACCATGATTGAACTCTAATTTGTAAACTTCTACATTTACTGGTTCTTTATCCGGTGTGGTTGTGAAAACCATGCAATTTAGAATGATGTTTGAATCCATTGTTTTAAAATAATTTCCAAGTGATGTGGATTTTTTTTTAACAATATTTGTAGTTTTTCCTATATGTATTTATATATATTTCAAAAAAAAAGTTAAAATAAATTCAAAACTGTATAGATTATTTTTTTTAATATCAATATATAGCTCAACAGGTCAGAAGATTGATCAGATTATTTCTATTATATTTTTATATACTTATATTGGTGTGTTGTGCTAAGTATTAATCCCACATCAATATTTATTATAAGTCGGATTCAATTTAAAGATCAAATAATATTCATTTTTTTTTAAATTTGAAAATTTTAAATTGAAGCCTTAGCTATGAAGAAAAAATGGAATTTATAGTTCCGAATTATATAAGACAGGAAAAATATTGTTTATATAAGAAGTGTTACACTTTCTCGACACATTAAAAACCGAGAAAGAAATCCAAACTAGCCAAGCTACAAAATCTGAATCCCTATGAACTCTCTGCTTTGCTAAGAAACCTACAATAGAGTTATATTCCCTAGGCTTTTAGCGACAGAAGAGAGTTCTCAATAGAATGGAAAAGTACACTGAATTTCCACGGTCTGCAATCAGGCAAGCTATTGAGCTAGTTTACTACATTGGTGGCGTCAACTTCGAAAATTACATCCAAACCTAATTCTAGTAGAAAAGGTAGAGAAATCTGACAGGCTTTTGCAACAACAATAACCTCAGCTTGGTTTGGTTCCATGTTACCCACATTGCAAGAGAAAATGCATATGAACTCTCCTCTTGAATTCCTCAAAACACTTCCAACTCCCGAAGGGCCAGGCTTGCCTAGCAAAGAGCCATCAATACACCACTTGAGGGCATTTTCATGCGGTGGAACCCAGTGGAGTCGGGGTCTAATTTTTTGCATTAAATGAGTAGCGTTTAATCCCGTCGATAGAAAGGAGAAGATAGGTTCTGACCTTAAAGAGAAATTAACTCATTATTTGCTTTGATCCGAAAGGAAGATCTAGACATGATTAAGTGAAAGATCATAACTTTGCTAAAAGCTTTCGCTTTGAACACCTTTGCATTCCTTTCAATCCAAATAGATCAGATTGTGGCTAAAAAGATTGTGGCCCAAGCCTGGGCTTGTAACTTACCCTTGACAAGCCTTGACAAGAACAGACCATTACAAGGCAAAAGTTTTAAAAGAGTTTAGTAAACAAGTTGTGAGTTTGCCCCTAAATTAGGGATATTAGGGTGATTTTAACCAACTCTTTTTTGATCGTTTCACTAAAATTATATGATTATACCTAGGATTGAAAAAAAAATAATCATTGAATGAGTTAGTCGAAAAATCAAACTGAAACCGAATCGGTTTTTAATTAATCAAACCGTCAATTTTAATTATAAATAATAAAATTAAATTTTGCAATTTTAGTTCACGATTTGAAAAAAAATTGACAGGTTTTGGTTAACCGGTCAGTTAAATTATAAAAAATCCTAAAAAAAAAAAAAAAACTAACATTCAGCAGCTCTCCCTCACCTCCCATTTAGGGGTGTGCAACGGTCAGTTCGGTTCAATAACCGAACCGAAAACCGAAATTACAATATTTTACGAAACCGAATCGAACCGAATTTGTATAATAACCGAATTCAAACCGAACCGAATTTATCGGTCGGTTTGGTTCGGTTAACCGAAAAATCGAAAATCCAAAATTATAATTAAAAAAATTATCTAAAAAATTATACAAAATTATAAATCATAAAATTAAAATTAAAAAAAATCAAATAAAAAAATGTACATATATAATTTAATTTCAAACCCCTTAAATTGATAAAAAAAATACAAAAATAATATTTTTAATGTAAAAATTGAATAAAATAATATATAAATTTAAAAGTTCGGTCGGTTCGGTTTTTCTTCGATTTTCGCCTTTCAAAACCGAACCGAACCGAACCGAAATAACCGATGTACCTATAAATTTAAAACTGAAACCGAACCGAATTTAAAAAATCGGTCGGTTTGGTTCGATTTTTCGGTTTTAACCGAATTTTGCTCACCCCTACTCCCATTTGCCTCTCCCTCTCGCCGTTGTCACTCGCCATCCGGCTGGTCTCCCTTACCGCTCGCCATCCGCCTCTCTCTTACCGCCGATCTCCTTGTCTCCATATGTCTCACCCTCATTGCCGGTCTCCCTCTCGCCATTGCCTCTCCCTGACCGCCGATCTTCTTCACCTCCATCAATTTTGCTGTTTTTCATCTCATCTCAATATATTGGGTAAGTTTCTCTGAATATATTTATTTGGATACAACTGTAGGATGACAATTGGAGAAATCTCATGAGATATTAATCCAATGAAACTGTTTGGGTTGAAACTGCGAGTTAATGCAATCTGATTTTGATAATTTGTGTTTACTTTTCAACATTTCTAGATTAATTGGTGCAAGCAAATGCCTGACGACAGTTTGTGCTCTTGTTTATATCTCCTATTCACATAAAACAGAGATTGCTGCTATTCTTGTCATTTTGCATCATTATACCATTTGATAGTTAATGTCTGTCATTGCTTGACAGCTCATTTAATGACAAACCAATCAATGAAAACGCCCTTGGTCCTTCTGGGAAAGCGCTTTTTGAGAAAGAACAGGAAGACCTTTTACCTGATCTAAAAGATATACCAAAGAATGCTTGTGATAGCCGAGTGAGATATACCAAAGGTTGTTATTTAAATTTAAAATTCCCGTTTACAAGTTAAGACTCAAGGGAGATGTGCGGAATGGTCTATAATAGGGTAAGCATGAATCCGTTAACAAACTCAAAAAAAAACAGTTTATTAATATCAATTTTTTCAAAATATTAACTATTACTCAGTCCGTAACAATCTGTTAATCAATCTATTAATTTTAGTTTTTGGGATCAGCAAACTAATATTTTTCGGTTAATCACTATAATTATAAAATGTATTTATAAATAAAATTAAAATGTTTAAAATAATTAAAAATCAAAATTTCTCCACTATAATATAACATTATTATTATTAAAATAAAAATTTTTAATGGATATAAGTAATTTTATTTTTAAAAATTAAGATTTAATAAGTAAATAAATTGACCGGTTCATAATCAATCTAATTAAATGAAAAGTTACACTTACTAATCGCTGATTAAAAAAAACTTGAAAAATTCGAAATAATTAAGATAATGAAAAAAAATGTAACAAAAATACTTAAAAATATCAAATTATTAAAATAAATTTATCTAATGCTAACAACTATTTTTCTCTATTTTTTTAACTTGACACACATTATTTTCACATATATTAAAAATTATATATTTTTTAAATTATTGAAAATTTTAGTTAATATATTAATATTATATAACTTTTCGAATACATTTTAATTTTTATTAATGGAAAATTGATAAATTAAAAAATAATAATAAATATTAAATATGAATATATTGAACAATTAATAAATTAATTAAAATATTTTTTTAAAAAAAATTAAAATATATTTTAAAGTAATGAAAATTAAATGAATATAAATAATTAAATATTAAAATAATGAAATAAAAAAATTGTAATATATATATATATATATATATATATATATATATATATATATATATATATTATAGGAGTATTTATGTATCGATTGTTGGTTCGGTTAATCGGTTCATGAGCTCTAAAAGAATTTCAAAAATCCATATGACTAAAACATTACCACTACAGCTTTTTATATCTATTTAGATATCCAGTATACTAGGGGTGAGCATGGACCGGTTAACCGGTCCATGAGCAAAAAAAAAATCAGTCCATTAATATCGGTTTTTTGAAAATACTAACTATTAACCAGTCCGTTACTATCGGTTAACCAGTACATCGGTTTCGGATTTTCGGATCGGTTATCCAACATTTTTCGGTTAACCACTATAATTATAAAACGTATTCATAAATAAAATTAAAATGTTCAAAGTACTTAAAAATTAAAATTTTTTCACTATAATATAACATTATTGTTGTTAAAATAAAAATATTTGGTGGATATAAGCAAATTTGTTTTTAAAAATTAATATTTAATAAGTAAACAAATTAACCGGTCCATAATTATTTTTAATTAGATAAATTGTTATACTTACTAATAGCCAATTAAAAAAATTTAAAAATTTTAAAATAATTAGTATAATGAAAAAAAAGTACATGATAATATTTAATTAGGATAAATTGTTATATAACTTTTCGAATATATTCAAATTTTCATTATTGAAAATTTGATAAATAAAGAAATAATAAATATGAACATATTAAATAATTAATAAATTAACTATTCGGTTTCGGTTCGGTTAACCGGTCACATGAGTCAAAAACCATTAACCAGTCCATTAATATCGATTTTTGCAAAACACTAACCATTAACCAGTTCATTACAATCGGTTAACCAATATATCGGTTCTGTTTCGAATTTTTTTTTCGGTTAACCAAGTTTATTGAATTTTTTACTCAGCCCTACAGAATTTGAATGTATCTGCTATAGTTTTGTAGGAACGTTGAAGAACTGGAGATTAAATTTATTACTGCCATCAGATTGGCGTCCGCTCATATTTGAGTTGTCTAGCCTTTAACGCGTCGTTTTATATAGAAATTGTATCATTAGTTGCAGTGCTTCATATGTCATGTTATACTTTGTGTTTCAGAACGGCAGAGAATATCTTTGACCAGTCAAAATATTTTAATTTTTTTTTTAAATATGTACGTAGGCTCATAAATACAATTAATCATACTGTTATTTGAGTTGATGACTAGAGATTGATTATGATAAAAACATTTTAATTTTACGTTGAATTATATTTTTATTTTAAATTTCCTTGTTGAATTAGGGATAAAGATTTGATTATGGTTATTTAAAAAATATTTACATAAATAGGGTTGATTGGGAAATAATTTCAGGAGTGGGGTAGCGTCAGAAGCCGCATCTGACACCTGCGCCTGTTGCCCCTTTATTATATATATATATATATATATATATTTCTAAAATAATAATTTAATAATAAATAATATTAATATTATAATAAAATAGAATTATAATAGAGATAAAATAAATATAATTATAATAGAATAATATTTAAATAATATGTAATATATATTACATAATTTTTTTTATCACTATTAGTATCTTTTTTAAAAATATATGTTATTATTTTTTATTTTTATTTTTTTTAATTAATACATATACATAGCATATGGTAATTGTTTCATGTATTTATGAAAATTTATATTTTTTAATTATTTTTTTCACTAAATTATTTGTTTTAGTTACTTATAAAATCTTTATATTATACTATCTATAAATTTTTTACTTTACACATAAAAAATAAAAATACAAGAAAAATTTTAAAACTTTATGAAATTTTAATATTTTTGTAAAATTTATAATTAGACAATTAAAAAATAACGTTTCATTTTGTAGGGGTGAGCAAAAAAACCGATGGACTTGGTTAACCGAAAAAAAATTCGAAAACCGAACTGATAGACTGGTTAATCGATTGTAATAGACTGGTTAATGGTTAGTGTTTTGAAAAAATCGATATTAATGAATTGGTTAATGGTTTTTGACTCATGTGACTGGTTAACCGAATCGAAACCGAATTTTTAGTTAATTTATTAATAATTTATAACAATTTATCCTAATTAAAGGTGATCGTATACTTTTTTTTCATTATACTAATTATTTTAAATTTTTAAAGTTTTTTAATTGGATATTAGTAGGTATAACAATTTATTTAATTAAAAGTAATTATGAACCAGTTAATATATTTACTTATTAAATATTAATTTTTAAAAACAAATTTGCTTATATCCACCAAAATTTTTTATTTTAACAACAATAATTTTATATTATAGCGAAAAATTTTAATTTTTAAGTACTTTCAACATTTTAATTTTATTTATAAATATATTTATAATTATAATGGTTAACCGAAAAATATTGGGTAACCGATCCGAAAATCTGAAACCGATGGACTGGTTAACCAATGGTAATGCACTGGTTAATAGACTGAAATTTCAAAAAACCGATATTAATGGACTGATTAATGGATTGGGGCTAATCGACCGGTTAACCGACCATGCTCACCCCTATCATTTTGTATATTATTTAAATATTATTCTATTATAATTATATTTATTTTATCTCTATTATAATTCTATTTTATTATAATATTAATATTATTTATTATTAAATTATTATTTTAGAAATATATATATATATATATAAAATAAACCTGCCGCCTGCTGCCCCTTTACTTAAATTAAGGGGCAGCACAAAGCTGCCCCTTAGCTGCAGCATCCTTCAACAAAAAGGGACCCACGTAGGATCCCACCGTCAGAAGCTGCAGGTGTCAGCTGCGGCTTCTGACGCAACCCCACCCCCGAAATTATTTCCCAAACAACCCTATTTGTGTAAATATTTTTTTAAATAACCCTAGTCAAATCTTTGTCCCGTTGAACTACTCATATAATTGGGTTGTAATTTTAATTTTCAAGTATTTTAAATATTTTTAGTTTATATTAGCAATTAGAACATTATATTAAATTATATTTAGTTTTACATTTTTATTTTTAAGTATCTTAAATATTTTAATATTTTTATAAATTCATTTTATTATTATAATAATTAACCGAAAAAATATTAGTTAATCAAATTAAAAAATCGAAATTAAAAAACTGATTAACCGATTGTAACGTACTTGATAACATTCTTGAAGAAATTTCCGTGATCTGTTACCTGCAAGAAAAATAAAAGACCTGAGGAGATTTGTGTCTACTCCGACGGTCAAGTCAGTTATCGACCATAAAATGAATATTCAGAAAGAACTCGAGAGAGCGAGAGAGCCCGAGAGCGAAGCCCCTTTTCATACCTCCTCCTCTTAGCATTATATAGTAGAGTTTTAATAAGAGTATTTAAGGAGTATTAATGCCAAATTAATTCTTCATTTATCAGTATTAATGCTAAATTAATTCTTCAGTTATCATAAGTCCCCCCTCCAGCATATGACATTTATGTCAGTAATTGGGTGGGAATAAAAATCACCAAACCGTTGAGACCGAATTAGGCAAAGAAGAAAAATTGCGCTTGGAATAAAGTGTTCCGAGCTAGAGGAGAACAGCAAGTTAGCATTGAGAAATGCCTTACTTTTAACCCCAGGTCGATCGGATCGAGTGTTTGTGTCTGGGTTTTTGATATGAGATGTTTATGCGTTTTGAGTAGAGCCGATCGGATCGGATTGGAGTTTGCTATGAGCCGATCGGATTGTAATGCTTGTGACCGTTCAGCATTGAGTTCCGCTCGGCATGAAGGGTCGGCTCACTTGTAGAGCCCCGATCGGATCGGATTGGATATAGACAATTTGAATGATTTAAAACCTGAATGACTTGAAGAAATAACCGAGCTAGGCACTAGAAAGAATAACCGAGCTGATGACGAAACCTGAATGACTAACTGCTCGGGTCTCGCAAAGCCGTTAGGAGCAAAGTAATAAATTGCCAAGTGCATACTTATTACTCGCCCGAACTTGGGTTATAAAGGTGAGCACTCGAATGGCGAGATTGCCGAACTACCAATCCAAATAAAATTAAGTGCTCGGATAGTGAAAATACCAAACTCGAGCAATAAATGACGAAATTACCGATCTTAATGTTCGAATGGCGATACTGCCGAGTGAGCCATAACTGGCGATATAGCCGAACTTATTGCTCGGATGGCGAACTTGCCCAAGTGAGCAATAATTGGCGACATAGCCGAACTTGTTGCTCGAATGGCAATACTGCCGAGTGAGCCATAACTGGCGATATAGCCGAACTTGTTGCTCGGATGGCGAACTTGCCTGAGTGAGCTAATAAAGCAAATGCTCTAATGGCAAAACTGCCTGAACGAGCTTTGAAATAAAGAGGTGCCCTTGTGGCAAAACTGCTTGATCATGCTATAACTAGGCTCATGGCCAAACCACCGAGTGAGCGTTTGATTGTTTGAGTAGTGATATAACCAAACCGAGCGATGAACTTGAACTGTTTGTATGAAGTGTTAGCCCAGTGAAAAGGTATCTTCATTATTGAATTATGAATTGGCTCAACTACTTAGAGCATACCTTAGCATTTTCCATGATGACAAAGAAAGTTTGACCAATACTGAGAATCCAAAAGGCTGAAATTGTGGAAATCATAGCTCCCGCGATTTCAAACTCATAAGCAGCCAAGAAAGAAGCACGTGGAGAGTGAGTAAAGAGGCAACTAATAAGCAATTATCAGGCTCTTGCCCTGCGATTGAAGGAAAATTTGGCAAGTAAATGATAAAATGAAAGAAAACAGAACAGGGATTAACCCAAGAGAAAATAGCTCCAGCCACACTTGCCATCTCTGGATTCTGATCATCACCCCAATAAAACCACTAATAAACCTGACATTCCAATAATTATTAACCCATTCGATATAATGATGGCACTCATTGCTCCAAAAATTTCCCAATGCCAGTTACTCCATCACACAAACTGAGCAGCTGAAGCTAGTAAGGAAGAAGATGAACAGGCCACTGCAACTATAGTTGATTCCAGAATTTCCCTTTATGATCTTATGATTTCAGAATATTTGGTAATTAAGAACTCAATGGATAAATCGTTGCCAGCCCCAATTCCGTGGTCGCAAAAGACATATATGAAGATGATGCACAATTTGCGGGTAGATCTATATTCAACAGAGTCAAAGAAGTATAAGAAGTTATGTAAAATGCCAATGCATCAGGTATTGCATCAACTACTGATTTTGAGAGGAGTGACCCTGCAAATTCTTCAATTAGCAGGTCTCTTCACCCACACATACATACATAATATAATAAGTAAGCTTCCACAGGAAAACCATTTATGAACCAGAATAAAAGCATTCCTTGTATTCTCTCAGTAACAATGGGGACTTGTGGAACTGTAGCATGCCCAGTATCCTTGCCATAAAACCCCGCATATATCTGCCCTGAGGTTTGAAGAATTCTGGAAATTGCCACCAAATTTCGTGTTTTGAAAATTACCACCAAAGTTCGTTTGGGTTGGTCTCGGTATTGGCAGTAAGAGCAGGTTCGAAAGCACTTTGGACTATGATTTCGAAAGCAATTAGAAGCCCTAGGTAGCCAAGTCACCAGCTAAAGAATTTTCTTTTTGTGCAAATCGAGGGACTACGAAATCCCTTGTTTCAAGCCTTGTAATTCCACATGAAATTCAATCACAATATATATATAAAATTGAAGGGGTCAAGAATGCCTCGTTTGAATTGATAAACTGCAAATAATTTCCTTAGCACAGATTGTGGAGCACATTTGGCTCTACCTTAAACAGTGGATATTATTCAAAATCCACCTTCATGCGTCCGCGCTCATACGCCATATCCAACCATCCTTTCCGAACTGAATTTACCAAACAATTGAATCCATAGCAATCCAAACAGATAGCTTGTCCGAAGTTAAGAAGTCACAATCTACTGAAATAATCAAAAGAAGTTGAAATTTCCAAACTTTGATGAAAGGTTAGAGTTCAATACACAATCCAGCCTTTCCCTCGATTACTTACTTGAAAGTCTGGCTAAAATAAAAAACATAAATTTCCCTCTTGAAAAAATCAGTATTCTATGATTTGAGAGTCAAGAAATCTTTGGCGATGGAGGAAAAAACTGAGGAGTAATAAGGCAAAATAAAATCACTTACAAACTATTCTAAGAAATGAATTGACACAACTAACCAGATTTTCGCAAATTTAGATCAAAAGGTAGTCTTGCGATCAATTTGGCCACCTGGGTATTGCTAAAATGATAAGATTTCAAGAGATCTATCACAAATTGAGCCCTCTGTGGCTCTGATCACTTGCTTCTGGAAATTAGCTCCAGGGATAAAGTTTTCAATGGTCACACATCGAGACGAATGGCGATTTGGTCGAAAATTCAGATTGAAGATCTGAAGGGATCGAGCTCCACGCTCACCGCACCAATGATAACATTCTTGAAGAAATTTCCGTGATCTGTTACCTGCAAGAAAAATAAAAGACCTGAGGAGATTTGTGTCTACTCTGACGGTCAAGTCAGTTATCGACCATAAAATGAATATTCAGAAAGAACTCGAGAGAGCCCGAGAGCGAAGCCCCTTTTCATACCTCCTCCTCTTAGCATTATATAGTAGAGTTTTAATAAGAGTATTTAAGGAGTATTAATGCCAAATTAATTCTTCATTTATCAGTATTAATGCTAAATTAATTCTTCAGTTATCAGTACTGATTAATAGTTAGTATTTTCAAAAAAATTGATATTAATAAACTAGTTAATTTTTTAGTACATGTATCAATTAATCGGTTAATAATCACTTCTAATTATACGTTTATTTGTGATGGAACATTGACATAGCTAATGGGGCAAACGGACCTAACAGTAACCAATGTTATAACAACCAATGAAATTATAACATATCAGCAGTATCTTTCCTGATCAGCAAATATTGAAAAAAGCAAAATTGCTTGTGTAGAATCGTACATGTCACCAATGTCATCAATCTCCTACAGATCCAAAACTTTCTGTTTGTTTCTTAAAAAGAAATAAAATAAAAACCCTCAAACAAGAGTAGAGGGGTACCTAATATCTCTATTTTTAGGGCAAAATCACACATTTTCTCTGAACAAAGGGTCAACCCCACCGTTGAATAAGAGAATGCTCAAAGAAATAGGACAAAGTAGCAACTACATTTCAGTTGCCCATACAATTCCCAAATTAGCAATGTTATTAAAATCGGACCGGATATAGAACCGATAAAATTGAGGGTTCGTGGTTCGATCGGATTCGACTGAATTTTTTTTATTATTTTTTAAAATATTATTAATTAGTATAATTTTTATAAATACTACTACTCAAACAAAAATAATCCATCAAAATATTTAGTATATATCACAAATATACTAATAATAATATTTTTTTCATCTTTTATTTTTTTTTAAAAAAATTATTACTTGATTAATTTAAAAATTAAATAATTTAATAACTTTAGGTAAAATTAAAGAAAATGGTAAAAAATTATTTTTAAGTTAACCAAATTTAATAATTTATTCAATTTTTATTCTATTGTATTTTATTAAATTATTAAACCATTATATTGTTTTTATTAAATCCAAAGGTAATTAAATAGTAAAAGAATCAATTATTTGCTAAACAAAACTTATTAGATTATTTATTCTTTATTTTTATGAAAATAGCACTTTATTTTTATTAATTATTTTAAATTAAAAGCATTTTTTCAAAAAAAAAATAAAATAAAAACATATAATAAAATTCTGCTTGATTTTTGCCCGGTTCTGGCTGGTTCTCCGGTTTTCCCGGTTCTATCCGGTTTTTTCCTGTTCGATCCTATTTTTTCAGTCCAGTTTTATACTGTTGAACCGGTCTGGTCCGGTCCGGTTTCAATAACTATGCAAATTAGCAAGAAAATATCTTGCGCACATTTTATCCATGATGGCCATCCAAAGAAACAACTCAACTTCTGGAGGGCCACATTTTTCCAACCAAAGTTTTACAATGTTATATAAAAAAAAAAAAAACAGTTATTACTTATTAGTCTTCCTAATATCATGTTTGGTGTTATTATTATTGTAACAAATAATAATAACAATAGTTGTAACAATACTGTCATTCCAAAAGAATACAAATAATTGTAACGTACAATAATTGTAGTAACCAAAAAAAAAACAATAATAATAATAATAATAATTATTATTATTATTATCGGATTTTTTATAATTAATATTTTTTAAAAAGAATATTGTTAAAATTGATGTATTTTAAAAAATATTTAAAATTTTGGAGTGATTTTAAAATCGTAATATATCATTACGGTTTTAGAGTGTTATACTCACGGTGGACAAAATTTTGTTTATACTAAAATTGCAACAGTTTTCAATAAATTTAAAATTGAAGCAGTCTGTTACTGTTTTAAATTTTATAAATCACATGTTTTTATATTAATATAATTAAAAGTATTTGAAACAAATATCTTCTATTGCCTTTTATTCTAGTGTCACAATGATATCTTTGGATTTGCATATGGTGTGCATTCAAATCCCATCCCGCAGTAAACCTTTTACATTTTTTTAACATTTTTATGGTGTTTTAAGTTTTTTTTTTTTTTTTAATTTTACGTTTTCATTCTGTTTCAGCAATATATATATATATATATTACTTTTTTATGGTATTTTACGTTTTGTTTTTGTTTTTATGCTATTTTAGTAAAATTAGACTCATTAATATTTGATGTTGTTTTACGTTTTTTTTTTGTTTTTGTTTTTATGCTATTTTAGTAAAATTAGACTCATTAATATTTGATGTTGTAATATTTTTTTATTATTTTTCGTCGTTGATTTAATTATAATTTATAACTGTTGGAGTTTGGATACGCTCATAACTCACGATATGAACCCGAATCCATATCAATATGGGAATTACACAAATATGAAAAATGTTGCATATTAGCTCCTTTAATTAAGATTTTTTTTCTTAATTAAATGGATTAAATAAGGAAAGTTACATATTAATTTTTTAATTAAAAATTGTAACTACCCATTTAAGTCCCATTAATTTTGTAACTTTTATTTCCTATTAATTACCTTAATTAATAGCCCTCCTAATTAAGAGTATAAGGTTCTCTACATAAAGGGCTAAGATAAAGATAAGAAAGGATAAGGATAAGTTCTTATAACGAAATTCTGCTGAATTCTCCTCTCACTTGTTTTCACTCCAAGTGACTTTTAAACTGTGGTTTAGTTGCCGTTATCCCATTCGTGGATATCAGCCAGACCAGTGACGCTAGAAGGGATCCTTGTAAACGCTTCCGGCAAAGTATCTGCGCTACAAGAGGTAGGTAGCATATAACCCAATTATGTTACTTTCATATATGCATATGGCATGTTATTTTCCCTTCATTGGTATCAGAACCTACATTTTTGGTGTCCTGGCATGTGGCTAAAATTAGATCTAAAATTTTATATGTAAAATTGGAAGATCTAGGATGAATGAGCACAATCTATTTATTTTTGTGTTAAAATATATATTTGTGTATATTTTTTGGGTTTAAAATCGTGTATGTGTACACCGTAATTCGAGAGAATGAACATGGGTGTTCAAAACGCTATACTAGAAATTGGAATTTATAAAATTTGACCATACCATTGAATTTACAGACCCCGAAAACCCCACACCAGCAGAAATTCAAAGCACTAAATCTGTCGGGAAAGTGGCGCATGGCATGCACGCGCAGCCAGACGTTAGGCGCGTGCGCGTAGACGGTGACCCACACTCGCGTAAACACAGGTCCACAGTGATGCATCACTATGGACACGTGGCCCAATTGGATTCGACCACGTGGCTGACCCAGATCAAGCCATGTGGCAGTGACATGTCCACAAGGTGCCACGTGGGCACCAATTAGACCAGTCAGGGGGTGACACGTGGATGAACCAGGTTGTGCCACATGTCAAGCAATGTCAGCAAAGTGACGTGTCACTTTTACCATGTGGCCCAATAGGTTGCTGCCATATGGCAGACAGGTGTCATGCCACCTGGCGATGACGTGTCTACGGTTGCCACGTTGGCGACAGGTGGACTAATCATATTTCGACACGTGGCGGGACTAGTGGGAGGCGCACGTGATGGCGCATAGGCGCGTCACTCCTCCCTCTAGCAGCGCGTGTTGGCACATGCGGCCTTCTCTGACCACCGAATCATCTCCGATTTTTTACTGATAATTTTTTCAAAATATTTCTGATTCTTTAGTTATTTTTTTAAAAATTTTTTATAACCAGGAAATAAATTCTTATTTTTAAATTATTAAAAATATTATAAAATTGTGGAAAATGTGTTTTATGCCTTTAAATAATTTTAAAAAATATTTTTTGAAAAATTTTGTGGATCTGTCCTTATTGTTGATTGAAATGTGTTTCAATCATATGAGTTTAAATATGAGTATATTAACTACATTTTGTTTCTGTGACGAATGCAAAGTTGCATGAGGTCCAAAATCTGAGGATGCGTAAGGATTTGAGAGCTGATGACCTTGATGCAATGGTGCATCACATAGTGTTTATGCAAAAAGAAATGCATGAGTGCATTTGGTTAGGTGGTTTATGTATGGAAAAGAATGATAGAGTCCTGATCAAAGCGTTGACTGACTCCTTTGTATATCATCCAGAACTCAGGGAGTTATTGGAAACTACATGGTATATTGGAGACAGAATTTATAGAAAATCTATCATCCACTTTTTAGCTATAGTTGCTAAAAGAGGAGTGTTGAAGAGCAACACTACATCTGTGATGAAATTGAGAAGTAGACGTAGTGTGCATCGTCTATGGATTCATCAATGAACTTATGAGTTACTCGATAAATTGATGAAGATGGTCAAAGAATCAGTCCAAGTGTCAAGAAAGATTTTGCGAAAATATAGACTTCTAGATTAGTTGACATGAGTGTCAATTTTGGTTAGCGTTTAATTTTATTAAATAGCATTTATATTTCCTATTGTTATTTGACATGAGTGTCATATTTTGGATTATTGAATTTTATCTATTGGTTGAATGAATGCGTTTATTTATTATAATGGCATTTAACTTTATAATAAATATGTTTGTTTAACTGTTAATTGCCTTACATTATTTTATGAGTAAAATAATTGCATGTTTATTAAGTAGAGGCTTAATAAATTTAAACCAATATTATTCCACTCTTAAGTTTGAGAACTTAATAACTATGCATAAAATTTTAACTTGTAAGAATGGATATTAGGACTTAGAGGGTAATTGGATACTATTAGTAGCTTTTTCAAACTGAAGCCTGATAGAAAACTTTACTAGGTTATTATTTTAGATGCATAGTAAATAGCATGTATTACCTTATCTCCTTTAAAATTGTGCAATACTGTTCCATTTGAGATCAGCGAATCCTAATGGATATTGCTTCCAAGTCAATTGTTGCAAAACTTAATAAAAATATTAAGATGAATGGTGACAATTGTAAAATCTGGAGTATGAAAATCCAATATGTGCTTAAAGAGCAAGATGCTCTTAAATCCTTAAGTTCAGTTATGGCTGAACCTAAGAATGGCACTACATCCCAGTATAGGCTGGACCAAAATGCTTATGTGGCATAGAAAAGAAGAATTCCACTGCTCGTATCATCTTGCTAAGTGCAATAGATGATGATATTACTAAGCAGTTCAGCAAGTATCAAAATGCAATGGATCCGTGGATCTCTTAGTGGGAGAAGTTAAGAGATGTGTCTCTGACTAAACTCCGATCATTAGTGATCAAATTTGATACTAATCAGAAAAAGTCTGATTATTCGATGCGAAAACATCTATGAGAGATAAAAATGATAAGTGAGTTTAGTGAGATTGGTCATAAGTTAACTAACGAGCAGCAAATCCAAGCTATTATCCATTTCTTACCCAAGAGTTGGAAGCATATAAAGATGCAACTAACTCAAGCGGACAAGTATTGAGACATTTGAGGATGTCGCTTGCCATTTGGAGCTTAAAAATAACTGTTTGACAGCGATTAAGGTTAATGTCAAAATGCATATGGCACAGTCCTATTCTGATAAAATGAGTTCTAATCAGAACATCAAAAGAAGCTTCAAAAGTAGGATAAGGAAAAGGCTCGATAGCCCTAAAAAGTAAAAGGTAAAACATAATCACTATAGGTCCAAAGGGAAAAAAAAAAAGGTAAACGTTTTAAGAGTGAAATGTTTCAACTACCTACAGAAATGACATTATGCAAGAAGCTGCATTGTGACTAAACAGATACACTATTTTTTCTTACTCAAGAGTGAGTGAAATATGTGTATCAAATTCTAAATTTCATCCTTTGTGGGTGATAGATTCAGGACCAATAGATCATGTAATAAGGGATCGAGATACCTTTGTTAAAAGTTCTATTTCTATTCTTACTTTATCGAAATTTGTTTTCAATTTATATTTTGAGGATAACAGTACATGCTTATGATTAAATGATAATTATTATGGTTCTGGTTAAGTGCTGAATGATTTTATTGTTCTGGATGTGCACCATGACTATTTGAAGAAAACAAGTTTTTTTTTAAATTCCTTCCTCTTCACATAGTTATAAGAACAATGTGAAAATATGGCATGTTAGAATTAAACCAAATCAGGTTAGACCAAATGAGTCAGTTAGCCAATAGAGGTTTAATAGGTAATTTAAATAAGGTTGAATTACTTACGTGCGAGCATTGCCTAAAAGGAAAAATAGTTAGAAAATCATTTGGAAAAAGAACTAGAGCTAAAATTCCATTGCAGTAGGTTCATTCTGACAAATGTGATCAAATGAATGTGAAGGCAAGGCATGGTGCCTACTATTTCATCACGTTTATAGACGACTCTACTAGGTATGGTCATGTCTATTTGATTTCTCACTAGTCAAAAGCATTGTGTTGCTTCAAGACTTTTATAAACTTAGTTGAGAATCAATTAGACATAAGTATTAAAGCTTTAAGAACTGATAGAGGTCAGGAATATCTTTAAGATATATTTAAAGTTTTATGTGATGAAAGAGGGATTAAACATCAGTTGTCCATTTCCAGAAATTCACAGCAAAACAGTTTGTGAAAAGGAGAAATAGGACTCTCCTAAATATGGTTAGATCTATGATGGCAGAGGCAGATTTGCCAATCTTTTATCGAGGAGATAATTTATTGACTGCCATATATGTTCTAAACCGCATGCCCTTCAAATATGTTACATCTACACCTTGTGAGATGTGGACTGATCGACAATCTAATCTAAACCATTTACTACCTTGGGGTTGTACTGCTTACATCTATGATACCTTAATTTGGTAAATTGAGACCAAAAGATAAAAAGAGTATCCATGTGAGATATTCTGAAGTATCAAAAGGATAAAGACATACATAATATTGTATGCTTTGGATTGAGATCCAAATAAGGATTGTATGGAATTCGATGGTCAGTTAAACGTAACTGCCATATTCTGTCTAAAAAGACCAGAAGTAGTCCTTAAGTAAGTGGACTAAAGTTGGATGCTTCGGTGCATCGCAACCTTACACTTTTGTATAGTGTTATATATATACATTTTTAAATGTAAGACATGTGCTCATTTAAGGAAAGGAATGAACACCATAACACATGTTTTATACCATGTGTGCTTATATGACCAAGGGATGGGAAGTTAATATTATTGATCTCAACTTTCACTATTGTGAGACCCCTATCATATTTTGACCTTTAGAATCCTTAACTTATTCCTGAAGTATGGTTCAGTGTGCCTAGCTTAGTTAGTCTCCAAGAGACCATGGAATAATTTGGGCCTGGCGGATCTAGCTGAAAAAGCGAGCTAAATCTTGATGGATGGCATATAATAAGAGGGGAAGATAGCCTTTAGATCATATTCAATTGTTTTGTGGTTCTCCGGCTAGCCTATTATGGTCTCTATAAGTAGAGACATAATAGTGAACACGAAAATTATTTTATGAGATCATGAATTAAAACAGTGAATGTGAGAAGGCAATCTAGGGTTAGGCATACGTGAATAAGAGGATCTCATTTTTTCGAGACGCTATATATTCCTAACAGATGTATAGCACTAGTGCTCTCGATGTATGCTAGTGACACGGTTTATCTGCCTATATAACTGGAGAACTCGATTGAAAATCGTTCCGTCATGTGCGAGTGGGAGATGATGGAGTCTGGATACGCCCATGACTCTCGATATGAAGCCGAATCCATGTCAATATGAGAATTACACAAGTATGAAAAATGTTTCATATTAGGTCCTTTAATTAAGGATTTTTTTCCCTTAATTAAATGGATTAAATAAGGAAAGTTACATATTAATTTTTTAATTAAAAGTTGTAACTGCCCATTTAATTCCCATTAATTTTGTAACTTTCATTTTCTATTAATTACCTTAATTAATAGCCCTCCTAATTAAGAGCATAAGGCTCTCTATATAAAGTGTTAACGTAAAGATAAGAAAGGATAAGGATAAGGATAAGTTCTTATAACGAAATTGTGTTGGATTCTCCCCTCGCTTGTTTTCACTTCAAAAACTTTTAGACCGTGGTTTAGTTGCCGTTATCTCATTCGTAGATATCATCCAGACCAGTAACGCCAGAATGGATCCTTGTAAACACTTCCGTCAAAGTATCTGCGCTACAAGAGGTAGGTAGTATATAACCCAATTATGTTACCTCCATATATGCATATGGTATATTATTTTCTCTTCAATAAATTTTTTTAAAAAAATTATAACTAAAATTAGACTCATCAACATTCAACTCGACCCACAAATTCAATCTATATGTTGGCATTTTAATACTTTTTTTCATTGTTTTTCATATTTCATTTAATTAGAATTTATAACTATTTTTAAAAAAGCATATAACTAAAATTATGCCCGTCACTATTTGACTCGACCTGCAAATTCAATCTATATGACTCATTTTTTTTACTAAATTCAACCTAAATACCGTAGCAGTCCCTGCATGCGATGTTGATCTAAAAAAACTCCACTTTTCTAAATACTTTTCAAAATACTCCAATTTTTAAATTAAATTTTCAATAAACATTATATTTAAAATTGTCTCACTAAAACATCATAAAAACGTAAAACACCAAAAAATATATATATAACAAAACATAAAACACCATAAACACGTGAAAAAATTAAAAACATAAAAAAGTAAAAAATTGGTGGCAAGTTCAACAACGAGATTCGAACCCGTGCCATAAGCAAATTCAAGAATGTCATTATACCACTAAGACAAAAAGTAGTAGATAATAATTATTCAAAATATAAAAAAATGTGTTCTGTACAGTTTGAAAATCCAATTGTTTGCTGCAGTTTTAAACTACAATTGATATTAAAATCGCAATAAGCTGTTGAGATTTCAATATAAAAAAATTTGCTCGTTGTGGATTTCACACTCTGAAACCGCAAAAACGTATTGCAGTTTTAAAATCAACCTAAAATTTCAAATATTTTTCTAAATCCACCAATTTTTAAAAATATTTTTTTAAAAAAAATTAAATATAAAAATGTCTCATCATTCTGTTTCATATGACACAAAATAATTATTGAAGGATTTATATATACCAACATGCCACATGCATATATGGAGGTAACATAAACGGGTTATATGCTACCTACCTTTTGTAGCACAGATACTTTGGCAAAAGCGATTACAAGGATCCCTTCTGGCGTCACTGGTCTGGCTGATATCCACAAGCAGAATGACAGTAGCTCGTTCACAGTCTAAAAACCACTTGAAGAGCTAAAAATCGGCGAGAGGTGAAACCGACAGAAGTTCGGTATCTGGATGTTTGCCCCTACTTTTCTCAAAGGAGAAGTGCCTATTTATAGGCATTCATCTGCCAAAGGAGATGAATGCACCATGAATAGGCAATTAACTCCCATTAGGGGAGTTATCCCTTTTAATTACAATTTAAGGGAAAGTTATGGAGGAAGAGGAAAATCAAGGGACATAAACCTTTGATTTTCTCCAATTATGGAATTCTTCCATATTACTAGGATTCCCGGTCCGATACATATATATTCCGGGTCAACCCGAAAAGTTATGATCGCATCCCGACTCCAACAATTATATTGTTAATAGCCTTGGAAATTAGATAATATGGTGATAGTTGATGGTTAATACACAATCATTTTTTTTTTTTTGACTAACCTCTTTTGGGAGTAAATTTCTTTAAGGTACATATTTGTTTTTAATATTAGTAAAACGGTCAATTTTACTTTTAATATTTCAATTGGTATAATATTATCTTTTATATTTTAAAATTAAGAGAATTTTACTTCACTTTTTATATTATTTGAATATGTAAAACTCGTACAAATAGACACATTATACAAAAGAGATAAAATTATTCTGATTTTAAAATATAAAAAATAAAATTACACTTTTAATTCAATATTGTGGCAAAATTTTACCTTAAGCCAATTTTGTTTGCAAGTGTAAGAATATCTTCGTGCATGAATTGCTTAGTTTCCTGAAAAAAAAGATGAACGCAGAAATGATGATGAAACCTAGAAACAATTTTTTCTAAAAATGCTATATACGGGAGAGAACAAGAAGATTGTTGAGAGATATATAAATCAAGCCAATGGAGAATAATGGGTGAATATACCTTTTATATTTCATTTGGAAAATCCCATATTTAAATGGCTACAAGCATCATTTGCCCTCTAAAATTGTATAAAAGAGTTATTCCGGCACCTAAATTTTACTAAAGTCACATTTGACACTTGAACTTTTATTTTATTCAACTCTTTTAACACCTCCATTTGAGCATGCAGCGCGTGAATGCGAAAAATTAATAGGCTAAAAGTATCATTTGCTACCTGAACTTGTAAAAAAAAAGTTGTTTTAGTACCTAAAATTTATTTAAGCAACATCTAACACCTGAAATTTTATTATATTCAATTTTTTAAATACCTCTAATAACTCAAATATTGAATAAAATAGCGCGTGTAAAATACGTAATGTGTAAAACGTTGATCAAAGTTTATTGCGAAAAATTAATATAATATTAATATTATATTATTATTTGTAACGGTAAAAAATTCAATTTATTTAAATTCCTAATCCATTCTTCTTCTTCTTCTTCTTCTTCTTTTGTAAAATTCGCAATTTAAGCAAATATCCTTATTCTTCTTTGTAAAATTCTCGATCTTCACAAATATCGTTCGAATTTTATAGAAAAAAGAAGAAGAAGAATGATATTTGCTTGAACTATGAATTTTACAGAATAAGAAGAAGAAAAATGAGAAAACAAAAAGAATAACGGATTAGAGATTTAAAGAAATTAATTGTTTTACCATTATATATATAAATATAATATCAATATTATATTAATTTTTTGCAATAGACTTTGATTCACGCTGTACACATTGCATGTTTTACACGTGTTATCTTAATTAGCATTTGAATTGCCGGAAGTATTTAAAAAATTGAAGATAATAAGATTTCATGTATTAAATGTGGTTTAAATAAAATTTAGGTACCGGAACAACTTTTTTTACAAGTTCATGACCCTTTTAATACTTTTAAATAAGTGCAAATAGAGGTGTTAAAAGAGTTGAAGAAAATAAAAGTTCAAGTGTCAAATGTAATTTCAGTAAAGTTTAAGTACTAGAATGACTATTTTATACAAGTTCAAGAGGTAAATGATACTTTTAGCCTATTTAAATTATTTCAGTATAGTCTTGGATTCAGACTTGGGATTAGTTATAGAAGATTGTATTAGTCTTTGTAGTTCAATAACAAATATTTGTTTTGTTTTTGCTAAAAGATCAGCGAATTCGATAGCTCATAAATTAGCTAGAGAATCGAATTCTTGGTCTGATCTTCATATTTGGGAGGATAGTCCTCCAGATTTCTTGTTTCCTGTGTTGTTTGCTGTTTCGTATTAATGCAACCTTTCTTTTCTTAAAAAAAAAAAATCATTTCCCAGTAATTGTGAATTTTTTTTTTATAATATATATTTAATCAATTAGAAAAGTAGAAATTCTTATATAGCAAGACATCATTGGACATATAATGAAATCATACGAACAAGAATGAGTCAACAAAAAATCTAATGATTATTGGTCTTGTGTCATAAAATGCGATATAGTTCAACGGATAGACAAATTAAATTAAATTCAATCATCCTTTTCAAAATCTCGGCGCTTATACAACTTAGAACAGCACAGAAAATAACCAAAGTTGAGCAGTCCTAGCACTACTAGCACCCAATAGATATTATCTAATCTTCCCTTATTGATATCATCTGGCAACCAATCTGTAACTCTTCGAATTACATCAATCAAAGCAGTGCTTAAGCAGAAAGAAATCCCCATAATCAAAGATACTAGAGCAGGGCTGTGCATTGAGACTGGCATTTCTTGGTGATAAATACCAACATGTCCTGGCATATGAAATGCTTCACCCATCGCAACCAATACTAACTGCACAAATAGCCATTTGGACGCCAACATAGGCACAATAGGACCGCCTTTTTCGTGGGCGATTTCGAGCCTTTTTGACTCCACCAAAGCTGCTATAGCCATGCTCATCACAATCAACACATGGCCTACTCCAATTCTTTGGAATGGTGATAGTGATTTACGCATTAGTTTACGCAGTAAAGGCTGGAAAACAACCTCGATTAAGATGAGAAAAATGAATGAACTTATTAGTGCCACGACTAAAACAGATGAAGCAGGGATTTTGAAATGTTTGCCTAAGTGACGGTCCATTGATAGAGCTTGCAACACTACTAAGCTTATTTGTGTTGTTGCTGGTATACCTAAAATTATATTGCTTGACAATATCGGTATAACGCTGATCACTTTCTTGAAATCTTCTACTTCTTGTACTGTGCATAGTCTCCATGATTTGCCAATTGATCCATCTGGCTTTTTGTCTCCTTTAGTTTCCATTGCTGCTCGGTTGAAGAATCTGTTGATAAAATGTAAGAATTCTTGACAAATAATTAATTAATTCTTTTTATAATAAATCAATATTGAAATTATCCTTTTTATTACAATTATTTATTCATTTCGTGCATATAAAATTGCTAAATAGAGGTGTTTAAATATAGCAATATGAATTTTAGATTAATTTAAAAACAAATACACAGGAAATGGCAAAAATGTGCAAGTAAAATAGGTAATGTACTAAAAATAAAAATAAAAAATAATGTAAGTGGAAGAAAATTGAGATATCAGAGAGTTCAAACCTGAAGCTGTTTGTTAATGGAAGAGATGATTCCTTAGGCTTTGAATCATTGTCAAAATAATAGTTTTCAATCCTGGAAGATAAAGGGGTGTTTTTCTTCTTCACCGCCGCGACAACTACACGAGCTAAGGCTGTGAAAGGGCTTCCTTGCGGCTTATCACGGCGGTAGAAATAATTTCCGAGCAAAAAAATGAGTAGACCAATAAAATTAGCAGCAACACAAACCCCAAACCCTAATCCCCAACTCACATTATCTTGTATATGCACAATCACTGAGTAACTAATCACGGAAGATAAGAAGACTGGGATGAAAAACCATGCGAAAAAATTTTCTCTGTCTTCTTTTCTATCAAATTGATTTGCTCCCATTGTTGCTAAAGTTAATTTTGATCCTCCACATCCAACACAAGCCAGAGCTAAGCCTCCATAGAGGATTGCATATTGGAACTTTGATGGTGTTGGGCATAAATTGTTTGGTCCTATTTCACATGGTCTAGGCCTTAAGGATTCAACTACTGCTGTTAAGGCCAACACCACCATCCCCTGCATATTTGAATCAGTCAAATGAAAATTTTCAAGGACTTAAATACGCTTATCGCTAAAAAAAATCTCCTCAAATTTCAATTTGTGGCACAAAAATCATTCAGCGTATTGAATAAATTAAATTGAAATTGATTGATTTTTGTGTGATAGAAACGATAAAGAGGTAGCAGAGGGAGAATATTGTTACCAGTAAGGAGAAACAAGAAGAAATGATAATAACAGAGAAATTGCCCAAGAAAGAGTCAGCAACAATGGCACCAAGAAAAGGAATTATATGAGTTACACCGTTAAAAAGACCGGAAATCAGAGCAGCATCAATGCTTTTCACATTAAATTCTTCGATCAGATACACAGTCAGATTAGCTTGCCATCCTCCACCCACAAGTGCCAAGCAAGTTATTGTCCCTGTTTCAAAAAGAAATTAATAATTAATAAGTCCAAATTATTTAAATTTGGGAAAGAAATTAATTAAATTAAAGGGTTACCTAGTATAAAAGGGAAGGTGATCCAGTTGCCTTTTGCCTTGGAAATAGAGCTTGAGACTTTGGCTTCTGGGTGACCAGATATTGAATTATCCATGCTTTGGTACTTGATAGCTGAAACTTTACTGATTGAGGGGCTCTTAAATACTGTTACTCTAAATATAAAAAGATGGTGGGGGAGTTGGCACATTGCCCATTTGCTCATTTTTAAATTTAAAGTCAATTTAGAAATGATTTTTATGTCCATACCTCCATTGTTTTAAATTCATTCCCAATCCCACATGATAATGGGATATTTTTATTTAACAATATTTGTAGTTTTTCACTTATGTATTTATATATTTTCATAAAGTTTTAAAGTTAATTCAAAATTGTATAGATCACTTTTTAATCCAAATGATAGTTGTTGTTACTATTATTGTAACAATAAAATAATAACTTTGTTAAAAAATAAAATAATAACAACAGTTGTGACAATAATGTCACTCAAAAATTGGAATAATAATAATCATAACAACTGTAAATTATTACCATTATTGGTGTTGTTACTATAATTGTTGTTTTTTTTCTTCAAAAGAAAAAATAATAATTGTAATAACAATAATAAAAATAACAATAATTTTTGGCTCCATACCGTAATTCATCGTTATTCTGCTGCTCACTACTCATCCGTAATTTTATATTAATTATCGTTACTGCTCAATCGCGCTCTAACTATTTTTCTTGTATCAAATTATTGCATCTTAAATTTAGAAGAGATGTGTTTCCCTTTTTTCTTTAATAAAATTTTCTATCTTTTATTATTTTAAAATTTAGTTTAATTTATTTTTTCTTTTATCAATTAAGAGGTGAAGGATTTATATATACCAACATGCCACATGCATATATGGAGATAATATAAACGGGTTATATGCTACCTACCTCTTATAGCGCAGATATTTTGGCTGAAGCGATTACAAGAATCCCTTCTGGCGTCACTGGTCTGGCTGATATCCACAAGCGGGATGACAACAACTTTTTCACAGTCTAAAAACCACTTGGAGTACAAAAATCAGCGAGGGGTGAAACCGACAGAGTTTCGGTATCTAGATAATTTTTCTCCCCATTTTCTCAAAGGAAAATGGCCTATTTATAGGCATTCATCTCCCAAAGGAGATGAATGCACCATGAATAGGCAATTAACTCCCATTAGGGGAGTTATCCCTTTTAATTACAATTTAAGGGAAAGTTATGGAGGAAGAGGAAAATCAAGGGACATAAACCTTTGATTTTCTCCAATTATGGAACTCTTTCCATTATAGTAGGATTCCCGGACTGATAAATATATTCTGGATCCACCCGAAAAGTCATGGGCGCATCCCGACTCCAACATCTCCCACTCGCACATGACTGAACGATTTTCAGTCGAGTTCTCCAGTTATATAGGCAGATAGACCGTGTGACCAGCATATATCGAGAGCACTAGTGCTATACACTTGTTAGGGATATATAGCGTCTCGAAAAGACGAGATCCCTCTTATACACGTATGCCAAAACCCTAGATTGCCTTCTCACATTCATTGTTTTAACTCATGATCTCATAAAACAATTTTCGTGTTCACTATTATGTCTCTACTCATAGAAACCACAATAGGCATGCCGGTAAACCACGAAACAATTGAATGTGATCAAAAGGCTATCTTCCCCTCTTACTATATGCCATCCATCAAGATTCAGCTCACTTTTCTAGCTAGGTCCGCCAGGCCGAAATTATTCCATGGCTTCTTGAAAACTAACTAAGCTAGCCACACTGAATCATACTTCAGGGATAAGTTAAGGGTTATAAGGATCGAAATATGGTAGGGTCTTACAATAGAAAAAGTTGAGATCAATAATATTGGCTTCACATCCCTTGGTCACATAAGTAGACATGGTATAAAACATGTGTTATGGTGTTCATTCCTTCCCTTAAAGGAGCGCATGTCTTATATTTAAATAATATGAATATCAAACACCATACAGAAGTATAAGGTTGCGATGTACCGAAACACCCAACTTTAGTCCACTTACTTAAGGACTACTTCTGGCTTTTTAGACAGAACATGATAGTTACATATAACTTACCATCAGATTTCTTGCAATACTTATTTGGATCTCAATTCAAAGCATACAACTTTATGTATGTCTTTATCTCGCACCTTAACAAGATAAATCTTGTAAATTCTGCAAGACGGTACTTTTATTTTGAACAGGCTCTAGAGCAATCTCATATGTTCAAAATTCACCTCATCTTAGTCTTTGCCAACTCATTGACAAAACTAAGGTAAACATCCTTGTGAGTAGGCTACTTTTCTGTCTGACATGCTCAATGGCAAATAAATAACAGTAAATATTTACACATAAATATTCACACTCATGTATTGCCAATAATGAACTTTAGTTATTATTCGCAAATAATAACGTTGAGGGATTGTATAAAATATAACAGTATCAATCAAATTCTACGCAAACCTCAAGATCTAATGTGTTCCTCAAAACACATCTCTTATTACAGGTTTACTCAACGGATCTGCATGCGTGGAAACGTATTGTAAGTTTACTTCTCCTCGTGTAATAATACTTCTCATGTATTAATACTTAATGTCGATGTGCTTAGCTTTGCTATAAGCTATCAATGACTAATTGTCACTGTAGACTGCCACTGGTACCTCTGAGGCAGTTACTTTTAAATGGCTCACAAATCATTTTAGCCAAATTGTCTCTTGTACTACAGCTGAGAAAGCGACAAATTCATCTTCCATTGTTGATAGGGCTATACAGGTTTGTTTCTTGCTACTCCATGAGATAGCACCCTTGCCAAGCAAGAGTAAAAAACCTAAAGTGGATTTGTTCTAATCCATATCTCCTGCCCAAACAACATCTCTGCATTCTCTTAATTGCAGACCATTGCCTCAAAAATAGAGAGAATAATCAGCTGTACTTTTGAGATATTTAAGTATCCTTTCAACTGCTTTCCAATGTGCTTCGCCTAGGTTAAATTGATATCTACTTACTATGCCCACTGCATAGTATATATCGTATCTTGTATGCAATATTGCATGCATAAGATTACCCACAGCACTGACATATGGAACATTCCTCATATGTTCCATCTCCTTCGGCATCTTAGGACATATCTCTTTGCTGAGAAACTGATTCTTAGCAACAGGGGTTTCAATGGGCTTAACAACCTTCTCGAATGATCTCTTGAAATCTTAACTTCAAGAATGTAATATGCTAGACCCATATCAAAGTTTGGACAATAACCATTCTTTGATTATATTTACGTACCTTTTGTCATTTTCAGCTATTAGTATGTCTCGAACATGATTTGATTTCATGAATGCCATTTATTCTTCCATTGCTTTAATCCAATTTCCTTAGATGGGCATGGAAGAGCCTCTCGAATATTTTTTTCTTTTTTTTTTAGACTTTTCCTCATCTTGTGGGGCAACTAAAAGGACTCTGTTCGAGCTTTAGATCTCAAATCGTCGGCGCAAAACTCTTTTCCTTTTAGATTTTTGCAATTGTAAATCTTGATAAACATGTCTCATATATTCGTCATAATTCAAAATGCTCCCACTAGAACCATGTTCCCTTACTCCCACTGGAGTTAGGAATACCATATTCTTTCCTCCCACTGGAGTGAAGAATACTCCCACTTGAATCAGGGTCTCAAACATCCGGATCATTTGGAGGATGAAGGCCTTGACCTTTTCCTCTAATTTGCTCCTACTCGGATGGAGTGATCCTGATATTCTTTTCCTGAGATTAATATAAAGTGAAATCTTAATTCACTTTGCCCAACTTTGAAAATGTATTCTTTAAGAATATGATGACTCGTTATCTGAATTCTGTCACAGTGTCATTTTCTTGCTCACCCATGAAAATGTATCCTTTTGATACTTCAGAATATCTCACATAGATACTCTTTATATCTCTTGGTTACAATTAACCAATTTTACATGAGGTATCATGGATGTAAGCAGTATAACCCTAAGGTCATAAATGGCTTAGGTCAGCTTGTCGACTAGTTCACAACTCATAAGTTATAGATGTGACGGAGATAGAAGGCACATAATTTTAAAAACATATGTGGCAGTCATTAAATTATCTCCCCGATAGGAGATTGACAAATCTGCCTCTGCCATCATAGATCTAACCATATATAAGAGAGTCTTATTTCTCTTTTTCTCAACACCGTTTTGTTGTGAATTTCTATAATGAACAACTAATGTTCAATTCCTTTTTCATCACATAAAACTTTAGATTCATATGAAAGATTTTCTTGACCTCGGTCAATTCTCAAAGCTTTAATTCTTATATCTAATTGATTATCAACTAAGTTCATAAAAGTCTTGAAGCAACACAATACTTCTGGCTAGTGAGCAATCAAATTGAAATGACCATACCTAGTATAGTCATCTATAAAAGGTGATGAAATAGTAGGCCCTATGCCTTGCCCTCACATTCATTTGATCACATTCATCAGAATGAACTAACTGCAATAGAAATTTGGCTCTAGTTCCTTTATCAAATGATTTTCTAATTATTTTCCTTTTTTAGGCAATTCATGCATATAAGCAATTCAACCTCATTTGAATTGTCTGTTAAACCTACATGGCTAACCGACTCCTTCGGTCTAACCTGATTTGGTTTAATTCTAGAATGCTATATTTTCACATTGTTCTCATAACTATGTAAAGAGGAAGTAATTAAAGAAAAAAACTTATTTTCTTCAAATAGTCACGGTGCACATCCATAACAATGAAATCATTCAGTATTTAACCAGAACCATCATAATCATCATTTAAGTATAAGCATATACTGTTATCCTCAAAACATAAATTGAAAACAAATTTCAATTAAGTAAGAACAGAAACAGAACTCTTAACAAAGGTATCTTGATCCCTTATTATATGATCATTTGCTCTTGAATCCATCACTCACAAAGAATGAAATTCTGAGCTGGATATACAAATTTCACTCACTCTTGAGTCAAAATATTGTATCTGTTTGGGCACAGAGCAACCTCTCGCATAGTGACCTTTCCGTTGGCAATTAAAAAATTTCACTCTTGAAACGTTTACCGTCCTTCTGCCTTTGGACCTCTTAAAATTCTGTTCTTTATTTGCTTTATAGGGCTATTGAGCCTTTTTCCTTATCCTACTTTTGAAGCTTCTTATCGTATTCTAGTTAGAACTCATTTCACCAGAATAATACTGTGCCATATGCACAATGACATTGACCTTAATCAGTGCCAAATAATCCTATCCAAGCTTCAAATGACAAGCGACATCCTCAAATGTTTCAATGCTTGTCCATTTGAGTTAGTTGCATCTTTATATACTCCTACCTTTTGGGTAAGGAACGGATAACAGCTAGAACCTGTTGCTCATCAGTCAACTTATGACCAATCTCACTAAGCTTACTAATAATTTTCATCTCTCATAGATGTTTTCGCATCGAACAATCGGACTTATTCTGATAAGTATCACATTTGATCACTAATGATCAAAAAACTTAGTTAGAAATACACCTCTGAACTTTTCTAGCAAAGTGATTCACTGATTCATTGCATTTTGATACTTGCTAAACTACTTAGTGATATCATCTATTGCACTTAGCAAGATGACACGAGCAGTGAAATTCTTCTTTTTCTATGCCACATAGGCATTACGGTCTCGCCTATACTGTGATGTAGCGCCATTCTTAGGTTCAGTCATAACTGAACTTAAGGGTCCAAGAGCCTCTTGCTCTTCAAGTACACACTGGATTTTCATACTCCAGATTTCACAATCGTCACCATTCATCTTAATATCTTTATTAAGTTTTTGCAACAATTGCATTGAAAGCAGTATTAATTAAGATCCTCTTAATCTCAAATGGAACAAAAAAGCACAATTTTAAAGGATATAAGGCAATATATGCTATTTACTATGCATCTGAAATAATAACCTAGTAAAGTTTTCTATTATGCTTCAATTCGAAAAGGCTACTAATAGTATCCAATTACCCTCTTAGTCCTAATATCCAACCTTACAAGTCAAAATTTCATGCATAGTAAATCTGAATTATTGAATTATTAAGTTCTCAAACTTAAGAGGGGAATATTATTGGTTTAAATTTATTAAGCCTCTACTTAATAAACATGCAATCATTTTACTCATAAAATAATACAAGGCAATTAACAGTTAAATAAATACATTTATTATAAAGTTAAATGCTATCATAATAATTAAACACATTCATTCAACCAATAGATAAAATCCAATAATCCAAAATATGACACTCATGTCAAATAATAATAGGAAACATAAATTCCATTTAATAAAATTAAACGCTAACTAAAATTGACGCTTATGTCAACTAATCTAGAAGTGTAGATTTTTGCAAAATCTTTCTTGAGACAGGGACTGATTCTTTGACCATTTTCATCAATTCATCAGGTAACTCATAAGTTCGTTGATGAAGCCATAGATGATGCACATTACATCCACTTCTCAATTTCATCACAGATGTAGTGTTGCTCCTCAACACTCCTCTTTTGGCAACTCTAGCCAAAAAGTGGATGATAGATTTTTTATAAATTCTATCTCCAATGTACCATGTAGTTTCCAATAACTTCCTGAGTTCTGAATGATATACAAATGAGTCAGCCAACGCTTTGATCAGGACTCTATCATCCTTTCCCATACATAAACCACCTAACCAAATGTACTCCTGCATTTGTTCATGCATAAACATTATGTGATGTACTATTGCATCAATGTCATCAGCTTGGATCTTCCTTCGCATTCTTATATTGCTTACTAAATGCACTTTTGAATTTCTTAAAGCAATCCCAAATGGAGTGCGAGGAACCACAGTAGTCCTTATCATCACCATTTCTGTAACACATCACAGAAACAAAATGTAGTTAATATACTCATGTATAAATATATATGATTGAAACTCATTTCAACCAACAATAAGGACAGATCCATAAAAATTTTCAAAAATATTTTTTAAAATAAAAAAGGCAGAAAACACATTTTCCATAATTTTTATAATATTTTTAATAATTTAAAAATAAGAATTTATTTTCTGGTCATCAAAAAATTTTGAAAAAATGACCAAAAAATCAGAAAAATTTTGAAAAATGGTTTCGCAAAAAAACAGAGCTAATTTGGTGGTCGGAGGAGGCCGCACGTGCTCACACGCGCCGCCAGGGGGAGGAGTGACGCGCTCATGCGCCTCACGCGCACCACGCGCGCCTCCCATCTGCCCTGCCACGTGGCACAACCCTACGGTGCCACGTGTCAGAACGTGGTTGGTCCACCTGTCTGCCACGTGGCAGAAGGTGGACATGTCATCGCCACATGGCACGACAGCTATCCGCCACGTGGCAATCACCCATTGGTCCACTTGGCGGCAGTGACATGTCACTGTGCTGACATAGCACGATCCCATTCGTCCACGTGTCACCCCGGAGTGGTCCACGTAGCGCCTACGTGGCACCTGGTGGACCCTTTCTGCCACGTGGCGTGACCTGGTCAGCCACATTGCCGAATCCCATTGGGCCACGTGTCCACAGTGACACATCACTGTGGACCCGTGTTGCGCGCGTGTGGGCCACCGCCCACGCGCACACGTCCTTCGTCTGGCGGCGCGTGCAAGCCACGCGCCGCCTTCCCTCTGGATTCTGGTCTCCGGACTTTTTCCGGTGGGGGGTTTTTGGGGGCTGTGATCTCAATGGTATGGTCAAAAATTACAAATCTCAATTTTAAGTCTAGCGTTTTGAATACCCATATTCATCCCCTCAATTTACGGTATACATACACGTATTTTTAGACCCGAAAAATATATATAAATATATATTTTAACACGAAATAAATATATATTGGGTTCATGCATCCTAGATCTACCAATTTTACACATAAAATTTTAGATCCAATTTTAGCCACATGCCAAGACGCCAAAATTATTGGCTCTGATACCAATGAAGGATTTATATATACCAACATGCCACATGCATATATGGAGGTAACATAAATGGGTTATATGCTACCTACCTCTTGTAGCGCAGATACTTTGGCGGAAGCGATTACAAGGATCTCTTCTGGCGTCACTGGTCTGGCTGATATCCACAAGCGGAATGACAGCAACTCTTTCACAGTCTAAAAACCACTTGGAGTACAAAAACCAACGAGAGGTGAAACCGACAAAGTTTCGGTATCTAGAGAATTTTTCTCCCCATTTCCTCAAAGGAAAAGGGCCTATTTATAGGCATTCATCTCCAAAGGAGATGAATGCACCATGAATAGGCAATTAACTCCCATTAGGGGAGTTATCCCTTTTAATTACAATTTAAGGGAAAGTTATGGAGGAAGAGGAAAATCAAGGGACAAAAACCTTTGATTTTCTCCAATTATGGAACTCTTTCCATTATAGCAGGATTCCAGGACTGATAAATATATTCCGGTTCCACCCGAGAAGTCATGGGCGCATCCCGACTCTAACAAGAGGAATATACAGCACACAAGTATAAACAAAAAAAATAAAGGATTTTTATATGAATAAATATATAAAAGGATATAAAACGATGTAAGTTTATTAATAATTTAAAAATTATTTAGTGCTATATCAATTAATCTTTTGCTAGACCAATTTGTTTTTTTAAACCAATGGTAATTTGTTTTTCTTGAAAGATCCGACGATCCAAGAATCGCGGTCTACTCAATAAAATGCATTTTTTTTTTTCTATTATAAGTTCTATGTATTGATAATTTTTTGAGTAGTGACTTGAACATGAGAAGGAATATTTTATTAATATTCTGACACATACAGATACAGCTATATATCAGTATATATACTACTGAGATTTATAGTAGAATGGAGCTGCAAATTAGGAGAATAGAGGATGTACTACATAGAATTTTCCGTCTAATTTCTACTTAACGAAAAACCTATCCACCTCAACATGCTTTGTTAGGTGATATTGAACAGAATTATGAACAATATCACATGCAATTTTATTGTCAGAATACAGTTGAATTGCTTGGTTAGGTGTGTAATACTAATACAAATCAATTCTAAGGATAATGCTTCATAGAGTCCAAGTGCTATACCTCTAAATACAACTTCAACACTTGAGCCGGTGACAGCATTTTGGTTTTTACTTTTCCATGTAACCAGATTACCACCAACCCATCATCAATTGCTTACCCAATCAGTATATGCATAAACATCTATGTCTTGATGGTTTGCATTTTCAGTCGACATTAATATTCCTTTTCCAGGAGTAGACTTCAAATATAGCAATATGCACATGACAGTATTCATATGTTGTTCACTAGGATTGTGCATAAATTGGCTAACAACATTCACTGCATAAACAAGACCTGATCTTGTGTGTGCTGAGTACATCAGCCTTCCTAACAAAGCCTTTGATATCGTCCTTTATCAACTGGTATTTGGTCTGCTTCAATACATAACTTTAAGCTTTCCTCTATTGGTGAGCTAGTTGGTTCGCATGCTCACGTACCTTTCTCCAACAATAAATCTAATGCATGCTTCCTTTGAGAAAACAAAATTCTTTTCTTGGATCTAGAAACTTCGATCCGAGAAAATATTTCAAGAAACCAAGATCTTTAATTTCAAATTCTCTATGACAAATATTCTTGCAATGCAGAAAAAGCAGAATAAAAATACTGTCTAATTTTGTATGTGGATGACATGATGGTTATGGAAAATGATCCAGATACTATTAATCATGCTCCGTCTAGCGATGTAATTGATATTCTTGCGTTGGATGCCCAATCAGATTGTCCTAGTCTTGCAAAATGACCAAGTACATTATTCTAAGCTTGGTCTGGTTTTAGATGATGGCCGTGCTTTTCAAAATATTTTTTTAAATTGGATTAGGAGAAGCGAATATGTAGAAGCTGATGTTCTTGCTAGACCTTCAATTTCTTATGGTAGTTCCCGTTAATGGAGTGCTATTCCATTGTATTTCTCATTTGTTTTAATAAAATTTGAAAAAAACTGCCCAATTCTGAAAATATTGTTTAAATTTAATTAATACATTTTAATAAAATAAATGTGAGTAGAAAAGTACGTAATAAATTTACAAATATTCTTTTCATAAAATTAAAAAATAAAGTAAAAAGCTTATATTTTATAATGATCAACTAACACAGTTATTTAAAAAAAACAAATTGACAAATTAGTACCTTAAAGATATTAACGCTAAAAAAAAACTCCAGGACAAATCAGAACCCCAAATAAACGTCGGGACAAATTAGCAACTTTTTTTAAAAAAAAAATGACTTTGTAATATTAAATTCAATCGATTATCTATTGCACATTATAAGCAGAAGTTACATTGAGATTAAATTCCAATACAAAAACTCACAAATTAACACCAACACAAGAGGAGATTTTCCAAAAGAAATGAAAAAAAAAAAAAAAAAAAAAGCCTCAGTCAGATGAAGGTTGTAAATTTTCCAAAGATTGGAAGGTGACTGAGCTCATATAGCTAGATTACAGGTAGTGTACAACTGATGGGTGCAAAATCAAATCAGCAAACCCACCAATACAGCAGACTATCATGAGATTCAATTGTCTTGTTCTGCGATTGTTGTTCAGGTTATGATTGTCATCTTTCATCCAGAGTAGTCATTGCTGTAGAACAATACTCAACTGATAGGCATATGAAATAATAAATGAATAAAAATACTGGGTCCTGGAGCTAATTTTTGGTTACCCGAATCATGCAAACTCGGGATTGAGTGCTATGGCCTCCCTGTAGATCATTTCCTTCATCTGCTCTTCTCCCAAAGGCTGTTGCTCAAAATCAAAGGAAAATGGCTCTTGGCAGACTGGTTCATCGGCTTCGTCATGTAACCTTGCCAGATATGGGTGCTCTAATGCTCTGTCAACTGCCACAGCAAAATATTCATGTTTAGATAGAAGTGAACTAGTTGGATTTATATTATTAAATTGGTACAACCATCCATGATTATCAAGTGCAAAGCAATCCTCGGACAGTTGAGAATACATCAAAGTGAAGACATAAGAATCGAACTTCCAAAAGATTTTCTAGGCATGAGAAGACTTAAATTGCACATTATGTTTTGTCAGTGGTTCATGGTTGTTAGCACTTAATGTTTCACACGCCTGCATGTGTTTACCCATATATTCTACTATCAACTTACTGAAATCTTGTGTTTAGAAAAGATAAAAAGAATATGGGATATGCACTTACCAGTAATTCTTTTTGTGGGATCGAATGTTAACATTTTATCAATAAGATCAACGGCTAGTGGATTAACATGTGGGAAAACTTGAGCTAACGGCTGACGAGGATGTGGACTGAGTTGCCGGATGTATCTTCTAGCGTCCTCATTCTTGACAAACCCAAGTTCTGATTCAGTTGGTGTGCCCAGAAGCTAGAAGAAAAGAGGAAAAAAAATAAAAGCATAAGTATTTTTTCGAAAAATACATTCCTCTGGGCAAAACTAGCAATGGGTACTGATTTCTATTAAAACACCTATGATGGTAAGAATTTATGTTGAGCCTAGACTGCTTAAAGCAGAAACAAATCCAACTGATGGCCGCTCTCATTTCCATGACACAGCATATACCGAATTAATTAAAAGCTCAGTTGTTTCGTATTAGATCTTTTTTATAAGGTTATAGTGCATTTCTTTTTTAATATGCAGTTTATAGTGTTCATATTAAGCACTCAACTGTTCTTAAATTTGAATCCTAAACAGAAAGATACCTAAATACAAATCTGAATCACTCAATTAGAAGTTGAATTGCAAGATTCATTTGCTTAAACTTCAACATACCTCTGTCAATAACCGCATCTGATGTACGTGATCCTTTCCTGGAAATAAAGGCTTTCTGTTCATAAGCTCCATAAAGATGCAACCCACAGACCACACATCTATTGCAGCAGTGTAATCTGAAGAGTTAAGCAAAAGCTCAGGTGCCCGATACCATCTAGTAACAACATATTCTGTCATAAACTCGTTCTCAGAAGTTGGCCGAGCCAGACCAAAGTCACAGATCTTCAAGTCGCAATTTGCATTTAACAACAAATTACTGGGTTTCAAATCTCTGTGGATAGCATTAGCAGAGTGTATGTACTTCAGTCCTCGAAGAAGCTGATACAAAAAGTACTGCATAGTGTACAAGAGAAGAACAGATCAATAAGCTGTAGAGCTATTAGAATGCTCAAGAACTCAACTAAAAGTATAATACCTGACAATGCTCCTCCGATAAACTTTGGTTGGAGCGAATGATCTGATGAAGATCAGTGTCCATTAGCTCAGTAGCAATGTACACATCAGTAAATTCTCTTCGTAAAGGTGGAGGAATCACATCTCTGATAGCTACAACCTGTTTCCCATGCGAAGCACTCATATTAGTTCTCTTACTAACTTGAAAATCAAGACCTTGACCAAAACATATAAAGTTAGTCATTTCAGATTCAAGGAAACAATGGATCATAAGCACAAAATCATTCTTTTAGCTATCCAACAAGAGTATAATTCAACATTTAGGACTATAAATCAATCTTCTAATTAACATGCAGGGTAATTTATACTTTGACGTTCACATTATTGCAGTGGTGGACCTACCTTCAATTTTTCTCGTCCGAAAATATCCACTGATTTTTAAAGAAAAAAACTGAAATATTTAGTATGTACATATATAGTACTTGCCCCAAATTTAAGAACCTTTTAAGTCACTGGCCCCTCCATAACTAAACTTGCATATGCCCCTTTATTATTTGGAAACTTAACTCTTACAAACAAACTACTATTAGCAATAATTGGCACGTACATATTTAAGAAGTATTTAAAAAGTAAGAACAGAGTTACTATATAAAGGAAATTTCGGGGCAATGGAAATAACAGCAGCTGAAATCCGTTGAACAGACTAATTTGAATCTGAAGACTTCTAGTTAAAGAGAATTGTGTCATTCCATCACATCTGTGATGGGGTTAATGCTAATTTTTTTATGACAAATTTTATTATAATTTTAGATCTTATACTAGTATTAAATTTCTATGTAATGAATAAAAATTTAATATAAGATTCCTTCAGCTTAAATTCTCACAACTCCAATTAGCAATCATAAGAATCGAAGTCATCGAAATGATTATCAGACCATGTGCTCAAGCATCAACAAATTACGATTTTGAAGAAGAGGAAAGAAAGATAGAGAGAGAAAACGACAACAATGAAAGTCAAAATGAGACTTCGTCCACTCCTGGGACTTATAAGCAATTCGGATCATCATTAAAAAAACAAAAAATGAAACGGAACATGAACAGAGAAATTCAAAGAGCAACCGATGAAGATAAACAAAAAGCGATTCTATCGATATGAAATCTGTAATCAGTATCAATAAAGGAGAAAAGAAAACGAATCAATATATATACATAAAGAAGAAAGAAAATATATATACTAACGTTTTCATGATCTAAATGGCGAAGCAATTTAATCTCCCGAAGCGTACGTTTCGCATCCATGTGATTATCAAAAGCGTTCGCTATCTTCTTTATCGCTACCATCTCGTTCGTCTCCGAATTCAACACCGAGCTTCAAAACACACATCAAATCTCTCAACATAATTAATCAAAAAAATAAAAATAATTCTAATTCAACATTCAAACAGATAATAAACATACACAACAGTACTTCAAATTCCATACCAGACGATACCGTAAGCACCGCGACCGATCGGCATAATCGGAGGCCGATATTTCGACGTTACTTCGAATTGATTGCCGAAAATGTTATATTGAATAAATTGACCTCCGTTAGTTGGAATCGCCGGAAAGTCTCCGTACTGACCACCGTCAGCCATTTCCTCTACTTCTATATAAATATATTATGTATTAAATATCTTTGCGTGTGATTTTTACTCTGCAAATTGGAAAGAGGAAGCGATTTATATAAACACGAAAATGAAGAAGAAGACTCAGATTTTGACTTCGATCAAATTGCTATTTTTTGTTGATTAAAATAAAAATAAAAAAAAATAAAAATTGAAGCAGTGACTTTGGGAAGTGCTGATAAATAATTTAAAGTTCTTCCCACCAGATGCGAGGAAGGAGAAAGGAAAACGCGCGAGAAAGAATTAGAATACTACAACGCGTTATATCAGAGAATGGACGGTTCAGATTGTAGCCGCCTCTAATCGATGGTCGATGTTTGTTCAATTTTTTTCAACGGTTCTCTCTGGCTATTTCTTTTTTTAAAGTTTTTTAACCGCTTTTGCTTGTTTTGTACTGTAGATTTTAAATTTGTTTTCTTTTACTGGCTTTTTTTTTTATTTTTGTATTTTTTTCAATTTTAATTGACATCTCATAGAAGAAAAATTCTTCTCTAAATAAAGATAATTATTGAGACTTGATTGGACCAAATGTTGGTCAAAACATGGACAAATAATTCAGATTTAAAATGGATAAATAATTAATTTTGGTCCAAATTGTATTTACAATTGATTTTATAAAAATAAAAAATAAATAATAAAATCCTCCATGAGTGTTAACACGTTAGATTAGAAAATAATTTTTTTTTTATTTGTATTCAATGGTACACAGCAATTATATATCGTACAACCCAATCCTCTCCTATCAGTATTAATATTATTGTATAGTTGGGTGCACATTCTTTTGTATTCATCTAAAAGGCTGCTAGTGAGAATTAATTAAAAAATATTAGATTCAATAATTTGGTCTATAACCTATTGTTTTGTTTAATAGATCCATATTAAGAATTGCTGCGATTATCACAAAGTTTCTCAATTGTATTTATTATTAACCTTTTTATAGCTTTCTCCCTTTCCTAAATTTCCTTTTTGGAAAAAAAAAATATTACTTATCATTTTTAACTTTTTATCAATTTCAAGTTGGAACGTAATATATACTCCTCCATTTTATTATATTTTATAATTTTAAATAAAATTTAAATTTTATTTATCTGATATTTTTATATTTTTAATATAATTTAATTTTTTTCATTTAATTTTATTTTTTAATCAAAATTGATTTATTTAAAACTAAATAAATTTAAATTTATCCTAAATTTTAGTTTTAATCACTCAATTTTATATTAAATTTAAATCTAATTAATAACTCATTAATTATAGTTAAAATAATAAAAGAGTTACATGTAATGAAATAGAGATAATAATTCTCAAAATAATTAAAATTAATACTATTTATGACCGAAAAAATCTAGTTAAAATTAAAATTATTATAATTTATATTTATATTGGATAAGTGGGTGGCATATAATAATGACAAAGTGATGTATTGACAAGAAAATAATTGAGAAAGATCCGTTGAGACGTGTAGGAGGAATTGTCAATTCATAAATAGAAGATGCAAGCGGTAAACTCCATTAATAAGCCATGTGTACTTTGGAGACAAAAAACAAATGGATTAAGTAGAAACTCAATTATTGGAAAAGGTAAATTGTTATAACTTGTAAGATATTTTGGCAACTATTTTTTGCTAAAAAAAATCCAGTCTAGATTTAGCCCTATACATACATACTTTAATTTTAGTAGCCTTATAAAAAAATCTCATAGTTATCTTTATAAATATAGATGTTTATTTTAATAAACATCTATATTAATAATATATAATATAATACTAACTATAATATATAAAAAACTAACTAATTTGCAAAATTATTATAAAAAGAAAACTAGACAGCTACTCCCTCCGTTCTTTATTATCTGTCACTTTTGAGTAAAATACAAATTCTATTTATCTGTCACTTTTAGATTTTCAATGCAATTTAATTTTCTTTTTTCAATTTAATTTTCATTTTCAATAAAAATTAACCAATTAAATTTATTTTTTTACATTAAATCACTCAATTTTTTTCTAAATTCAAGACTAATTAATATTTCTTAATTATAGTAAAAATAACAAAAATGACAATTATAAAAGAATAGAAGGAGTAGTTAACAATTAATGAGAATTAAATGGAAGAAAAAAAAAGAGTTGAAGAATAATGATATTATAAAATTTTATACTAGACAGACAAAATCATATATAAAATAGAATGATATGAGGATTTGTGATGCATAGCTATTGAAATTAATGCACATTTAAAAAAATTCAACAAACTTGATGTCGAAATCATCTCTACAAGTATGGGTAGCCAACAACCTTTTTTATTACTCATTTTATTTTAAAATAATAGTCTCACTTTTTGTTTTTTTCTGTTTTAAAATATAGCCTACTTTTTATTTTTATTTTTATTTTTATTCTATAATTAACTTTTAAATTATCCATAATATCCCAAATTAATTGTCTAAAAATACACAAATTTTTAATTAATTCATGGCACTATTTTCCAAAAAATTAGTACTTAATGTTTACACATCCAATAAAATTAAAGATTTAATAAATTTATGTTTTCATGATAATGAATTGCATTTCCAAAAGAAGTACTATTAATACTTAACATTATAAATAGAGAGGTAAAATAGGTGAATAATAGAAAAATTTATGTTAAAATTATAAAAATTATTTCCTCCATTTCATTTTATATATCACTTTTATTGTTTTCACTACGATTATAAGTAATATTAATTAGACTTATATTTAAAATAAAATTGAATAATTTAATATATAAATTTAAATGTAATTCGTTAACTTACATTGAAAAAAAAATTAAATTCCAATAAAAGTCTATAAGTGTTGTTGAAAATCTAAAATTTTAAATAAATGAAATTTAAATTTTATTTAAAAATGACACATAAAATGAAAAGTGAGCTTTTATTTTATGGCGGAGGGAGTAGTATATAAATTAATTGATTTTCATTATTTTTTTTGTTAAATAAGATTAATCTATTACGTTATGTCCACTTGCATATATTTAATAAAAAAATAAAGTAGTAGAATTTTACCATGTAAAAAATGAGTTAATGCGTGAAGCCTGGTTCCCTGGACCTTCTATAAAGACCTAATTGTCAAAAACCCAACCTAAAATATACTTCAGATGATTCTTGAGGGAGTTGTTTCGGTCAAGCGAGCTTAAACAATAAATGAGCATAAATTGGTTAACCAATCCGTTAAAATAAAATTTAATCAGTTAATTAATATCGATTTTTTAAAATTATTAACTATTAACCAGTCCGTTATATTTACCTAATCAGTCCATCGATTTCGATTTTTTTATTGATCAATATTTTCAGTAAACTACTAAAATTTATAATATATAATTATGAAAAAAATTTAGATAAAGTTAAATTTAATTTCAAATGTACAAAATAATTCAAAATAAAAATCACAAAACAAATACAATATACTAGCCAAAATTCATATTCAACAAATTAATAGCTACTATTATAAAGTGCATTTGATATTTGTTGGAAATTAGCATGCTTAATCCTACATAAAAATAAATAAATATTAAAACATATACACTAAAACTAAAAATGTAAAGCATAAGAAAATATAATTAAATATTATCAAGTAAAATATAAATAGACATTCATATATATAATAAAAAATAACAGATATAAATGATATAAAAGTTAATCAATTACTCTATATAAATATTATTTTATATAATTAAAAAGAATGACATAACTTAAATATAGTTTAAAGTATAATATAAATTTTATAAAAAAAATATAAAAAATTAAGGTACAAAAATAAAAAAAAAATATACTTTAAAATATTAATCTATGTAAGTTTTAGAGATAAATAAAAAATAAAGATTTTTTAATATATATATATATATATATATATATATATATATATATATAATATTTGAACTAATGGTTAATCAGTATCTAAAAACTGAAACCGAAAATAAAAAATATTAAAATTAAAAATCAAGACCGAATCTACTGGACCGGTTAATAAAAAATGGGTTCGATTTCATACCAATTTTATAATTAATCAAAGTTTTAATTTTTTTTGGCCAAAGGTGAATTTTTGCCCCTAATATTTTTTCAAATGCGCAAATTTGCCCGTAACGTTTATTTTGGCGCAAATTTTCTCCTAACGTTTGTAAAATGAGATATTTTTACCCCCTTCATCAATTGATGTTAACTTTGACTGTTAATCAGTTAGTTGACCTCTAACGTACATTGAGTGGGACACACGTCACACATCCATTGGACACATCAGCGACACGTCAACAACACGTGTCCAGTGTGTGAATAAAACATTTAGTGCATTTTTGTCCCGAATGTTTGCCTAAACGTGTAAATTTGCCCCTAAAGTTTATAAAATGGGAGATTTTTGTTCCCGCTGTCAATTGCCGCTAAGTTTGACTGCTGACGTGGATCGAGTGGGATATGTGTAGCGTGTCCATTGGACAGGTCAACGACACGTGTGCAGGGCGTGAATCACACGTTCCTGCCCTTTTTATCAGCCATCGATTTGTTCTCTAATCATAAATTCATCAAAGAAATCGATGGCCAACAGAGAAGTAGATTTAAAAAAAAGGCCAGTGAATGCATTAATGGCAAGAGATTTAGCAAAACCAAATCTATTCGATACGACAAGTTTTCGAGTAAAGCCAGAGCATCAGATGGAAAGTTAGATGTAATAAAAGGCGGGAAAGACGAAGGAAAAGGAGAAGGAGAGGAAGCCAGAGGTCTGAATCTCGGAGCCAGAGCAAAGGTAGACGATCTGACTCTCAGAGCAGGAGCAGGAAAGGGAGTCCTCATAGGCATGAGAGAAGACATTGGAGTGGTGTAGAAATCGGTGATTTCGCCGGAAGGAGAGGGAGGGGAAGTGAGAGTCCTCATAGGCAGGAACGCGTGATTTATGCCCTAGATATGTGTCACTGACGTGTCCAATGGATGCGCGACATGTGTCTCACTTGATCCAAATCAGCGATCAACTAACGTATTAATGGTCAAAATTAGCGGCAATTAAGGGTATAGGCAAAAATCTCACATTTTACAAATGTTAAGAGCAAATTTGCACGTTTGGGAAGACGTTAGCGGGCAAAAATGCACCAAACGTTTTATTCATGCACTGAACACGTGTCTCGCTCGATCTACGTCAACAGTCAACTAACGGATTAATGGTCAAAGTTAACGGCAATTGACGACGGGAGCAAAAATCTCCTATTTTATAAATATTAGAGATAAATTTGTTCCAATATAAACGTTAGTGACAAATTTATACATTTAAAAAAATATTATGAGCAAAAATGCACCTTTAATTTTTTTTTTTTTTTTTACTCACCCTGGCTGCAACAAAGAAAATGAAAGCAAGAAAAAAATCTCTACATCAGCCAGTCGCGGGCGAGTAAAAGCGTGTGGTGGCCATTAACAAAATATCTAGTGGCAACGCAAGTCTTAAAAAATTCATTTTCTTCTAGTGAAAACTCCCATCGGCGGTGGTTTGAAATGGCACAATAATACTTGTTTAAGAAATTCAAACTAATTTTCTTACTTGGATAATATTAATTGATTTTGTTATTGTGCTTGTGTTTATGACTTTGTGATTTTAGTTTGATTTTGTTAATTTGGGTGGTTTAAAGTTTCAAATAATTTGTCAAATTAACTTTTGCTAACTCCTCAAAAGAGATGTAAACAGGGGACTTCTTTTCAGCTTCTGCTTCACACAATTTCTAGCTATATTTTTTATCAGATTGATTTCTTCAATTTTTGACTGAAATTGCGTGAGATATGGATAGTACACTGCAAATACAGATGTCTATGGTACGGAAAAATTAGACTAGAAAAAAAATATATGGTCAAAATAAGAATATCGTGCTTGACTTTTTAACCATTTAATTAAAATGGTAAACTACATTAATAAGCCATGTGTACTTTGGAAATTATATATATATATATATATATATTAGGTACATTGTTTTGACTTGTAAGATACTTTGGCAACTATTTGGGACAAAAATTTGACAGAAGTAATTTAAAAAGATTTTTACGAAAATATGATGGTGTTAAAATAGGATTGAGTCAGAAATCGCAACTGACACCTGCGGTTTTTGACAGTAAGACCCACAGTTTGGGTCCCATTTTGCATAGTGATACCGCAGCTGGTAGCTGCGGCATCACTTTTATATATATATATAAGAAAGAGGCAGCAGCTGCCGCCTGCTGCCCCTTTCTCTTTCATATATATATATATATATATATATATATATTAGGAGTGAGCATTATCGGTTAATCGGTCCATTAATTCCAGTGCATTAATATCGGTTTTTTGAAATTACAGTCCATTACCATCGGTTAACCAGTTTATCGATTTCGGATTTTCGGATCGGTTACCCAATATTTTTCGGTTAACCACTATAATTATAAATATATTCATAAATAAAATTAAAATGTTAAAGATACTTAAAAATTAAAATTTTTTCACTATAATATAACATTATTGTTGTTAAAATAAAAATATTTGGTGGATATAAGCAAATTTGTTTTTAAAAATTAATATTTAATAAGTAAATATATTAACCGGTCCATAATCACTTTTAATTAGATAAATTGTTATACTTACTAATAGCCAATTAAAAAAATTTAAAAACTTTAAAATAATTAGTATAATGAAAAAAAGTACATGATCACCTTTAATTAAGATAAATTGTTATAAATTATTAAAAAATTAATAAATTAACTAAAAATTCAATTTCGGTTCGGTTAACTAGTCACATGAGTAAAAAACCATTAACCAGTTCATTAATATCGGTTTTTTCAAAATACTAACCATTAACCAGTCCATTACAATCGGTTAACCAGTCCATCGGTTCGGTTTCGGATTTTTTTTTTCGGTTAACCAAATCTATCGGTTTTTTTGCTCACCCCTAATATATATATATAAAGGGGCAGCAGGTGCCTACCTGCTGCCCCTTGTTATTTTTTTTATTTTAATTTAATAATAAATAATATTATTTATTATAATAAAATATTTATTAAATATAATAATATAATTCTAATAAAATAATATTTAAATAATATACGAAACGAAATTTTATTTTTTAATTATCCAATTTCAAATTTTACAAAAATATTAAATATTTTTATTTAATGTTATTAAAAATATTTTTATTTAATATTTTAATAATATTAACAAACATATGATAATTTTAGTTTCATTTAGTATTATTATTTGATTTTTAGATCAATTACTAGTAAAAAATATTTTTTTGATATATACTAACTGTCAATTTACTAATTGTTTCTATTTAGATCACATAATAGATAACGAACCAGCAATAAAGATATTAAATATTATTATTAATCAGATTAATTATCTAACAAGTGTTTTGAAAAATTTATTAATTCGGTGAAAAATTTTTCATCCTTTGATTTTTCATATTAGTTGTAGTGTCAATTTTTTTAAACATTTGAAAAATCAAAGGATGAAAAATGTCAATTTTTTTAAACATTTGAAAAATCAAAGGATGGAAAAATTTTCACCGAATTAATAAATCTTTCAAAACACTTGTTAGATAATTAATCTGATTAATAATAATATTTTATATCTTTATTGCTGGTTCGTTACCTATTATGTGATCTAAATAGAAACAATTAGTAAATTGACAATTATTATATATCAAAAAAATGTTTTACTAGTAATTGATCTAAAAATCGAATAATAACACTAAATGAAACTAAAATTATTATATGTTTATTAATATTATTAAAATATTAAATAAAAATATTTTTAATAACATTAAATAAAAATATTTAATATTTTTGTAAAATTTGTAATTGGACAATTAAAAAATAAAATTTTGTTTCGTATATTATTTAAATATTATTTTATTAAAATTATATTATTATATTTAATAAATATTTTATTATAATAAATAATATTATTTATTATTAAATTAAAATAAAAAAAAATAACAAGGGGCAGACCTGCTGCCCCTTTATATATATATATGTATATATATAAAAGAGAAAGCCAGTTGCTGCCCCTTTCTTATATATATATATATATATAAAAGTGATGCCGCAGCTACCAGCTGCAGCATCACTATGCAAAATGGGACCCAAATTGTGAGTCCCATCATATTTTCGTAAAAACTTTTTTAAATTATTCCTGTCAAATCTTTGTCCCACTATTTTTTGCTTAAAAAAATCCAGTCTAGATTTAGCCCTATAGACTTATAAAAAAAATCTCATAGTTATCTTTATAAATATAGACGTTTAATGAACAATAATATTAATAATATATAATATAATACTAACTATAATATATAAAAAAATTAACTAATTTACAAAATTATTATAAAAAGAAAATTAGTTAACAATTAATGAGAATTAAATGGAAAAAAAAAAGTTGAAGAATAATGATATTATAAAATTTTATACTAGATACACAATATCATAAAATAAAATGGTATCAGGATTTATGATGCATAGCTATTGAAATTAATGCACATTAAAAAAAAAGCCAACAACCTTGATGTCGAAATCATCTCTACAAGTATGGGTAGCCAACAGCCTTTTTTATTACTCATTTTATTCTAAAATAATAGTCTCACTTTTTGTTTTTATCTGTTCTAAAATATAGCCTATTTTTTATTTTTATTTTTATTCTATAATTAACTTTTAAATTATTCATAATATCCTAAATTAATTGTATAAAAAAGTAAAAATACACAAATTTTTACTAATTCATGGCACTATTTTCCAAAAAATTAATACTTTATATACATATCTAATAAAATTAAAGGTTTAATAAATTTATATTTCCATTATAATGAAGTTTGCATTTCCAAAATAAATACTATTAATACTTAACATTATAAATAAAGGAGTAAAATAGATAAATAATAGAAAAAATTACATTAAAATTATAAAAATTAATATTTTTTATTTTGTGTATAAATGTAAAGTAGGATTTGCATATACTATTTAATTAGAAAAATAAAGTACTAGAATTTTAGCATGTGAAAATGAGTTAATGCGTGAAGCCTGGTTCCCTGGACCTTCTATAAAGACCTAATTGTCAAAAACCCAACCTAAAATACAATTCAGAATATATATATATATATATATATATATATATATATATATATATATATATATATATATATATATATATAGATTATATACAATTCGGAATCCGACGAATTTTTACGGATTTCTGAACGACTACCACTAGGAAAAATCTCCAAAATCGAAAAATCGTAAAAAGTGGTGAAATTTTGGATCCGAGTCCAATAATTCAGGAAAACTTGACTGGAATAGCTACTGGAACCTTGCCGGTCACAAAGCATCGAGAATTAATTTCGTCGGAATCCGACGAATTTTTACGGATTTCTAAAGGGGTACCACAAGGGAAAATCATCAAAATCGTAAAAAGTGGTGAAATTTTGGATCCGAGTCCAATAATTCAGGAAAACTTGACTGGAATAGCTACTGGAACCTTGCCGGTAACAAAGTATCGAGAATTGGATTCGTCGGAATACGACGAATTTTTACGGATTTCTGAATGGGTACCACTAGGGAAAATCACCAAAATCGTAAAAAGTGGTGAAATTTTGGATTCGAGTCCAATAATTCAGTAAAACTTGACTGGAATAGCTACTGGAAGCTTGCCGGTCACAACGTATCGAGAATTGGCTTCGTCGGAATCCGACGAGTTTTTACGGATTTCTGAAGGGGTACCACTAGGGAAAATCACAAAAATCGTAAAAAGTGGTGAAATTTTGGATCCGAGTCCAATAATTCAGGAAAACTTGACTGGAATAGCTACTGGAAACTTGCCGGTTACAATGCATCAAGAATTGGCTTCGTCGGAATCCGACGAATTTTTACGGATTTCTGAAGGGGTACCACTAGGAAAAATCACAAAAATCGTAAAAAGTGGTGAAATTTTGGATCCGAATCCAATAATTCAGGAAAACTTGACTGGAATAGCTACTGGAAGTTTGCCGGTCACAAAGCATCGAGAATTGGCTTCGTCGGAATCCGACGAGTTTTTACGGATTTCTGAAGGGGTACCACTAGGGAAAATAACAAAAATCGTAAAAAGTGGTGAAATTTTGGATGCGAGTCCAATAATTCAGGAAAACTTGACTGGAATAACTACTGGAAGCTTGCCGGTCACAATGCATCAAGAATTGGTTTCGTCGGAATCCGACAAATTTTTACGGATTTCTGAAGGGGTACCACTAGGGAAAATCAACAAAATCGTAAAAACTGGTGAAATTTTGGATCCGAGTCCAATAATTCAGGAAAACTTGACTGGAATAGCTACTGGAAGCTTCCCGGTCACAAAGCATCGAGAATTGGCTTCGTCGAAATCCGACGAATTTTTACGGATTTCTGAAAGGGTACCACTAGGGAAAATCACCAAAATCGAAAAATCGTAAAAAGTGATGAAATTTTGGATAGGAGTCCAATAATTAAGAAAAATTTGACTGAAATAGCTACTGGAAGCTTGCCGGTCACAACTCATCGAGAATTGTCTTCGTCGGAATCCGACGAATTTTTACGGATTTCTGAAGTAGTACCACTAGAGAAAATCACCAAAATCGAAAAATCGTAAAAAGTGGTGAAATTTTTGATCCGAGTCCAATAATTCAGGAAAACTTGACTGGAATCGGTACTGGAAGCTTGCCGGTCACAACGTATCGAGAATTTGCTTCGTCGGAATCCGACGAATTTTTACGGATTTCTGAAGGGGTACCACTAGGAAAAATCACCAAAATCGAAAAATCGTAAAAAGTGGTGAAATTTTTGATCTGAGTCCAATAATTAAGGAAAACTTGACTGCAATCGCTACTAGAAGCTTGCCGGTCACAACGAATCGAGAATTGGTTTCGTCGGAATCCGACGAATTTTTACGGATTTCTTAAGGGGTACCACTAGGGAAAATCACCAAAATCGTAAAAAGTGGTGAAATTTTGGACCCGAGTCAAATAATTCAGGAAAACTTAACTGGAATAGCTACTGGAATCTTGCTGGTCACAATGTATCGAGAATTGACTTCGTCGAAATCCAACGAATTTTTACGGATTTCTGAAGGGGTACCACTAGGGAAAATCACCAAAATCGTAAAAAGTGGTGAAATTTTGGATTCGAGTACAATAATTCAGGAAAACTTGACTGGAATAGGTACTGCAAGCTTGCCGGTCACAACGCATTGAGAAATGGTTTCGTCGGAATCCGACGAATTTTTACAGATTTTTGAAGGGGTACCACAAGGGAAAATCACCAAAATCGTAAGAAGTGGTGAAATTTTGGATCCGAGTCCAATAATTCAGGAAAACTTGACTGGAATAGCTACTGGAAGCTTGCCGGTCACAACGCATCGAGAATTGACTTCGTCGGAATCCGACGAATTTTTACGGATTTCTGAACGGGTACCACTAGGGAAAATCGAAAAATCGTAAAAAGTGGTGAAATTTTGGATCCAAGTCCAATAATTCAGGAAAACTTGACTGGAATAGCTACTGGAAACTTGCCGGTCACAACGCATCGAGAATTGGTTTCATCGGAATCCGACGAATTTTTACGGATTTGTGAAGGGGTACCACTAGGGAAAATCACCAAAATCGTAAAAAGTGGTGAAATTTTGGATTCGAGTCCAATAATTCAGGAAAACTTGACTGGACTAGCTACTGGAAGCTTGCTGGTCACAACGCATCGAGAATTGGCTTCGTCGGAATCTGACGAGTTTTTACGAATTTCTGAAGGGGTACTACTAGGAAAAATCACCAAAATCGTAAAAAGTGTTAAAATTTTTGATCCGAGTCCAATAATTCAGGAAAACTTGACTGGAATAGCTACTGGAAGCTTGCCGGTCACAATGCATCAAGAATTGGTTTCGTCGAAATACGACGAATTTTTACGGATTTCTGAAGGGGTACCACTAGGAAAAATCACCAAAATCGTAAAAAGTGGTGAAATTTTGGATCCGAGTCCAATAATTCAGGAAAACTTGACTGCAATAGCTACTGCAAGTTTCCCGGTCACAAAAAATCGAGAATTGGTTTCGTCGGAATCCGACGAATTTTTACGGATTTCTGAAAGGGTACCACTAGGGAAAATCACCAAAATCGAAAAATCGTAAAAAGTGGTGAAATTTTTGATCCGAGTCCATTAATTAAGAAAAATTTGACTGAAATAGCTACTGGAAGCTTGCCGGTCACAACGCATCGAGAATTGGTTTCGTCGGAATCCGACGAATTTTTACAAATTTCTGAAGGGGTACCGCTATGGAAAATCACCAAAATCGAAAAATCGTAAAAAGTGGTGAAATTTTTGATCCGAGTCCAATAATTCAGGAAAACTTGACTGGAATCGGTACTGGAAACTTGCCGGTCACAACGCATCGAGAATTTGCTTCGTAGGAATCCGATGAATTTTTACGGATTTCTGAAGGGGTACCACTAGGGAAAATCACCACAATCGAAAAATCGTAAAAAGTGGTTAAATTTTTTATCCGAGTCCAATAATTCAGGAAAACTTGACTTGAATCGCTACTAGAAGCTTAACGCATCGAGAATTGGATTCATCGGAATCCGACGAATTTTTATGGATTTCTTAAGGGGTACTATTAGGGAAAATCACCAAAATCGAAAAATCGTAAAAAGTGATGAAATTTTGGATCCGAGTCCAATAATTCAGAAAAACTTGACTGGAATAGCTACTGTAAGCTTGCCGGTCACAACGCATCGAGAATTGGATTCGTCGAAATCCGACGAATTTTTACGGATTTCTGAATGGGCACCACTAGGGAAAATCACCAAAATCGAAAAATCGTAAAAAATGGTAAAATTTTGGATCCGAGTCCAATAATTTCGGAAAATTTGACTGGAATAGATACTGGAAGCTTGCCGGTCACAACGCATCGAGAATTGGCTTTGTCGGAATCCGACGAATTTTTACGGATTTCTGAGGGGGTACCACTAGGTAAAATCACCAAAATCGATAAACCGTAAAAAGTGGTGAAATTTTTGATCCGAGTCCAATAATTCAGGAAAATTTGACTGGAATAGCTACTGCAAGCTTGCCGGTCACAACGCATCGAGAATTGGCTTCGTTGGAATCCGACTAATTTTTACGGATTTCTGAAGGGGTACCACTAGGGAAAATCACCAAAATCGTAAAAATTGGTGAAATTTTTGAACCGAGTCCAATAATTCAGGAAAACTTGACTGGAATAGCTATTGGAAGCTTGCCGGTCACAACGCATCAAGAATTGGTTTCGTCGGAATTCGACGAATTTTTACGGATTTCTGAAGGGGTACCACTAGGGAAGATCACCAAAATCGATAAATCGTAAAAACTGGTGAAATTTTTGATCCGAGTCAAATAATTCAGGAAAACTTGACTGGAATAGCTACTGGAAACTTGCCGGTCACTACGCATTGAAAATTGCTTTCGTCGGAATCCGACGAATTTTTACGGATTTCTGAAGGGGTACCACTAGGGAAAATCACCAAAATGGTAAAAAGTGGTGAAATTTTTGATCCGAGTCCAATAATTCAGAAAAACTTAACTGGAATAGCTACTGTAAGCTTGCCGGTCACAACGCATCGAGAATTGGCTTCGTCAGAATCCGACGAATTTTTAAGGATTTCTGAAGGGGGTACCACTTGGGAAAATCACCAAAATCGTTAAATCATAAAAAGTGGTGAAATTTTGGATTCGAGTCGAATAATTCATGGAAATTTGACTGGAATAGCTACTGGAAGCATGCCGGTCATAATTCATCGAGAATTGGCTTCATTGGAATCCGACGAAGTTTTACGGATTTCTGAAGGGGTACCACTAGGAAAAATCACTAAAATAGTAAAAAGTGGTGAAATTTTTTATCCGAGTCCAGTAATTCAGGAAAACTTGACTGGAATAGCTACTGGAAGCTTAGCGGTCACAACGCATCGAGAATTGGCTTCGTCGGAATCCGACGAATTTTTACGGATTTCTGAAGGGGTACCACTAGAGAAAATCACAAAAATCGATAAATCGTAAAAAGTGGTGAAATTTTGGATCCGAGTCCAATAATTCAGGAAACTTGACTGGAATAGCTACTGGAAGCTTGCCGGTCACAACGCATCGAGAATTGGATTCGTAGGAATCCGACGAATTTTTACGGATTTCTGAAGGGGTACCACTAGGCAAAATCACCAAAATCGTAAAAAGTGGTGAAATTTTTTATCCGATTCCAATAATTCAGGAAAACTTGACTGGAATAGCTACTGGAAGCTTGCCAGTTGCAACATATCGAGAATTGGCTTCGTCGGAATCCGACGAATTTTTACGGATTTCTGAAAGGGTACAACTAGCGAAAATCACCAAAATTGAAAAATCGTAAAAATTGGCAAAATTTTGGATCCGAGTCCAATAATTCAGGAAAACTTGACAGGAATAGCTACTGGAAGCTAACCGGTCGAAACACATCAAGAATTGGATTCGTCGGAATTCGACGAATTTTTACGGATTTCTAAAGGGGTAACACGAGGGAAAATCACCAAAATCGAAAAATCGTAAAAAGTGGTGAAATTTTGGATCCGAGTCCAATAACTCAGGAAAACTTGACTGGAATAGCTACTGGAAGCTTGCCGGTAACAACGCATCGAGAATTGGCTTCGTCAGAATCCGACGAATTTTTTATGATTTCTGAAGGGCGTACCACTAGGGAAAATCACCAAAATCGAAAAACCGTAAAAAGTGATGAAATTTTTGATCCGAGTCCAATAATTCAGGAAAACTTGACTGGAATAGCTACTGGAAGCTTGCCGGTCACAACGCATTGAGAATTGGATTTGTCGGAATGCGACGAATTTTTGCGGATTTCTGAAGGGGTACCACAAGGGAAAATCACCAAAATCGAAAAATCGTAAAAAGTGGTGGAATTTTTGATCCGAGTCGAATAATTCAGGAAAACTTGACTGGAATAGCTACTGTAAGCTTGCCGATCACAACGCATCGAGAATTGGATTCGTCAGAATTCGACAAATTTTTACGGATTTCTGAAGGTGTACCACTAGGAAAAATCACCAAAATCGTAAAAAGTGGTTAAATTTTTGATCCGAGTCCAATAATTCAGGAAAACTTGACTTGAATAGCTACTGGAAGCTTGCCGGTCAAAACGCATCGAGAATTGGCTATATCGAAATCCGACGAATTTTTACGGATTTCTGAAGGGGTACCACTAGCGAAAATCACCAAAATCGTAAAAAGTGATGAAATTTTGGATCCGAGTCCAACAATTTCGGAAAACTTGACTGGAATAGCTACTGAAAACTTTTCGGTCACAACGCATCGAGAATTGGATTCGTCGAAATTCGACGAATTTTTACGGATTTTTGAAGGGGTACCACTAGGAAAAATCACCAAAATCGAAAAATCGTAAAAAGTGGTGAAATTTTTGATCCGAGTCAAATAATTCAGGAAAACTTGACTGGAATAGCTACTGGAAGCTTGCCCGTCACAACGCATTGAGAATTGGTTTCATCGGAATCCGACGAATTTTTACGGATTTCTGAAGGGGTACCACTAGCGAAAATCACAAAAATTGAAAAATCGTAAAAAGTGGTGAAATTTTTGATCCGAGTCAAAGAATTCAGGAAAACATGACTGGAATAGCTACTGGAAACATGCCGGTCACAACGCATCGAGAATTGGATTCGTCGGAATCCGACGAATTTTTACGGATTTCTGAAGGGGTACCACTAGGGAAAATCACCAAAATCGTAAAAAGTGGTGAAATTTTTGATCCGATTCCAATAATTCAGGAAAACTTGATTGGAATAGCTACTGGAAGCTTGCCCGTCACAACGTATCGAGAATTGGTTTCATTGGAATCCGACGAATTTTTACGGATTTCTGAAGGGGTACCACTAGGGAAAATCTCCAAAATCGAAAAATCGTAAAAAGTGGAGAAATTTTGGATCCGAGTCCAATAATTCATGAAAACTTAACTGGAATAGCTACTGGCAGCTTGTCAGTCACAACGCATTGAGAATTGGTTTCATCACAATCCGATTAATTTTTACGGATTTCCGAAGAGGTACCACTAGGAAAAATCACCAAAATCAAAAAACCGTAAAATGTGGTGAAATTTTGGATACGAGTTCAATAATTCAGGAAAAGTTGACTGGAATAGATACTGGAATATTGCCGGTCAAAACGTATCGAGAATTGGATTCGTCAGAATCCGACGAATTTTTACGGATTTCTGAAGGGGTACCACTAGGGAAAATCACCAAAATCGTAAAAAGTGGTGAAATTTTGGATCCGAGTCCAATAATTCAGGAAAATATGACTGGAATAGTGACTGAAAACTTGCCGGTCACAACGCATCGAGAATTAGTTTTTTAAGAATCCGACAAATTTTTACGGATTTCTGAAGGGGTACCACTAGGAAAAATCACCAAAATCGAAAAATCGTAAAAATTGGTGAAATTTTTGATCCGAATCCAATAATTCAGGAAAACTTGACTGGAATATCTACTGGAAGCTTGCCTGTGACAACTCATCGTGAATTGGATTCGTCGAAATCCGACGAATTTTTACGTATTTCTGAAGGGGTAGCACTCGGGAAAATCACCAAAATCGAAAAATCGTAAAAAGTAGTGAAATTTTTGATCTGAATCCAATAATTTAGGAAAACTTGACTGGAATAGCTACTGGAAGCCTGCCGGTCACAACGAATCGAGAATTAGTTTTTTTGGAATCCGACGAATTTTTACGGATTTCTGAAGGGGTACCTCTAGGAAAAATCACCAAAATCGAAAAATCGTAAAAAGTGGTGAAATTTTGGATCCGAGTCCAATAATTCAGGAAAACATGACTGGAATAGCTACTGGAAAGTTACCGGTCACAACGCATCGAGAATTGGATTTGTCGGAATCCGACGAATTTTTACGGATTTCTGAAGGGGTACCACTACGGAAAATCACCAAAATCGAAAAATCGTAAAAAGTGGTGAAATTTTTTATCCGAGTCCAATAATTCAGGAAAACTTGACAGGAATAGCTACTGAAAGCTTGCCCGTCACAACGCATCGAGAATTGGTTTCATCGGAATTCGACGAATTTTTAAGGATTTCTGAAGGGGTACCACTAGGGAAAATCACCAAAATCGAAAAATCGTAAAAAGTGGTGAAATTTTGGATCCGAGTCCAATAATTCAGGAAAACTTGACCGAAATAGCTACTGGCAGCTTGTCGGTCACAACGCATCGAGAATTGGTTTCATCGCAATCCGAAGAATTTTTACAGATTTCCGACGGGGTACCACTAGGGAAAATCACCAAAATAAAAAAACCGTAAAATGTGGTGAAATTTTGGATCCGAGTCCAGTAATTCAGGAAAAGTTGACTGGAATAGATACTAGAAGATTTCAGGTGAAAACGCATCGAGAATTGGTTTCGTCGGAATCCGACGAATTTTTACGGATTTCTGAAGGGGTACCACTAGGGAAAATCACCAAAATCGTAAAAAGTGGTGAAATTTTGGATCCGAGTCCATTAATTTAGGAAAACATGACTGGAATAGCGACTGGAAACTTGCCGGTCACAACGCATCGAGAATTGGTTTTTTCCGAATTCGACGAATTTTTACGGATTTCTTAAGGGGTACCACTAGGAAAAATCAACAAAATTGAAAAATCGTAAAAATTGGTGAAATTTTTTATCCGAATCCAATAATTCAGTAAAACTTGACTGGAATATCTACTGGAAGCTTGCCGGTGACAACTCATCGTGAATTGGATTCGTCGGAATCCGACGAATTTTTACGTATCTCTGAAGGGGTAGGACTTGGGAAAATCACCAAAATCGAAAAATCGTAAAAAGTAGTGAAATTTTTTATCCGAATACAATAATTTAGGAAAACTTGACTGGAATAGCTACTGGAAGCTTGCCGGTCACAACGCATCGAGAATTGGTTTTTTCGGAATCCGACGAATTTTTACGGATTTCTGAAGGGGTACCACTAGGAAAAATTACCAAAATCGAAAAATCGTAAAAAGTGGTAAAATTTTGGGTCCGAGTCCAATAATTCAGGAAAATATGACTGTAATAGCTACTGGAAACTTGCCGGTCACAACGCATTGAGAATTGATTTTTTTGGAATCAGACGAATTTTTACGGATTTCTGAAGGGATACCACTAGGAAAAATCACCAAAATCGAAAAATCGTAAAAATTGGTGAAATTTTTGATCCGAATCCAATAATTAAGGAAAACTTGATTGTAATATCTACTGATAGCTTGCCGGTGACAACTCACCATGAATTGGATTCGTCGGAATCCGACGAATTTTTACGTATTTTTGAAGGGGTAGCACTCGGGAAAATCACCAAAATCAAAAAATCGTAAAAAGTGGTGAAATTTTTGATCCGAATCCAATAATTTAGGAAGACTTGACTGGAATAGCTACTGGAATCTTGCCGGTCACAACGCATCAAGAATTGGTTTTTTCGGAATCCGACGAATTTTTACGAATTTCTGAAGGGGTACCAATAGGAAAAACCACCAAAATCGAAAAATCGTAAAAAGTGGTGAAATTTTTGATCCGAGTCCAATAATTCAGGAAAATATGACTGGAATAGCTACTGAAAACTTGCCGGTCATAACGCATCGAGAATTGGATTCATTAGAATCCGACGAATTTTTACGGATTTCTGAAGGGGTACCACTAGGGAAAATCACCAAAATCGAAAAATCATAAAAAGTGGTGAAATTTTTGATTCGAGTCCAATAATTCAGGAAAACTTGACTGGAATAGCAAATGAAAACTTGCCGGTCACAACGCATCGAGTATTGGATTCGTCGAAATCCGACAAATTTTTACGAATTTCTGAAGGGGTAGCACTAGGAAAAATCACCAAAATCGTAAAAAGTGGTGAAATTTTGGATCCGAGTCCAATACTTCAGGAAAACTTGACTGGAATAGCTACTGTAAGCTTGCCGGTCACAACGCATCGAGAATTGGCTTCATCAGAATCTGACAAATTTTTATGAATTTCTGAAGGGGTACCACTAGGTAAAATCACAAAAATCGCAAAATCGAAAAATCATGAAAAATGGTGAAATTTTTGATCCGATTCCAATAATTCAGGAAAACTTGACTAGAATAGCTACTGGAAGCTTGCCGGTCACAACGAATTGACTTCGTCGGAATCCGACGAATTTTTACGGATTTCTAAAGGGATACCACTGGGGAAAATCACAAAAATCAAAAAATCGTAAAAAGTGGTGGAATTTTGGATCCGTGTACAATAATTCAGGAAAACTTGACTGGAATAGCTACTGGAAGCTTGCCGGTCACAACGCATCGAGAATTGTCTTCATCGAAATCCGACGAATTTTTATGGATTTCTGAAGGGGTACCACTAGGGAAAATCACCAAAATCGAAAAATTGTAAAAAGTGGTGGAATTTTTAATCCGAGTCCAATAATTCAGGAAAACTTAACTGGAATAGCTACTGGAAGCTTGCCGGTCACAACGCATCGAGAATTGGATTCGTCGAAATTCGATAAATTTTTACAGATTTCTGAAGGGGTACCACTAGGGAAAATCTCCAAAATCGAAAAATCGTGAAAAGTGGTGAAATTTTTGATCTGAGTCCAATAATTCAGGAAAACTTGACTGGAATAGCTACTAGAAGCTTGCCAGTCACAACGCATCGAGAATTGGTTTCGTCGGAATCCGACGAATTTTTACGGATTTCTGAAGGTGTACCACTAGGGAAAATCACTAAAATCGAAAAATCGTAAAAAGTGGTAAAATATTGGATCCGAGTCAAATAATTCAGGAAAACTTGACTGGAATAGCTACTGGAAGCTCGCCGGTCAAAACGCATTGAGAATTGGCTTCGTCGGAATCCGACGAATTTTTACGGATTTTTGAAGGGGTACCACTAGGAAAAATCAACAAAATCGAAAAATCGTAAAAAGTGGTGAAATTTTGTATCCGAGTCCAATAATTCAGGAAAACTTGACTAGAATAGCTACTGTAAGCTTGCCGGTCACAACTCATCTAGAATTGGCATCGTCGGAATGCGACGAATTTTTACGGATTTCTGAAGGGTTACCACTAGGGAAAATCACTAAAATCGAAAAATCGTAAAAAGTGCTCAAATTTTTTTTATCCGAGTCCAATAATTCAGGAAAACTTGACTGGAATAGCTACTGGAAGCTTGCCGGTCACAACGAATTGGCTTCGTCGGAATCCGACAAATTTTTACGGATTTCTGAAAGGGTACCACTAGGGAAAATCACCAAAATCGAAAAATCGTAAAAAGTGGTGGAATTTTGGATCCGATTACAATAATTCAGGAAAACTTGACTGGAATAGCTACTGTAAACTTGTTGGTCACAACGCATCGAGAATTGTCTTCGTCAAAATCCGACGAATTTTTACGGATTTCTGAAGGGGTACCACTAGGAAAAATCACCAAAATCGAAAAATCGTAAAAAGTGGTGGAATTTTGGATCCGATTACAATAATTCAGGAGAACTTGACTGGAATAGCTACTGGAAGCTTGCCGGTCACAACGCATCGAGAATTGTCTTCGTCGAAATCCGACGAATTTTTACGGATTTCTGAAGTGGTACCACTAGGGAAAATCACCAAAATCGAAAAATCGTAAAAAATGGTGGAATTTGTGATCCGATTACAATAATTCAGGAAAACTTGACTGGAATAGCTACTGGAAGCTTGCCGGTCACAACGCATTTAGAATTGGCTTCGTCGAAATCCGACGAATTTTTACGGATTTCTGAAGGGGTACCACTAGGGAAAATCACCAAAATCGAAAAATCGTAAAAAGTGGTGAAATTTTGGATCCGAGTCCAATAATTCAGGAAAACTTGACTAGAATAGCTAATGTAAGCTTGCCGGTCACAACGCATCTAGAATTGGCATCGTCGGAATCCGACGAATTTTTACGGATATCTGAAGGGTTACCACTAGGAAAAATCACTAAAATCGAAAAATCGTAAAAAGTGCTGAAATTTTTTTTTTCCGAGTCCAATAATTCAGGAAAACTTGACTGGAATAGCTACTGGAAGCTTGCCGGTCACAACGAATTGGCTTCGTCGGAATCCGACAAATTTTTACGGATTTCTGAAAGGGTACCACTAGGGAAAATCACCAAAATCGAAAAATCGTAAAAAGTGGTGGAATTTTGGATCCGATTACAATAATTCAGGAAAACTTGACTGGAATAGCTACTGGAAGCTTGTTGGTCACAACGCATCGAGAATTGTCTTGGTCAAAATCCGACGAATTTTTACGGATTTCTGAAGGGGTACCACTAGGAAAAATCACCAAAATCGTAAAAAGTGATGAAATTTTTGATCCGAGTCAAATAATTCAGGAAAATTTGACTGGAATAGCTACTGGAAGCTTGCCGGTCACAACGCATCGAGAATTGGATTCGTCGGAATCCGACGAATTTTTACGGATTTCTGAAGGGGTAACATTAGGGAAAATCACCAAAATCGAAAAATCGTAAAAAGTGGTGAAATTTTTGATCCGAGTCCAATAATTCAGGAAAACTTGACTAGAATAGCTAATGTAAGCTTGCCGGTCACAACGCATCTAGAATTGGCATCGTCGGAATCCGACGAATTTTTACGGATATCTGAAGGGTTACCACTAGGGAAAATCACTAAAATCGAAAAATCGTAAAAAGTGCTGAAATTTTTTTTATCCGAGTCCAATAATTCAGGAAAACTTGACTGGAATAGCTACTGGAAGCTTGCCGGTCACAACGAATTGGCTTCGTCGGAATCCGACAAATTTTTACGGATTTCTGAAAGGGTACCACTAGGGAAAATCACCAAAATCGAAAAATCGTAAAAAGTGGTGGAATTTTGGATCCGATTACAATAATTCAGGAAAACTTGACTGGAATAGCTACTGGAAGCTTGTTGGTCACAACGCATCGAGAATTGTCTTGGTCAAAATCCGACGAATTTTTACGGATTTCTGAAGGGGTATCACTAGGAAAAATCACCAAAATCGTAAAAAGTGGTGAAATTTTTGATCCGTGTCAAATAATTCAGGAAAATTTGACTGGAATAGCTACTGGAAGCTTGCCGGTCACAACGCATCGAGAATTGGATTCGTCGGAATCCGACGAATTTTTACGGATTTCTGAAGGGGTAACATTAGGGAAAATCACCAAAATCGAAAAATCGTAAAAAGTGGTGAAATTTTTGATCCGAGTCCAATAATTCAGGAAAACTTGACTGGAATAGCTACTGGAAGCTTGCCGGTCACAACGCATTTAGAATTGGTTTCGTCGAAATCCGACGAATTTTTACGGATTTCTGAAGGGGTACCACTAGGGAAAATCACCAAAATCGAAAAATCGTAAAAAGTGGTGAAATTTTTGATCCGAGTCCAATAATTCAGGAAAACTTGACTAGAATAGCTACTGTAAGCTTGCCGGTCACAACGCATCGAGAATTGGCATCGTCGGAATGCGACGAATTTTTACGGATTTCTGAATGGTTACCACTAGGGAAAATCACTAAAATCGAAAAATCGTAAAAAGTGCTAAAATTTTTTTGATCCGAGTCCAATAATTCAGGAAAACTTGACTGGAATAGCTACTGGAAGCTTGCCGGTCACAACAAATTGGCTTCGTCGGAATCCGACAAATTTTTACGTATTTCTGAAGGGGTACCACTAGGGAAAATCACCTAAATCGAAAAATCGTAAAAAGTGGTGGAATTTTGGATCCGATTCCAATAATTCAGGAAAACTTGACTGGAATAGCTACTGGAAGCTTGCCGGTCACAACGCATCGAGAATTGTCTTCGTCGAAATCCGACGAATTTTTACGGATTTCTGAAGGTGTACCACTAGGAAAAATCACCAAAATCGAAAAATCGTAAAAAGTGGTGAAATTTTTGATACGATTCAAATAATTCAGGAAAACTTGACTGGAATAGCTACTGGAAGCTTGCCGGTCACAACGCATCGAGAATTGGATTCGTCGGAATCTGACGAATTTTTACGGATTTCTGAAGGGGTAACACGAGGGAAAATCACCAAAATCGAAAAATCGTAAAACGTGGTGAAATTTTTGATCCGATTCCAATAATTCAAGAAAACTTGACTGGAATAGCTACTGGAAGCTTGCCGGTCACAACGCATTGAGAATTGGATTCGTCGGAATCCGACGAATTTTTACGGATTTCTGAAGGGGTACCACTAGGGAAAATCACCAAAATCGAAAAATCGTAAAAAGTGGTAAAATTTTGGATCCGAGTCCAATAATTCAGGAAAACTTGACTGGAATAGTTACTGGAAGCTTGCCGGTCACAACGCATTGAGAATTCGCTTCGTCGGAATCCGACGAACTTTTACGGATTTCTGAAGGGGTACCAGTAGGGAAAATCACAAAAATCGATAAATCGTGGTGAAATTTTTGATCCGAATCAAATAATTCTGGAAAACTTGACTGGAATAGCTACTGGAAGCTTGCCGGTCACAACGAATTGACTTCGTCGAAATCTGACGAATTGTTACGGATTTCTGAAGGGGTACCACTAGGAAAAATCATTAAAATCGTAAAAAGTGGTGAAATTTTGGATCCGAGTCCAATAATTCAGGAAAAATTGACTGGAATAGATACTGGAAGCTTGCCGATCACAACGAATTGAGAATTGGTTTCATCGGAATCCGATGAATTTTTACGGATTTCTGAAGGGGTACCACTAGGGAAAATCACCAAAATCGATAAATCGTAAAAAGTGGTGAAATTTTGGATCCGAGTCCAATAATTCCGGACAACTTGACTGGAATAGCTACTGGAAGTTTGCTGGTCACAACGCATCGAGAATTGGGTTCGTCGGAATCAGACGAATTTTTACGGATTTCTGAAGGGGTAACACTTGGGAAAATGACCAAAATCGTAAAAAGTGGTGAAATTTTTGATCTGAGTCCAATAATTCAGGAAAATTTGACCGCAATAGCTACTGGAAGCTTGCCGGTCACAACGTATTGAGAATTGGCTTCGTTGGAATTCGACGAATTTTTACGGATTTCTGAAGGGGTACCACTAGGAAAAATCACTAAAATCGTAAAAAGTGGTAAAATTTTTGATCCGAGTCCAATAATTCAGGAAAACTTGACTGGAATAGCTACTGGAAGCTTGCCGGTCACAAAGCATCGAGTATTGGCTACATCAAAATTCGACGAATTTTTACGGATTTCTGAACAGGTACCACTAGGGAAAATCACCAAAATCGAAAAATCGTAAAAAGTGGTGAAATTTTTGATCCGATTCCAATAATTCAGGAAAACTTGACTGGAATATCAACCGGAAGCTTGCCCATCACAACGCATCGAGAATTGGTTTCATCGGAATCCAACGAATTTTTACGTATTTCTGAAGGGGTACCACTAGCGAAAATCACCAAAATCGAAAATCGTAAAAAGTGGTGAAATTTTGGATCCGAGTCAAATAATTCAGGAAAATATGACTGGAATAGCTACTGAAAACTTGCCGGTCATAACGCATCGAGTATTGGATTCGTCGGAATCCGACGAATTTTTACGGATTTCTGAAGGGGTACCACTAGGGAAAATCACCAAAATCGAAAAATCGTAAAAAGTGTTGAAATTTTTTATCCGAGTCCAATAATTCAGGAAAACTTGACAGGAATAGCTACTGGAAGCTTGCCCGTCACAATGCATCGAAAATTGGTTTCATCGTAATCCGACGAATTTTTACGGATTTCTGAAGGGGTACCACTAGGGAAAATCACAAAAATCGAAAAATCGTAAAAAGTGGTGAAATTTTGGATCCGAGTCCAATAATGCAGGAAAACTTGACTGGAATAGCTACTGGCCGCTTGTCGGTCACAACGCATCGAGAATTGGCTTCATCGCAATCAGATAAATTTTTACGGATTTCCGAAGGGGTACCACTAGGGAAAATCACCAAAATCAAAAAACCGTAAAATGTGATGAAATTTTAGATCCGAGTCCAATAATTCAGGAAAAGTTGACTGGACTAGCTACTGGAAGATTGCCGGTCAAAACACATCGAGAATTGGTTTCGTCGGAATCCGACGAATTTTTACGGATTTCTGAAGGGGTACCACTAGGGAAAATCTCCAAAATCGTAAAAACAGGTGAAATTTTGGATCCGAGTCCAATAATTCTGGAAAACTTGACTGGAATAGCGACTGAAAGCTTGTCGGTCACAACTCTTCGAGAATTGGATTCGTCGAAATCTGACGAATTTTTACGTATTTCTGAAGGGGTAGCACTCGGGAAAATCACCAAAATCGAAAAATCGTAAAAAGTGGTGAAATTTTTGATCCGAATCCAATAATTCAGGAAAACTTGACTGCAATATCTACTGAAAGCTTGCCGGTGATAACTTATCGTGAATTGGATTCGTCGGAATCCGACGAATTTTTACGGATTTCTGAAGGGGTACCAGTAGGGAAAATCACCAAAATCGGAAAATCGTAAAAAATGGTGAAATTTTTTATCCGAATCAAATAATTTAGGAAAAATTGACTGGAATAGCTACTGGAAGCTTGCCGGTCACAACGCATCGAGAATTGGTTTTTTCGGAATCCGACGAATTTTTACGGATTTCTGAAGGGGTACCACTAGGAAAAATCACCAAAATCGAAAAATCGTAAAAAGTGGTGAAATTTTGGATCCGAGTCCAATAATTCAGGAAAACATGACTGGAATAGCTACTGGAAACTTGCCAGTCACAACGGATCGAGAATTGGTTTTTTCGGAATCCGTCGAATTTTTACGGATTTCTGATGGGGTACCACTAGGAAAAATCACCAAAATCGAAAAATCGTAAAAAATGGTGAAATTTTTTATCCGAATCCAATAATTCAGGAAAACTTGACTGGAATATCTACTGAAAGCTTGCCGGTGACAACTTATCGTGAATTGGATTCGTCGGAATCCGACGAATTTTTACTTATTTCTGAAGGGGTAGCACTCGGGAAAATCACCAAAATCAAAAAATCGTAAAAAGTGGTGAAATTTTTGATCCGAATCCAATAATTTAGGAAAACTTGACTGGAATAGCTACTGGAAGCTTGCCGGTCACAACGCTTCGAGAATTGGTTTTTTCGGAATCCGACGAATTTTTACGGATTTCTGAAGGGGTACCACTAGGAAAAATCACCAAAATCGAAAAATCGTAAAAAGTGTTGAAATTTTCGATCCGAGTCCAATAATTCAGGAAAACATGACTAGAATAGCTACTGAAAACTTGCCGGTCACAACGCATCGAGAATTGGATTCGTTAGAATCTGACGAATTTTTACGGATTTCTGAAGGGGTACCACTAGGGAAAATAACCAAAATAGAAAAATCGTAAAAAGTGTTAAAATTTTGGGTTCGAGTCCAATAATTCAGGAAAACTCTACTGGAATAGCAACTGAAAACTTGCCGGTCACAACGCATCGATTATTGGATTCGTCGGAATCCGACGAATTTTTACGGATTTCTGTATAGGTACCACTAGGAAAAATCACCAAAATCGAAAAATCGTAAAAAATGGTGAAATTTATGATCCGAGTTAAGTAATTCAGGAAAACTTGACTGGAATAGCTACTGAAAACTTGTTGGTCGCAACGCATCGAGAATTGGATTGGTCGGAATCCGACGAATTTTTACGGATTTCTGAAGGGGTACCACTAGGGAAAATCACCAAAATCGAAAAATCGTAAAAAGTTATGAAATTTTTGATACGAGTAAAAATAATTCAGGAATACTTGACTGGAATAGATACTGGAAGCTTGCAAGTCACAACGCATCGAGAATTGGTTTTATCGGAATCCGACGAATTATTACGGATTTCTGAACGGGTACCACTAGGGAAAATCAACAAAATCGAAAAATCGTAAAAAGTGGTGAAATTTTGGATCCGAGTCCAATAATTCAGGAAAACTTGACTGGAATAGCTACTGGAAGATTGGCGGTCACAACCCTTGGAGAATTGGCTTCATCCCAAACAGATGAATTTTTACGAATTTCTGAAGGGGTACCACTAGGGAAAATCGCCAAAATCTTAAAAAGTGGGGAAATTTTGGATCCGAGTCCAATAATTAAGAAAAACTTGACTGGAATAGCTACTGGAAGCTTGCCGGTCACAACTCTTCGAGAATTAGATTCGTCGAAATCCGACGAATTTTTACGTATTTCTGAAGGGGTACCACTCGGGAAAATCACCAAAATCGAAAAATCGTAAAAAGTGGTAAAATTTTGGATCCGAATCCAATAATTTAGGAAACCGTGACTGGAATATCTACTGTAAGCTTGCTGGTGACAACTCATCGTGAATTGGATTCGTCGGAATCCGACGAATTTTTACGAATTTCTGACTGCGTACCACTATGGAAAATCACCAAAATCGTAAAAATTGGTGAAATTTTGGATCCGAGTCCAATAATTTAGGAAAACTTAACTGGAATAGCTACTGGAAGCTTTCCGGTGACAACGCATCGAGAATTGGTTTATTCGGAATCCGACGAATTTTTACGGATTTCTGAAGGGGTACCACTAGGAAAAATCACCAAAATCGAAAAATCGTAAAAAGTGGTGGAATTTTGGATCCGATTACAATAATTCAGGAGAACTTGACTGGAATAGCTACTGGAAGCTTGCCGGTCACAACGCATCGAGAATTGTCTTCGTCGAAATCCGACGAATTTTTACGGATTTCTGAAGGGGTACCACTAGGGAAAATCACCAAAATCGAAAAATCGTAAAAAATGGTGGAATTTGTGATCCGATTACAATAATTCAGGAAAACTTGACTGGAATAGCTACTGGAAGCTTGCCGGTCACAACGCATTTAGAATTGGCTTCGTCGAAATCCGACGAATTTTTACGGATTTCTGAAGGGGTACCACTAGGGAAAATCACCAAAATCGAAAAATCGTAAAAAGTGGTGAAATTTTGGATCCGAGTCCAATAATTCAGGAAAACTTGACTAGAATAGCTAATGTAAGCTTGCCGCTCACAACGCATCTAGAATTGGCATCGTCGAAATCCGACGAATTTTTACGGATATCTGAAGGGTTACCACTAGGAAAAATCACTAAAATCGAAAAATCGTAAAAAGTGCTGAAATTTTTTTTATCCGAGTCCAATAATTCAGGAAAACTTGACTGGAATAGCTACTGGAAGCTTGCCGGTCACAACGAATTGACTTCGTCGAAATCCGACGAATTGTTACGGATTTCTGAAGGGGTACCACTAGGAAAAATCATTAAAATCGTAAAAAGTGGTGAAATTTTGGATCCGAGTCCAATAATTTAGGAAAAATTGACTGGAATAGCTACTGGAAGCTTGCCTATCACAACGAATTGAGAATTGGTTTCATCGGAATCCGATAAATTTTTACGGATTTCTGAAGGGGTACCACTAGGGAAAATCACCAAAATCGATAAATCGTAAAAAGTGGTGAAATTTTGGATCCGAGTCCAATAATTCCGGAAAACTTGACTGGAATAGCTACTGGAAGCTTGCCGGTCACAACGCAACGAGAATTGGGTTCGTCGGAATCAGACGAATTTTTACGGATTTCTGAAGGGGTAACACTTGGGAAAATGACCAAAATCGTAAAAAGTGGTGAAATTTTTGATCTGAGTCCAATAATTCAGGAAAATTTGACCGCAATAGCTACTGGAAGCTTGCCGGTCACAACGTATTGAGAATTGGCTTCGTTGGAATCCGACGAATTTTTACGGATTTCTGAAGGGGTATCACTAGGAAAAATCACTAAAATCGTAAAAAGTGGTAAAATTTTTGATCCGAGTCCAATAATTCAGGAAAACTTGACTGGAATAGCTACTGGAAGCTTGCCGGTCACAACGCATCGAGAATTGGCTACATCAAAATTCGACGAATTTTTACGGATTTCTTAACAGGTACCACTAGGGAAAATCACCAAAATCGAAAAATCGTAAAAAGTGGTGAAATTTTTGATCCGATTCCAATAATTCAGGAAAACTTGACTGGAATATCAACCGGAAGCTTGCCCATCACAACGCATCGAGAATTGGTTTCATCGGAATCCAACGAATTTTTACGTATTTCTGAAGGGGTACCACTAGCGAAAATCACCAAAATCGAAAATCGTAAAAAGTGGTGAAATTTTGGATCCGAGTCAAATAATTCAGGAAAATATGACTGGAATAGCTACTGGAAACTTGCCGGTCATAACGCATCGAGTATTGGATTCGTCGGAATTCGACGAATTTTTACGGATTTCTGAAGGGGTACCACTAGGGAAAATCACCAAAATCGAAAAATCGTAAAAAGTGTTGAAATTTTTTATCCGAGTCCAATAATTCAGGAAAACTTGACAGGAATAGCTACTGGAAGCTTGCCCGTCACAATGCATCGAAAATTGGTTTCATCGTAATCCGACGAATTTTTACGGATTTCTGAAGGGGTACCACTAGGGAAAATCACCAAAATCGAAAAATCGTAAAAAGTGGTGAAATTTTGGATCCGAGTCCAATAATGCAGGAAAACTTGACTGGAATAGCTACTGGCCGCTTGGCGGTCACAACGCATCGAGAATTGGCTTCATCGCAATCAGATAAATTTTTACGGATTTCCGAAGGGGTACCACTAGGGAAAATCACCAAAATCAAAAAACCGTAAAATGTGATGAAATTTTAGATCCGAGTCCAATAATACAGGAAAAGTTGACTGGACTAGCTACTGGAAGATTGCCGGTCAAAACGCATCGAGAATTGGTTTCGTCGGAATCCGACGAATTTTTACGGATTTCTGAAGGGGTACCACTAGGGAAAATCTCCAAAATCGTAAAAACTGGTGAAATTTTGGATTCGAGTCCAATAATTCTGGAAAATTTGACTGGAATAGCGACTGAAAGCTTGCCGGTCACAACTCTTCGAGAATTGGATTCGTCGAAATCTGACGAATTTTTACGTATTTCTGAAGGGGTAGCACTCGGGAAAATCACCAAAATCGAAAAATCGTAAAAAGTGGTGAAATTTTTGATCCGAATCCGATAATTCAGGAAAACTTGACTGCAATATCTACTGAAAGCTTGCCGGTGATAACTTATCGTGAATTGGATTCGTCGGAATCCGACGAATTTTTACGGATTTCTGAAGGGGTACCACTAGGGAAAATCACCAAAATCGGGAAATCGTAAAATGTGGTGAAATTTTTTATCCGAATCAAATAATTTAGGAAAAATTGACTGGAATAGCTACTGGAAGCTTGCCGGTCACAACGCATCGAGAATTGATTTTTTCGGAATCCGACGAATTTTTACGGATTTCTGAAGGGGTACCACTAGAAAAAATCACCAAAATCGAAAAATCGTAAAAAGTGGTGAAATTTTGGATCCGAGTCCAATAATTCAGGAAAACATGACTGGAATAGCTACTGGAAACTTACCAGTCACAACGGATCGAGAATTGGTTTTTTCGGAATCCGTCGAATTTTTACGGATTTCTGATGGGGTACCACTAGGAAAAATCACCAAAATCGAAAAATCGTAAAAAATGGTGAAATTTTTTATCCGAATCCAATAATTCAGGAAAACTTGACTGGAATATCTACTGAAAGCTTGCCGGTGACAACTTATCGTGAATTGGATTCGTCGGAATCCGACGAATTTTTACTTATTTCTGAAGGGGTAGCACTCGGGAAAATCACCAAAATCAAAAAATCGTAAAAAGTGGTGAAATTTTTGATCCGAATCCAATAATTTAGGAAAACTTGACTGGAATAGCTACTGGAAGCTTGCCGGTCACAACGCTTCGAGAATTGGTTTTTTCGGAATCCGACGAATTTTTACGGATTTCTGAAGGGGTACCACTAGGAAAAATCACCAAAATCGAAAAATCGTAAAAAGTGTTGAAATTTTCGATCCGAGTCCAATAATTCAGGAAAATATGACTAGAATAGCTACTGGAAACTTGCCGGTCACAACGCATCGTGAATTGGATTCGTTAGAATCTGACGAATTTTTACGGATTTCTGAAGGGGTACCACTAGGGAAAATAACCAAAATAGAAAAATCATAAAAAGTGTTAAAATTTTGGATTCGAGTCCAATAATTCAGGAAAACTCTACTGGAATAGCAACTGAAAACTTGCCAGTCACAACGCATCGATTATTGGATTCGTCGGAATCCGACGAATTTTTACGGATTTCTGTATAGGTACCACTAGGAAAAATCACCAAAATCGAAAAATCGTAAAAAATGGTGAAATTTATGATCCGAGTTAAGTAATTCAGGAAAACTTGACTGGAATAGCTACTGAAAACTTGTTGGTTGCAACGCATCGAGAATTGGATTGGTCGGAATCCGACGAATTTTTACGGATTTCTGAAGGGGTACCACTAGGGAAAATCACCAAAATCGAAAAATCGTAAAAAGTTATGAAATTTTTGATACGAGTAAAAATAATTCAGGAATACTTGACTGGAATAGATACTGGAAGCTTGCAAGTCACAACGCATCGAGAATTGGTTTTATCGGAATCCGACGAATTATTACGGATTTCTGAACGGGTACCACTAGGGAAAATCAACAAAATCGAAAAATCGTAAAAAGTGGTGAAATTTTGGATCTGAGTCCAATAATTCAGGAAAACTTGACTGGAATAGCTACTGGAAGATTGGCGGTCACAACCCATGGAGAATTGGCTTCATCGCAAACATATGAATTTTTACGAATTTCTGAAGGGGTACCACTAGGGAAAATCGCCAAAATCTTAAAAAGTGGGGAAATTTTGGATCCGAGTCCAATAATTAAGAAAAACTTGACTGGAATAGCTACTGGAAGCTTGCCGGTCACAACTCTTCAAGAATTAGATTCGTCGAAATCCGACGAATTTTTACGTATTTCTGAAGGGGTACCACTCGGGAAAATCACCAAAATCGAAAAATCGTAAAAAGTGGTAAAATTTTGGATCCGAATCCAATAATTTAGGAAAACATGACTGGAATATCTACTGTAAGCTTGCCGGTGACAACTCATCGTGAATTGGATTCGTCGGAATCCGACGAATTTTTACGAATTTCTGACTGCGTACCACTACGGAAAATCACCAAAATCGTAAAAATTGGTGAAATTTTGGATCCGAGTCCAATAATTTAGGAAAACTTGACTGGAATAGCTACTGGAAGCTTTCCGGTGACAACGCATCGAGAATTGGTTTATTCGGAATCCGACGAATTTTTACGGATTTCTGAAGGGGTACCACTAGGAAAAATCACCAAAATCGAAAAATCGTAAAAAGTGGTGAAATTTTGGATCCGAGTCAAATAATTCAGAACAACTTGACTGGAATAACTACTGGAAGTTTGCCGGTCAAAACGCATCGAGAATTGCCTTCGTCGAAATCCGACAAATTTTTACAGATTTCTGAAGGGGTACCACTAGTGAAAATAAGAAAAAACGTAAAAAGTGGTGAAATTTTGGATCCGAGTCCAATAATTCAGGAAAACTTGACTGGAATAGCTACTGGAAGTTTGGCGGTCACAACCCAAGGAGAATGGTCTTCATCGCAAACAGATGAATTTTTACGAATTTTTGAAGGAGTACCACTAGGGAAAATCCCCAAAATCGTAAAAAGTGGTGAAATTTTTGATCCGAGTCCAATAATTCAGGAAAACGTGACTGGAATAGCTACTGGAAGCTTGCCGGACACAACTCATCGAGAATTGGATTCGTCGAAATCCGACGAATTTTTACGTATTTCTGAAGGGGCACCACTCGGGAAAATCACCAAAATCGAAAAATCGTAAAAACTGGTGAAATTTTTGATCCGAATCCAATAATTCAGGAAAACTTGATAGGAATATCTACTGGAAGCTTGCCGATGACAACTCATCGTGAATTGGATTCGTCGGAATCCGACGAATTTTTACGGATTTCTGAAGGGGTACCACTAGTGAAAATCACCAAAATCGAAAAATCATAAAAAGTGATGAAATTTTGGATCCGAGTCCAATAATTCAAGAAAACTTGACTGGAATAGCTACTGGAAGCTTGCCAGTCACAACGCATCGAGAATTGGTTTCATCGGAATCCGACGAATTTTTACGGATTTCAACAAGGGTACCACTAGGGAAAATCACCAAAATCGAAAAATCGTAAAAAGTGGTGAAATTTATGAACCGAGTCCAGTAATTCAGGAAAACTTGACTAGAATAGCTACTGTAAACTTGTCGGTCACAACGCATCGACAATTGGATTCGTCGGAATCCGACGAATTTTTACGGATTTCTGAAGGGGTATCACTAGGGAAAATCACTAAAATGAAAAAATCGTAAAAAGTGGTCAAATTTTTGATCCGAGTCCAATAATTCATGAATACTTGACTGGAATAGCTATTGGAAGCTTGCCAGTCACAACGCATCGAGAATTGGTTTCATCAGAATCCGACTAATTTTTACGGATTTTTGAAGGGGTACCACTAGGTAAAATCACCAAAATCGAAAAATCATAAAAAGTGGTTAAATTTTGGATCCGAGTCCAATAATTCAGGAAAACTGGACTGGAATAGCTACTAGAAGCTTGCCAGTCACAACGTATCGACAATTGGATTCGTCAGAATCCGACGAATTTTTACGGATTTTTGAAGGGGTACCACTAGGGAAAATCACCAAAATCGAAAAATCGTAAAAAGTGGTGAAATTTTTGATCCAAGTCCAATAATTCAGGAATACTTGACTGGAATAGCTAATGGAAGCTTGCCAGTCACAACGTATCGAGAATTGGTTTCATCGGAATCCGACGAATTTTTACGGATTTCTGAAAGGGTATCACTAGGGAAAATCACCAAAATCGAAAAATCGTAAAAAGTGGTGAAATTTTTATCCGAGTCCAATAATTCAGGAAAAATTGACTAGAATAGCTACTGTAAGCTTGTCGGTCACAACGCATCGAGAATTGGCATCGTCGGAATCCGACGAATTTTTACGGATTTCTGAAGGGTTACCACTAGGGAAAATAACTAAAATCGAAAAATCGTAAAAAGTGCTGAAATTTTTTTGATCCGAGTCCAATAATTCAGGAAAACTTGACTGGAATAGCTACTGGAAGCTTGCCGGTCATAACGAATTGGCTTCGTCGGAATCCGACAAATTTTTACGGATTTCTGAAGAGGTACCACTAGGAAAAATCACCAAAATCGAAAAATCGTAAAAAGTGGTGGAATTTTGGATCCGATTACAATAATTCAGGAGAACTTGACTGGAATAGCTACTGGAAGCTTGCTGGTCACAACGTATCGAGAATTGTCTTCGTCAAAATCCGACGAATTTTTACGGATTTCTGAAGGGGTACCACTAGGGAAAATCACCAAAATCGAAAAATCGTAAAAAATGGTGAAATTTTTGATCCGAGTCCAATAATTCAGGAATACTTGACTGGAATAGCTACTGGAAGCTTGCCAGTCACAACGTATCGAGAATTGGTTTCATCGGAATCCAACGAATTTTTACGGCTTTCTGAAGTGGTACCACTAAGGAAAATCACCAAAATCGAAAAAAATGGTGAAATTTTGGATCCGAGTCCAATAATTCAGGAAAACTTGACTGGAATAGCTACTGGAAGCTTGGCGGTCACAACACATGGAGAATTGGCTTCATCGCAATCCGATGAATTTTTACGAATTTCTGAAGGAGTACCACTAGGGAAAATCACAAAAATCGAAAAAACGTAAAAAGTGGTGAAATTTTGGATCCGAGTCCAATAATTCACGAAAACTTGACTAGAATAGCTACTGCAAGCTTGCCGGTCACAACGCATCGAGAATTTGGTTCGTCAGAATCCGATGAATTTTTACGGATTTCCGAAAGGGTACCACTAGGGAAAATCACCAAAATCGTAAAAAGTGGTGAAATTTTGGATCCGAGTCCAATAATTTAGGAAAATTTTACTGGAATAGCTACTGGAAGCTTGCCGGTCACAACACATCGAGAATTGGATTCGTCGGAATACGACAAATTTTTACGGATTTCTGAATGGGTACCACTAGGGAAAATCACCAAAATCGTAAAAAGTGGTGAAATTTTGGATCCGAGTCCAATAATTCCGGAAAACTTAACTGGAATTTCTACAGGAAGCTTGCCGGTCACAACGCATCGAGGATTCAATTCGTCAGAATCCGACGAATTTTTATGGATTTCTCAAGGGGTACCACTAGGGAAAATCACAAAAATCGTAAAAAGTGGTGAAATTTTGGATCCGAGTCCAATAATTCAGGAAAACTTGACTGGAATATCGACTGGAAGCTTGCCGGTGACAACTCATCGAGAATTGGATTCGTCAGAATCCGACGAATTTTTACGGATTTCTGAAGGGGTACCACTAGGAAAAATAACCAAAATAGAAAAATCGTAAAAAGTGTTAAAATTTTGGATTCGAGTCCAATAATTCAGGAAAACTCTACTGGAATAGCAACTGAAAACTTGCCGGTCACAACGCATCGATTATTGGATTCGTCGGAATCCGACGAATTTTTACGGATTTCTGTATAGGTACCACTAGGAAAAATCACCAAAATCGAAAAATCGTAAAAAGTGGTGAAATTTATGATCCGAGTTAAGTAATTCAGGAAAACTTGACTGGAATAGCTACTGAAAGCTTGTTGGTCGCAACGCATCGAGAATTGGATTGGTCGGAATCCGACGAATTTTTACGGATTTCTGAAGGGGTACCACTAGGGAAAATCACCAAAATCGAAAAATCGTAAAAAGTTATGAAATTTTTGATACGAGTCCAATAATTCAGGAATACTTGACTGGAATAGATACTGGAAGCTTGCAAGTCACAACGCATCGAGAATTGGTTTTATCGGAATCCGACGAATTATTACGGATTTCTGAACGGGTACCACTAGGGAAAATCAACAAAATCGAAAAATCGTAAAAAGTGGTGAAATTTTGGATCCGAGTCCAATAATTCAGGAAAACTTGACTGGAATAGCTACTGGAAGATTGGCGGTCACAACCCATGGAGAATTGGCTTCATCGCAAACAAATGAATTTTTACGAATTTCTGAAGGGGTACCACTAGGGAAAATCGCCAAAATCGTAAAAAGTGGGGAAATTTTGGATCCGAGTCCAATAATTAAGAAAAACTTGACTGGAATAGCTACTGGAAGCTTGCCGGTCACAACTCTTCGAGAATTAGATTCGTCGAAATCCGACGAATTTTTACGTATTTCTGAAGGGGTACCACTCGGGAAAATCACCAAAATCGAAAAATCGTAAAAAGTGGTGAAATTTTGGATCCGAATCCAAAAATTTAGGAAAACGTGACTGGAATATCTACTGTAAGCTTGCCGGTGACAACTCATCGTGAATTGGATTCGTCGGAATCCGACGAATTTTTACGAATTTCTGACTGCGTACCACTACGGAAAATCACCAAAATCGTAAAAATTGGTGAAATTTTGGATCCGAGTCCAATAATTTAGGAAAACTTGACTGGAATAGCTACTGGAAGCTTTCCGGTGACAACGCATCGAGAATTGGTTTATTCGGAATCCGACGAATTTTTACGGATTTCTGAAGGGGTACCACTAGGAAAAATCACCAAAATCGAAAAATCGTAAAAAGTGGTGAAATTTTTGATCCGAGTCAAATAATTCAGAACAACTTGACTGGAATAACTACTGGAAGTTTGCTGGTCAAAACGCATCGAGAATTGCCTTCGTCGAAATCCGACAAATTTTTACAGATTTCTGAAGGGGTACCACTAGTGAAAATAAGAAAAAACGTAAAAAGTGGTGAAATTTTGTATCCGAGTCCAATAATTCAGGAAAACTTTACTGGAATAGCTACTGGAAGCTTGGCGGTCACAACCCAAGGAGAATGGGCTTCATCGCAAACAGATGAATTTTTACGAATTTTTGAAGGAGTACCACTAGGGAAAATCCCCAAAATCGTAAAAAGTGGTGAAATTTTTGATCCGAGTCCAATAATTCAGGAAAACGTGACTGGAATAGCTACTGGAAGCTTGCCGGACACAACTCATCGAGAATTGGATTCGTCGAAATCCGACGAATTTTTACGTATTTCTGAAGGGGCACCACTCGGGAAAATCACCAAAATCGAAAAATCGTAAAAACTGGTGAAATTTTGGATCCGAATCCAATAATTCAGGAAAACTTGATAGGAATATCTAATGGAAGCTTGCCGATGACAACTCATCGTGAATTGGATTCGTCGGAATCCGACGAATTTTTACGGATTTCTGAAGGGGTAACACTAGTGAAAATCACCAAAATCGAAAAATCATAAAAAGTGGTGAAATTTTGGATCCGAGTCCAATAATTCAGGAAAACTTGACTGGAATAGCTACTGGAAGCTTGCCAGTCACAACGCATCGAGAATTGGTTTCATCGGAATCCGACGAATTTTTACGGATTTCAACAAGGGTACCACTAGGGAAAATAACCAAAATCGAAAAATCGTAAAAAGTGGTGAAATTTATGAACCGAGTCCAGTAATTCAGGAAAACTTGACTGGAATAGCTACTGTAAACTTGTCGGTCACAACACATCGACAATTGGATTCGTCGAAATCCGACGAATTTTTACGGATTTCTGAAGGGGTACCACTAGGGAAAATCACTAAAATGAAAAAATCGTAAAAAGTGGTCAAATTTTTGATCCGAGTCCAATAATTCATGAATACTTGACTGGAATAGCTACTGGAAGCTTGCCAGTCACAACGCATCGAGAATTGGTTTCATCAGAATCCGACTAATTTTTACGGATTTTTGAAGGGGTACCACTAGGTAAAATCACCAAAATCGAAAAATCATAAAAAGTGGTTAAATTTTGGATCCGAGTCCAATAATTCAGGAAAACTTGACTGGAATAGCTACTAGAAGCTTGCCAGTCACAACGTATCGACAATTGGATTCGTCAGAATCCGACGAATTTTTACGGATTTTTGAAGGGGTACCACTAGGGAAAATCACCAAAATCGAAAAATCGTAAAAAGTGGTGAAATTTTTGATCCAAGTCCAATAATTCAGGAATACTTGACTGGAATAGCTAATGGAAGCTTGCCAGTCACAACGTATCGAGAATTGGTTTCATCGGAATCCGACGAATTTTTACGGATTTCTGAAGGGGTATCACTAGGGAAAATCACCAAAATCGAAAAATCGTAAAAAGTGGTGAAATTTTTATCCGAGTCCAATAATTCAGGAAAAATTGACTAGAATAGCTACTGTAAGCTTGTCGGTCACAACGCATCGAGAATTGGTATCGTCGGAATCCGACGAATTTTTACGGATTTCTGAAGGGTTACCACTAGGGAAAATAACTAAAATCGAAAAATCGTAAAAAGTGCTGAAATTTTTTTGATCCGAGTCCAATAATTCAGGAAAACTTGACTGGAATAGCTACTGGAAGCTTGCCGGTCATAACGAATTGGCTTCGTCGGAATCCGACAAATTTTTACGGATTTCTGAAGGGGTACCACTAGGAAAAATCACCAAAATCGAAAAATCGTAAAAAGTGGTGGAATTTTGGATCCGATTACAATAATTCAGGAGAACTTGACTGGAATAGCTACTGGAAGCTTGCCGGTCACAACGTATCGAGAATTGTCTTCGTCGAAATCCGACGAATTTTTACGGATTTCTGAAGGGGTACCACTAGGGAAAATCACCAAAATCGAAAAATCGTAAAAAATGGTGAAATTTTTGATCCGAGTCCAATAATTCAGGAATACTTGACTGGAATAGCTACTGGAAGCTTGCCAGTCACAACGTATCGAGAATTGGTTTCATCGGAATCCAACGAATTTTTACGGCTTTCTGAAGTGGTACCACTAAGGAAAATCACCAAAATCGAAAAAAATGGTGAAATTTTGGACCCGAGTCCAATAATTCAGGAAAACTTGACTGGAATAGCTACTGGAAGCTTGGCGGTCACAACACATGGAGAATTGGCTTCATCGCAATCCGATGAATTTTTACGAATTTCTGAAGGAGTACCACTAGGGAAAATCACAAAAATCGAAAAAATGTAAAAAGTGGTGAAATTTTGGATCCGAGTCCAATAATTCACGAAAACTTGACTAGAATAGCTACTGCAAGCTTGCCGGTCACAACGCATCGAGAATTTGGTTCGTCGGAATCCGATGAATTTTTACGGATTTCCGAAAGGGTACCACTAGAGAAAATCACCAAAATCGTAAAAAGTGGTGAAATTTTGGATCCGAGTCCAATAATTTAGGAAAACTTTACTGGAATAGCTACTGGAAGCTTGCCGGTCACAACACATCGAGAATTGGATTCGTCGGAATACGACAAATTTTTACGGATTTCTGAATGGGTACCACTAGGGAAAATCACCAAAATCGTAAAAAGTGGTGAAATTTTGGATCCGAGTCCAATAATTCCGGAAAACTTAACTGGAATTTCTACAGGAAGCTTGCCGGTCACAACGTATCGAGGATTCAATTCGTCAGAATCCGACGAATTTTTATGGATTTCTCAAGGGGTACCACTAGGGAAAATCACAAAAATCGTAAAAAGTGGTGAAATTTTGGATCCGAGTCCAATAATTCAGGAAAAATTGACTGGAATATCGACTGGAAGCTTGCCGGTGACAACTCATCGAGAATTGGATTCGTCAGAATCCGACGAATTTTTACGGATTTCTGAAGGGGTACCACTAGGGAAAATCACCAAAATCGTAAAAAGTGGTGAAATTTTGGATCCGAGTCTAATAATTTAGGAAAACTTGACTGGAATAGCTACTGGAATCTTTCCGGTGACAACGCATCGAGAATTGGTTTATTCGGAATCCGACGAATTTTTACGGATTTCTGAAGGGGTACCACTAGGAAAAATCACCAAAATCGAAAAATCGTAAAAAGTGGTGAAATTTTGGATCCGAGTAAAATAATTCAGAACAACTTGACTGGAATAACTACTGGAAACTTGCCGGTCAAAACGCATCGAGAATTGCCTTCGTCGAAATCCGACAAATTTTTACAGATTTCTGAAGGGGTACCACTAGTGAAAATAAGAAAAATCGTAAAAAGTGGTGAAATTTTGGATCCGAGTCCAATAATTCAGGAAAACTTGACTGGAATAGCTACTGGAAGCTTGGCGGTCACAACCCAAGGAGAATGGGCTTCATCGCAAACAGATGAATTTTTACGAATTTCTGAAGGAGTACCACTAGGGAAAATCACCAAAATCGTAAAAAGTTGTGAAATTTTTGATCCGAGTCCGATAATTCAGGAAAACGTGACTGGAATAGCTACTGGGAGCTTGCCGGACACAACTCATCGAGAATTGGATTCGTCGAAATCCGACGAATTTTTACGTATTTCTGAAGGGGTACCACTCGGAAAAATCACCAAAATCGAAAAATCATAAAAAGTGGTGAAATTTTGGATCCGAATCCAATAATTTAGGAAAACTTCACTGGAATAGCTACTGAAAGCTTGCCGGTCACAACGCATCGAGAATTTGTTTCGTCGGAATCCGACAAATTTTTACGGATTTCTTAAAGGGTACCACTAGGGAAAATCACCAAAATCGTAAAAAGGGGTTAAATTTTATATCCGAGTCCAGTAATTCAGGAAAACTTGACTAGAATATCTATTGGAAACTGGCCGGTCATAACGCATCGAGAATTGGCTTCGTCGGAATCCGACGAATTTTTACGGATTTCTGAAGGGGTACCACTAGGGAAAATCACCAAAATCATAAAAAGTGATGAAATTTTGGATCCGATTCAAATAATTCAGGAAAACTTGACTGGTATAGCTACTGGAAGCTTGCCGGTCACAACGGATCGAGAATTAGTTTCGTCGGAATCCGACGAATTTTTACATATTTCTGAAGGGGTAGACTTGGAAAAATCACCAAAATCGTAAAAAGTGGTGAAATTTTGGATCCGAGTCCAATAATTCAGGAAAACATGACTGGAATAACTACTGTAAGCTTGCCGGTCACAACACATTGAGAATTGGATTCGTCGGAATCCGACGAATTTTTACGAATTTTTGAAGGAGTACCACTAGGGAAAATCACCAAAATCGAAAAATCATAAAAAGTGGTGAAATTTTTGATCTGTGTCCAATAATTCAGTAAAACTTGACTGGAATAGCTACTGGAAGCTTGCCGGTCACAACGCATCGAGAATTGGCTTCATCGGAATCCGACGAATTTTTACGGATTTTTGAAGGAGTACCACTAGGGAAAATAACCAAAATCGTAAAAAGTGGTGAAATTTTGGACCCGAGTCCAATATTTCAGGAAAACATGACTGGAATAGCTACTGGAAACTTGCCGGTCACAACGCATCGAGAATTGGCTTCATCGAAATTCGTCGAATTTTTACGGATTTCTGAAGGGGTACCAATAGGAAAAATCACCAAAATCGTAAAAAGTGGTGAATTTTTTGGATCCGAGTCCAATAATTCAGGAAAACTTTACTGGAATAGCTACTGGAAGCTTGACGGTCACAACGCATCGATAATTGGCTTCATCAGAATCCGACGAATTTTTACTGATTTCTGAAGGGGTACCACTAGGAAAAATCACCAAAATCGAAAAATCGTAAAAAGTGGTGAAATTTTTGATCCGAGTCCAACAATTCAGGAAAACTTGACTGGAATAACTACTGGAAGCTTGCTGGTCACAACGCATCGAGAATTGGCTTCGTTGGAATCCGACAAATTTTTACGTATTTCTGAAGGGGTACCACTATTAAAAATCACCAAAATCGAAAAATCGTAAAAAGTGGTCAAATTTTGGATCCGAGTCCAATAGTTCAGGAAAACTTGACTGGAATAGCTACTAAAATCTTGCCGGTCACAACGCATAGAGAATTTGTTTCGTCGGAATCCGACAAATTTTTACGGATTTCTGAAAGGGTACCACTAGGAAAAATCACCAAAATCGTAAAAAGGGGTTAAATTTTTTATCCGAGTCCAATAATTCAGGAAAACTTGACTGGAATAGCTACTGCAAGCTGGCCGGTCATAACCCATCCAAAATTAGCTTCGTCGAAATCCGAAGAAATTTTTAAGGATTTTTGAAGGGGTACCACTAGGGAAAATCACCAAAATCATAAAAAGTGATGAAATTTTTGATCCGATTCAAATAATTCAGGAAAACTTAACTGGAATAGTTACTGGAAGCTTGCCGGTCACAACGCATCGAGAATTGGTTTCGTCGGAATTCGACGAATTTTTACGTATTTCTGAAATGGCACCACTTGGAAAAATCAACAAAATCGTAAAAAGTGGTGAAATTTTGGATCCGAGTCCAATAATTCAGGAAAACTTGACTGAAATAGCTACTGTAAGCTTGCCGGTCACAACGCTTCGAGAATTGGCTTCGTCGAAATCTGGCGAATTTTTTATGGATTTCTGAAGGGGTACCACTATGGAAAATCACCAAAATCGAAAAATCGTAAAAAGTGGTAAAATTTTTGATCCGAGTCCAATAATTCAGTAAAACTTGACTGAAATAGCTACTGGAAGCTTGCCGGTCACAACGTATCGAGAATTGGATTCGTCTGAATCCGACGAATTTTTACGGATTTCTGAAGGGGTACCACTTGGAAAAATCACCAAAATCGTAAAAAGTGGTGAAATTTTGGATCCGAGTCCAATAATTCAGGAAAACTTGACTGGAATATCTACTGGAAGCTTGCCGGTCACAACGCATCGAGAATTGCATTCGTCGGAATCCGACGAATTTTTACGGATTTCTGAAGGGGTACCACTAGGAAAAATCACCAAAATCGTAAAAGTTGTGAAATTTTGGATCCGAGTTCAATAATTTAGGAAAACTTGACTGGAATATCTACTGGAAGCTTGACGGTCACAATGCATCGAGAATTGGTTTCGTCGGAATCCGACGAATTTTTACGTATTTCTGAAGGGGCACCACTCGGAAAAATCACCAAAATCAAAAAAACTGGTGAAATTTTGGATCCGAGTCCAATAATTCAGGAAAACTTGACTGGAATAGCTAGTGGAAGCTTGCCGGTCACAACGCATCGAGAATGGGTTTCGTCGGAATTCGATGAATTTTTATGGATTTCTGAAGGGGTACCACTAGGAAAAATCACCAAAATCGAAAAATCGTAAAAAGTGGTGAAATTTTGGAGCCGAGTCCAATAATTCAGGAAAACTTGACTGGAATAGCTACTGGAAGCTTTCCGGTCACAACGCATCGAGAATTGGTTTCGTCGGAATCCGACGAATTTTTACGGATTTCTGAAGGGTTACCATTAGGGAAAATCACCAAAATCGAAAAATCATATAAAGTGGTAAAATTTTGGATCCGAGTCCAATAATTCAGGAAAACTTGATTGGAATGGCTGCCGGAAGGTTGACGGTCACAACGCATCGAGAATTGGCTTCGTCGGAATCCGACTAATTTTTACGGATTTCTGACGGGGTACCACTAGGGAAAATCACAAAAATTGAAAAATCGTAAAAGGTGCTGAAATTTTTTATCCGAGTCCAATAATTCAGGAAAACTTGATTGAAATAGCTGCCGGAAGCTTGCTGGTCACAACGCATCGAGAATTGGTTTCGTCAGAATCCGACGAATTTTTAGGGATTTATGAAGGGGTACCACTAGGAAAAATCACCAAAATCGAAAAATCGTAAAAAGTGGTGAAATTTTTGATCCAAGTCCAATAATTCAGGAAAACTTGATTGGAATAGCTGCTGGAAGCTTGCTGGTCACAACGCATCGAGAATTGGCTTCGTCGGAATCCGACGAATTTTTACGGATTTCTGAAGGGGTACCACTAGGGAAAATCACCAAAATCGAAAAATCATAAAAGGTGGTGAAATTTTGGATCCGAGCCCAATAATTCAGGAAAACTTGATTGGAATATCTGTCGGAAGCTTACCGGTCACAACGCATAAAGAATCGGTTCGTCGAAATCCAACGAATTTTTACGGATTTCTGAAGGGATACCATTAGGAAAAATCACCAAAATTGAAAAATCATAAAAGGTGGTGAAATTTTGGATCCGAGTCCAATAATTCTGGAAAACTTGATTGGAATAGCTGTCGGAAGCTTGCCGGTCACAACGCATCGAGAATTGGATTCGTCGAAATCCGACGAATTTTTACGGATTTCTGAAGGTGTACCACTAGGGAAAATCACCAAAAACAAAAAATCGTAAAAGGTGGTGAAATTTTGGATCCGAGTCCAATAATTCAGGAAAACTTGATTGGAATAGCTGCCGGAAACTTGCCGGTCACAACGCATCGAGAATTGGTTTCGTCGGCATCCGACGAATTTTTAGGGATTTCTGAAGGGGTACCACTAGGAAAAATCACCAAAATCGTAAAAAGTGATGAAATTTTGGATTCGAGTCCAATAATTCAGGAAAACTTGATTGGAATAGCTACTGGAAGCTTGCTGGTCACAACGCATCGAGAATTGGCTTCGTCGGAATTCGACGAATTTTTACGGATTTCTGAAGGGGTACCACTAGGGAAAATCACCAAAATCGAAAAATCGTAAAAAGTGGTGAAATTTTGGATCCGAGTCCAATAATTCAGGAAAACTTGATTGGAATAGCTGCTGGAAGCTTGTCGGTCACAACGCATCGTGACAGTGAAAGAAGATAAGAAAAGAGGCAGAGAAATAAAGGAGTCGTGATTGGAGAATCAGAAGACAACCTCGATCGATAAACTCCCGGGAGCCAATCAATGGGACATCAACTCGGTTGATAAACTCCCGAATGCCGATCAATGAGACATCGCCTCAGGTGATAAACTCCCGAACGCCGATCAATGAGACATCATCTCGGTCGATAAACTCCCGAATGCCGATCAATGAAACATCACCTCGGTCAATAAACTCCCAAAGGCCGATCAATAAGACATCGCCTCTGTCCATAAACTCCAGAAGGCCAATCTATAACATAATCGCTTCGGTCGATAAACCTCCAAAAGCGAAACATCATGTCAAAAACTATTCGCTTCGGTTATTCACTCCCGAAAGTCCAAAATATTGCAAAAAACTCAAAAAGCCTTAAGTACTCATAAGACTTTAACACAGCATTGTATTCCAACCAACTTGATCATTGAACATACAAGTTGCAAATTATCACCCGAGTGCTTGCAAAAATGTGCATCTGTAGACACCGGGTCCTGAGTCAGCCTAGATCGAAGTTACCCAATGCTGATAATTGCCTTCACAGGCTTAAAAAGTTAAAAGTGATGGTTTTCTCGTCAAATTTGCATTTTAGAGTGAAAAATTAGAAAATAATAAAAAATATTTAAAAAATTAATTTTAAAAAATGGGGGCTTAAAATTATAGTGTTTTTAGTCAATTTAAAAAATAATAAAAAAAAAATTTCGAACCGCGAGTGTCGGGCGCGGCAGCGCGCAGGCGCACTGGCGCCCAGCACGCAGACGCCCAGGCGCCTAGCGCGCTGGGCGCGATTTGGCGACGCGCGGCGTCGCCAATGCCGCGCGTCGCTAAAGAGCGACGCGCTGCGTTGCGCGCCGCACCGTGCGCTGAGGCACGCGATTTCCGCGCCTCTGCGCGCGGATTTCGCGCGGCTGCGCTGCGTGAGGCCCCGTCGCTCTATAGCGACGGGCTTCCTGGCCGTCGGTATAGGGTCTGATACCCTATTTCCCTCTTTTCAGCCTTTTTTCCGATTTTTTTCACCCAAAAATCCGTTTTTTATCCCATTTTTTTGGGTTTTTGACTTCAAATTAAATCCTAAAAATATTTTTTTAGATAATTAATTAATAAAGATTGATTTTATCATTAAAAATAAATGAATTTTGTGTTAAAATAGGTTTTTTCCTTAATTAAATTAGTGCAACCTTTTTTATCCTATAAAGAGTTTATGATGAAATCAAAGGAGGCTCCTCCACATTTTTTTAGACCTAATTTTCCAGAATTCTTCTTCTTCTATTTTCTCTTCAAAATTTCAGATTTCTCTTTTTAATTAATAAGGTTTAATTGAAATTGAAAGATCAATTTTCAATTGTTAATTATTCCAATTAATTTCTTTGTTTTTCCTCCATAAACACAAGAAATTAATCATCATTTTGACATCAATTTCTTTTTAATCTTAAGCATACAAATCAATTCCTTTGTTTTTCTTCATAAACAAAGAGAATTAATTTTATTGCTAAATTATTCTTTCAAGCAATTTTCCGGAAAATCATCACTTTTCATTCATCAAATCCAATATTCTGAGGGTAAATATTCTTGGCTCCATTTCTATTTTATTTTATTTTTATTTAATTTATTCATATATATTTTATTGTTTTTATTGATTTATTTATTGTTTTCATCTATTCATTTGTTGTATTGATCTTATATTTGTTCCATTTAATTGTTTATATATGATTTGATTTTTATTCATGTGAATATTGTTTTTTAAATTCCTAACATGTAAATAATTTATTTTGATTCCTCATTATTTTTAACATGCAAATAATTAATTAATTTAAATTAATCTTTTTGCCATGTAAATAGTTTGTATTAATTATGAACACATCAATTAACCTTGTTATATATCATTATTATTTTCATCATTCCTTTGTTTACTAATTTTTATCATTGTTACATGATTTTATTATCATTTGTTTATTTATTCATTCATTATTTTTCACTTATCATCATTATTTTCATCATGTTCATATTTTCATGTACTAATTAATTAACATGTTTTATTTTATTTTCATCACATCATTCAATCATTTGTCATACATAATGCATGTTTCTCATTTATTTTGGTTTGTTAACATTTTGATTCCATTATCATTCTTTTCATATCATCTTATGTTATTTTAATTTGTTATTCATTATTTTGTATGTTTAATTGATTGAATTGATTTAATCACTAACATTATTTTAATTGTATTTTGTTTTTATGTCTAAACTCATTTTTTCGCTTGGGCGTTTTTGCGAGCACATCGGGAAGTCCAAAAAGGCTCGTTTGGTTCATACATTTATTTTCTTTATTTGTAATATTTTATTTAATTTTGCCATATAATTTTCTTGTAAAATTCTTTATTTAGGCACGCTAAAAAGAAAATCACAAAAACGTTTCTATTAATTAATTTGACATTTTTTCTAAATAAAAGGGGACCAATGTCCTAGTTTTTCATACCCAAATAAATCATCACATCAAAACTGTTTCATAATAAATATACATGCGAGGACCAATGTTCTCACTATTAATGAATAACCCGTTTTATGCATGTATTTCACTTTTATAAATGGGAGTTGTATTCCGCTTCTAGTGTTATTTTAATTCGTTTTTGAATGCTTTATTTTGGATTTTGCTTACATTTACCGTTTTTGATATGAATGATTGCGCCTTTAATTTAAATTGCATTGTGTGGAAAGTTGATAAAACAATGAATTCAAAACTTAATTATAATATTAATCAAGGTACGAATAAATGAGAAGTCCCGAACCCTGCTCTGGTCTTTGGGCTCAAGAGGCTAGAGGTTATCCTCCAAGACACCTCTTGTGTCACGAGACTTAGACGTTAATCCTAGGCCTCATGGCCCAATATGGATAAAATGCGCAAGTCTTAGGCTCTCCGAGGCGAGAGAAACTTTCCCAATGTTCTATTGGGTGGCGACTCCATGAAACCTCCTTGTTGCCCAACATAGACGCACTTGCGATTTATCGCAAGCTGTCAACGGACCCACAATTGCCCGATCGCCCACGTGCGGGCGGTCATAGGGGCGGCCGCGGGGATCCAGCGCGCGTCACAGTGGCGACTCCACTGGGGACATACTCGAAACTTTGATTCGAAAGTACCTTGATTAAAAATCATAATTGAGTTTTAATTTAAAAATTTCATCTTCTTTCAAAACTGCATTGCATCTCATTAGAGCCTTAGATCTATGCTAGTTTGGTCCCTCTTTTAGCCCCGGTGCGTTCCCGAAGCACGACCCTATTTTCACTCAATTTAGGGAAGTGTTAAGGATAATCACCAGCCCAAGCCTCGTACCATCATGGTATATTAAATGGTGACCCGATCGGTCGTTACGCTCGTGATGAGCTAGACCCGTCAGCAGGGATCATGCTTGGGTAGCCCTAAAGTAACACCGCCCTTTGACCAAAGCTCATGTAATGGAAATAGATACTTCCCTTAGGTGATATGAACCGTAATACCTTGCTTGCTATATGGATCATTTTATATTGGACAAACCCAAATAATCTGATTGGTCACCTAATCAAAGGCTTTCATGCCCCGATAGGCCCATGTCAACTTGTTCGGGCTGCCTAAATACATAACGATCATAACCCATGTGCTTGCACATTAGATAAGAGATGTTATGATGCCGGTTTTTCACCGAGCACCATACGCATCCATTGGGTTCCCCGCTAACCCATGGATTAAGCCCACCTAGGAAAGAAACCGCATTACCTCGTGTGTGGGAGTAATAAGGTTGGAAGGATTTACTTGCTTACATGTGATTGTAAGTGTTGCATAGCTCACTATCATGCATTGTATATGTCATTCATGCATCATCCTAACAATCTAATTTTTTTCAGCCATCATAGATTCGTTTAAGTGGACTAGAGGTTCCGACGGTCGGCTAGTAAGGACAAATCTGCTCTTTGAGTTACCGGAACTAGTGTCTGACTGGGATTCTGAGTCATCCTCATCAATCAGTGAATCCTCTCTTGAATCATCAATGGCAGAAGAAACCGGAGCACTGACCACTCAAGACCTAGCTAGGAGGCTAGAGGACTTCGAACGGAGAGTGCTAGACATGATGGGTGCCATGGCTGAAAGGATTGCCCATCCACCTGCTGCCCCACAGCCGCCTGCTGCTCTACAGCCACAGGCAGCCCCTCCTCGGGGGCAAGCCGAACCACCCGCTGGTGGGGAGGTTCCCTTCATTGGAGCTGCTGCTCGCCAACCCAATAATGAACACAGTGCTGCCGCACCCATCGAGCCAAGAGGGGAAAGGATTCATAACCCCAATGATGACTTCCTGATGGAGGAAGAAGAAGAAGAGGTGCCGATAGTCCACCAAGCTGCGAGGCCCAGAGCACCCAGAGTAGAGGATGAAGCTTTAAGAGGTATGAGACAGCAGATCGATGCTATCACCCGCATGCTCTCGGCTGGAAAGGGGGTCAACCCAGAAGACAGAGATCTAGGGGATGAAGAGCTGTTGCCCCAAAGATTCAAGATGCCCGAGCTTCCGAAGTTTGATGGCACCTCGGACCCATCCGCCCACATCAAGCAGTACACCTTGGTCATGAAAGGCACAGGGCTGAGCAAGAAGCAGAAGGTGGAATATTTCTGCCTTAGTCTGGTGGGCCCGGCAGTTGACTGGTACCACGGGTTGGATAGGAGGTCCAAGGAGAACTGGGACCTTTTGACCGAAGAATTCATGAAGCAGTACGACTGCAGCACCAGGATGGAGGTCACCCTAAAAGACCTCGAGCTTCTACAGCAGAAGAATGATGAGTTATTCCATGAGTACCTTACAAGATGGAGAAACAGGGTCATGGAGATGAAGAGGAAGCCTGACACTGCAGATCAGATTAGGCTGTTTATCAGAAACTCATGCCCTTACTTAAGGGACTTGCTCAGTTTTAAGGGGCTCAAGGACTGGGAGTCGCTTAAGGATATCGCTATAGAAGCTGAGGCGGCTTACCTGGCAAAGAAAGCAAGCCAAAATAACTTTGCTGGGAAAGGCTATGGGAACCAGTCGGGATTCAAATCAGGAGGTGCCGGGAGCAGCAACAGCAAAAACGGTAGGACGGCAGAGGTCTCGGCTACTGGAGTTGGGCAGGGTCAGAGATACTACTCCAACTTAGGCCGCTCTCTATCCTGGGTGCTGGAGAGACTAATGAAGGAAGGCAAGTTGCAACCTTTGCCACCCAGACCAGCCTTGAGTCAGGGACAGCCGGGACATAGAGGTGATCAGTACTGCGCTTACCACCAGCACACCGGCCATTTGACTGACCATTGCCGAATTTTGAGAAACAAGATCCAGGATCTCATTGACACCAATCAGATCGCAGATCCTGAGAAGAGAGAGAAAAAAAAGAAAGCAGGTTATAATGCAGTCCCTCCACCGCGAACATGATCGTGTCTTGTGGCCCACTAGTGATATTGCTTTTAGATGCTGAAATTCTTTTTATTTCTAGAACATTTTATGTTACATTTTTCGGTTTGTAATGAAGAGAACAATTTTTGCTTATTTGAATAATGTTTCTATTGATTTCATTTCGAATGATCATTAACTTTGGCATTAATTCAAATAATATGACTGCAGTTAATCTCGAAAACTTTGGAGAGCCCAAAGAAAATTTTGATAGCATCTAACATAACTCCTGTAGAGAGGGAAATTAAAAATAATAAAAAAAAACTAGTTGCAATTAGGGGACTGGATGGAAACTCACTAAGAGCACTAGAACCTTTTTGATTACCCGTCAAAGCGATCCCTGGATAAGACGGAACCTAGAAAATGATTTAGGCAACATTTTCTTTGTATAGCTCTCTAAATGACCATTTCCTACCCTTACTTCACAATCGCTTGCTAGCCCATTGAGCCTTTATGTGGGTATGCTAAATGCGTGCCAATTTTATTGTTACACATGTTAAAACTATCACCTCGCCTAAAATGATTTTGGCTTCCCCTTAGAAGAGTGGCCTCTCTAGCAGGGATGGATGAACGTTTTAACAATTAACAATTTCTTTGTGGGTTATCAAAATTGCCTTGGTAAGGATGAGTTTACAATTTGGGAAGAGGGTTTCAGTCATGCGCCAAAGACATGAGCTCCTTAAAAAAAGTAGAGCTCAAAATAATAACCACTTGACGAGTTTTGATGATTACCTTTTTAACTGTCAATCTGATCTTAAATGAGCTAAAATGTTATCAAATCCAAATTCAAGAATACCTTTATATATACAACTGAGCTGAGAATGGTTCATCCACCAGTCGAGAAAATATTGCAGCCATTCTTCTCTAGCGACCTGATTCTCCTTTGATAGCCATCTACCTAAGCCTAACATTACAACCAAAAGTAAGACCTCTTGATTCTTGGTTCGGTCTTATCCAATTAGCGAAGATGACCTTCTAATAAGGTTTGGTACGTAAGAAGAGGCATATGGTATTTCTTGAGCTTAAAGCGAGGAGCCAAGAGTGCATTCATGCATTCGAGTTAAATCTCGTCCCCAAAGTTGCATCTAGAATTCGCATTCAAAGAAAAAGATTAAGTGTAACACCCTTTTTACTGTACATAATAACTTAATTGTCTTAAACTATTCTTAAAATCATTACGAAAATCCGGGTAAATTTTTTTTTTTATCACTATTAAACTTTACTAATCAAATAAACTTTACTAATCACACAATCATTCTCAAATAGGCTACTTAAATTCTACCGAAATTTCGGCAGAATCTCCTCTATAATATTGCCTATCCCCCTGTAAACAGAAACTCTTTACACTTCTATAATCAAATACATTTCCATCCATCCTACTCCAATTCAAACTCCACACAATTTTGCCCATCCTCCAATTTAAATCCAATCACATACTCATAATAATTCACAATATCTACTCACTATTTACATCAATTATACAAAATACAAAGATATTATGATAATACATCATCTATCACTACAAATAATTATCTAATACAAATTCTTCGATACAATAATATCCTAATTATCTATGTCGTGTACATGCCACAAGAACCAATATTCGAACTATCAATTACAAAATTCCATTTCTTTCGCTTCCTTTCCATACTTACCAAGTCATATTTCTTCTATGAAGCGGTGCTGATATTCACTTGATTCCTGTCTTATACCTGCGCGAGGATAAACCACGCGCTAAGCTTTACGCTTAGTGGTGACTACCAAATTTACTTATCCAAGACATAAACATAATATAAACATATAATTGATCATTCATACATTAATATCGCAAATTACTTTTTCCTTTCATAATCAATATAATAATTTATAATTAATATACCAATCGCTATTTAACTCCAAATTAAATATGAATGATTTGCAAGGTAAAACCATATTTATGCAAAATATTCAATATTCTTTTAAAAATGCTGAAATTTCTTAAACTTGCATATTCAAGTTTCCAAATCCATAACTGAAATTTCCTAACATTTTGACGATGTACAAAACATGCTTATCATGCATCGCTAAGCAAATTCCATGAATTATTAAACAGTCAAGATGCTTCTGACATAACAGTTAATATTTCATTTCTACATGACAATTATTATGGCTTTCATCTAGTCAGTAATACCAGCTAATATATATATACATGTATGCAACACACACTGGCGATTATGAAATTTTATTTACATACATAAAGCTACTTCATTATATTATTAATTTCATTAGGATCATTTACTGATATCATTTACTCAATTAGAATTTTTTTTTTATCACAGATCCATCAGCTTTATCAATATATACATATACACATATATATATATATTTAAATTTCACTCTTATCTACTAATTAACATCTCTTTAGCAGTTGTACTATTTTATCCTTCAACTTTACTTCTGTCATTAAGTTACTTTATGGCTTCTTAATCCACATTTACTTTCACACTTGCCATCTAACTTCTTAAGTTATACATTTAAATATGGATTATAAATTTATTATTTAAACCCACCAGTTTATCTCACTTCATTTATTCATCATTAAATTTCTTGATTCACACAATTATTTCACATTCATAAATTCACTTTGCAATTTACTGTTTTGCCCATAGTACAATGCTGGCAGACTCTAAGTACAGGATAAACGGGATGTGAACTCCAGAAGTTCACACAGAATTACCAGCGGAGTCCTGTGGGACCACCACTGTCTTTTAATACAGAACAGTACACTTCGGATATTCAGATACAGATATTCGGATACAGAAGTAGGACCATCTTTGGCCTACTAAAAAGTGATATTCAGATACAGATATTCGGATACAGAAGTAGGACTATCTTTGGCCTACTAAAAAGTGATATTCAGATACAGATATTTGGATACAGAAGTAGGACCATCTTTGGCCTACTAAAAAGTGATATTCAGATACAGAAGTAGGACCATCATTGGCCTACTAAAAAGTGAGTCGCCATGCTCACGCCCGCGGTCTTATGTCCCTATGGCTAGCCACTATATCCTGAACTAGACTTGACTACCAGCTCATCATTTAGGGCCGCATTATTGAATATTATTTAAATAAATCAAAACTTTGATCTTTACATAAAATAAGTTCAATATACATTTTAATTCAATTTTTCAGAAATAATCCCGTATCATTCATCATCATTTTCTCATACAACTTCATTTACTTATCACATTCCACTGATTTTGCTTCACAGCAAGCCATTAATCATGTTTATTTTAGTTAAAATGCATTAACAGTTATAACATATCTCAAATATGCGAGTATACGTTCAGCCACCACCCTTTCTTTCCATTCTCATTCTCCTCCATTTATTTCATTAATTTAAGTTTATCTCATATAGAACTCATAATACCTTACTGTTATATAGGTACTCAATGTTTTTCACACATTTTATTAAACTTCTTATATTTCTTCCATTTACAAATACTGTTCTAGTTTTCCAGTTACAGAAAATTTTCCAATTCTTTTCATTCAACCCAAAATTCTGTAAGTCTTAATTTAATCTCAAATCAACTATGCCAAAACTCATCAATACAGCCAACAAATCAAATAAAACCAGCAACGTATTATTCACATACTAATTTACTAGTTCATGCAAACATTTTAGCATCCGAATATAAACATACATGTGTATATATATACACACACACATACACATTAGGAGGAATTAACAGTTTATGCTTAGATGATAGCCTTAAAATCTCAACTTATCACTAACCATGTATTTTTCACAATAATTATGCCTTAATTTAACGCATACATCTTAATTTAACAGAAATCCATCCGATAAAAATACACATTTATTTCTAATTTAACACTATTTTAATGTTTAAACACAATATAATACATAAAAATAATCAAACAAATATCCATGTTCCTTATTTCATGAATTCCAACTAACCCTTCACTTAAATTGAATCTCTTTTAGATTACTAAAACTAAACCAATTTCCTTCCTTTTTATGCTTTACTTTCCTGCTTTATTAGTCACTCAAAACATATAGTTAATTTCCAAGTTTCTCAGTATGTTACATCGGCATTTAATCAAACTCTTTACATCTAAAATATATATATAACTTAGCTTTTTGAACAAACAGATTCAATGGAAGAAACAATTTATCTATTTAATTTCTCCAAATCTTTTGCTCATTATATAACTATTGTTTTTATGTTATTTCATTCTTATATATGTGTAAGTACACATGCATTTCTAATTTACTCCTAACAGTAATTTGATTTCATGAAATACTGGCTTCAAACATGCACCTACTATTTTAAAACCTGCACTAACCAGATTTTAATATAACAAGTCAAATACCTTCAACCCAATTTCTTGAACTATTCTTAATTCAAACTTCCAATAAACATTTTTGGACTTTCCGCTTAGCATTTGATTTTTCCACCAATTTTTTTGTGTATTACCAATTACACTACCATTACCTAGATTGGCATATTGTGATACTCATGTATATACTAAAATTTAATTATGGTTCAGTTACTTATACTTTTAATTATTACCTTGATTTGTATGTCAAAATTTAACTATTACAAAAATCATAGACAATGCAACTCCTAACTTACACATCAACGTGCATCTCATCAGCTCCACAAATACTGTTCAATTTTTCCCAATTACGGACAATTTTCCAAATCTTTCACTCAACCCAAAATCTGCAAAATCCTAAATTAATTCTATTCAGCTAAGCCAGTACTCATAACACACTACCAACAAATTAATAAAATTGTTCACATACTGTATTTAGCAAATTCAATCTTAATAAATTTTTAACTTATGAAAAAATCACTTAGGAAAATAATTTTGGTGGCCACATACCAATTTTCTGTCTATTTTTGGTCCCTTCACCGTCGCCGGAGCATCGCCGAAGTGTCGCCGGAGCTCCACCGGAGGCGCTGAGACCATCGGAAGAAAGCTCGCCACGTCGGGATTGCCTTTCCGGTGGTCACGCGCCGAGACCGCCCTCCGTTTCGCCGGAATCGTCGTCGGTAGGTTCGGTTTTCTCCCTTTCCGATCTGCTTGTCGCCGGCGATTGAGGGGGATCCATGGCCACCGGAAGCTTCGCCTTGACGCCGTGAGTACAGACGTGGTGTTCGTGTCACCTCTGGCCGTCGGAGCTCGCCGGAAAATGCAGAGGAAGCTTCGGTTTCCTCCTCCTCTCCTAGAACGACGACATCGCGATGGAGGGGGAAAAGGAAGCCGAGATCGGCGCTGCGAGGAGCCGCTGCTCGCCGTCGACCGCGGCCAACCGCTCGCCCCCTTCCGCAGCTGCTCCGCCGTCCCTCTCCCTCTCTCTTTCTTCGGTTTCTCGGTCTCCTTTCCCCTGTGCTGCTCACCGTTTTTGCCTCTCCCTTCTCTAATGTTTTTGTTCTCTTATTTTATTTCTACATCATACAATTCCCTCAAATTTTAGCTTAATTCTCACTAATTTAGTTTAATCTCCATTAAACTAGTTTATGCTATTTTCACTTGTCTAGATAATTTAGACCATAATAAATTATCACATTTATAATTATTTTTATTTGTCTATATACCCTTTCATTCTTTAATTAATATTTTCTAACCCAATTACATGTAAACATACCTATATGTTTGTACATATATTTGTCCAATAATTTATTTGAATAATTAAATTGAATAACTTTAAGCAAATTTCCACCTCTTATACGCCAAAATAAAAATTTCGATGAATTTTTAACGCGTCAAAATATTAAATAAAAACACTAAAATTTTCGGGGCGTTACATTAAGAGATGAGAGAAAATCTTCAATCATAAAACCCGAGAGGGCTAATTGATAACAGGAGTTTGATGCTTTCAAGATCTATCTCGAGATTAGCTAAAGTCTTGTATTTTTTTTAAAATCAATGCCAAAATAATGATCATGTTTAATGAAATCAAATTGAAACACATGCATTTATGCAATGATGTGATCAGAGTATTGTACCCTGTGTGATCAAAGTCATGTATCTGCCTACCCTCTGCTACTCTCAGCACGCAAACACTTCAGCCGTTTCATCCTGTTATCAGATGTGCAAAATCAAGCTCATGCAACCATGTCCTAAGACTCCCTAAAGATTCTTGCCAACAACTTCAGCAATCAGCAGCAAAAAAAAAACAAAAAAAAAAAGAAGAAAAGAGCCGTTAGAGTGAAAACCGTAACTGGCGCTCTAAGCAAAAACTAGGCAAAAGGATAGGGTGAAAACCTGAAAACAGGCAGTCTGTCCTTCAAAAAAAGAAGAAAGAGAAAAGCCGCTGGATTGGGTTGGGTCCATTCCAGGCAAAAAAATAAGGCACGGGGTTATGTGAAAATTCGCAAAGGACGCATTTTCCACTAAGAAAAGCTAGTGTGAAAATCCACAAGGGACGCACTACCTTCAAATAATGACTACAGGTACCGGATGAGAATCTCACAATCCCAGAGGGCATGAAATTCAAAAGCAGCTCAAAAGGCATCAATTATATCGCAAATTGCAGCTAGTCCGGCTATCATCTTCAAGTTCACATAGATGAATTTTTGTCCTGCATTCCTGCATGACTCATGCATTTCACTTGCATGCTCACCATTTTTGCATAGTTTAGTTTCCTTATTTTGCAGAAAGAGAGACTTGAGGCAGACACCGACAAAAGCCAAGTGATGACATCGGTCAAATCATCAATCAAAACCTCAAGTCAATCATCAATCCAGACATCGATCAAATCATCAATCCACATACCAAGTCAATCATCAATCCAAGCACCATCCGAAGACCTCTCAGGGGGCAATCATGTTGGGTTTCAACGGATTGAATCAACATTAAACGCAGCGGAAAAATTCGAAACCCGAAACAGGATCCAAGTAGATTCGATTGATTCAAAAAGGAAGAGATTGAATTACTAACCTTTAGAACGAAATAACTCTTTAATCCGGACTGAAGACGCTGCCTTTACGCGAACGTCCTCTATCGGTATCCACACGCACGAACAAATGAGCAGGAGTCGCAGGGGTGCTAGCTCCCTTGAATGCGAATGGATTTCTTTTCTTTCTTTCTCAAAGAATAATGGTGGCTCTGTTCTGTTTTCTTTTCTTTCTTTCTCAAAGAAGAACGATAGCACTGTTTTTCTTTTCTTTCTTTTTCAAAGATGATCATTACAGCCACTCTAATCCTAGTTATTTAGAATAACGTGATTAGTGTTTCTATTAGGGTTAAACTCTTTTATTAACATATATCCCATATATAACTGTATATATATTTCAAATCTTTTTCCTCTTAGGAAAAGATAAATGATGATATTATCTCTTAATTCAAAATTAAGATATAATATATATATATATACATATATTTATATATATATATTTATTTATTTATTTATTATTCTAAATAATAAGAAATAATATATTAATACATATTATTATCTCATATTCAAAATAAGAGATATTTATATGTATAAATATATATATATAAATATGTAATTTCGAAATTAAATATAAATACCTATATTTATATTTTATTCCGAAATAACCCAATAAAATCCATTCTGTTCATTTTGCTCTTGGTGTGTGACCCAATAGGTTTATATTATGTTGGCAGTGGGCCTAATCCCATAAAAGCCCACAAGTCATAATTGGTCTCTAGCAAGACATTATGACTACCCAAATAATATAAATATCGTTAGTCCGATTTTAACCTTGCAATAGAACATGTTATTATCCTTTTGTCACACGATATCTTGTTTGAACATAAGTCATGGTCCATGTCAAACTTAAATTGTTCAAACATATAATTTCTCGATCACCAAGTAGACTGATAAATTCAAATGACATTAATCACACTATCAATTCATTTGAGCACGGCCATGCATTTTACAGTCCTACTTATCGAGGGGCCCAATAGATATCTCTCTCATAAGAGAGGGACAAATTCCATCTTGATTATTCACTTTCCTCCTCATAATTCTCATTATGTCCGATCATAAACTTTATAATTATCCTATTAAAGATAACGTTTGATTATGTCAAAACATAATGATCCTTATGTAGGAAACTATGATAACCTCAGGTCAAAGGATTCAATAATATATCTATTATAAGATCACTTATGACATTAACCCATGAAGTGATCTTATAGTGGGTCTATCCAGTACTTTGTTCTCTAGCAAGTACATATAGATTTGATTTATATCAACATATATAATCATCCCATGATTATCAATGCAAATCTATACTAGTCTTAATTTATCTTTATGCCCTTTATTGATAAATGACTAGGGACAACATGAATAACATTGTTATTCATAAACATTACAATAGTGTAACATGCCAATAATATCAATGCGAAGAAAACCATTATATAAATGAAAAAGTAATGATTACATCAAGGTCCAAATGCTTGGCCTAGGGCATAACCACTAACAAATCAACCAAAAACTTCTCAGGGAGCAGCAAATTGAAGACCTCTCAGGGGGCAATCAACCAAAGACTTCTCAGGGAGCAGCAAACTGAAGACCTCTCAGGGGGCAAACAAACAATCAGCAAACTGAAGACCTCTCAGGGGGCAAACAAACAATCAATGAACTGAAGACCTCTCAGGGGGCAAACAATCAATGAACTGAAGACCTCTCAGGGGGCAAACAATCAGCAAACTGAAGACCTCTCAGGGGGCAAACAATAAATGAACCGAAGACCTCTTAGGGGGCAAATGATCAATGAATCGAAGACCTCTCAGGGGGCAATCAACCAAAGACTTCTCAGGGAGCAGCAAATCGAAGACCTCTCAGGGGGCAATGAACTGAAGACCTCTCAGGGGGCAAACGATAAATGAACCGAAGACCTCTCAGGGGGCAAACGATCAATGAATCGAAGACCTCTCAGGGGGCAATCAACCAAAAACTTCTCAGGGAGCAGCAAATCGAAGACCTCTCAGGGGGCAATGAACTGAAGACCTCTCAGGGGGCAAACGATAAATGAACCGAAGACCTCTCAGGGGGCAAACGATCAATGAATCGAAGACCTCTCAGGGGGCAATCAACCAAAAACTTCTCAGGGAACAGCAAATCGAAGACCTCTCAGGGGGCAATGAACTGAAGACCTCTCAGGGGGCAAACAATAAATGAACTGAGGACCTCTCAGGGGGCAAATGATCAATGAACCGAAGACCTCTCAGGGGGCAAACGATCAATGAACTGAAGACCTCTCAGGGGGCAAACGATCGATGAACCGAAGACCTCTCAGGGGGCAATCAACCGAAGAGCTCACAGATAGCACCACTTCAACAAACGAAAACACACCATGATAATAACCACCATCTCAGAATTCTCCAGTTCGGAAAGACGGCTGACTCAGGTACTTGTCTCTTTCCTTTTCTTCTTTGAGTTTAGGCTCACCTAGACACTAGTGTACTAGATTCCCCTAAACTGGGGGCAACTGTAGACACCGGGTCCTGAGTCAGCCTAGATCGAAGTTACCCAATGATGATAATTGCCTTCACAGGCTTAAAAAGTTAAAAGTGATGGTTTTCTCGTCAAATTTGCATTTTAGAGTGAAAAATTAGAAAATAATAAAAAATATTTAAAAAAATTAATTTTAAAAAATGGGGGCTTAAAATTATAGTGTTTTTAGTCAATTTAAAAAAAAAAAAAAAATTTCGAACCTCGAGTGTCGGGCGCGGCAGCGCGCTGGCGCCCAGCACGCAGACGCCCAGGCGCCCAGCACGCTGGGCGCGATTTGGCGACGCGCGGCGTCGCCAATGCAGCGCGTCGCTAAAGAGCGACGCGCAGCGCTTCGCGCCGCACCGTGCGCTGAGGCAAGCGATTTCCGCGCCTCTGCGCGCGGATTTCGCGCGGCTGCGCTGCATGAGGCCCCGTCGCTCTATAGAGACGGGCTTCCTGGCCGTCGGTATAGGGTCTGATACCCTATTTCCCTCTTTTCAGCCTTTTTTCCGGTTTTTTTCACCCAAAAATCCGTTTTTTATCCCATTTTTTGGGGTTTTTGACTTCAAATTAAATCCTAAAAATATTTTTTTAGATAATTAATTAATAAAGATTGATTTTATCATTAAAAATAAATGAATTTTGTGTTAAAATAGGTTTTTTTCCTTAATTAAATTAGGGCAACCTTTTTTATCCTATAAAGAGTTTATGATGAAATCAAAGGAGGCTCCTCCACATTTTTTTAGACCTAATTTTCCAGAATTTTTCTTCTTCTATTTTCTCTTCAAAATTTCAGATTTCTCTTTTTAATTAATAAGGTTTAATTGAAATTGAAAGATCAATTTTCAATTGTTAATTATTCCAATTAATTTCTTTGTTTTTCCTCCATAAACACAAGAAATTAATCATCATTTTGACATCAATTTCTTTTTAATTTTAAGCATACAAATCAATTCCTTTGTTTTTCTTCATAAACAAAGAGAATTAATTTTATTGCTAAATTATTCTTTCAAGCAATTTTCCGGAAAATCATCACTTTTCCTTCATCAAATCCAATATTCTGAGGGTAAATATTCTTGGCTCCATTTCTATTTTATTTAATTTATTCATATATATTTTATTGTTTTTATTGATTTATTTATTGTTTTCATCTATTCATTTGTTGTATTGATCTTATATTTGTTCCATTTAATTGTTTATATATGATTTGATTTTTATTCATGTGAATATTGTTTTTTTTAATTCCTAACATGTAAATAATTTATTTTGATTCCTCATTATTTTTAATATGCAAATAATTAATTAATTTAAATTAATCTTTTTGCCATGTAAATAGTTTGTATTAATTATGAACACATCAATTAACCTTGTTATATATCATTATTATTTTCATCATTCCTTTGTTTACTAATTTTTATCATTGTTACATTATTTTATTATCATTTGTTTATTTATTCATTCATTATTTTTCACTTATCATCATTATTTTCATCATGTTCATATTTTCATGTACTAATTAATTAACATGTTTTATTTTATTTTCATCACATCATTCAATCATTTGTCATACATAATGCATGTTTCTCATTTATTTTGGTTTGTTAACATTTTGATTCCATTATCATTCTTTTCATATCATCTTATGTTATTTTAATTTGTTATTCATTATTTTGTATGTTTAATTGATTGAATTGATTTAATCACTAACATTATTTTAATTGTATTTTGTTTTTATGTCTAAACTTATTTTTTCGCTTGGGCATTTTTGCGAGCACATCGGGAAGTCCAAAAAGGCTCGTTTGGTTCATACATTTATTTTCTTTATTTGTAATATTTTATTTAATTTTGCCATATAATTTTCTTGTAAAATTATTTATTTAGGCACGCTAAAAAGAAAATCACAAAAACGTTTCTATTAATTAACTTGACATTTTTTCTAAATAAAAGGGGACCAATGTCCTAGTTTTTCATACCCAAATAAATCATCACATCAAAACTGTTTCATAATAAATATACATGCGAGGACCAATGTTCTCACTATTAATGAATAACCCGTTTTATGCATGTATTTCACTTTTATAAATGGGAGTTGTATTCCGCTTCTAGTGTTATTGTAATTCGTTTTTGAATGCTTTATTTTGGATTTTGCTTACATTTATCATTTTTGATATGAATGATTGCGCCTTTAATTTAAATTGCATTGTGTGGAAAGTTGATGAAACAATGAATTCAAAACTTAATTATAATATTAATCAAGGTACGAATAAATGAGAAGTCCCGAACCCTGCTCTGGTCTTTGGGCTCAAGAGGCTAGAGGTTATCCTCCAAGACACCTCTTGTGTCACGAGACTTAGACGTTAATCCTAGGCCTCATGGCCCAATATGGATAAAATGCGCAAGTCTTAGGCTCTCCGAGGCGATAGAAACTTTTCCAATGTTCTATTGGGTGGCGACTCCATGAAACCTTCTTGTTGCCCAACATAGACGCACTTGCGATTTATCGCAAGCTGTCAACGGACCCACAATTGCCCGATCGCCCACGTGCGGGCTGTCATAGGGGCGACCGCGGGGATCCGGCGCGCGTCACAGCATCACTTGGCGATTGACTGCCCAAAATGAAATATAAGTTCACCGAACTTAATGCTCATTCCCGATTAAAGTCATGTCCACTTCAGAGAAGTCAAAGACTCCTGAAAAATTGGAGCCGTCCTGAATATGATTAACATCATCCAACCAGGAAAGGTCATTTCAGAGTGGTCCACAGGCCTCTGAAAAATCCACTTCAAGCAATCCATAGACCCTTGAGAGATCGGGTTATTTAAAAAAAAAACAAAGAAAATAATTCTAAACTTAAAATATGCTTCAGAGAAGTCAATAGACTCCTAAAAGATAAAAATATCCGACAGAATGGCTAAACTAAAAACACCGTTCGAATAACACAAACGAGTAGAAGGAAATTGCCCAAGAAAAATAAACTTGGCCGGAAGGGTTCACTTTAGAGAGTCAAAAAGATTCCTAAAACATAGAACCAATCAAAATCCTCCAAAAGGGAGAAGACCCATTTCAAAAAAAATAGACTCCCGAAAGTTACGAATTTTTCCATTTCCAAAACTTGACATTAGCTTGGAAGATTAAGTACCATACGGAACATCCAAACGACAAGGGCAAGAAAATTTTAAGATACTTGAACAACTTCATGAGAAGAGGTTACAGAAGAAGAAGAAATAAAAGCTCTGAAAATGCTTGCGAGGTGAAACAACAAGCAAAGTCACCTATTAATAGAATGAAAAGATTCCTCTTCAAACCAAGTAGCTAAAACGACTTAAGCCACGTGGCAGTCTGCGACAGAAGATGCTGAAAAGGCAGAACGTAGTTAACAAAGAGTCACCATAATGAGCGTGATGAATGAAACGTTACCTATTAATGCGTCGACTCCCTATTAATGCGGCATCAGTTTGGAAATAAGAATGATGCCATCAATAGGCACAACGGACAAATGCCCAAGTCAAGCAGCAAGGAAAGCGAAAGGATGTAGTCAGAAGTTTCAAAATATAAGCTGATCCAATCCTCGACACAAGCTTCCCTCGATCCAATCGGATCCTTCAGGGGGGACAAATGATAATACTCAAATTATCATCCTTCTCTAGATCTAAGTCAATCTCAGCCCAAGGCCCAAGTCAGGCTCAAAGCCATAAGACCCAGACATGTGACATAAGACACCCGAGCAAGTCAATAAGCTGTCAGCGTGGCACGTCTGATCGGACTGGTAGGGCACACGCCCTATTAGTCTACTAATACACGCAACCGCCTTATCCTTCTGTCTACTTTCTGTCACATCGTCATCTATCTACTCTGACAGTAGAGCAGGCCACTAAAGTGCCTCTCCCAAGTCTCTACAAATACCCCGAAAATGAAGATTCGAGTATAAGAAATTTTGAGACCTTTTCTCGCTACTCTCTCTCTTAAAGCACTACTGACTTAAGCTTTAAAGTGCCCATGCCTGGTCCGACCGGACTTATCTTATTGCGGGTACAATCCATCTTAGGTCCGATCGTCCAATATTCCATCCCAGATTCGATTGGCTCACCTGCAACTCAACAGCCATACGGCTTCATACAAGTTTCTGACACTTCAGAACTTATCAATAATAAAATGTAATTAAATGTTATAAAGTAAAATATATATAGACACTAATATATATAATAAAAAAAACAGATATAAAGATTAATCAGTTATTTCATATAAATATTACTCTATATAATTGAAAAGAATGACATAGCTTAAATATAGTTTAAAATATGATATAAATTTTATAAAGAAACACAAAAAAAAAATAAGGTATAAAAGTAAAAAAAAAATAATTTAAATATAATTTAAAGTATTACTTTATATAAGTTTTAATAAGAAATAAAAAATGAAAAAAATTTTAAGATATAAAAAGAAAATATAATTTATATATATACAAAACCTGAATTAACGATTAATCAATATCTAAAAATTGAAACCAAAAATTAAAAATATTAAAATTAAAAATCGAAATCGAATTTATTGAATCGGTTAATAAAAAAAATCCATTCAATTTCGAACCGATTTTGCGATTAATTAAATTTTTTATTTTTTTTACTCGCCGGATAAGAGAAAATGGAAGCAAGAAAAAAAAAATCTCCATCAGCCAGTCGGCGGCAAGTATAGGCATTTGGTGGCCATTAACAAATTTCTAGTGGCAACGAGAGTCTAAAAAAAATCATTTTGTTCGAGCGAAAACTCCAGCGGTAGTTTTGCTCATCGGCAGTGGTTTGAAATGGCACAATAATACTTGTTTAAGAAATTCAAACTAATTTTCTTACTTAGATAATATTAACTGCTGTTGTCATTGTGCTTGTATTTATGGCTTTGTGATTTTTGTTTGATTTTGTTAATTTGGGTGGTTTAAAGTTTCAAATAATTTGTCAAATTTAACTTTTGCTAGCTCCCCAAAATAGAGGTAAACAGAGGACTTCTTTTCAGCTTTTACTTCACACAATTTCTAGCTATATTGTTTATCAAATTGATTTCTTCAGTTATTGACTTTATTAGTATTCATTTGCAGGTATTATTATCTAATGGGATGAGGTGAATTTTTAACCCTGAATTTTTACCTCTGAACTATCCAAAATGGGGTAATTTTACCTTTATACTTTTTTGAGCTCCCTTTTGCCCCTGAACTCGGATTTTTTTTTGTTTTTACCCCTAAACTCAGGTTTAAGATGTGAATTTACACCTCAAACTAACGGACTTGCCACGTGTCGAACGAAATTAACGATATCCAATGAGACTGCAACACATCGACACACATGTGGCAACCTTAAGGTAAATTTATGCTTCTAAACTATCGGAAAAGGGTAATTTTGCCCCTATCCTCTCCTCTCTTTTACTCCTGGATTTTCCAAAATTGACCTGGCCTATTTTTTCTGCCAATTGGATATCCATCGGAATTCTAATCAAGCTGAATTTTGGTGAACAATTAGAAGACACATATTTCTTCATTTTGAACGGTGTAGATCATTGTTGGAGGTCTGAAGTTGAGGTTTTATTGCAAAAAAATGATTTTGTTCTGGATATTTTTTACAGTAACTAGTTTTATCTTTTTTTATGATTAGGTATTCATTTGTCGTTAGATCGGGCTGATTTTTGGTGAGTATAATCGAAACTCCTTGATCTTCAATTTGAACGGCGGAGATTGCATTTGCATAATCATAACTTTGTCCGATTTGCTTTGGACAAAAGTTGCATATGAGGGACAAAATTTCTCTCATTGTTCTTCTTTCTCTCTAATTTTTGAAAACTAAGAACAGATAATTAGAGTAAAATTTATGAATTTGCTATTAATTTTTGTTTACCATTTTTAATTTTTTAGGATTTTATGTTTGAATGTTTGGGAGCTAATATTTTTGAAGGAGGAGGAGAATAACAGGAAGAGAGAGGAGAGGAAAGAGAGGATTAGGAAATAGAGTTTATTAGCAGATGATTAGAATAGAAAAGTACACGTGCCAGATGATTAGGAGAGAGAGTTTGTTGATATGTCGCGTGTTAATTGGCTGCCATCAGTGTCGTTAACTACATCAATATTTCATCCATTTCAAGAATAAAAACACACCGAAAATTTGAGTTTAGTGGCAAAATTGGCTTAAAAAAATATAGGGATAAAATTATCTCTTTTCTAATAGTTGAGGATAAAATCGCACTTAGCTCTTATCTAATTAATAAAAGAGCTCATTTTGCGCTGCAACCCGAACTATTTTCCGTTAAAAGTTTTTAAGGGATTAGATTATACTCCCTCCGTTCTTTATTATCTTTCACTTTTAAGTAAAATTCAAATTCTATTTATCTGTCACTTTTAGGTTTGCAATGCAATTTAATTTTTTTTTCCAATTTAATTTTCATTTTCAGTAAAAATTGATCAATTAGATTCATTTTTTTACATTAAATCACTCAATATTTTTCTAAATTTAAAACTAATTAATATTTTTTAATTTTAGTGAAAATAATAAAAGTTACAATTATAAAAGAATGGAGAGAGTATTTCCTTCCATCTTAAAGTGGGCACCGATCAAATGACTATCAATAGACCATATGACTATTCAATTTTTGACTGAAATTGCGTGAGATATGGATAGTATACTGCAAATACAAATGTCAATGGTACGGAAAATTAGACTAGAAAAAATAAGAATATCATGCTTGACTTTTTAACCATTTAATTAAACTTGTACGCCTAATTTTTGTTATCAAACTCATCATAATAACCACTTGTGAATTGCTTCTCACCACTTTCCTTATAGACATGGGAAATTGAAAAATAGTCCACTTCCTAATACAATGATTTAGACAGAATATCTAAATTTAAATTATGCGTAGATTTTATATCATTCACAAATTCACTTTGGATCATTAAATAATAAATAGTAATAAACTTAAAAACAGCAAATTTGGGCTCAGGGGCGGGTTGATTTCACCCATGGTCACTCAACTTATCACTTATCGCGCAAAAGTAACCGACTTTTTTTTTCTTACTTAAAAGTCACTGAACTTTTAATATTATTGCACAAAAGTCATGTTGACCGGAATCCGGCGACGACTTTTGCCGGATTGATAAGTTCAACAAATACTACATTTAAATTAATTTCACTCACGGTCACTAGACTTATAATTTATCTCGCAAAAGTAATTAACTTTTTTTTTTCAACTTAAATGTTACTGAACTTTTAATATTTTTGCAAAAAAATCATCAATCCGGCAAGGGTCGTCGCCGGATTCCGGTCAACATGACTTTTGTGCAATAATGTTAAAAGTTCAGTGACATTTAAGTAAAAAAAAAAAAGTCGGTTACTTTTGCGCGATAAGTGATAAGTTGAGTGACCATGAGTGAAATTGACCCCTCAGGGGCGTGTTGCGGCTCGTGGTTGGCAACAAATCATCAATGGTCATATTGCATTCAATAAGAGACCCATGTTGACGATCCAAGAAATGTAAGAGCCGGAGCAAATTTAAGTCTTATTAATAGTTACTTAATTTTAATAAAAATAATAAAGTACGACGTAAAATGAAATTAAAAGAATAATAATAAACTTGAAAACAGCAAATTTCGGCTGTTGAGCGGCATGTTGCGGCTCGTGGTTGGCAACAAATCATCAGTGGTTATATTGCATTCCATAAGAGATCCATATTGATGATCCAAGGAATGTGAGAGCCAGAGTGAATAAGATCTTGCAGGGAAAAATGAAACGTAGCAATGGCCCTTTTATGTCTTATCCAACGCCAATATGCATGTGGGATGAATCCTTGAGATTTAAAAACTCCCAACTTTCTATATTTCTGTTGAGCTTTGAAGAGTCTGAAAGCAAAAACAATTCAGACATCAATTGATTACCAAGAGTCAAATACAAAAATCTGAACAAAACATAGTTGAAGAGCTTTACCTTACTAGCTTAGTCTAACTCTTTCTAATCTAAGTAGAAACCCAAACCCAAAATTCTAATCTAAGTAGAAACCAATCTAGAGAAAATACAACAATATTATAACCAGTTGGAAAAAAAAGAAAAGAAAAACTAATTGGTTCAGTGGAAGCAGAACAAATAAATATTTAGAACACAAACAAGATTATTTTATTATATAAGGCAATCAGATGGCAACTGAAAAAATGACAAAGACGAGTGAGTATTCTTATCAGATAATTATAATAATAGCTACCAGAATGCTCCCTACAAACATTAATATCTTCTTTCTTCAAGAGCAAAATCAAAAAATGGCATCATTATATATAGGTGGTATGCAAAAACCAACTCGATTCAAAAAATTCCATAAATCTAACTCGAAAATTGCATTCAGGTAGGATTATTGGAAAATTCTTAATATTTTGGATTCGGATCAAGTTAAAATATTTCCCGACCCGATCCGATCGAAAATAATATATATATATTATTTTTTTTCTCTCTCTTCATCCTCCTCCTCCCCAGATTGCCACCACCACCGATATTTTGCTTCTATCTCTCTCTCCTTCAATCTATCTCTCTCTCTCAGCTTCCTACTCCCCTCCTGAGATTGCCGCTTCCTCGTTCTCCTCCTGAAATCGATAGCTCCATCTCTTTTTCTGCTTCCTTTTTCTCAGTGGTTGTCGTTTTAATACTGGTTTTTTTTTCCTTTTTTTTTTGCTTGGGATTGTATTTTTTTAGCAGATTTGGTTTTTATGTGTTTTATTTGCCTGGTTTGTTTGATATCTACTTCCTTTTGTTGAAAATTCACATAAAAAGCAGAATAGGTCAACTTGAATTTGATTCTTAAATCCGGGTTGGAGTCCTGAAATTTTCAAATTATTCGGATAGAAACCCGAAAATTATTTAGAGTCAATTCGGATAAGGAATATTAGTGTTTTTCAAATAACGAATTATTCGGATTCGAATTGGATTGACTCAAGTCCGACCTATGCACACCCATATAAACATGTAAACACCAAAAATTATTTGAGGAAATTACGCCCAATATCACTTTTTTAAATTTTATTTCAAAAATATTTCTTTTTCTTAAAATTTTTCATAAATATCACTTTTTAAATTTTTATTTCAAAAAAATACAACCTTTTCCTATTCATTCCCTGTCCCTGCCATTCTCCTTCTCCTCCTCCTTCTCCATTCTCTTTCTCTTTCCATCTCACCGACATTTTTCATTTTCCTTCTCCGACGTTCTTTTTCTCCTTCCATCTCCCTCTTAGACACTATCATTTTGGTTTGATCTATTGATCGGTACAGGGTAGTGGAGATCTTAATTGAGTTTGTCCAATTTGACCCAAAACCTTTACTCATCTTCTCACTCTCTATACTGCAGGTTTCTAACACTGGCGTCATCGGTGCTGTCATCACTGCGCAACCCTACAAGGTAAACTCACCCACTTTCCTTTTCTACAGTTGTGTTGCTTCTGTTGGTTTTGGGGTTTGGGAGATTTTGTAAGCGGCTGCTTGGAGTCTATGCTTCAGCTTTCGCTTTCGTTTTCTGTGATATACTCTTCATTTGGCTTGTTTATTTCGTTTTCGTTCGACAAGGTAATTACAGTTCTTATACTTCATAATTCTTTTCTTGCTAAATTATTGAGCATCTACTTGAATTAGTTTAATCAATTTTGAGATGGTGATTGCTGAATACTATTACATGATCAATAAAAAAGGAAACTTGTGCTGCTGAAGTTACTTTGGTTAATAATGAAGCTCAGATTTTTATTTGTTTTAGTTGTTAATAATGAGGCTCAGATTTTTATTTGTTTTAGTTGTTGTTGCATTTGGTTGTTGGCTGAATTGCTAGGATGTGTGAAGATCGTGGCTATGAAAATTGATAACTGAGAGAGGCCAAGAAAAGTTAGGGGAAAATGGTATGCCGTTGGGGGTTCAGTGAACTGATTAATGTTATTGTATGAACAGAGTGTAATGGAATACTAAAGTTTGCACATGTTTTCATGCAAATAATGACACTTTCATCTGTCATACAGCCATTCCACATTTCATTGATGTCGTGTTTAATGTAGAAGTTGTCATGCTCCTCCTTGGTCTATGCAGGTCTCTCTCTCTCTTTGTCTCTCTCATGTTTCTGCTTCTGATGTTGAGCTGGGTGTGTGGAATGTAGATTATTTTGATTAGTTCTTACACAAAACAAGTTGAATGTTCTTAATGGCAGTATCCTGTCAAGTGATCCTGGTTTTGTACCTACTGGATCTTTCCATTTGGACAGGCATGATTATATTAAAGCCTTCGAAGTTGAAGCTCAAAATGAGGTTGTAAGTTTGAACTCTGAACCGAGCCAAGTGATTTAAGAATGTGACCAACATTGTCAACCTTCCAACTTGTTTTATGAACCTGGTTGCTGTAATTCAATTGTTCTTATGTTTTCAGTTATTTTATGTTCATGGGATTTAATCCAGTTAACTCACCATTTTATTTTAACAAATAGATTGGAATTGACAAGGTAGCTTTGGTTTGTGATTTTTGCCCAGTAATCACTACAAAAAAAAGGGCAATTAGCGACGGCAAATTCCGTCGCTAATGTCGATATTTTAGTCGCTAATAGCTTTTAGCGACAGGACGACGAAATGTCGCAAATAGAGCCGTCGCAAAAATTTAGCGACCAAAAGTGAAACAGTCGCTAAATTTAGCGACAGAAAAATCCGTCGCTAAAAATAAAAATACCGTCGCTAAATAATGCCTAAATTAGTCGTTGGAAATATTGGAGAAATATTAGCGACAAAATATTCCGTCGCTATTCCGTCGCAAAATTATTAATTTTTTATTATTAATTTTCATTTAATTTATTATTATTATTATTATTATTATTACATCAAAAATTTAATTTATATAAATAATAATTATGCAATATTATTAACAATACTATTAATTTAAAAATATAATATTATAAAAATATATTAAATTATACAATTAAATGTGTACAAATAGTCAATTCGGTTCGATTTTAAACGTAACCGAACAGATCGAAAATCAAACTTATATTAAACAAAATAAAACAATTTAAATAAAATAAAAAAAATAACATACATGAATTTTTATATTATGTTCCTAATAAATACTAAGCAAAATTACATTAAAAATAAATATACATAAATTACATTAGATATTGCCTATGATTTCGTGCTTTATTTGTCCCGGACTGATTTCAATTGTGCTCATTTGAGAATGATTGCAAGCCCAAAATCTGCAAACTTTAAATTACCTTTCATTGTCTATGAGAAGATTAGAACCTGCCCACCAAAAACAAGAAAAAAAAAAAGGAAAAGAAAATCAGCAGTTCAATGCCTTATGAAATGAAAAACAAGACTCAATGGTAAATAAATTGATTGCTTATTAACCTTTGATATCAAGCTAATTTTTGGTCATTGTGTCAATACCCAAACCTAGATTTCTCGAATAGAAATAACTTAAGGAAGTTGGAGTGCAAAATGTGACAATAATTAACTATGCAAAGACAGGTTGGTATCAAATTTTAGAAACATCAGTGGCTAATTTGATATGAGGAAAGCATATTGAGATCAGTGGCTAATTTGATATAGTGAACAATCCACTCACTAATCCATTCAATAAATAAGATCCACATATAGGACCCTGACAATAAAAATATAGAAGGGCCTATATAAAAATTATTAATCTACTAGAACATATAATATAACTATAAATATCAAAAGAAATAATCGAAATCAAAACCTTTCTATATTCTTTATAAAAAAATAAAAATACATTCAATAACCTATTAGTTATCAACTTATCAAGCATCAAGATTTTAAATATAAATTCTGAGTCTTACAAGGCTTGCAAATATAAAAATCAAATAAATTATTCAAAAATAAGTTATTATAATCAAACATAAGTAGTAAATATTTAAATATCATACAACAATAATGGGAAGCATTAGAAATTGGTGTTGTAGATTGTCTTCCTTCAATAATTTCCTAATACATTAACGTAAAATATAAACAAAACACATGTCGGAGTAGAAGATCTGTTATTACAGAAAAAAATATAGCAGCAACCTCCATCAACAAAGCATTAGAATTATAAGGCTCAGCAGGTGGTTGGTTATTGAAAATTATATAATATCGCACAATGGATCATGCAACATGCCAAGTAACATATATTACAAATAACAATCTAATAAAACCACTAACTAAACACTGATTCGCCAGGCCAAAAATAATTAATGTGCTATCTAACAAATAGACAAGCCAAGCAACTGCAAACAAATAAGCACTGCTAAGTGCCTTGCTAATTGCACTTCCTAATCAAAGCCATTATAAATTTACAATAATTCAGATAGAACACACTAAGCATCTTAAGCCAAAATTAAAGCAAGCAATTAACTTAACACTATGCGTATTGTGTGCAAGCAACTAACTTAACTGAAGTTTTCAAATACAGAGCAAGCAATTAACTTAACCAATTTCAGAATTAGCTAATAACAGAATCAATAAAGATAGGAAACAATATTTGCTAAATATATAAGGATTTCTTGAATATATTGACATATCAGTAGCATGAAAAAAACTCCAATTCTCACACTCCAATTTTTATACCAGTAGCAAAAACTAAACTCTAATTATTATATTAGTTGTTCATACCATTACTATATCTGAAGTAAAAAGACAATTCAAGCAATAATCAGGCATTATCAACCAACCAACTGAATTTTCACATTAAATATATACAACCCATATCATAAACCTTCCATAAACAATTTAATTTATTGAAAATATGTTAGAAAAGCAAATTTGGCAGTCACATACCAATTTTTCCGCAGATTTTGGTCTCTTCACCGTCGCCGGAGACTCGTCGGAGCACCACCGGAGGCACTAAACCCATCGGAAGGAAGCTCGGAGCCTCGGGGTCCCTTTTCCGGTGCTCACGCGCCCATCCACGGCGCCGTTTAGCCGGAATCGTCGTCGGTAGCTTCTGTTCAACCCCTCTCCGATCTCTCCATCGCCGGTGAGTGCTGAAGATCCATGGCCATCGGGATGATCGCCTGCCCACCGTGAGCCCCGTCGTGGTGTTCGTGTCACCTCTCGCCGTCGGAGCTCGCCGGAAAACGCAGAGGAAGCTTCGGTTTCCTCCTGCTCTCCTACAACGGCGACGTCGCGATGGAAGGGGAAAAAGGACTCCGAGATCGGCGTTGTGAGGAGCCGCTGCTCGCCGTTGACCGCCGCCAACCGCTCGCCCCCTTCCGCCGCTGCTCCACCGTCCCCCTCTCCCTCTCTCTTTCGTTCTCTCCTTCTTCGGTTTCCCATCTTCTGTCTTCCCCCCTTCTTTCTTTTTCCATTTGAAAATAATTTTCTTATTTAAAATATTTGAAAATTTTTTAGCGACGGAAACTTTCCGTCGCTAAATCCGTCGCAATTACTATAAATTAAATAACCTCTAAATTTAGCGACTGAATTAGGAGTCGCTATTTTAGCGACTAATTATTTAGTCGCTAAATTAGTCGCAAATATTTGCGACTGACTTTTTAGTCGCTAAATTAGTCGCAATAAAAGGCGCGATAAATTGCCGCCAAATTTTAGCGACGGTTTATTTTTTAGTCGCTAAACAGTCGCTAAATTTGTCGTAAAAAATGAAAAATAGAATTTAGCGACTAATTCTTAAAACAGTCGCTAATTAGCGACGAAAAAAAAACAGTCGCTAATTTTAGTCGCTAATCAACAGTTTTTTTGTAGTGAATGTATGCCAAAACATCCTTATGCATAGATGTGAAATAGTTTTGGAACTTTAAAATGTAAGCTTAACTAATTATCTGCTGCGGTGCTGATGGTATTTGGTTGTGTACAATTGTTGAACTTTTATTGGTTCTATCTTTCTAGTGCCATATGAATTAGATGCTCTCAGTTTCTCCCTTAACATAGATTCCTTTTCTTATCTAACATAAGCACATGGAACTCTTTGGACATTAGAGTTCTTATATTGATTGAGATCAGAGGTGCTATATATATATATATATATATCCGTGGGGAGTTGTGATCACGTTATGCAAAGTTGTGTGTGTGTGTGTGTGTATATATATATATATATATATATATATCCGTGGGGAGTTGTGATCACATTATGCAAAGTTGTGCTTGTATTGCCATTAGAGGTGCTTGTATTGCCATAGAGGTGCTATATATATATATATATATTTCCGTGGGGAGTTGTGATCGCATTATGCAAAGTTGTGCTTGTATTGCCATTAGTTAATTTTCTTTTTCCTTAAGAGTAATGGTTTTATACTTATAAAAATAATGTAGAATTGAAAGGGACGTTAGTCTATTTATTTGTTTTTAATTATGGCAGAAAGGAAATGTTAATTCGTTACTTACTAGCACTCAAAAGAATCAGGGACTGAATAGGTCTGTAACACCTCAATTTTTATAGGAAGTTTATATATATATATATATTTCCGTGGGGAGTTGTGATCACATTATGCAAAGTTGTGCTTATATTGCCATCAGAGGTGCTTGTATTGCCATTAGAGGTGCTATATATATATATATATGCAAAGTTGTGCTTGTATTGCCATTAGTTAATTTTCTTTTTCCTTAAGAGTAATCGTTTTATACTTATAAAAAGAATGTAGAATTGAAAGGGACGTTAGTCTGTTTATTTGTTTTTAATTACGGCAGAAAGGAAATGTTAATTCTTTACTTACTAGCACTCAAAAGAATCAGGGACTGAATAGGTCTGTAACACCTCAATTTTTATAGGTAGTTTACAATAGCATAAGGGATTACTCTTAACGATTAATAATAGTCTAAAAATAAGAGTGAAAAGATTTATCAAATAACAAATGAAAATAATTAATCATTTTATTTGAAGAAACTCAAAACTATACACTGAATGAAGCATCAATTGCTGAAATATATGGTACTATAACTTTTTATAATGGAATTTATTCTACAAGGGGCTCAAACCATATAATTACAAAGTTGACATTTAGAAGAGAATGAGTGAAAGTATCAAGCATCCGCACTGCTGGCTTCAAATAGAGTGCAGCTTTGTTTTTGCTGTTCATCTGGGGTCGAAGTTCCACCTTGGGAATTACTGACGTTTGCAATTATTGCATCAGTGTCCATTGGAGCACCTGAGGTTTCACCCGCTCTTCCTCCTTCACCATCAACCTCACATGCAGGCATTACAACATATTCAAAACATAAAAATTAAAAATCTGATTACCAAGATCAATAATAAACTCTTATGCTTTCATCACCGAAGGCCATTTGATGTTTCTGTTCAAGAGTTGTATGCAGCAAGAAATTCCAGGAATTGAAAATGTCCTTACAAGAGTTGTAGTGTTGTTAGACTCTAGTAAACCCTGTTACAAGAGTCTGCAAATGCAGCAAAATTATATTGTTAATAAATCTATATCATAACAAAAATTTAACCAAAAAAAATTGAAATTCCAGGAATTGAAAATGTCCTTACAGTTCCATACAATCTCTTGAATTCATCAAATTCACTACCATCAACAATTCGAGCAATAACTGATCGTATATCAAAGCCCTGCTTGAGTTCTACTGGCGCAATTGAACGTAGCTCGTTCACATCATATAATGGTTCCTTGTAATAAAGATTGATACTATTCAATCCATTAATCACCCCATGTTTACCAGCTATGTGCAAGTTTTTGATTATGCTCCGCCCTAGAGCAAGTCCATGCAATTCATCTACAAGAAAAGACAAAGTCATCAATATTAATGTATTTGATGCAACCAATTATTCAGCGAATTACTTGCAGCTGCAATAATGTTTTCTTGTAATGTTTTATTGTACAGCCATGCATTGTACATAATATAAACATTCTGACAATGACTCACAAACCGGTATAAACATATAAAACAAATGAATTTCTTTCCTCCAAATGTGTACAATCTTTCAATATTATAGGTGATTTTGCTGTTAAGGGCAATAAAAATATTAAGTATAAGCAACAAAATAGTTACAATCACTGTCCTTACCCGAATATGAAACCCTAACCCAAGAAAAATGAATGGCCTAATCAATTAACATATTTTCGGTTGTTGTTTGTATTGTTGCCTTAGAGCTCTGTATGCTAAAGTCATCCCCACGCCTTTTCGATTCTTGAAAGGTGTTGTAATTTGCTTTGATATACGTATAATATGTCTAATATACGTCTGCTATAAGTCTAGTATAATTCTAGTATACGTCTAGTATAGGTTTAGTATACGGCTAATATACATATAGTATATGTCTAGTATAGGTCTAATATACGTCTAATATGCATATAGTATACATCTAATATAAGTGTAATATACGTCTAATGAAAGTGTAGTATACGTCTAGTATATGTCTAGTATACGGCTAATATACATATAGTATACGGCTAGTATAGGTCTAGTATACGTCTAATATACATATAGTACACGTCTAATATAGAGCTAATATACGTCTAATATACGCATAGTATAAGTCTAATATACGTTTAGTATACATCTAGTATACGTCAAGTATACATCTAGTAAACGTCTAGTATAGGTCTAATAAAAGTCTACTATACGTCTAATAAAAGTCTACTATACGTCTAGTATACATCTAATATATGTCTAGTGTACGTATAATATACATCAAGTACACGTCTAATATACGTCTAATATATATCTAGTATACATCTAGTATACGTCTAGTATATGGCTAATATACATATAGTATATGTCTAGTATAGGTCTAGTATACATCTAATATACATATAGTATACATTTAATATAAGTCTAATATACGTCTAATATACGCATAGTATAAGTCTAGTATACATCTAGTCTATGTCTAGTATACGGCTAATATACATATAGTATACGTCTAGAATATGGCTAGTATAGGTCTAGTATACGTCTAATATAGGTCTAGTATATGTCTAATATATGCATAGTATAAGTCTAATATACGCATAGTATACGTCTAGTATACGTCAAATATACATCTAGTAAACGTCATGTGATTCCAATTTAATTGCTAAATAAAATAATAAATCTTATGGAAAAATAAAAAAGTTAAATTATAGGACACGTATTATAATGTATTTTGTTAATACCTTGTGTATTTGATATAATTGAATGAGCAATTTCATTCCTAATCCTATAGCTAATATCTCATTCTGATGCGGTGTCAAAGGTTTAGTTGTTAGTGTGAAATTATGTCACTAATTAATCATAAAATACTATATATAAAATTACATTGCATCCGAATCAGATCGCGATACCAAAAAAAAAAGATATATATTAAATTTTTGCATTGAATTTAGAAAAATGCACATTATGACATTCTAAATTTAAGTGTTCCAATTTTTATGCTATAAAAATTAAGCTTTTGATTAAGTAGAGCAAACAACTTATAAACTAAGGAAAATTAAAATTCCATATTCAGCACCTAATTTGTATAGAATAATTAGAGTCGCAATATACTTTTTTATTTTTCCTCGACATAATTCGCAAACCAAATGATGTATTAATTTAATTCCATCAAACTTCAAAAATAATAAAAAAAATTATAATCTCTTTCTCTTTGGTTGCATTTGCTAATCATTTCAACTCAAGTCTATTAATTTGGTTACTTGGTTAGAATCAAAACAAATATATGTATAGATATAAATTCCAGCTTATAAAGTTAGTTAACCCCATTTAGAAAGGCCTCTTTAATTGACCGTCAAGATAACAAAATTTCCTACTTCTATGCGACCCAAATAAGAAAATCTTTGAATAAGTTTAGCAGAGTCTGCTTTACCAAACCATTTAAGAATAAGATTAAACATTCTTTACTACAATTTCTGAGCAACAGAACTGTATCTACACATCTAAAATGCCAAAACTTGCTAATAAAAAACAAGAGGAAATAATGCTATGCGAATTCTGCATCTACTAATTCTTTTAAGTAACAATACACACCTTGTGCTAAAATGACCAAATAGCAACACAACTGCAGCAACTAGATCTCAATACACGTGAAAGAAATGCAAAGAGCACAAAATTAAGCACAATTATTTGAGAAAAATATATTCAAACTGACCCCACAACATGCAAAATTAATAACCCGATTTTGTTCATTATCTTTTCCTTTTCCATTCGCGGTACCCACATATGAATGATTGGGAAAATTTAAAAACCCAGAAACAAATACCCCCAAAATTCCAACTGTCACCATAAAAAATCACAATCATTCGTCACTATTTGTAGGAAAAATGAAAATTAAACTCAGTAATCGAAAGGAGAGGTAAGATTGTATTTGTGCACCTTCTGCGTGTTGTTCTCATTGACCTCCATCTGCTATGGCGTGAGGCAGAGTTTTGGCCCACTTCATTTCATATACGAGCACAGCGAAGAGGATATTGGTTGATTCTTCTTGAAATAAATGAAATTATTTTAGTTTATTCACATCTACAAGATTAAAAAAAGAAAAAATTGGGTTTTATGCGGTGGATTTTGGATAATAAAAAATGAAAATTGAAGGTAAGGTTCCTGAGATGCCAAACAATTGTGAATTGGGTAGCTTTAGAATTTGGATTTTTTTTTTTGGGAGATCGGTGGGTGGGGGCGGCGGGGGCGGCGGCAGCGGAGGGCGAGCGGCTGGGGGGCCGACGGCACCCCAAACCTGCAGATCGAGAGGGCGATAGAGAAGGGGGAGGAAGAGAGTGAGAGAAAAAGAAATGGGAGGGGATATAAAAGCTGTATTTTTGAAAATAAAAATAAGAAAGTTGTATATTTGTAAATGCAAAGTAGTATAAATGAAATTAAAAATTTAAAATGTGGTATAATTGAAATAATGGGAAAAACGGTATCTTTTTTTGTTGATGTTTTTTATTTTATGTATAATTTTGTAGAAAGCCCAAATTATTTCAAATGAAAAATAATAAACTACTCAAGTCCAGCTCAAAATTAGGCCCAAGCCCAGCTATATCTTCACATGATAAAACGAAAGAAAATTCAAGTACACTAATGGCGAAGCTTTTATGGGCTTTCCTCATATAGGAAAAAATTTAAAGGTTTGATTAATATTGTTCATAAGAATACTGTACCTTTACTGTTTCAAAATCAATTTATTTATTGATAAGAGAGATTTTTTTTTCAATTATTCAAATTTGACTGTTTCCATATATATATATGTGTGTGTGTGTGTGATAGAGACAATTTCCATATTTAATGTATAGTAATTAAGTCATTAGCAAGTAAAATATTATGAGTCTTGTATCTTTATAATTAACAAAATATTTAAATAATTGCGAAGATGAATTTAGATATTAGAAAAGAGAAGTAACTCAATCCCAAGTTAATTACGTATGTGATTATCAAATTTTGGGACTTAAATCAATTAATCATAATAAAATAATTTATAACACAAAAATCATCAAAATTTTATTTAATTTCAATTAAGATAAAAATGACCGAAAAATTAATTTTCGAGGGCCACGCAAGTTAGGGGTGTGCAACGGTCGGTTCGGTTCAATAACCGAACCGAAATAACCGAAAACCGAAATTACAATATTTTACGAAACCGAACCGAATTTGTATAATAACCGAATTCAAACCGAACCGAATTTGTCGGTCGGTTTGGTTCGGTTAACCGAAAATCCAAAATTATAATTAAAAAAATTATCTAAAAAATTATACAAAATTATAAATCATAAAATTAAAATTAAAAAAAAATCAAATTAAAAAAATGTACATATATAATTTAATTTCAAACCCCTTAAATTGATAAAAAAAATACAAAAATATTTTTTTTAATGTAAAAATTGAATAAAATAATATATAAATTTAAAAGTTCGGTCGGTTCGATTTTTCTTCGGTTTTTGCCTTTCAAAACCGAACCGAAATAACCGATGTACCTATAAATTTAAAACCGAAACCGAACCGAATAACCGAATTTTAAAAATCAGTCGGTTTGGTTCGGTTTTTCGGTTTTAACCAAATTTTGCTCACCCCTAACGCAAGCATGTCACGTCATCAATGATCTCTATAACGCGTCCAACCAGCATGTCATATGACTCGTTTACATGGAAGAATTGACATATCAACATGACTTTTTTTTTGTTTTTTGTACAGAACCGAAATAACCGAATTGACATATTACTCGGTTTTTGCCTTTCAAAACCGAACCGAAATAACCGATGTACCTATAAATTTAAAACCGAAACCGAACCGAATAACCGAATTTTAAAAATCAGTCGGTTTGGTTCGGTTTTCAGTTTTAACCAAATTTTGCTCACTCCTAACGCAAGCATGTCACGTCATCAATGATCTCTATAACGCGTCCAACCAGCATGTCATATGACTCGTTTACATGGAAGAATTGACGTATCAACATGACTTTTTTTTTTTTTTTTTGTACAAATTGGCATAACACTTATACCTGTTAATGTGTCAATTTCTTCATGTAGACATGCTATAATAGATGCATTATGAAAAATCAATGATGACGTGACATGCTTGCATATCGTTCTGATGACCAAAAATTAAATTTTCGATCATTTTTATTTTACTTGAAATAAAATAAAATTTTAGTAATTATTGTTACAAATTATTTTATTATCCGACCAAACAAAGCATCTTTAAGAGGGAAAAAAAATTAACAGTAGGATGGTGCTGAGATTTTACAGTCTCTTATAGCCCCAAAAGAAAGATGAAATCTCCAATTTTTCTATTACGCGAATTATTGGGACTATCCAAATTCTCAAAATTATCGTTTTCAACAATTATATAGTCATCTCCCATTCCCCAAAATTGCCAAGATGTAGATTCGACTTTTGCTTCTTTTTTTTTTTTTCGCTTGAGCCTTGTGGTGTGTGTGAGTGCGTGCTAGTGAGTAAGAGAGAGAGAAAGAGCGCGCAAATATCATGCTCAATTAAGATTCAAAACCTTCTATTATTTAATCATAAGAAACGGTACCAAGCATTCATTCTATCCCAACTTCCGTCTCATCTCATGCAACAAAAAACAAGCAAAATGCACCAATTCCATCGACGGCCAAACCATTGCCTAAAACCTAGTATCTTTCTACTAATGAAAAATACATTAAAAATCTGAAAGTCATGCAGGTCCCTGGCACCATCCTTTACATATCATCTGCCTTATGCCTCAGCAAATCTGCAAAACCACAAGGAAATGCCCCGTTAGAGCCATCACTAAAAATGTTACAAGAACCAAGTTGATGCAAGTTGACACTGTCCAGCGAATCAACTACTAGGGGATGAAAGTTCAAGTTTTACCCGAGCTCAGAGAGCTTCAAGTGGGCTTCAGCATAATCAGCAAAGAATACATCTTCATCCTGTACAATAAGCAAAAGAACACCATCAGCAAGCAGCAATTGATCATTTGTCAACTATTTCAATATTATCAACAGCAGAAGTATTCCTCGATTTACAGCAGAAATGAACGCACCGCAGCATATTTATCAACATATGGGCGGAAGCCAGGATCAGAAAGAAGAACTTTGTCAGTTGGCAATTGAAGAAGACCTTCCTTCTCTCCAGACAGGATTTCACTAACAGAATTTAAGAATGTCCAGTGTCATTCAATGCGTAGAACATAATACAATGCAGGCAAAGCCAGGACGGGAAGAGATGGAACTCACGTGAAGTAGGAGTTATCAAAGATGAGGGGGTTGGGAGTCCAGGGGCCCTCAAAACCGGAACGTTCCTTGTGGCATCTTCCCTGCAATATTCATTCCCAACAAACAATCAGAAATATCAGCATAAAATATTAAAAAACGTCAGGTCTACCATAGTATAATTTATCTATCACCAGAATGAGAACAAGTTTAATTTCAAAATTTAACACCAACCAAGGTGTGGCCACCGGAGAGAGCAACAATTTCCTTGTCGCCAAGACCCATGTGGCCAAAGACATCCCTCAAGTGATCAGAACCTGCAAGGATAAAAGTAGATGAGCTTAGGAACTCACCCAACATACATAAAAGGCAACACCATATAAATGGCTTCTCAATTTTGATCAGAATAAATCACGGGGAACAAACTAACCTTTGGTAGCATCAGGCAAACGACCTTCTGGAGGAGGCTCAGGCTTGTCCTGAAATTATATAACAAGGTTGCTGTTAGTAGCAGTAGAAAATAAAACCCAGAAATTCACAACATTGTAAGGCTCGACTAATTAACATCACAGAGAGACCAAAAATTTGTTATAACATATAAAATTTAACAACGGAACAGGGATGATACCGTTCTTACACATTTAAATAATTTGAGAAATTGAATACCTATTCTGATTAATTGACTCAGGGGATATGATTACCGTATCATTGCCAAACTTTAACACAAAATTAGCCGTCATAGGCAAACACCATCTTTCATGATTATGCCACTGGTCAGGTTTTTTTACTTATTAAGTGCGACAAATATACTTCCTTTTATCTTCCCAATCATACATCCCTACTGGTACAACAAAGTCAAAAATAATAGGCAAATATTGTTCAATAAACATAATGTTTCTCGTATGAATCCAAATTTTAGCTATCGTTTCGTCGCTCTGGTGACAATATCGATTAAGATATTCAAAACATTAAAAGAAATATAAAAAAGATGCACGGTACTGACCTCTCTTCCGGGGTGGAATGGGATCTCAGGCCCACCAGTGACCTCAACAGCAACAACACCAGCAAGCTACCGAAAAAAAAAGGACAACCAAACAATCAATCAACTAATCAATCTCAATCTCTTCTTCATCAAACAAGGGTTAAAAACAAGATATCCATAAATAAATAAAATAGAAACCTGATAAAAGTCAGCGTAGCTGATAATTGGGAACTGCTGCTTGATGGGCTCAAGAAGTCTAACAGCAATATCAAGCCCATTGTTAGCACCATGGGCCAGCTCTGCTGGGTGCTTTATGGTTCCGAATGGACCACCGGTCTTGGTCTTCACGTCGTAGGTACCGGCTGAGTGCCATCTGCACCACCACCACAATGTTTCCACAAACCAATCAAAACTCAAGTCCCCCAAAGAACAATATAAAATACAAAATACATAAAGATATAGAGAATAGAGCATACGCGAGACGAAGCATGATCGGAGCACAGTTCTTCTCGGCGATTAAACCTCTGAGCTTCTTCTTGGCCTTATCGACGGCCTTCTGATACTCTTCACTTACTTTTGGATAGTTCTTCGTCATTTTTACCTCCTGTAAACAATCACTCTCAGATCAGATCATAAATCCAAAATAACAGCCAAGACTTACTAACCGATCGGATCAAAAACCACAAAATCCATCATTCGCATTTCAAAAAAACAGATCTATCAACAGATTCTTCAAATGCGAAACAGCATTCAATAGTAAAATAGGAACTGAAACAATAAGCTGAAACAGATTGAGAAAGAGTTAGATGAACCTTGCAATGGTAGACACAGAAAAAAAATCAAATCAAATCAAATCCCTGAGCGAGAGGCGAACACAAGCTGAGCACAAGCTTTGAACTGAGAAAATGGGGGAGGCTAATATATGGGGAAGCGTTGAAGGGGGAGAAGGTTCTGGTAGGTTTTTCCCATACCGTCTGATTTTGACTGATCTTGTGGCTGAAGATAGTTTGATAAATGAACGGCCAGGATTTGAGTATGAAAAAAAATACTTTGTTGTGTGGCGTGTGGTTGGTGATGGGATTGAATAATATGGAAAGAGAATGAAAATGGTGTAAAGGATTATAGGAAGAAGTTGCAAAATCAAACAAATCAGGGTTGATTTACCAAAAAGGTCGGGGCCCCACGTTTAAGGAGATCTTTTTTTTTACTAAAATACCCTTACTCGATTTTATTTAATCAAAATTTGGTATTCTCTCGTTGGATTTAATATTTATTGTTTTTATTTTAACTTAATTTTTATTTGAAATCTCATAATAAGGAAACAAACATATTGTTATGGTTGATCATTTATGGATTATGTAGTATTAGATATTTTTTCAACAATTAAAAAAATTTTAAATATATTTTTTGGATGAAAATAATAAAATTCAAATCTTTTTCATTAAAAAAATAGCAAGATTTTCAAACAATAATTTAAAAAAAAAACCTTAAAAATTTTGATTATATCATTCATAAATTACTTTTTTCTATAACTTCCATTACATTTAATATTAAAAAAAATAATAAATTGTACGAAAAGGAAATATTATTTTTTTTCTCACACCGAAGATATAATTATAGAAACAAAAAATACAAGTATCATCGAGGAAAGTTACACACAACATCATTCCATGATTTGGATTAAAATGATAATTGTTTAAAAAATTGTTTTCCAAGTTAATGGAATAATAAATTTTGATAAAAAATGGAATTATATATATATATATAGTTATATAGTTATATACACAAGTATATTTTATATATATAATAGACTTGAAGGTTAAGGTTGGACATGAAATTTTTTTTTTCGGATCAAAATTGGCAAATCTACAAATATCATGTGCGTGTATATATATAATAAGGAAATCTATGAATTTTTTTTTTCCTTTTTTTAGCAAAGATATCTATGAATCAAATGTATATAATTTAAGAAATCAAAAGAAAAATATCTTCATTTATACGTATTGAGGTTTTTATGTGATGAGATTTAGTTTGTTATTATGTTAGAATAAATGTCCTAGTCTTTAGGAGTTGTTACGATTTATTTTTGGTCAAGTTTGTTGCCATGTTTGTAGTTATAACGTGGGCTGTCGTTTGTTTTAACTTTGTAAAACTATTTATAGCTACTATTACTCATTCAATATTATTAAGTCATTCTCAGATTGTTTTTTGCACTCTTGTTTCAATTCTTTAGTTCAATTTATCTAACATTCTGGTATCAGAGCCCCCACTGGGCCTGAGAAAAAAAAAAGAGAGAGAGAGAAGTCGCGGCTTTGAGTGACTTAAAAATGAATGAAGAGAAAGAGTTCTTGCAGCCTACCATCCCACGCTTCACTGGTCACTATGATCACTGGAGTATGTTGATGGAGAACCTTTTGCGATCAAAGGGTCTATGGAGCCTCGTTGAGATTGGTTTTGAAGAACCAAGAACAGGAACTGTGTTGACAGAGGCGCAGCAGACGCAGTTGGATAATGCTAGGATCATCGATCTCAAGGTAAAGAACTATTTATTTCAAGCTATTGATAGGGAAATTCTTCAACAGATATTAGAGAAGGGCACCTCGAAACAGATTTGGGATTCCATGAAAAGAAAGTTTGAGGGCAGTGCTAGAGTTAAGCGGGCTATTCTTTAAAGATTAAGAAGAGACTTCGAAGTTCTGAAAATGAAATCAGGGGAGACCATCACCGATTACTTTGCTCGGGTTATGACAATTGCCAACAAGATGAGAAGCAATGGTGAGTAGATGAAGGGTATGACGATTGTGGAGAAAATTCTTAGAACTTTAACCGAGAAGTTTAACTACGTTGTTGTCTCGATCGAAGAATCTAAGGATATTGACACTCTATCAATTGATGAGCTGCAGAGTTCCCTCATTGTCCACAAACAAAAATTCAATAGGAGCAATGGTGAAGAGCAAGCACTTAAGGTAACACATGATGATAGTTACAGTGGAAGAGGACATGGCAAGGCTGCACTTGGACGAAGAGGCAGAGGTAGGGGACACCAATCTTACAACAAGGCAATAATTGAATGCTACAAATGTCATCAACTGGGACATTATCAGTATGAGTGTCCAACTTTAGGTAAACAGGCTAATTATGCAGAACTGGATGAGTCAGAGGAGATGCTTCTCATGGCCTATACTGCATCGCATGGAGTGAGTAGAGATGATGTGTGGTTTCTCGATTCAGGTTGTAGCAACCATATGTGTGGTGATCCCTCTCTGTTTCATGAGTTAGATGAGGGGTTCAAACGGACAGTTCAACTAGGAAATCATACACGGATGAGCGTTGCTGGAAAAGGGAGTGTAAAATTGTTATTGCAAGGTGTTAACCATCTTGTAACAGAGGTGTTTTATGTGTTAGAGTTAAGAAATCACCTTCTTAGTATCGGCCAATTACAGGAGAAAGGATTATCCATCCTCATACAATTAAATCAGTGCCGAATTTACCATCCCTTAAAAGGTTTAATTATCCAAACAAATATAACAGCCAATAGGATGTTTGTTTTGATGTCAAACACACAACCAATCAAGGACGCTAAAGAAGTGTGTCTCCAAGCAACCACTCAAAACCTTGCTTATCTTTGGCACCGCAGTTATGGTTATCTCGGTTACAAGGGTCTCAAAATTCTGCAAGACAAATAAATGGTGAGAGGTTTGCCAAGTTTCCCTGAATCTAATACTGTATGTAGTGATTGCTTGAAAGGGAAGCAACATCGAGATGCCATTCCTGAGAAGAGCACATAGAGAGCTTCAGAGAAGCTTGAACTAATTTATGCAGACATCTGCGGACCAACTTCTCCCACCTCCAATAGCCATAAGAGGTATCTTATTTGTTTCATTGACGATTTCAATAGGAAAGCTTAGGTTCATTTTCTTGTTTATAAACGAGATGTTGTTGCTTCATTTAAAATTTTTAAAAGCTATGTAGAAAAAGAGACAGGTTTGCCCATTAAATGCTTAAGAACAGACCGAGGAGGGGAGTTCACGTCAAGTGAGTTCAATATTTTCTGTAGACATAATGGAATAAAGAGGCAATTGACCACTCCTTACAAACCACAGCACAATGGTGTAGTGAAAAGGAAGAATAGGACTGTGATGAATATGGTGAGAAGCTTACTGATTGAAAAGAGAGTTCCTAAAACCTTTTGACCTGAGGTAGTAAATTGGGCGTTCTATATTCTCAATAGATGTTTAACGGTGTCAGTCAAAGATATGACACCAGAAGAAGCTTGGAGCGAGGTAAAGCCTTCTGCTAACCATTTCAGGGTCTTTTGCAGTATTGCACATACACATGTTCCTGATGCTCAAAGAACAAAGCTTGAAGATAAAAGTCGCAGCTATATTTTACTTGGGATGAGTGAGGAATCAAAAGGGTATAAACTTTATAATCCGGTGTCAAAGAAAATAATGGTTAGTCGAGATGTTATCTTTGAAGAAAACAAGAAGTGGAATTGGGATGAAAGCCATGAAGAACAGATTACGCTGGACTTGGAATGGGAAGATGAAGAAGAGCCTCATAATCATGTAAATGAATCTGAAGAAGAAGATGCAGCAGAAAATAGAGGTGAAGAGATTTTGCCTAATCCTGAAAATTTATTGCTTCCCGAGTTTTCAAATGCAAGAGAAATTAAAAATAAAAAGGCACCAATATGGGTGGGAGACTACTTTTCTGGTGAAGGTCTCTCTGATGAAGATGTGTAAGTTAATATGGCTTTATTTGCTAATTCGGATCCGGACCATTATAAGGAAGAAATGAAAGATAAAAAATGGAGGCATGCCATAAATACAGAAATAAATTCAATTAAGAAGAATGGGACTTGGTATCTTACTAAATTACCAAAGGGAGCTAAAAGAATTTGAGTCAAATGGGTCTATAAAACAAAATTGAATGAGCTTAGGGAGGTGGAGAAATACAAGGCCCGTTTGGTTCTAAAGGGCTAAGCACAGCAACATGGAGTTGATTACGAAGAAGTATATGCTCCAGTAGCTCGCATGGACACAGTGCAAATGATTTTAGCCCTTGCAGCACAAAGAAGTTGGAATGTGTTCCAACTCGATGTGAAGTCAGCCTTCCTTCACGGGGAACTCATCGAAGATGTTTATGTTGAGCAGCCAAGAGGCTATGAGATAAAGAATGAGGAGCATAAAGTGTACAAGCTTAATAAAGTGTTGTACAAACTCAAGCAGGCACCAAGAGCATGGTTCAGCCGGATTGAGTCATATTTTTTGAGAGAAGGTTTCGAGAAGGATGATAGTGAGTAGACTCTATTTACTAAAGTCAATAAACAAGGTAAACGTTTAATCACTAGCTTGTATGTTGATGATTTAATTTATACTGGAAATGATGAGGTTATGATGTGTGAGTTTAAAAATTCTATGATGAGGGAGTTTGATATGTCGGATTTGGGCAAGATGAGGTATTTCCTCGGTATTGGAGTAGTGTAGTATGATGGGAGAATATTTATAAGTCAAAAAAGGTATATAATGGAAGTTCTGTGAAGGTTTGGGATGGAGCATAGTAATTCAGTCCAGAATCCGATCAATCCAGGTTTCAAAATTTCTAAAGATGAAAATGGAGTGGAAGTGAATGGCTCGCTCTACAAGCAGCTGGTGGGAAGTATGATATGTCTAACAGCTACAAGGCTTGACATAATATATGCTATCAGTTTTATTAGTAAATATATGTCAAGGCCAACAAAACTCCATCTTTTAGCAACCAAGAGAATTCTGCGTTACTTGTAAGGAACCACTGGTTTTGGTATTCTTTACAAAAAGGGAGGGAATAGGGAATTAATTGGATTCACTGATAGTGACTATGCTGGTTGTATGGATGACAGGAAAAGCACATCAGGGTATGTTTTTATTCTGAGTGGAGTTGCAGTGGCATGGTTCTCACGCAAACAACCAATAGTAACACTTAGCACAACTGAGGCTGAGTTCGTTGCAGCTGCAACATGCACTTGTCAAGCAATATGGATGAAAAGGGTGCTAGTGAAATTGGGTTATGAAGGTAATGAGGGTCCATCATCTTCTGCGACAATAGCTCATCCATCGAGTTGGCAAAGAACCCTGTAATGCATGGCAGAAGCAAGCATATTGATGTGCGGTTTCATTTTCTGCGTCATTTGGTGAATAAAGGAGTAGTGGAGCTAAGATATTGTGGAACGCAGCAACAAATTGCAGACGTACTTACCAAACCGCTCAAGCTAGAGTCATTTCAGGAGTTCAGAAAGAAGTTGGGAATCTGTGATGCACCACAAGTAAACTAGCTACTTACGTAGTTTAGTTTAAGGGGGGGATGATGAGATTTAGTTTGTTATTCTGTTAGAATAAATGTCCTAGTCTTTAGGAGTTGTTGCGATTTATTTTTGGTGAAGTCTGTTGCCATGTTTGTAGTTATAACGTGGGTTGTAGTTTGTTTTAACTTTGTAAAGCTATTTATAGCTGCTATTACTCATTCAATATTATTAAGTCATTCCCAAATTGTTCTTTGCACTCTTGTTTCAATTCTTGAGTTCATTTTATCTAACATTGTCATCACCTATCAATTATGAAGTTTGGTTACCTTCTTTGGGTAATTCAGGGCTCATCTAAGTTTGGATGGAGATTTTTTCATTGGTAGTTGCTAAGTTAAATTTGTCTAAAAATATAATAACTTTCATGAATCGATCCATCACAAACTATGAATAAGATTATAAATTTTTTTCTATATAGAGTTAATTAATGCTTTAGATGATTATTATTATTATTAAATCAAATTTATAATTCGGAATTTTTTTTTTAAAAGTCACATTTTTATGATGATAAGTTTGAACTAAAAACAATTTCTTTAAATGTTAATTAATACATGAAAATCACGATTATATGTAGTTGACATAAAGAATTATATACAATTTTTTTTAATGGAATAATTTGAATCATTATCCTTTTACATGAAAATATACATTTCTTTTAAGGAAAAAATGGCTTGTATATTTTAGAAAAATATGTGTGTTTGTACATTTTAAGGGAAAACATGTCAAATGGATCGACCTATGACCCAACTTATTTGGATCAACACGCGATTCAACTCATGACCCGCCTAATTTGTATGTTATCCAATCTGTTTCATAATGATCCGTTTACAATCTGACTCATTTGTGATCCAGTGTATTTTAACCAATCCGACCTTTTGCCAAGTCTAATTTTTGTGTTTAAAATTAAAAGTTACTATATAGGGAAAAAAAACAAATTGTGTTAAGATTAATGCATATGAGATTTTATAGTGTTGAAACGTCTTAATTCTATATAAAAATTATAATTTTAATTTAGATAAACATCCATCCAAAAAATCTTAATTAAATATTAAAAGTTATACAAATTTTAATAAGTTAATTAAAAATTAAAATTGAAAAAAAAATTGATTTGCAATTAAAAAAAACTGAATCATGTGGTCTTCAAAATAATATATATGATTATTTTTGGTAAGTCTACCTATGAAATTCCCTTACATCTACCGTTATTTTATGAATAATTATAAAAAATTAATTTAGCCTAAAATTAAAATAATATAGAATTATTATTGTCTAAAAAAATTATCACCTCCTTTGTATATTTATTTATGCATAATATAGATATTAATAAATGAAAAAAAAAAGATAAGGCAAAAAAAGATTGTTGATTTATCGTATAGAACATGAGCTCATCCAAGGATAGTTTCGTAATTTCATAAGTAAGAAATCATTGATACATTGTTGAAGTTGTAAATATCCACGTCAATTGGTGTGAACACAATTAGCAACACAAGATTCCATGCAGAGCTTGATAAAACCATTGCTAGTCACACAGGCTTTTCCTGCACCCAACAATCTGATTGGTCCACGCAGGCACATGGCATGTACAGCACCACTTGAAACTACTTCCATATTTCTTATTATTTTATTTCAAGCTGCAATTTTGGTCTAAAAGAAAGAGTCTGTCTAATAGAAATCCGCCACGTGGGAAAAGCACGATATTGACCTGACTTCCTGTGGGAGTCGATACTTTGGAAGTGGAATGAACCTAACATATATATAACGCACTTAACGCCTGTTTCCTGCCGCATTCACGCTAAAAACTTCGAATTGAATGGTTGAAAAGAAAAATTAGTAAAAAATATCAACTTGGAGCAAGGAATAGAGAATTAAATAAATAAACATCAAATATAACTTAATTAATTACACTATTATTATTATTATTATTATTATTATACATGTTGCAAAACTATTAAATAATTAAAACAATTAATTCATGTTTGTTTAACATCCATGCTGAAATTTTTTATTATTTGGTGATAATTTAATTATGTGATTCAGACTCTTAAACTCGAATTCATGTAAAAACATCAGTAATAGATTGTTGTGAACCATTATTAAATATTAATGGTTCAGCTAATTTAATATAATATGATTATACATTATATTATGACATTTAAACTCTACTATACACTAAAACTTTGCTCGGTATGATATAATGTAATGAATTAAAAAATGGAATGTAATATAATTATGATTACATTACTATATTTTGTTGTATTAGTAATGTAATGTAAATATTAATACATTTATATGTTTTGTTTGATTATATACGTGTATTAAAATATAATTATATTTATAATTATCAACAAATTTTTTATATAATTATTTTATTTTTTATGATTATTTATATAGTTATATATTTATTATATTATAATCTCATATAAAAATACAATTACAATTTTTGTTTTCCAAAATTAAAAATTCGAGAAATTTAAAATTTAAAAATCCAATATTCAATTACTGAGATGATTTAAGATTTAAGAGAACCAAAAAAACGTAATGAAAAATACATCTAAAATTTAAGTATTAGTCAATACATTAATAAATATATTGAAAAATACATTTGTATATACATTATATTATACTCTATAAAATTGAGATTAACAAACAAATGATTGATTACATTTTCAATTACATTACAATATATTACCCTTTACCAAACATACCCTAAGTAGACTACTTCAATACACGCTTAAGAAATTAACCACTTAACTAGTTAGCATTATGTTTATTCATATGTTTTTACGAAAATTCCACATATAAAGAACTATGCTCAAAATTAAAATTTACAATTGTATTTTTTTTTTTTTGCAAGAATAGAAAAGGGATTGTTACATAGATATATATGTAGATAATTATTAAAACTTGTGTAATCTCACTTTTCCTAAGATTTAAGCCATCTTAAACAATTATTTGAAATAAAATCCTAATCGAATAAAAATTTCGGTTCGAGTTTTGGGTGAAATTTCATGTAAAATAAAAAAAAATCATGGTATATATATATATATACACACACACACGCATTGAATAATAATCTTATGCATGCACGTTTGGACCGTCAGATCGTGCGCTCTGGCACTTAGACGGTCCAAATACACAAGTACTAAATTACTTTCCATATGCATTTAGACATGAAAACGGTTATTATTTATTTTTTTCAATTTTTTATAATTCCATTTAAATTTTGACCTAATGTAAGTGATTCAAAAAAAAATAACGATTCCATGCCCATTTTTAATATATAGAAATTTAATGTAGAAAAAATTTAGAATTTTAGAGATCCCATGATGTGCTTTTTTAAGGGACTTTTTTATAAATAATGTTTTTTAAAAAAATAACTATAATTTTTTCTACATACATACATATATATATATATATATATATATATATATATATATATATATATATATATATATATATATATATATATATATATATATGTATATATATAATTTCATGTAAAATAAAAAAAAATTCTAAAATAAAAAAAATTCATAGTATATATATACACACACACTGAATAATAATCTTATACACGCACATTTGAACTGTCAGATTGTGCGCTCTGGCATTTAGATGGTCCAAATACACAAGTACTAAATTACTTTCCACATGCATTTAGACATGAAAAAGGTTATGATTTATTTTTTTCAATTTTTTATAATTCCATTTAAATTTTGACCTAATGTAAGTGATTCAAAAAATATAATGATTCCATGCCCATTTTTAATATATAGAAATTTAATGTAGAAAAAATTTAGAATTTTAGAGATCCTATGATGTGCTTTTTTAAGCGATTTTTTTATAAATAATATTTTTTTTTTCTAAAATAACTAGAAATTTAGGGTTTTTTGAAAAGTATTTGGATTTTTAAGATGTTTTATAATTCTGCAACAGAAGGTTGCGAAATTAGACACTCATTTCCGCAGCAGTATGCTGCAAAAATGGAAACATTTTTTTTGTGTATATGTATATATACCCATTTCTGCAGCAGTGTGTTACAGGAATGAAAAGCACACGGCAGCTTTTCCAAATGGAAAAGCTGCCTCTTTTTTAAAAAAAAAAAATTATTTTATTTTGTGTTTTGAATGAAAAAAAAAACCTTTACGTTTATTAATAGGCGGAAAAAATTTTTCTTTTACCCAATTTGATAAATAGGACAACCTTTTATTAATATAGAGAAAATATTTTTATTTTACTCAATTTGATAAATAGGATAAAAAAAATTGTTGGTTAATAATAATTTATTAAAATCTGAAATTAATAATATTTTATGCAATCAAAATAACTCAAACTGAAAATAATACATTCATTATATATATAATCAAAATTAAATAATATTTTGATTTTAAAAAATAATATATATATAGAGTAATATTTATATGAAGTAATTGATTAATTTTATATACTAAACCCTAAACTTTAAAAAATTTTCAAAATATATACTTCAACTTTACATATATTTAATTTGCTATCTAAAATTTTAAAAATCTTATAAATTACCACATGCAGATTACAATTTGCTGATTTAAACAGGAATTTGATACTCACGTATAATAAGAGTATGATTAACAATTATTAAGTAAAAAAAATAAATTAATATAGTTCATTGGTTTGTAATTATATTAGTTAGTTTAAATTATTTTTTTCAATTAATAATTCTTAATCACGATCTTATTATACATGAGTGTCAAACTCCTATTACATCAACATATTTTGATACATGGGTGTTAATTTATAAGAGTTTTAAAAAATTTAGATGATGAATTAATCATATGTAAAGTTAAAATATGAAATTTGAAATTTTTTTAAAGTTCAAGGATATTACGCCTATTTTTTTATTATATATATTGATATCTATATTTTACTTAATAACATTTAAGATTGTTCACTTTTTTTTATTTAGAATTAAACATGCTAATTTTTAACAAATATCGAATCAATTTTATAATATTAGCTATTAATTTATTGAACATGAATTTTAGTTAGTATATTATGTTTGTTTTTGCGATTTTTATTTTGAATTACTTGGCACATTTTAAATTGAATTAAACTTTGTTTGATTTTTTTTTTATAGAATTGTATGCTATAAATTTTAATGGTTACCTGAAAAATATTAATTAATCAAATCGAAAAATAGAAACCGATTGACTGGTTAACCGAATGTAACGGACTGACTAACGGTTAATGATTTCGAAAAACATATGTTAATGAACAAGTTAATTTTTTTGCTATTAGACCAATTAACAGGTTCATATTCAACCCTACCATTTTGTGACCTTTATGACTGATTTGTTTATATTATTTGTGATTTCATATTTGTTTATATTATTGTTTATTAAAATAATTGTTTTTATACTTTTTACATGCATAATTTTTAATTTTAATGAAAATATTTTAAAATGACAAAAAAAAAGCATAAAGCTTGGTGCATTTATAACTAGGGGTGTGAATCGATCAGTTCGGTTCAATAATTGAACCGAAAATTGAATTAGAAGAAAATTATCAAACCAAAACTTAACCAAATTAAAAAAATTCGGTTCAATTACTTTGATTAACCGAATTACATGTTTTTTAATAAAAAAATTAAAAAATTTATTTAGAAATTGTACAAATCATGGATCAAAACAGGAAGTCGAAAGATAAAAATCAAAATTCTAATAAAAATAAAATTACAATTCAAATTAAAAAAATACAAATAAAAAAAATGAAATTCCTATAAAAAAAAAAAGTGATTGTTACTCTAAAAAAAAAAAAAAAACCTCTATAGCGGTTAATAGCGAAGATTTCAAGCAATGACCAATAGATAGAATCTCTTCACATATTCTCCATTGCTGACATACTCCAAAGCCCAGTACCTAAACATAAGTAAAAAAAAAAAAGCAGCAAAACGCCAAAACTTGAAAAATTGATGGAAACGGCTGGCAGCTTGAAAAACTAGCGGAGTGGCCGGCGACGGCGACTACTTTGTTGTGATAATTGATGGAAATGGTGATGGCAAGTTAGGAATGAAAATGAAATGGGGCGGCGGCATTGAAACTAAAGTGAAATGGGTTAGGGTATATGAGTTGATCGAGTGAAATGAGTTAGGGTATATGAATAAAGTGGGACAGTGATAGTGAGTGAAGAGGTATAAATTTTAAAATGAATTAAAAAACATTTACATAAATGTAAAACTGCATAGTTTGATATTAATTGGGTTCTATTTCTTTTCGATTTTAATATTTAAAAATTGAAAATGAATCAATTTAATTTGATTTTTAAAAGTATCAAATCCAATATCTAACCGAATAACTGAATTAAAATTAAAAAATCGATCAATTCGGTTCAATTTTTTAGTTTAAACTGAATTTTGCTCATTTTAATTTTTAACTATAATCCAATCTATTTATAACCCATTTAATAACAACTTATTTGAATTATTATGATCCAATTTCACTTAATTTAACGTATTTATAACTCACAAAATTTTAATTTATTTATGATCATACGCATCATGTTACCGTCCAATTTCAACCACACTGACCCGTTTTCCACATGTAACTAAAATTAGTCATGGCAAAAAGTTGTAATTCAAGTTTCACGCTATTTTATTGTTTATTAGTTAGTCGAGCTATTCTTTTAACTGGGCTGAGTCCAAATTGGTTTAGTATTCTGGGCTCATGGTCCTTGTAATTAAATTCATATTTCCTAATGAATTAATTCCTATACTGTTTTTTTCTTTTAAAAAATAATAAATATGTAGACCATGTGGTATTGACTTTCTCATATAAAAAGAGAAATGGCCTACCAAACGTAAAGTCGCTTGGCCAATCACACAGGTCGCATTCAAGGGGAATGTTGATATAAAAACTAAAAATTATGTAAATCTTTCGATATTAAATTGCTTAATTGACATTAAATTAATAATTTGATTTATAATTTTTTTCAGATCTACTGATTGGACCTTACAAGCAGCAGGACTAGGGAATATTGATTTTTTTATTTTTTTATATAGAATGGAATATTGGTATCTGATATAAGATGATTTCAATATATATATGTATATGTCAGTCTAAAACGCAGAACAAATATCAAAGGGCCACATAGCCCAAGACTTGGTAGGAAGTATTATCGGCCTAGGACCCGGTTCAAGATCAATCACTCCTTCACCCACTCCTCTCTCTCCCGCTTTTATTTGATATTTATCTTTGATTTTTTTCTGTTTTGATTTTAGTTAAGGGCATTTTTTACCGTATATTTTATGGACATATTCTTATATACAATTGGTATAAGTTTTGTAAAATTTTTTTGTACACAAATAATTTTTCTTAAAATTTAGGCAGTAGTACGTGAAATATTTGTAATTATCTCTAAAAAGAGCAATGCTTGGCTTAATTCAAATTATCAAATCATAATATAGAGTGCAATTATTTTTTGGAGTTAATACATGATTTTCCCGTCTTCTTAAACTATTACTGTTTAACATATTATTCAATTGAATGTCAAATTACTCCCATATTGAAAATCTCTTCTTAATTTTTTTTGAAACGTCATTTCTTTTTTTCTAAAATATTTTTTATAAAAGAGATGAGAAACGGAAGTTCGAACTTGAAACCTTCTAGTCCAATAAAATCAATATCTATCCCCGTCCTCTTAAACTATCACTGTTTATCAGTTCACTAAGTTGTAATAAGCTTATAACGTCATGAAATTTTTCATACGTAGCTTTACCTTGCGGATGAACCCGTAAGATATTTCTAAGCTTGCATTCACCATTAATGTTGATCAAGTAGAAAAAAATCCATTTCTGTTATCTGTAACATACAAAAGAGCTTTCGAATAGTCTTGGCATCGTCATCACCAAGACTAAACCTTCTTCTTCTATTATCTGTAACATACAATCAAGTTTCTTCAATCTTTATTCAAACAGCCTATGTTTTCTGGCCCACCCAATTGTACTTCGAGCAATATGATAATTTTACAAGGCTTTATTCCAGTTATGTCATTGGTCCATAGTGATATTTTCATATTATTAGACAAATTTCTTATGACCTGCCATAAATCTACACATTGATAGATCCAATTCGCAAGTGAGATCACTAACAATTCATCCAATAACCCACATACCGTCATTTTTTAAATTAGTATTTACTCTCACTGGGCAATTTGTTTACGTGCTAGACTTTCTACTAGGAGTGTTCAAAAATGGGTTACATGGGTTACAATTAGATTTTTTTTAGAAGAAAAATGGAGTTAAATTATAAATAATTTCACAAAATATATTATATAAATTTGATTCAAATTTTATCATAACCCACCCAACTCATTTTTGAACACCCCTACTTTCTACCAACTAGTTTATTTTACTTTGATAGTTTATTTTTCTTATCAAAGGTGATTAACATATATTTAGAGACATAACCATTGCCGTCAGAAGTAGATCTTATCATAAAAAAAAAAAAAATCTATTTAGTCTAGCTGTTCCTCATAAAAGTCAAATAAATTGTCGATACTACTAAAACACACACCAATTTTTGGGCCTTCTTTTGGACCGTAAATGTTGGTAGATTCTTTATCACCATGTGAAATTTAGTCATTCTTGATTTTTTCTTCGTCATCATAAGAAGTTGAGCCATTGACATTCGAAAAAGATTCATAACTTATAGAATTTTTCATTCAGCAAGCTATTATCTTCTATAATTCCTAAAACATATTCTAAATTTCTCTTTAGTCTCTCACTCCCATTATCCATTTCTAGAGGTATGCATGAATCGGTTAACCAGTCAATTAGCATATTTTACTAACCAGTCCAATATCATTAATTTTTTAAAAGCATTATCGATTAACCGGTTCAATAAATTTGGTTAATCAGTCAATCGGTTTTAGTTTTTTTATACCGATTAACCAATCATTTCAATTAACCATTAAAAAAAAATCTAACATGTAAATAAAATAAAATATGTAAATTGTAGCAAGCATTTCAAAGTTCTAAAATATAATGAACATTACAACACATACATTACAAAGTAAGCCAAACACGATACTAGTTATAAAATAAAATACAAAATAGTTCCAAACAACTATTTAATCACAATTTGGACAAACATAATATTTGATCTTGATACCAAACATAATCCAAACAAGTTATAATACCAAAGTCCATATATAACACAAATTCAATTGCATTCTAATATTGTCATTGATCTTGATCATATCAATTATTTAATCATCAATTTTAACAATGTTATGATTAATAGCGTCATAAGATGACTATGCAAAATAACAAACAAAGCAAATAATATTACAAATTAGTCATAAAATTCAATAGTAGTAATTTAAGGAAGATAGGTTTACCATTGGATCTAAACTAATCTTGCCCACAAATAAGTGCTTCCACAAATCTAAGAGTTAATTTAGAACAAAAAGAATCCAGAATGCAACTTCCATTTCTAAAATCAGATTCTAAAGCCACTGTGTTGGGTTTTGCCATCTAATAAATAATATAAATACGTAGAAAAAAATAAACAAAATCTACCAGGATCTATGCGTTTCAATTGATTCAAAAGGATGGTTAAGATTACTAATTTTTTTTTAATCTAGAAACAATGGATTTACACCTTAATTCCGAACGAATACATTATCTTTTTTGTGTGAATGCTAACGTCTCATTCAAAAGTCAGATCAAACGTAGGTGCTGCTCCAAGAACTACCACCCTTTACCGGTATCCACACACGAATGGTCACGAACAGAGTGCTAGCTCCTTTTGTGCAAATAGGGTTTATCTTTTCTCTCTATTTCTTTTTCCTTAAAAGCGGCAGAGATAAAACTCTTTTCTTCTTTTCTCTTTGTTTTTTTCTCAAAAGCAGCAGAGATTATAAAGTGATTAGGTCTCAAACTATACACACACATATATATAATCACACGTTAACCCAAACTCATTCTAATGAGTGGTTAATGTGTATAAAAATATCTAGAGAAATATTAGGAATAATAATTCCTTGTTCAAATATTAAAAAATATTATCTTATCTCTAAGTTATTATTTCAAATTTTATATTTGACATATTTCAAATTCGAAATGCCTAGATAAACCTTAGTCCATTCATTAAGTTTTAGATGTGGGACCCAATAGGCTCATATTATGTTGGCAGTGGGTCTAATCCCATTTTAAGCCCACAAGTTATAAGTGGTTTCTAGTAAGACATTATTATTACCCAAATAATATGAATATTGATAGTTCGATATTAACCTAACCAATTAAACATGTCATAATCCTTTGGTTACACGATATATAAGTTGAACATAAGTCATGGTTAATGTCATCCTTATATTATTCAAACATATAATTTTTCAATTACTAAATAGACCGATAAAAATCATATGACATTGATCACTTTATCAATTTATTTGAACACGACCACGCTTTTCTCAGTCCTACTTATCGAGTTGCCGATTAGATATCTTTTTTATAAGAGATTAATAAATTCCATCTTGCTTACTCAATTTCTTCTGCATAATTCTCATCATGCCCAATCATAACTTTTATAATTATCCGATTAAAGATAATATTTAATTATGTCAAAACATGATGTTCCTTATATAGGAAACTATGATAATCTCATGTTTAAAGATTCAATAACATAACTATTATGTGATCACTTTTGATACTAATCCATATAGTAAGCAGGTCTATCTAGTACCTTATCCTTTAACAAGTACCTACAAGTTTGACTTATATCACAATACATATAATTATCTCATGATTTTCAACCAAACCCATATTAGTTTTAATTTATCATTATTCCTTTAATGATAAATGACTATGGATATTTAGAATAATATATTAAATAGTTATTTATAAACATTATTATAACGTAACATGCAAACAATATATTAATGTTGAGATAATCCTTTTATAAATGAAAATATGGCATAATATAAAGGTCAAAATATTTGGCTTAGGGCATAACCACTAATACCGTGGACATGGGCATAGCCTACATATCTTGAGCCATCAAACTACTTATTTGATACTTATGAATATCAAAACTATCATGATCCTACTCAAGAACTTCATTAAAATGTCTATCCAAATCAGTTTTTGTTTCCGCATCACCTTTGGCTGCCTTTCGCTTCTTCAGTAGTTCCCACATATATTATTCATGACCATTTTTAGGCTTTACACTAGTCAGCTCACTTTGAACTTGTTCACTTCCTTGTCCAATAGTACAAGAAACTATGGATGCATTATAAGAAACATATATGGAGGATAAGACCGTTTTCAACTTATCTTTTAATGATGTAGTATCATTATCAGTATAGAACTTACCAATGGTAACATTCATAGATTCCAATTTATAACAAGAATTAAGTACTACAGCAACAAGCAACATGATGTTCAAATTATATATATTGCTTCAATACTTATCAAATTTTATTTTCATCCTATTAGCTATATACTTCGTACTAAAATGTTCACTTTGACATTAAGACTTAATCATGAAGCCAATACCATAAATATGTCTTACGTACTCTTTGCCAGTGACATAAAGTGAATCAAACAAATTTAAAATGATACTACAAAAACCTTAAAGAAAGGGCAATAAACTTTTTGCATACTCCCTGCCAATCATATCATTCACATCTCATGTGCAATTATTTGCCTTGTAAAACACTACATTCCTAATTGTCCAACCTTGATTTCAAGTATTGAATGCCCAAATCATTTGAGTCTATATTATCAACAATTACAGTAAAAAACTTTACGGGTTCTCCAGTCAATTAAGACATTTTCAAATACTTGACCAATGACCTCACCCGAATGGCTAAAAATTGGACGAAAACTAATTATTCTTTTATGTGAAGTAATTCTCATCAATTAAGTGACATGTGACACACATATAACTCAAATTTTCAATTGAAGTCCATCTATCATTTAAAAGACAAACTCTTTATGAAAAATTCTTTAAAGATTTCATCAAATTCAATTTTTCTTCTTTATAAAGACCATAACAATCTATAGCAATTGTGTAACATGAAGGCATAACAAAAAAAGGTTGCATGGCACAACAAAAGTCATGAACTCATTTATGTTCCACAAATCTAAATGGTATTCCATCCCTAATAATCACTCTAGCTATATAACTTCTACGCTTTTTAATCAAACTTCCAATTAAAAAACGCATGTGTAGTGTCTCCAAAATTACCAATAGCTACGAGTTTGATTGATATGATTACTTGACTCTTTCCTACATTGGTAGGATACTTTTGACATCTACTCAAGTGATTACTTAAACAACTAGTGCCACTAAAAGCAGGACATGATAGAGAATTATCACAATATTTGCAATTTGTTGTTTGTTCACAAGCATTCTTACCCACAATCTTATCAAAATGGTCCCAAACCACTCAAGACTTTCTGTTACCTTTACCACGCAGTGGTAGTGGCAGTTTTGATGCAGTCACACCTTGGCCACCTTGGCTTGGAGAAATCACAACACACTCTTCATTCACATCTCCTTGTATCTATTGGGAAATGATACTTCTACTATCAGCCGTACTTGACATATTTTGCAGAGTTCATGTTGGTAATTAATCAAAATAAGCACAAAGCATAATTTAAAACTAATTAACAATTAACAGTAAGCATAAAGATTTATCAATTTTTTTATCTTAATATTATTTTTTCATTTTAATATTTTGAGAACAAATTGATTCATTTTGAAATGTTATCTTTTTTTTTCAATTATTATTATTTGTGCAAATGGGTGAATTCACTAATCTATAATAAGAGAATCATGGACAATGAGTTCACATAGTTCAATAGCATTTGAAAGCAATCGGGATGCATTACGGTTTGCAACTATAACAAAATGAACAATAAAATCAGCAACCATGTTTGTTGAGCGTTTAACATACAAATAACATGCTAATTGAGACAACTATTAGCATAAAGGATATCCAACAACACAAATTGAATTTCCCAAAGGGAAGCATGTAATTTGTTAATAGCTTCGATTAGTGTCATATTGTCACTTTCAAATGAGGTTCTGCCATAGTTTATAGATTTGCCCAAGCAGACAACATGCTTAAATTCCAGGGCTTGTCTAGTTAGAGATGCTGGCACCAGAGTTTCCAGCAATAGCATCCAAAACTTCCCCATTGTGATTTATGGTCACCATTGCCTAACCACATTGCTTACTTCTGTAGTCAAAAGATGAATCGTAATTAACTTTAATAGTACCAAAAACAGGTCACCAAAAAAATGTTATCGTTTATCGCTATTGCACAAATTGTCATCTTAAATCTTCACCTTACTAATATTTCTAATATCTTTGTAATGTATTAAGGTCAAAAGATCAACTATTACATTAGTTTGGCTTGCAATTTTAATATTAGCAAAAATTATTTGTTGGTATTTTGCAATTGCTGGGAAAAATACATACAAATATGTAAATGGGGGTAACATAATCAAATATGATACCTACCTCTTGTATCGCGAAAACTCAAGTGAAAGCGAATAAAAGGATCTCTCTATCTTGTATCACTGGTCCGACTTTTATCCACGTGCGGGACAACGAAAACTAAACCACGGTCTAAATGCCACTTGGAGTCAAGAGAGAGAGCGAAAAATTCGATATAGCTCCGGTATGGAGAAATTTTTCTGTCCCTTTTTACAGAAAACTAGATGCTTATTTATAGAGATCTCTTCTCTAAGATAGGATGTAAGTTATTATGGGAAATTAATGTTGAAAAGGGGAGTTACCCAGTTTAATGAGTAATAAAAAAGGAATTAATGTAGAAAGGGAAGTTACTCTTTTCAAATCAATTCAATTAAAGAAAAAAACCTTAATTAAAGGATCTAATATGGATCTCTTTTCATATCCTTATTATTTCCTTTCTGATATGGATCTCTTCCATATCAGGATAATTTCCACATTTATATGATTTCGGGTCCATATCGGGAGTCATGGGCGTATCCAGACTCTATCATCTCTCACTCGCACAAGACAGAACGATTTCCAGTCAAAAACTCCAGTTATACAGGCAAATAGCTCTAGTGCTATACACCTGTTAAGGATATATAGCGTCTCGAAAGACGAGATCATCTTTCTTTATGTATAGATTTCCTTATCACATTCACTGTTTTAACTCATGATCTCATAAAATAATTTTTGTGTTCACTATTATGTCTCTACTTATAGGGACAACAATAGACTAGCCGGTGAACCACGAAATAATTGAATGTGATTGAAATAATATCTTCCCTTTTTACTATATGCCATCCATCATGATTAAGCTTGCTTTTCTAGCTAGTTCCGCTAGGCTCAAATTATACCATGACCTCTTTGAGACTAACTAAGCTAGCCACATTGAACCATACTTCAGGGATAAGTTAAGGGTTCTAAGGATCGAAATTTGGTAAGGTCTCACAATGGGGAAAGTTGAGATTAATAATATTAACTTCACATTCCTTGGTCACATAAGAGCACATGGTATTAAACATGTGTTATTGTGTTCATTTCTTCCCTTAAAGGAGCGTATGTCTCACAGAAACACCATACGGAAGCATAATGTTGCAATGCACCGAAACATCCAACTTTAGTCTGCTTATAAAGGACTATTTCTGGCTTTTAAGATAGAATATAATAGTTACATTTAACTTACCATTAGATTCCCTACAATCCTTATTTGGATCTCAATCTAACTCATACAACCTTATGTATGTCTTTATCTTGCACTTTAACAAGACTTATCTTGTAATTTTTGCAAGACGACAATTTTTATTTTGAACAAGCTTTCGAGCAATCTTATATGTTCAAAATTGGTCTCATCTTAAAGGAGCGTATGTCTCACAGAAACACCATACGGAAGCATAATGTTGCAATGCACCGAAACATCCAACTTTAGTCTGCTTATAAAGGACTATTTCTGGCTTTTAAGATAGAATATAATAGTTACATTTAACTTACCATTAGATTCCCTACAATCCTTATTTGGATCTCAATCTAACTCATACAACCTTATGTATGTCTTTATCTTGCACTTTAACAAGACTTATCTTGTAATTTTTGCAAGACGATAATTTTTATTTTGAACAAGCTTTCGAGCAATCTTATATGTTCAAAATTGGTCTCATCTTAATTTTTGCTAACTTATTGACAAAACTAAGGTAAACACTTTTGTGAATGGGCTATTTCTCCACCCGACATGCTCAATCTCATATAAAAATAACAGTAAATGTTTATACATCAAACATTCACACTCATGTATTGCCAATAATGTACATGATTATTATTCATAAATAATAATGTTAAGGGATTAAAAAAATAGCATAACTCAAATTTTATGCAAACCCTGAAATCTGATGTGCCTCTCAATACATCTCTTGCTACAGGTTTAGTCAATGGATTTGCAATTATGTCACGCGTAAATATGTATTGTAAGATCACATCTCCTCGTGCAACAACATCTTTTGTATATTGATACTTAATGTCGATATGCTTGGTTCTACTATGAAATTTTGGATCTTTTGAATAAGATATCGACGATTGACTGTTAGAGGTTCCTTCGATGCAGTTACTCTTAAATGGTCCATAAACCGTTTTAGCCAAACTGCCTCTTATACTGTAGATGCAGAAGCGATAAATTCAGCTTCCATTGTTGATAGGGTTACATAGGTTTGTTTCTTGCTACTCCATAAGATGGCACTATTGCCAAGCAAGAATACGAATCCTAATTTGGAATTTCTATCATCCACATCTCCTGCCCAATCAGCATCTGTATATCCTCTCAAATGCAAATTCTTGCCTTAATAACATAGAGAATAGTATGCAGTACCTTTGAGGTATCTAAGTATCCTCTTAACTGCTTTCCAATGTGCTTCACCTGGGTTAGATTGATATCTGCTTTCCAATGTGTTTTACCTGGGTTAGATTGATATCTGCTTACCATGCCCACAATATAGCCAGTGGCGGAGCCAGGACCCAGGGGGTCAGCGGGGTCCTGGCGCATTAAAAATTTATTATAAACAATTAAAAATTAAAAATATATATAAAAAGACGGTGAAGTATTGACGGTCGCGAGTGGCGATAGGAAAGAGAGAGAGATATGCAGATGAGGGGGTTGAAATAGGGAAATATCAGGAGAGAAAGAAAAGAAAGAAGAAGTGAAATGGCCAAAACGACGTCGTTTTGGCCATTAGGCATATTAAAATTGTATTATAGTTCCTACTTATTTATTCTTAAACCCTTAATTTTAATTTTTTATACCATATTTTTATTTCATAAAAATTTTAAAGATAATTTATATGTTCAAAAATATTGGGACACTCAAAATTTAAGAGGGGGCACTTAAAATAAATTAGGGGGTTTTCATTATAATTTATATATATATATTAAAAAAAATTAAAATTGAGGGTGTGCCTGTGCACACCCTCAGCATAGAGTGGCTCTGCCACTGAACATAGATATATCAGGTCTTGTACACAATATAACATATATAAGACTACTTATGGCACTGGCATATGGAACGTTCTTCATACATTCCATTTCTTTCGGCATCTTATGATACATTTCTTTGCTGAAAAACTGATTCTTAGCAATAGGGGTATCAATGGGCTTGAAGTTTTGCATATTGAATCGTTCAAGGATTTTGTTGATATATGTCTCTTGAGAAAGAGATAACCACTTTCTTGAACGATCTCTTGAAATTTTAACTCAAAGAATATAGTCTGCATTACCCATATCTTTTATCTCAAAGTTGGACGATAACCATTATTTGATTTCATTTACGTACCTTTTGTCATTTTCAACTATTAGTATGTCGTCTACATACAATGTTAAAATGACAATTATTTTCAAAGCTTTTGTTATAGACACAATGGTCTTGATCAATCATGTTGAATCCATTCGACATGATTGTCTCATGAAATCTTAAATACCATTGTCTTGAAGACTGCTTGAGGCCATTGATTGATCTCTTCAGTCGGCAAACCTTATGTTCGCTGCCTTTTTTGATAAAACCTACAGGTTGATCCATGTAGATTTTTTCTTCCAATTTTCCATTGAGGAAAGTAGTCTTCACATCCATTCGATGTAACTCTAGGTTTGAACCTGCCACTATGGCCAGAATTAACCTTATGGATGTAAATCTTACTACAGGTGAGAAAGTCTCCTCATAGTCAATCCCTTCCTGTTGTGTAAACCCCTTACCGACTAGCCGAGCCTCATATCTTTCGATACTTCCATCAGCTTTTTGCTTCACCTTAAGAATCCACTTATTCCCAATAGGTTTGCGTCCTTCTGGTGGATCAACCAGTTCCCAAACACGGTTTGATCTCATAGATGCCATTTCTTCGTTCGAGCCTTCAATGTCAATTCATCGGCGTGGAACACTTTTCCTTTTAGACTTTTGCAGTTCTGAATCTTGATAAACATATATCATATATTCATCATAATTCATAATGCTCCCACTGGGACCATATTCCATACTTCCACTAGAGTTAGGAATACTTCCACTCAAATCAGGGTCTTGAACATCCGGATCGTTTGAAGGAGGAAGGTTTTGACCCTCTTCTTGACCCTCTTCCTCTAATTTCCTCCCACTTGGATGGAGCGATCCTGATGGTATCTATTCTTGAGTTTCATAGAAAGTGAAATCTTGATTCACTTCGCCTTACTTTGGAAATTCATTCTCTAAGAATACGACATCTCGTGATTCGAATTCTATCACTGTACCATTTTCTTGCTCACCTATGAAATCGTATCCTTTTGATACTTCATAATATCTCACAAAAATACTCATTTTTTCTCTTGGTCCCAATTTACCAAATTTACTTGATGTATCATGGATGTAAGTGGCACAACCCCAAGGTCGTAAATGGCTCAGGTCAAGTTATCGACCAGTCCACAACTCATAAGGTGTGAATGTGATAGATTTGGAGGGTACGCAGTTTAAAACATATGTGGCAGTCAATAGAGCGTCTTCCCAATAAGAAACTAGCAAATTTGCCTCAGCCATCATAGATTTAACCATATCAATGAGAGTCCTATTCTTCTTTTCGCAACACCATTTTGTTGTGGAGTTCTGGGAATGAATAACTGATGCTCAATCCCTTTTTCATCACATAAAACTTTGAATTTATCTGAAAGATATGTTCGACCTCGATTAGTTCTTAAAGCTTTAATCCTCTTATCTAATTAATTCTCAACTAAATTCATATAAGTCTTAAAATAACTCAATGCTTCTGATTTGTGAGAGATCAAATAGACATAACTATACCTAGTATAGTCATCTATAAATATAATGAAATAGTAGGTCTCATGCCTTGCCCTCACATTCATCTGACCATACATGTCAGAATGAACTAATTGCAATAGAATTTCAGCTCTGGCTCCTTTTCTGAACGGTTTTCTGACCAGTTTTCCTTTTAGGCAATGCTCACACGTGAGCAATTCAATCTTATTTAAATCACCTAGTAAACCTGTTTTGGCTAATCGACTCATTCGATCTTGCCCTATGTGGTTTAATCTAACATGCTATAATTTCACATGATTATCATGACTATGTGAAGTAGAAGAAATAAAGGAAAAACTAGCTTTATTCATAAAGTCAGGATCAATATCCATAATAATTAAATTGTTCGAAATGAAACCATAACCATAGAAAACATTATCCAAACATAAGCTTACATTGTCACCCTTAAAATACAAATCAAAACCAAGATTTATTAAAACAATAACAGAAATTAAATTCCTATGAATATCTAGGGCATAGAGCACATTATATAGGAGTAGGGTTCGACCTTTACACAAGACTAATCTACATGTGCCAATCTCTTCAATTGCCACTCTGGCGTCATTTCCTACATAAATCCATTTTGCTCCACTTGGTATTCGCTGGAATTCAACAAAGGCATCTTAATCCTTTATTACGTGGTATGTTGCTCCTAAATCTACCACCCATAAAGGATAAAATTCGGTTAATAATACAAAACTAGATATACAAATTTCACTCACTCTTGAGCAAGAACGATGTACCTTTTTGGGCTAAGTGCAGTCTTTTGCATAGTGTCCCTTCTACTGGCAATTAAAACATTTCACTCTTGAAATGTTCACTTTTTTCTTACCTTTAGACCTCTTAAAATTATATTTTTTCTTTTGTTTTTTATTTTTCTTGGCTTGTTCCTTATCCCGACCTTTGAAACTTTTTCTCTTATTCTGGTTTGAACTCATTTCACCAGAACAAGACTGTGTTACATGCACTTTGGCATTGACCTTGATCGATGCCAGTCTATCTTCTTTAAGCTCCAGTTGACGAACGACATCCCCAAATGTCTTAATGTTATTCATGTAAGTCAGTTGCATCTTCATATGCTTTCAACTCTTAGGTAAGGAATGGATGATAGCTTAGACTTGCTGCTCGTCGGTTAACTTATGACCATATTCACTAAACTCGCTTATCACATTCTTTATCTCTCTTATATGTTTTCGCATAAAGTGACCAGGCATTTTCTGATAAGTATCAAATTTTATCGTCAGCGATAGGAGTTTAGTCAGAGTCACACCTCCAAATTTCTCCCGTAATGCGATCCACATATCCATTGTATTATGATACTTGCTTAGTGATATCATCTTCCATCGCGCTCAGCATGATGATATGAGCAGTGAAATTCTTTTTCTTCCATGCCACATAGGCATCTTGATCCAGCCTATGCTGTATTGCCATTCTCAGGTTTAGCCATAACCGAACTTAAGGTTTCAAAGGCCTATTGTTCCTCAAGCACATACTCGATTTTCATACTCCAAATTTCATAATTTTTGCCATTCAATTTCAAGTCTTTGTTCAGTTCGAAGCCATTTTGGATCCTCTAATCTTTAATGGAACAAAAAAAAGGTTGCACAAAATTAAAGGAGATAAGGCAATACATGCTATTTACTATGCATCTGAAATAATAACCTAGTAAAGTATTCTATTTGGCTTCAATTCGAAAAACCTACTTACCCTTTAAGTTCTAATGTCCAACCTTACAAGTCAAAATTTCATGCATAGTAAATTTAAATTATTGGATTATTAAGTTCTCAAACTTAAAAGGGGAATATAATTGGTTTCATTTTATTAAGTATTTACTTAATAAACATGCAATTATTTTGCTCATAAAATATTACAACACAATTAACAAATAAAATAAACACTTTTATTATAAAGTTAAATGCCATCAAAATAAATAAACGTATTTATTCTTCCAATAAATAAAATCCAATAATCCATAATAAGACACTTATGTCAAATAACAATAAGAAACATAAATCCTATTTAAATTAAAATTAAATGCTAACTTCAAAAATTGACACATATGTTAAATAGACTAGAAGTGAAGATTTCACAAAATCTTCTTAGGCACTAGGATTGAATTTTTGACACTCCTTAATAACTGGAAAGGAACACTCCTCTTTTAACAACTTTCAACATAAACTGGATAATAGATTTTTTATAAGATCCAACTCTTGTGTCCCACACATTTTCCATCAAGTTCCTCGGAACTGGATAGTACTCAAAAGAGTCGATCAACACCTTAATCAAGTCACTATTATCTCTTCCTCTACCCAAGCCACCTATCCAAATGCACTCTTACATTTGTTCATGCATAAACGCGATGTGATACATTATTGCATCAAGGTCATCAGCTCGAATATCCTTCCGCATCCTCATTTTACGGATTTCTTGCACTTTTGCACTTGTCTAAGCAATACTCTTAGAGGAACCATAAGAGTCCTTATCATCACCATTTGTACAACACATTACAGAAACATAATATGGTTAATACACTCATGTATAAACTCATATGATTGAAATACATTTCAATCAACAGTAAGGACATAACATAAAATATTCAAAAATATTTTTAAAATTATTAAAAGAAAACAGAAAATACATTTTTCACAATTTTATAATATTTTTAACAAATTAAAAATAAGAGTTTATTTTCTGGTCCCCATAAAAAAATTTTAAAAATGACCAAAAAATCATAAAATTTTTGAAAATATGATATGTCATAAATCGGAGCTGATTTGGTGGTCGAAAACATCCGCACGTGCTAACAGAAAGGGACTGGACGTGGCTACGTGCCTTTACGCGCGCTCCCACTTCAGTTCCACTTGTCAGCACCACATCGTGTCACGTGGCGACATTACTATTAGTCCACATATCAGCAATGACACGTCATGTGCTAACATGGCCTGATATGTGGCACGACCTCGTTCGTTCACGTGTCACGCCCTTACAGGTCCACCTAGAGACCATGTGTCACCTGGTTGACAAGTCACTGCCATGTGGCATGACATTGGTCAGCCATGTGTCATGACCCTATTGGGCCACGTGTCCACAGTGACGCTTCATTGAGGACACTTGTGGGCTACCGCACATGCGCACGCGCCGCCTTCCTTGCGAAATTTGTTCTCCGGATTTCAACCGGTAAGGGTTTTTTGAGGTCTGTGATTTCAATGGTGTGATCAAAATTTTAAAAACCCAACTTCTAGTTTAGCATGTTAAACATCCATATTTGTCCCCTTAAATTGCGGTGTACAAATACACGATTTTAAAGCCGAAAAATATATACAAATATATATTTAACACAAAAAAATATATTGTGTTCATCTATCCTAGATCTATCAATTTTACATATAAAATTTTAGATTCAATTTTAACTATATGCCAGAACGCAAAAACAATGGTTATGATACCAATGATGGGAAAAATACATACAAATATGTAAATGGAGATAATATAATCAAATATGATACCTATCTCTTGTAGCGCGAAATCTCAAACTGAAGCGAATACAATAATCTCTCTATCTAGCATCACTGGTCCGGGTTTTATCCACGTGCAGAATAACGGCAACTAAAACACGATCTAAATGCCACTTGAAGTCAAGAAAGCGAGAAGAAAATTCGGCAGAGAAATTTTTCTGTCCCTTTTTACATAAAACTATATGCCTATTTATAGAGATTTCTTCTCTAAAATAGAAAGTAAGTTATTATGGGAAATTAATATTGAAAAAGGGAGTTACCCCTTTTAATGAGTAATAAAAAGAAATTAATGTAGAAATGGAAGTTACCATTTTCAAATCAATTCAATTAAGGAAAAAAACCTTAATTAAATGATCTGATATGTAACTATCCATATCTGTATTATTTCCTTTCTGATATAAATTTCTTTCACATTAGGATAATTTTCACATTTATATGGATTCGTATTCATATCAGGAGTTATAGACGTATTAGGCTCCATCAACAATATTACATGATATGGAATATGAGAAGTAATATATACTTTTTCTTTTCATTTTATATGCCTGGTTGACATTGTTTGTGATGTGAACACTTTTAATGACCACCATTGAATTATTGCATTGTGATATAATCCAAAATCTATTTGAAGAAATCAAATTTCATTTGTTCCTATCATTTAAAACTAAAATATATAATGTCAATCACTGAATTGCCTACGCTATCATTCCATTTCAACACTCACACGTGCATGTGCACATAAAAAATAATCTAAAATATGTACATATTTTTCTAAGAACTACTTGCATGATAAATTTCATCAAAATTAAGTCAATTTACATGATCATATGTAAAATATTACAATGACTAATCATATTTCATGCTTATTAGAAAAATAATTGCAAAAATGGAATAATATATTTTTCTTGATTAATTTGTTTAAGATACTAAAAATTTTAATGCACGTATTTATTAGAGAAAACAAAAATATAAGAAGCATATTGATAAATTATGCCAGCTACACGATCATCCTTTTATGCTTATTAGAAAAAGAATTGCAAAAATGAAATAATTTATTTTCTTTGGTTAATTTATTTAATTATACTAAAAATTTAAATACAAAAAAAATATAGGAAGCATAAATTATGCCAACTATATGATGTTAACTGCTAAGAAGGAGTGAGTATGGAGCAGCTATCAATTAGCAAAAAAAAATTAATTAGTCCATTAATTAATATCGGTTTTTAAAAATCATTAACCATTAATCAGTCCATTACATTCGGTTAACTAGTCAATCGTTTTGATTTTTTGGTTTGGTTAACCAATATTTTTTGGTTAACTACTAAAATTTATAGTATACAATTATAAAAAAATTAGACAAAATTTAATTCAATTTCAAATGTGTAAAGTGATTCAAAATAAAAATTACAAAAGAAACATAATATACTAGGCAAAATTTATGTTTAACAAATTAATAGGTAATATTTTAAAATGGATTTGATATTTGTTAGAAATTAGCATTTTTAATTTTAAGTCAATTTTTTTTTACAATATTGAATGATAAAAAATAATGTATATAAAAGTTAAGTAGCTATTCCATATAAAAAAAATTAAGTTATAAAAAATATATAATTTAAATATATTTTAAAATATTACTCTATATAAGTTTTAGAAAAAAATAAAAATTTTTAAGACATAAAAATAAAAATATAATATATATAAACTGGCTAACCGTGGACTAATGGTCAACCGATATCTAGATCATGAAACCGAACTGAAAATTGAAAATAATAGTTAAAAGGTCGGTTAACCAAAGTCATCGGTTTTTCAAACTGTTGACTGAAATCGAAAAATATAAATTTTACTAACCATAGACCGAAACTAGTGATTCTGTTAATTGAAAAATCAGTCCGATTTTAAATCGATTTTATGTTAATTGGTTCAACTGGCTTTTTCTCAGCCCTAATGCTAAGTATACTATAAGCTCATATATAAACATTTTTATTGCTATTAGTACATTTAGCAAATTGGTCGGTCACGTGGGATTTGGATGGGGTAATACCATATTTAGATCATAAATGAGATTAAAATTTTGCATATCATAAACGAACTGGGCGAATCGGATTGGGTTGTGACCCAAGTAGGTTATTATTAATGGATCAAGTTTTATTATATTATGTTTTCAATATTTTTAACTTTTTTTAAAATAAAAATATGCATGTATAATCTATAAAAACAATCATTTTTTTTATATTCATATTAAAAATATAAAGTCACAAATAATATAAAACGAGTCATGAATGAATCTGGTCATCGGGTCATATATAAAATGGCAGCAGGTTTGATACCCGCGAGAAATACCATTTTTGAACTTGAACCCAATTATGGATGTATAAACCTGAATCCGGTTATATATATTAACATACTCAAATCTGTTTTTAACCTGATTATAATTAGTTAGATACTATCCGAACTCATTTAAATATCCAATTAATGGGTCAATTTCACTCATGGTCACTCAACTTATCACTTATCGCACAAAAGTAACCGACTTTTTTTTCTTACTTAAATGTCACTGAACTTCTAATATTTTTGCAAAAAAATCATATATTTACTATTCGTTGCCACGTGTCATGTTTACCGGAATCCGGCGAGAACTCTTACCGGATTGATGACATGGCATATGACACGTGGTAACGAATAGTAAATATATGACTTTTTTGCAAAAATATTAGAAGTTCAGTAACATTTAAGTTGAAAAAAAAGAAAATTGATTACTTTTGCGCAATAAATGATAAGTTTAGTGACCATGAGTGAAATTGATTTAAATGTAGCATTTGTTGTAGATATTGTTAAACGACATGTAGTTTCTGATATGGCATGCTATGTCATAAATCCGGCGAGAATCCTCGCCGGATTCTCGCTGGATTCCGGTTAAAATGACTTTTTTGAAAAAATGTTAAAACTTCAGTGACATTTAAGTAAGAAAAAAAAAGTAGATTACTTTTACGCGATAAGTGATAAGTTGAGTAACCGTGAGTGAAATCAACCCTCCAATTAACATATAAAATTTAGCTAAGATTTTAATATATTTAATTAGTAATGAGTTTGAATTCAATTTAGTAAATTATATGATTTGTATCATATATATATATAATTAAACAATATTTATATTAAATAATAAAAAAAATTTACATGGTATTTGAGGACAAATAATATTTTTAATAAATTAATAATTAAATTTATAAATGTATCAGGGTAACGAGCACTTTGTATATCCGAGCCCCAAACAAATAATAATATTAATATTCGAATATGTCCCAAACTTAATAGCTAGTTAATTCCATCTCATTAGGGTCGGAAATCCGACCAATTGCCATCCCTAATCACATAATAGATTGGATCATTTTACAGGTCAAATGAATCAAATCATAAATGAATTATTGATGAATCAAGTTAAATTTAGACCACATTTTAATGGAAAAATTGAATAAAATTTATAAATTGGGCCAAAATTTGCTACCTATAGCTTATTATTGGTATTGAAAATTAATTCTCACTTTTATTCACAATTAAATTTCATTTATGTACTCATTCCAAAAACGTTAGTTTCTATATATATATATATATTTTGTTTTTTATGTACATATTTGACTGTAATACGTATTCATTTAGCTTAATAGCCAATCATATTTTCAATTTAATTTTTTTTTTTATATAAGAGAAGGTAAAGCAGGAGCTTGAATTACTTTGACATATTTAATCAATATTTATTTGGAGACTAATTGAAAATCATATCATTAGAAAGATAAAAATAGTCCAAGTATATTAAATGATACACGACAAGACAAATATGTTCAACATGCGCATGATTAATTATGTTAATTTTTCTAATTTATATTCAGTTATTTATTTTGTCATAAAGCTTTTGGTAATTATAGTATTAACTATTAATTACTAAGCTTGGTCACCTGTGCATGCTCAAAAAAGAAAAAGAAAAAAAAAATCCGACTCCAATTTTGTTAAATAACTTTTAATTTTAATTTAATATTGCAGGAATTTAATTATCATTTTTTTATCACAGGATTTTGATTTTTTTATTTTATTTTTTCACTAGAAACAATTCAAATCGCATTATTTGTAGATGAGATTTATGTGAAACACACATCATAGAAATATGTATGTGAACGAAAATGCGAAAAAAAAAATTCAAACGAATTTCAACCGTCCGATTAATGCATACGTGGGATTTAGATCCCAGGTTGGGTGTATATCGAAAGGCCAAAAATAAAGATGACTCAAAAAATATAAACCGTCCGATCTAAAACACTATCCACGCGGCAACTGATTAAAGTGCCAGACGAGATTGCCAAACCGGAGAGAATCCAGAAACCGAACAGGAGATTACTAACTATGAAACGGAGAGGTCATTTTCGTAAATAAGAGGAAATCCAAGGGTAAAAGAAAGCAAGGTATTATATTTAAATGATAGGACAGCGACGCAGAGATAAGAGAAAGCCAGCAGCCAAAAAAGCCATCCAAAGAAACAACACAAGAGCTTTGCCCTCTCTCTCTTTTAAAAAGCTTACCCTGTGGTTTCCTCTCTCTCTCTTCTTTCTCTCTCTGGTTTTCGCGTTTCGTATCTCACCTTAGCCTCATCGTCCTAGAGTGCCTCTCTCGATCTCGAAACTGTAAGTCTTCAGAAACCCCTAATTTCCCAATCGTGCCCTTCGATCTTCGACTTTTTGTTAGGATCCCTAATTTTTCTTTTCCAATTTTCGTTGATTTTTTTGGAGGCCATTATTTTGATTTGTTTGTCGGTTTTGAGTTTTGATATGTTCTGCATGTTACTGATTAGGTTTTCGTAATGGTGCAATTTTCTGGATTATTTTTTGTTGATTGATTTTTTTTCGATCTGATTGTTTTTGCGTTTTTATTTCACCTACTTGGTCGTTGTATCGAGATGGATTTAATATAGGCGAATTTTCAGTTTAAACTGTGGTTTTCAGTTGTTTGGATTGGTCACTTTTCGTGGTTTATTTTTTGTCTTTCCTTGTGACTTGTTTGAGATCGGTGTAATGTGAATGTGGACCATATAATAACATAAAGTTGCGATGGCTATGTGGTCGCTGTTTGATTTATGTTGGAGGGCAGGAGGAGGCAGTGGGATGTAGTGAAACTATTAGTGTTTTTCGTTTGGCCCCTGTTAGCTTCATAATTTGCGGGAAGCTTTTTTGAACTTTCAGTTGAGTGGTGTTTTCTGGGTTAAAAATTGCATATTTTATGTTATATCAGCTTCTTGGAACCATTTCTAATTTTGAACTGAATTTTTGTATTTTTTTTTGGTCATTTTTTCTACAACTGTTATATTCAGGGCAAACATGAGTGACGAAGGGGAAAGGACCTGCCCACTCTGTGCTGAGGAGATGGACTTGACCGATCAACAATTGAAGCCTTGCAAATGTGGTTATGAGGTTGGTGACATCATTTCGCTAGACTATGCAGATATCATTGCTTTCAAGTAGAATAATAGTTTGTTATTTAATGTGCCATATGTTCAATGTCGTGCATTCTAACCTTTGGTACCAATTAGTTATCTTTATTGTGTTTTGTTAAATATAGTTATTTTTCAGCAAGAAGCTCCTTATATTACTAGTTGTCTTAGCAATTTCACCTACATTGAACGGGAAAATGATGGAAACGTGCTCTTCTATATTCTTAAAGCCGCTTTTCAATTGTTTTGAAGTTTTAGCTCAGTTTTCTTTGTCCACTTCTATTTAAATTACATTCTTGTGGCTGTCATCTCATCTGCATCATGACAGATATGTGTTTGGTGTTGGCATCACATAATGGACATGGCAGAAAAGGATGACACGGAGGGCCGTTGCCCAGCATGTCGTGTCCCTTACGACAAGGAGAAGATAGTAGGGATGGCTGCAAACTGTGATAGGTTGTTTTGACGTTACTATTTGTGCTTATATGTGGTTTTTTATTTATTTAGAAGATTTTGCTGATATCTTTGATTTATAATGGAACTTTCCTCAAAGATTGGCTGAAATCCATATGGAGCGAAAGAAGACACAGAAGTCAAAAACAAAACCAGCTGAAGGAAGGAAGCAACTCAGCAGTGTGCGGGTTATTCAACGGAACCTTGTGTACATAGTTGGGCTGCCCCTTAATCTGGCAGATGAAGATGTAAGCTTGCTTTCTGTATAATTTACCAATTAATGTTTTCATATTTCTCTCTATAAATTATTTGCTGATGGAGTTTTCAAATTTCTGGGCAGCTTCTCCAGCGCAAAGAGTACTTTAGCCAATATGGGAAGGTTCTAAAAGTGTCTATGTCCCGAACAGCAGCTGGTGTCATTCAACAGTTTCCAAACAATACTTGTAGTGTGTGAGTTTAAAATAAATGCCGTCCTGATGTTGTTGACAATGTTAAGAGTCTTTGTGCTTTGTGGTTAATGCTATTTTAGCAAGGTCAAATGGAGCTTCCTGTTGAAATTCCAACTTCCAGGTGGACTTTTCGGCTTAAATTTCCTATGCTTGTGAATATTCTTTATAGTAGTAATTCCGTGTGTCCTCAGCTTCTTGGTTCTTTGTACATTGTGCAATTTTTTGGCAAAGTACTGTTGTTTACTTTTCGACTTAAATTTCGTATGCTTGTGAATTTTGTTCATAGTAGTAATATTCCCTGTTTCCTTTGCTCCTTGGTTCTTGTATATTGTACATTTTTGACCAAGTACTTTTTATTTTTTATTCCTGTTTCTAATTTGTATCTACTAACCTGTTAATGGCATTGATTTCTCTCTGTTTTTGAAATGTTTAATAGATATATAACTTACTCGAAGGAAGAAGAAGCAATTCGCTGTATTCAGTCTGTACATGGGTTTGTCTTGGATGGTAGAACATTAAAGTGAGCCGGCATTACCCTTGAGCTTTTTTCTTGCTAGAAGTGTTGCATTAATTCTAATAACTTGATTATTTTTCAGGGCTTGCTTTGGTACTACAAAGTATTGTCATGCATGGCTCAGAAATGTGGTATGGGTTAAATTTTGAACTTTGTTTGGCATTTGGACCGATAAGTTGTTTTCTTATATGATACAAAATGGATTGAAATATGTTGTAATTGAGAATTAACTTTCTGTTCATTCCAGCCTTGCACCAATCCGGATTGTCTATACTTGCATGAGATTGGTTCTCAGGAAGATAGTTTTACCAAAGATGAGATAATATCGGCATACACAAGGTATAGTTCAATGTAGCATATTAGTTCTGTTAGTCTTGTAAGCCATCATTATTCTAAAGAATGATTATCTTTATTTACCTCGAGGAAAGAATTTGAGAAGAATTGCTCCTAGACTCCTTTCATTTAGTCTCTATCTGAACTCAGCCATCTTATGTAGAAGCTAGAACATTGAAATGTTGTAATTGATGAATAGCTCATATCCGGTTCAAATTAAAGTCGCCATAGTCATTAGAGGCGCTCTTCAGATAAGGCACTAGGATAGTGTCCTTAGCGCTTCCACAGGGATAAGTTGCGCATGCTACAGGTGCATTTTATGTGTTTTAGTCATTAGAGGTGCACTTGAGGCAAGGCACTTAGGGTATCTCAAAAATGTTTCCTGTTTGTCTCCAGTATTCATTAGTGTTTTATAATTTGTATATTAATATTATAGCTGAGTTATTTGAGCTTTTCTGAGCAATTAAGTGTTTGTATTATTCAATGTTTAATTTGTGATGGTTTAAAAAAGGAGTAGGGTTCAACAAATTACTGGTGCAACAAACAATATGATGAGGCGTTCAGGGAGTTTGCTGCCTTCACCTTTGGATGATTATAACTGTAATAGTATTGTTTCTGCAGCAAAACCCATTGTCAAAAGTACTTCAACTGTAAGTTTTTTGTTTCTTTCTTTTTTCCCCTTCTTGCTATTCAATAATTAGGCATCTGATTTTGTATATGATGCAAAAAACAAAAATAAATAAATAAATAAATAAAATTAAGCCACTTAGATTACCTGCTCATCTTAAATCTGTGTGCGCTGATATTCTCTTTAGCTGACAGTTGGTTCTTGACTTTGTTGTTTTTATCCAACAGAATACAATGAGTACATCTAAAGATTCACCTCCAAATGGAAGCTTGGGTAGATCAATTGCACTTCCTGCAGCAGCCTCATGGTATGCCACTTACTTATATCTTCTGTGCTTTGGTTTGTCCGCATGCCTCCTGATTAAATATTTGTATTAGGGGAACACGTGCTGCTAATCAGCCACAAGCTGCTAGTTCAACAGCATCAAATGGACCTACTAAGCCTAAAACAGACATAGTTAATGGCACGTTAGCATTCTCTTCAGCTGTTGGAGGCTCAACTCAGGCTTCAACATTGCATAGTGATGTGGGGAAAAGGTCAACATGGAATGAAGAGGGTCAAACTGTTAATGGTAGAGGAAAATCGGATAGTACAAAACCTGTAAGACAGAATATTGGAATAGATGTGCGAGCTAATGTCCTGGAAAAACCAGATACTCTTGCTACTTCAACTTCAAATAATAAGTCATCTAGTTCTCCAACATGTAAGCATGATGACTGGGCCTCTGATGTGGTGTCGGATGGTGCGAGCTCCTTGGTTCATTCTGAGCCGTCTTGTGGGCCTGAGAAAGGGGGGATTGCGGCTGCTGATACTGCATCAATTAAGGTTGACAATAATGTTAGATGCGATGTTTCTGGTGTAACCAGAACCAATAGTTCACTTACAGATCATTGTTTGATAAAATCACCTGGGAATCAAGGGGTACATCAACCTTGTGTGGACCAACATAGAGAATCTTTTGCTTCACCAGCAGCTGAGTTGAGTTCTGTTCCTAGGGATCAACCTGATTGGAGAACAGATCCTCAAGTTCTAGCAGTTTCAAATACTGAATTAGAGGAGGATATAATATCATTTGATAATCAAAGACTGAAGGATCCAGAAGTTGTGTCTCGTACAACTTATTTGCCAAATTCAGCTAACTCCCTCCATGTTTCAAACCATTCTAGGTCTCATTCTTTGCCACATAATGAGCCTTTTGGTGCGGCAAATCTAAATTCTGATGCTTTGTTTGTGGATAATAGAATTGGGGATCGATCACTTCTACATTCACCTAGCAATAGCATCATAGCAAACGGATACCATGAGAGAATAATCAGTTCTGCTGGTGTTGATAGGAATATGGAGCATGCCTTCTCTCTCACAAATGAAGGGGAAGGAAAGCCTGTTGGGAGATTACAGGGTGATGCTGCTGCCCTAGATGTGGGTGAGAGTAGTATAATTTCGAATATCTTATCACTAGATCTAGATTCATGGGATGACACGTTAACATCCCCTCAAAATTTGGCTAAATTGTTGGGTGAGACAGAGAAGCAACCTAGTTCTCTCAAAATGTCAAGTTCCTGGAAAGTCCAAAACAACAGTCAGTCTAGGTTCTCTTTTGCAAGACAAGAGGAATCAAAAAATCAAGTAGTTGATGCTGATCCACCATTTAGCGTTTTTGGGCAGATGCCAAAGAATCCTTTGTATGGCCAGGATTTTTCTGAAAAAAGAAATGCATATATGGATAAACTTGGGATGGGGAATGGGTTTTCTTCTAGCAGTTTTGAGGAATCGGAAACTTTCATCAGTGGTCCTTCGGTTTTCTCTTCTAATAAGCCTTCTGGTGAGTTGTTGTTGTTGGGTTTTTATTCTTTTTCTTTCTTTTTTTTTTTTAAGTCTCCAAATTGTGGTTATCTGGGCATGCCAAATGGTCACTTGGAACTATAATTTTTTTACTGCTTAGCATATGGTAACCTGAAATTATAGGATTTATATGAAAGCCCCAGATGAAAGTATATTTCTTAAATGATTTTCATATATAAGTGGGACTTGTCGATTGGATAAGAATTAATGAATTGCATGAAGACCACTCATACATGGAGTGCCAAAACTTGACCTGGTCATGGTTACCATAGCAGTGATAGTGTCTTGTGTAGGATTCTATAGAATATGTGCTGCATTTTCTAATTAATTGTATTCTTATTGTGTCTGCCAGTTGAATTTAATTGTAATGGATGGTTTAAATGGTTTTTATTTGCATCTCTTTTTCCTGTGGCTATTACCTGGTGCAGTTCTTAACTCTCTTTAGGAACAAGCGAAGATGTTGGCATTTGCTATGTTGCACAGTGTCTTTTATTAACATCAATTAAATGCTGTGCATTTCCGGGTGTAACAAGGACTTCGTTTTGAAATATGAAGTTAATCATTTTGTTGAACTTTGTGTCCTCCAGAAGGGATGCAAGCAAAATTTTCAGGGACTTTTCGCAACTGAATTTCTGTGAAGATTTAGATAGATTATGGTTGTTCTAATAGGTCTCCAATCATTGTGTCTTTTTCACCACAAACCATCTTGTTCCGAAGTGCCCATTTGAATAGGAACCATAAATCTTTTTTTTTTTTTAGGTGAGTGAATCTTTTCTATTGTAGAATGCGAGGCCAAAATGCTCTCCTTAGAGGATGGATATCCAAGATATATGTAGGTTAAGGCGTCATCTTAAAGATTCTATTTATACCCAAGATATATGTAGGTTAAGGCGTCATCTTAAAGATTAATCTTATGCTTATTCCAAAATACATCTTCCTTGCATTTGTCTTTTCTTCTTCATTACGGTGGTAGTTTTTGTAGAGGAGATTGTGCATAGTAGTACTATCCTCTGATATAATGGAGAAAAGAAAGGCTGATTTTGTGATCAATTACTTATTGAACTTTATTTTTCGTTTAGCAGTTTCTAGGGCTCAAATATCTGCTCCTCCTGGATTCTCTGTGCCCAACAGTAACAGAGCTCCACCTCCAGGCTTTTCTTCCAATGAGAGGGTGGACCAGATTTTTGATACATTATCTGGTAAGCGATTTGATTTATTTTCAAATCATCTCATTTTGAATTATGCCATGCTGACTTCTATGCTTTTCCTCATGTAGGTAGTCATTTACTGGACTCTTCTTCCTTGCTGAGAAATTCATATCAGGTACCCCCAGCTGGAAATATTAGTAGCAGTGGGGATATTGAATTTATAGATCCTGCAATTTTAGCGGTTGGCAAAGGGAGACTTCAGAGTGGGCTTAACAATCCAGGCATGGACATGAGGCCAAATTTCCCACAACAGTTGAATGCTTTTGAGAATGATGCAAGACTTCAGCTATTAATGCAAAGATCTCTCTCACCACACCAGAACCTGAGATATGCTGATGTTGGGGATAGCTTTTCTTCTCTTGCTGATTCATATGGAATTTCTTCAAGGCTTGTGGATCAATCTCAAATGAGCAATTTATCTCCATATATGCAAATGTCTCTTCAGCATTCTAGGAATGGGTTCATGTCAAATGGTCACTGGGATGGATGGAATGAAGTTCAAGGTGGAAATAATCTTGGTGTGGCTGAGCTCATCCGGAATGAGAGACTGGGATTAAACAAGTTCTACCCTGCTGGGTATGAAGATTCAAAGTTTCGGATGCCAAGTTCAGGAGACTTGTATAATAGAACATTTGAGATGTGAACCACTTAGGGGCATTTTTACATGGCTAGCAATGGTCAATGGACAATCTTAAATGATCTATGCAATGATATGGACGTGTGCTGAATGATGGGACTGACTCATGACTGATCTCTGTTTGGGCAGCCTGATGAAGGATAAGCTCCCGAAAATTGGGATCTTGGAGGCAGCAGGTAATGATACTGATTTCATATTTGTCCTGTTTCTGCTGTGAAGATATCAGACAGTAATTAAAATTAACTCGAAATTATTCCCTAGAAGTTGGTATAACTAAAATTATTGCCAAATTTGTAGCACTTCCTTACACTGTAGTTGCTGCATACTAATTTATGTTTCCAATAAGACCCTCAGCATCAAATTCTTGTGAAATTTTGGCAAACCATATGCGAACAAGTTAAAAATTGAGTGATTTCCATGTCAACTACTGAGACTAAAGTAATTGAGAAAAAGTTCAAAATTTGGGATTGATAGTATGGTCATGCGGATGTCGTGCTTAATAATAGTTTGTTGATTTCACTGGTTTGGGTGCCTATCTTGTTTATTGTGGGTGCAGGTGAAGGAAAGCTGCAATGGACGGATATGAAGATAGTATTGTGATATGGTGTATATTGTTAAACTGGCAGGATGATCCTCCAGGACAGAGTGTTTTGCTCCCTTGTTATAGGCAAGAGTAAATTTTGGTTGCTACTCTCACAACTAATAGATGAAGTTTGAAATCTCCTTTCCTGTTTCCATTTTGTCTTCATTGTCTTTGGGTGAGTGTCACACAGCCTGGTGCATATAATTGGAACATTTGACGAGAGTTTGTTGCGGTGTTTTAGTGTTATGATTTGTAGTTTTCTAGTAGCGGATCTGATATAACACCAAAAGTCACTAGAGCTTCATCCAAGGTTTTAGGTCTCTTGCTGTAGCTTCATTCATGTTTTGGTGCCATGGAGATGGAGCACATCGATATTTACCTCGAGTGTTTGATGAGATTGGTCCGTGAAGTTGAAAAAGAAAATGTTAAATAGCTTTTTTGTCATCCAAGAGTTGGTTATGTTAGCATTCATGTTGTTGGGGTTGGTGCTGTTATTCATTTCCCGGGTTGGTTAGGCTTCTTCTTTCTTTTTTTTTTTTTATGCGGAGTATTAGGAAATGCAGGATGATGAATAGAGAAACAAGTAGATAGTTGTCTCTGAATAATCTTCCTCCATCTTTGCCAAACTCGTTATTCGTAAATTTATAAATCTGCCTGACAATCGTCAAACTAATCAAATACTTCGTCTAGACCAAGCAGCCAACAACTGTAGGTTGTCCACTAGAGCATGGACATGAGTCCCCGTTTCTCCTGTGTCAGAAGTGGGACGTCTCCACTCTCATTTTGCATTTGAGAGGATTGGTTAAATGGGACTGGTACCACTTCCCCGTTTCCCTTCGAAAAATTTGACGCATGGCATCCGTTTAAAAATAAATAAATATTTATTAAAAAATAAAAATTACTTATTTCTTGTTTAGACGTGCTCTTAGAGCGCTGAGTAATATTTGAGCGGAATTTTACATAATGCAATTATGAATAATAAAGGCTTAATGCGTTATTTAATACTAACTTGCATCGATTTGTCAAACCGGCTCTTTAACTTAATATTTTTTCAATTAAACACTTCAACTCAATAAAAATTATATGGCTTAATATACTATTTAACACTTCAACTTTTTGTCAAATAGCCCCTTTAACTCAACATTTTACCAACTAAACACTTCAACTCACCAAAATTATATATTATAAACCCTTCGAGCATGATATGGCATGAAATTCACTGAGATGTTACTAAGGTGGCACTAAGTACTTTGTTTCATGTACTGAAGGTTCGTGACAAAGATCAAGTGAAATATTAAAAAAAAAAAGAGCTTTTCCATCCAGCATCAGCTGCTCCTCCAGTGTGTGCTCCGCCATCTCCTCCTTTATCCTCACCATCTCCGGCTTTGAAATGGGTTAAAAAGGTGGATACTAAAACTTCAAGAGTGTTCCGGTATAATACAAAATCAAACTTTACATCCAAAAAGAAAAAAAATCAAATTTTAGCCAAATCTGAACACAAAAAATTATCCAAAAATACCTATTTTTCCAGAACAAAAATGTGCCAAGAATCAACCAATTCAAGTGTTCGAGTGTAATACAACTAGCACCAATTCAGAAGAATTAAAATTAAAAATCATACATTTGTCAAATTTTCAAACAAACAATTCTCCACTTGATCCATACAATCGCACAAATAAATCTTGCCGGAGCACACAAAAATCGAGAAGAAAAGGCAAGATGATAAACAAAATAGAAAAAGAAAAGAAAGGGAAGGGGAGATCGGAGATCGGGTGGCATTGGTGAGCTCCAAAAGGCAAGGCATTGTCTGGGTGGTGGCGCAGTGGTGATCGGGGAAGGGGAAGGGCAGATCAAAGATCAGAGATCGGGGAGACGGTTGTTGGTGCAGGCGTTACTGGCGCGGTGGCTAGTGGGTGCCGAAGCGTTGCGGCGTCGGGGTTCAGTGGCTGCTCGTCTACTCCAGTGTTGTTTCTTGGTCGACGACGCAGAAACTCCAATTGAACAAAGAGAGGGGAGAGAATGGAGAGAGAGAGAGAATGAGAATAGAGAGAGGATAGAGAACAGAGATAGGGGTTGTTTGAAATCCACATGTCTTTTTTTAAATGGTTCAAAATGATGTGTCATCCACGTCAAGCGGTTGTTGATCGCGCGCTTTTTTCCGTTCAATTTTGTGTTCATTAGTCCTTTTATTATTAACTTAAGGTGTCTAAATGGAAAATATATAACTTAAAGGGGTGGCTTGGCAAAACGTTACACCTTGAAGTGTTAATTAGCATATTAAGACAAATTATATATCGTAAACATTTGGACGATGATTTAGCATGAAACTCGCTGAAGTGACACTAACAATGTATTTCACGCATAAAAAGGTGCATGACACGTTAATTAATATAATAATTAAAAAAATATAAAATCGTATTTTCTCTTCCATCTTTTTTGTCACCACTCCCTTCCATCACCTGTATCCCTTTTTTTCGTTGTCGCTTCTTCCATTTTTTTAGTCACTGGTTGTCAATGTTTTTCCTTCTGACTTGTGATGGCAATAGCCCGACCTTCTCCTCCTTTTTCTTGCATTTTCTATTTCGGTTGCATACCCAAATCTTGCGGTCTCTTGTCGCTGCAGATCATCGGAAAGCCGCCGGCTTCCCACATTTGGCATGAGTTCCCTTTGTTTGTTCGAGCTCGTGCGTTTGCTGATATAATGGCTGTTTTGTTTTATTGAAGTTCCTTTTCCATTTCAAAAAAAAAAAAAAGTTTAAGGTAAGTTTAATTTTCTATTTTAAATTCAAAATTTGTCATTTTCTTTACTCTCTTTCTCTCTCAATATGTCATAGGAGCTTCTGCTGCTGTCTCTGCAAATTGCTCCTAAGCTCCTCCTTTTACTTCTCAAACGTTGTCGTTTCTTCGTTTTCTTGCAAATATTTAATTAGTTAATTATGCCTTCTTGTTCCTCTCTTTTCTACGCACATTGTGATCGTACTCTTTGATTCATTTCTATTTTTGTCATCTTTTTTCAAATATTTTTTCCTTCCTTTCATGGTTTTTACTTCCTAGATTTGATTTGTTCCTTTTTTATTAATTTTTTCCTCTTTTTTGAAGCTGCATTCTTGATTTAAATTCACTGTTTAATTTCTTTCTATTTTGTTGAATTCTGTTTGTGTTTTTTGATTTGCTATTTTTGAAATTTTATTTGTGCTTTGACAGAAACAAAACTACGTGTCGCTTTATTATTAATTTAAAATGACGTATCAGTCGCATTAAGCGACTATACTGCACGCGCTACTGTAAGTTACAAAAAGTAATTATTTTTATATTAATATTCAACTATAAATATTTAAATGGTAAACTTGTAAATTTGGAGAGCGATATGGCAAATGCGTATAAATAAAAGGGACAAATTACATATTAAGTCAATAATAAACTCCATATCTTTACGAGTGAATTAATGAACCAAATACTACGTAAATCTTGAAATGACGATGGTTGAATAACAATACTTTAATTTCATGTACATATCTCTCTCTCCTAACTTAGTTGAGAACCCGCATAATTAACTAAAAATTTAAATCTAAGTGATTTTTATATATATATATATATTTTTTTAACAAAGATTTTTATATAAGCTTGAGCACGTGAACATATATATATATATATATAGAGAGAGAGAGAGAGAGAGAGTGTTTATAAGCAACATGGGAAAATATCTTTTTTTTTTTTTTGAAATCCAAGATAACTTCATTAACTAGAAACATCACAGTTTAAGACATTATAAAGGAAAGAGGGAACATACTCCCAATCCATGGCATCAGACAAAGAACCAGCCTCACGGGCAAGAATGTGAGCAGCTGTGTTCGCTGAACGCCTAACAAAACGAATAGAAATATCGTTGAAAGAAGAAAAAAGAGCATGACAATCATCAATTATCAAACCGAAAGGTGTGCTATCAGCTATAGAACGTCGAAGCCTCTGCACCACAATTTGAGCATCCATCTCTACAATGAAGTGATCTAGTTGTTTATCCTTCAGCCAACTTAGCACTTCCCGAAGACTTAAAGCCTCTGCCTCTTTGGGGGAGTAAACACCTGCAATGGCCTTGGACCAAGCCCCAATGAAATCTGCTGAAGAATTCCTAACAATACAACCAACTCCAATAGAACCTTGATTCTCAAAAATTGCTGCATCAATATTCACTTTAAGGTAACCTTCCATAGGCTTATTCCATGTGATATCACCCTCCAACTGTGGGCCAGAAAGATTACTCCCGTTCTGAGGTAATTGAGAGGAGGTCCACTCAGATAGCATACGACCTGCCATGTTACAAAGATTCCGCGCTGTACCACTTTTATTATTCCAAACCAGATCATTCCTGTTCTTCCAAAGGACCCAACACAGCATAGCCATTAAGTTACACTCTTCAAGAGTATGAGCCGCGAAAAACCCACCAAACCAGTCAAGAATAGAAGAAACAACAGAGGGAAGTCTTCCTAATGCTGTTAAACGCCAGCAATTCTGAGCAAGGACACATTCAAACAAAATGTGAGCGGGGGTTTATGTGTTTAGCTTGCAAACTGGACAAATCTCATCAACCTGGACTTTCCTAGTGCGTAATAAAGCAGCAGTGGGGAGACAATTACTACAGGCTCTCCAAATCATATTTTTAACTTTACCTGGAACTTTTAACTTCCAAATTTGGGCCCAAACTGAGCTCATTTGCACTTGAATGCTCCCAATCATCAGTCGATAGCTACTTTTAACCGTGTATTTACCTTGAGAATCACCATGCCAATATACTTCATCCTCCCTCCTCCTGTAGCTCAGCGGTATCTGCAAGATGAGATTATGATCTTGTAAGTTAAATAAATCAGAGATAATATCTCAATCCCAATGTTTCCCATCAACAGTCATTAAGCTTGAAACAAGTTGATCCTCCAAATGAGATGGCTTCTCAGTAGTGATAAAAGCATTTGAAGCACTGGGTAACCAGGGATCCTTCCAAATTAAAGTTTTTCCTCCCGACCCAATACGAACTCTTAAACCCTTAGCAATCAGCCTCTGACTCTCCCATATACTCCTCCACACATAGCTGGGATTATTTCCAATTGCAGCCTCAAGAAAGGTAGAAGAAGGGTAGTAGCGAGCTTTAAAAATTCTGGACACTAGAGAATTCGGTTGAGTGATAAATTTCCAGGCTTGTTTACCGATCATCGCTAAGTTGAATTCTCTTAACTTCTTGAAACCGAGCCCTCCATAGTTTTTAGGAACACATAGCTTATCCCACGCCATCCAACGAATGCCTTTCCTGCCTGACAATTGTTGCCCCCACCAAAATGAATTTAACATCCGCTCAAGCTCTGCACATAACTCAACTGGCAGTAAGAATACATTCATAGCATAAATAGGAAGGGCTTGAGCAACCGTCTTTATTAAAATCTCTTTTCCAGCCCGTGATAAAAACTTATTATTCCATCCTTGAATCCGTTGCTAGACCCTATCTTTGATATAAGAGAATATTTCTCTCTTATTTCTACCTATAAGAGAAGGCAAACCAAGATAGTTCCCATGGTTATTAGTCTCAGCAACACCCAAAACCTGACACACAGCCTGCTTAGTATCTTCCTTCAAATTGGCACTAAAGAAAACAGAGGATTTTTGGAAGTTAATAATTTGACCAGAAGCTTGAGCATAAATCTCCAACGCCTCCTTTACTTTGTTACTTTCTTGGACAGTTGCTTTGAAAAAAAGAAGACAATCATCAGCAAAAAATAGGTGATTCACCTTAGGAGCATTTTGAGCAACACTGCATCCATGAATCTGCCCAGCAAACTCCATCTGTCTAAGGGGAGAACTAAGTCCCTCAGCACAAATTATAAAAAGGTAAGGGGATAGAGGGTCTGTAACGCCCTTATACAACTTTTCTAACGTACGTTAGCAGTTATATCAGTTACCAATGGAGTTATTTATACTTACATGCGAATTAATTTGTTTCATTCAAATTATGCTTAACCACTTTAATCAGTACTTGTTATACTTAATCAATGACCTGTACTGTCCAATTTTTATTTATTTAATTCATGAAAATTTCGGCAGCATAACAACTATAATTCTAACCTATCCAGACCTGCAAATCAACAAACCGCAGCCCACACGGGCACAACACTACCTATAATACTTTCTTTATCATCCAAACACCACAAACTGTCTTATAATAATATTCACCAAATAATAAAGTCCATTACACACTATAATTACATATCCATAATTTACAATATTGGTTTATAAGTATATACATGCCATATACCAAAATTCTTTTCAAAATATCCCCGTATAAGCTTAGATCTGACAGCTTCCAAAGAGCCGTATGCTTGCTTCCACGCCTAGCTTGTACCTACACGCAGTCAATAAAACTACGTGCTGAGCATTAAATATGCTCAGTGGTAGTTACAATTCTAGAAATTTTCATCTATAAAAAAATATTCTCAATACCATATTTGAGATATCTATCCTTAGCTTATATAAACTTAATTGATACATATTTAATTATTATTATTATTATTATTATTATTATTATTATGTATACAATTATTAATACCATCTACTTATATTATTTTCACTTAACATTTTAAACAATTTATTTCTTCTATCTAATTGTATAACCAATTTATTTCTAAATTAACCTATTACGTTATATTTTATTATCTTATTTCCAATGTTTAATTATTCTAAAATCAATTTTCCGGTCCAGTCCTTAAATTTTCTTTTAATTACGGTTTTGCCATTCTATTTTATTTGTTTACTAAATTGCCATTAACTACTCAATCTTTTAGACCTAATTTATTATTTAACCAATAAATTATTAATTATTCCTCATTTTACTAATTCATGATCCTTTACATTTTAGTCCTCCAATAATTATTTATTTTAGTATTTTTACCCATTAAACTTCTTTTCATTTAATTTACTTTTATTTACGATATAATTATTACTTTTGCCAATTAGTCCTCAAACTTTATAATTTATTTCATTTTAGTCCATTTCCTTCTTTTTCAAACATTAGTCCGGGTTTAAATAAATTTTACTCATTTTCATTCATTTTTTTTTTATTTAATTTGCCCATAGCATTGGTCCAGTAGAAATCTTCGAACCGGATATACGGGACGTGGACCCCACAGATCCACATCATTCTGAAGTGACCCCGTAGGACCACTAATACATTTACATTTACATTTCATTTCATTTGACATTTTGAACATTCATTCATTTGTAGACCGCCATTGGTCTACTAATAGTGAGTCGCCATGACTCACACCGCGGTTTTACTGTCCCTATGGCTAGCCAATTATATCCTGAACTGGATTTAACTACTAGACTGTTACTAAGGGCAAAATAAACAAATATTCACATTATTTTAACATGATATATCATTATGCCAATAAAATCAAACTTTATAATATTCATTATTTTAACACTAAATTATATTTATTTCATCACTTATTTAATAACATCATCATGTAAATTAACAATTCGTTTAAACTATGCATTTAACTTCACTTACTTTAAATTAGTATGTACTATCTCATTCTAAATATATTCATTTATTCCCAATAACTTCTAAATAAATTTTTATACACTCAAATTTTAAATCTTTATTCATTTTATGCCATAATGTCAACTAAAATACACATTTAACTTAATTTTCATCATAAATATAATATTATGATTTATTCCAAATTATTCATTTTTTCATATCAAACTCCAAGTAAATTACCATATGTTCAATTTTTGGCCTACTTCCATTTTATAGTAGTATTTTTAGCAAATATTCAGGTTATGCATCAAAATGGCCACCTTGACCATTCGGCCAATACCAATTATTCAACTTATATATATTTATATATATATATATATTCATGTTTATTATTATTAGTTAAGTTACTTTATATTCTAATTTACATGTGTACATTTCTAACTCAATAATATATTTAAATTATACCTTAATACCTATTAGTATACCATTCGGTCACCCTAATCTCACTACCCCTCAATTTAATTCTTTTTCATTTAGTCTCTTAAATTATCATTTCTAACACCCCAAGCCACAATTATAATATTTATTTCAATTTAACATTCATAACTCACCTAAATACCATTTAAGCATAACCTAAATATATCCTAAATTGATGAAAATAATTAGAATTTGTAACTACTCACCTTAAAAGTTTGTTCTTCACCTCCTAAGCTTCTTTTTCTTTACCCTTAGATTTTGTGGCAATTTCTCCTTCTTTATTTCCTACATAGACCAATCACCACAAGATAAAAAAAATCTTTCATTTTCCTTCCTCTTTTATGAAGTAAAATCACATAATCATGCTCTCCCAACTCAAAAATACCCAAGTGAATCATTAAATTAAATTGTAGAACTTGACTTTTCTTACCTCAATTTGGAACCCTAACTTTAAATCTTTAGTTTATCTTTCTTCTAACCCTTCAACTGAAAATTGAAGACCTCAATTAGCTAGAAAAGGGGCTGAAATAATATTAGGGGGCTTGATCATGGGATGAGAATTGAGGAGATTGAAAGAAAATTTTATAGAAAATGAAAGAGGGACAATCTCGGTGAGAAGAGAGCTGGAGTCTTCAGGATTTCCCTAGAATATTCTGCTCTTGGGTTTATGTATATTGTCTCACGTGAGATGGGCTTGGTCCAACAAAGTGTCTTACTTAATTTAGCCCATTTAAACACATTATAGTCCATAAAAGAATTTTAATTTAAATCTTTCATTTATCAAGCTTCATTTTTCTCAAAATAAATTTTATAATTCTTAAAATATATAATTAAGTCCCCATAAAAATTTTCAGCTAAATCGGAAACCGTTTTTGGGACTGGTTCACTCTAACCGGTCCGACTTGGCAATTTTCAGTGTAACAGTAACATTAATTTTTCTTTACCAAAAATTTCTAAGTATTATTCTAAACTTATTCATATTCTCAAAATAATTTTTGTAAGTCATTTACTATTTTTAGAAGTCCAGTCAAATTTAAGTCAAATCGGGATCCTTAAACATAGTCCAGAATTTTTCTTATTTTTAACTTTTGGAAGTCTATTTAAACTCATTTTCACTCCACATTTTACCACTGGACCGACTATGACTAATATTTTCCGATGATCAAATAAAATATTTTTCGCCTCCGGGTGCAATTTCTATCCGGGGGGCACTATTCACCATCTGGAAATACTATTCACGGCTAACCCGGTATTGCGGCCATTACAAATCTCCCCTACTTGTAAAAATTTCGTCCTCGAAATTTACCTGTATCGAAAAGTTGCGGATACTGTTGTCTCATTGCAGCTTCTGGTTCCCACATGGCTTCTTCTATATTATGATGATTCCACAAAATCTTGACCAGTGGGATTTGCTTATTTCGCAGTTGTCTGATTTCTCTATCCAATATCCTTACCGGATGCTCCTCATAGGTTAAATCAGGCTGAATCTGTATCTCCTCGGGTTTAATGACATGACTAGGATCAGACCGATATCTTCGAAGCATGGATACATGAAAGACGTCATGGATCTTCTCCATTTCCTGAGGTAGCTTCAATCGATAAGCAACAGGTCCTATTCTTTGAGTGACTTCATATGGACCTATGAATCTGGGACTGAGCTTTCCTTTTTTTCCAAACCTCAGAATCTTTTTCCACGGAGATACCTTCAAGAATACTTTATCCCCAACCTGAAATTCAATATCCTTTCTTTTCAAATCAGCATATGACTTCTGGCGATCCGAAGCTTCTTTCAATCTATCCCTGATTATCCTTACTTTTTCTTCGGTTTCCCGAATCAAATCTGATCCCACTAATTTCCTTTCACTCAATTCAGTCCAACACAAAGGGGTTCTACATTTTCTTCCATATAATGCTTCATACGGCGCCATTTTGATGCTAGACTGATAACTATTATTATACGCAAATTCTATTAAAGGTAAATATCTTTCCCAACTATTTTCAAATTCTAGGACGCAACATCTCAACATGTCCTCCAGTACCTGAATTACCCGCTCGGACTGTCCGTCGGTCTGGGGATGGAATGCGGTGCTGTAATGAAGCTTTGTACCCAGTGCTTCTTGCAATTTCTTCCAGAATTGGGAAGTAAATCTTGGATCTCTGTCAGAAATAATAGATGATGGTACTCCATGCAGCCTTACTATCTCATTTATGTAAATTTCGGCCAGTCGGGTCAATGGGAAGTCCATGCTAACCGGTAAGAAATGTGATGATTTAGTTAACCGATCGATAATTACCCAAATGGAATCATGCTTCTTTCTTGTGAGTGGAAGTCCAGTTACAAAATCCATTGTTACTCTGTCCCATTTCCATTCTGGTATTGAAATAGGATGAAGTAGACCTGATGGTACCTGGTGTTCTGCTTTGACTTGCTGGCAAATTAGACACTTGCTGACAAATTTTGTTACGTCCCGCTTCATGCCTGGCCACCAATATTGCGTCTTCAAGTCCTGGTACATCTTGTTACCACCAGGATGCATGACATAACTACTGTGGTGCGCTTCAGTCAAGATCTTCGTTTTCAATTCTGCCTGATCAGGAACACACAATCTTTGTTTATAATATAAGCTTCCGTCTATCCCCAGGGAATAGTTATCATCACCGTTTACTTTGACTCGGTTGATAATAGATGATAAACGATGATCCTGTCCTTGAGCAACTTTCACTTCCTGTAGAAAATCTGGTTTTACCCTCATTTCAGCTATTAAGGCTCCATCTTGCGCAACGCCTAATTTGACATTCATAGCCCGAAGGGCTGCCATGAATTTCCTGCTAAGGGCATCCGCAACTATATTTGCCTTCCCTGGGTGGTAGTCAATCAAACAGTCATAATCTTTTATAAGTTCTAACCAGCGCCTTTGTCTTAAATTGAGCTCCTTTTGAGTCAACAAGTACTTTAAACTCTTGTGATCTGTGTAGATATAACATTTCTCACCATACAAGTAATGTCTCCAGATCTTCAATGCAAGCACAATAGCTGCGAGCTCGAGATCATGTGTGGGATAATTCTTTTCATGAGTCTTGAGCTGGCGGGAGGCATATGCAATCACCTTGCCTTCCTGCATTAACACGCAGCCTAAACCATTCCTGGAGGCGTCGCTGTAAATCACAAAGTCTTTACCCGATTCAGGTTGGGTTAAAATTGGAGCTTCTGTCAACATATTTTAAAGTTTCTCGAAGCTTTCCTGACATTTATTAGTCCATTCAAATTTAGTATTCTTCTGTAATAGTCTAGTTAGTGGTGCTGCAATAGTCGAGAAACCCTTCACGAATCTTCTATAGTATCCTGCTAGACCCAGGAAACTTCTGACTTCTGTGACATTTTTAGGCACTCTCCATTGCAATATAGCTTCAATCTTCCTTGGATCCACCTTTATGCCTTCTGCTGACACTACGTGACCCAAGAAGGATACTTCATTTAGCCAGAATTCACACTTGCTAAACTTCGCATATAACTGCTTCTCCCTTAAAGTCTGCAAGACAATCCGTAAATGCTTATCATGCTGCTCTGGAGTTTTTGAGTACACCAGTATATCATCGATGAATACCACCACGAACTGATCCAAATACGGATGGAAAATTCTGTTCATCAAATCCATGAAGGCTGCTGGTGCATTGGTAAGCCCAAATGGCATGACCAAAAACTCATAATGGCCATACCTAGTACGTAAAGCAGTCTTGGGTACATCCACTTCCTTTACCTTAAGCTGGTGATATCCCGATCTCAAATCTATCTTGGAGAATACGCCTGCACCTTTTAGCTGGTCAAACAGGTCTTCGATCCTGGGAAGTGGGTACTTATTCTTGATTGTAACTTTATTCAACTGTCTATAGTCGATGCACAATCTGAGTGTCCCATCCTTTTTCTTCACAAATAATACTGGAGCTCCTCAGGGTGATGTACTAGGTCTGATGAAGCCTTTATCCAGCAATTCTTGCAGTTGAATTTTTAACTCTTTAAGCTCTGCAGGCGCCATTCTATAAGGGGCAATGGAAATGGGTGTTGTACCTGGAGCTACATCAATTGTGAACTCCACTTCTCTTTCAGGAGGTAACCCAGGTAATTCTTCAGGGAAAACATCTAAGAATTCACGCACTGTAGGCACATTTGTAACTTTTAAAGCTTCCTTTTTAACTTCCATTGCGTAGCACAGATAAGCAATACATCCCTTCCTTATCATTCTTTTAGCAGCCGTGGCAGATATCACATTTGAAAGAAAATCCATTCTTTCACCCACAACAGTGATCTCCTGACTATTTGGAGCTTTAAGTGTCAACCTCTTCCTCTTGCAGTCCACGGTCGCTTGGTGGGCAGATAACCAATCCATCCCCAGTATAACGTCGAACTCTCGAAAAGGGAGTTCAATTAAATTTGCTAAGAAAACATACCCTTGTGCACTCACTGGACAATTTCTATACACTCTATTTACTATCACACTGTGCCCCAAAGGATTGCTAACTAAAATATCTTGATCTAGTTGTGCATCTCTCAAACCCTTTTCCCATGCAATATTAGTATTTATATACGAATGTGTAGAACCCGGGTCGATCAGTGCATAAACAAAATCAGATAAAAGCATAAATTTACCTATTATCACATCTGGGGCATCTTCTTCGTCCCTGGCTCTGACAGCATATGTACGACCCGAGACTCGGCCCTGACCCTGTTGTTGCTGAATGGTAGGTCTAGATGTGGCTGGCTGTGAAGAGGACCCTCTGCCTCTACCTCTACCAGCAATAGGTCTTGAACCTGGGTTAGGAGAAGTGGCTGTGGAACCCTGCATCTCTGGACAATCCTTCACTTGATGTTCTTTTGACCCACATCTGAAGCAGGCCCTGGTCAAAAATCTACACTCCCCTGGATGGAATCTGCCACAATGCTTACACTGCTGAACTGTGGCCCGTCCTCTGCCTCGGGGTGCACTGCCCACTGAAGAAGCTGGGATACTACTGGCAGCTGGGTTCCTCTGACCACGGGATGGTGCCATAGATCCCCTACTCTGTGAAGGTGGTGGTCCTTTTGGTCTTTTACTCTGACTCCCTATGCCACTAGATTGACCCAATTTCCTTTTCTGTTGGAATCGAGTCTGTCTTTCAACTTCATCAGCCTGGATCGTCTCCACTTTTATAGCAGCATCAACCAAAGCCCTCAAATCAGGGTGTCTCTGAGTAGCAACTATCTGTCTAATACAATTATGCAACCCTCTCTCAAATCTCTGCATCAGTCTATCCCCCTTTTTCAATTCATCATCCAGGTAAGAACTTAATCGCTCAAATTCTCGTTCATATTCAGACACAGTCTTGTTACCTTGCTTCAACCTCCAAAACGCGTCTTGCATTAAAACTCTATACTCTGCCCCAATGTACTTTTTCTCAAACTGAGCTAAGAAAAACTCCCATGTCAATCGATCTGCTGAAATATGTTTCCGTACAGTATCCCACCATATAAATGCAGGGCCCTGGAGAAGAGCAACTGCCCCCTCAAACATTTCCTCTGGAAGGCTATGAGTGATCTCAAATAATCTCTTGGTTCTAAACAACCATGCCTCAGCTTGTTCTGGAGTCATCGGATCTTTTCCGTAAAAGTCTTCGGCTCCCAATCTTTTTAACTGCTCCAAAATAGGTTTTCTTTTTAGTGGAGCTGGAGGCTGCTCAGGAATCTAAGGCTGTGACGGTTGTGCCTGTTGTGCCTGCAATCGCTGCTGAATATACTCCGCCATCATATTTAAGAAATCCGGCTGAGGAGGAGGAGGAGGTGGCACAGCTGATGGAGTAATCTGTGGCTGTGAAGTCTCAGCTTGTCTAGCACTAAAAGAGGCGGCGCTTTCAACCTCACCTTCACGGCGCCTTTCCTCAGATGCCATAACTATAGCACAAAGAAGCAAGCATACATTAGTTTAATAGTCACTTTCCATTTCACATTGGCATGTATATACACTCAATCAATCCTCAAATAACCCCACTCCGATCTTAGGATTGCCTAAACCCTGCTCTGATACCAATAAAATGTAACGCCCTTATACAACTTTTCTAACGTACGTTAGAAGTTATATCAGTTACCAATGGAGTTACTTATACTTACATGCAAATTAATTTGTTTCATTCAAATTATGCTTAACCACTTTAATCAGTACTTGTTATACTTAATCAATGACCTGTACTGTCCAATTTTTATTTATTTAATTCATGAAAATTTCGGCAGCATAACAACTATAATTCTAACCTATCCAGACCTGCAAATCAACAAACCGCAGCCCACACGGGCACAACACTACCTATAATACTTTCTTTATCATCCAAACACCACAAACTGTCTTATAATAATATTCACCAAATAATAAAATCCATTACACACTATAATTACATATCCATAATTTACAATATTGGTTTATAAGTATATACATGCCATATACCAAAATTCTTTTCAAAATATCCCCGTATAAGCTTAGATCTGACAGCTTCCAAAGAGTCGTATGCTTGCTTCCACGCCTAACTTGTACCTACACGCAGTCAATAAAACTACGTGCTGAGCATTAAATATGCTCAGTGGTAGTTACAATTCTAGAAATTTTCATCTATAAAAAAATATTCTCAATACCATATTTGAGATATCTATCCTTAGCTTATATAAACTTAATTGATACATATTTAATTATTATTATTATTATTATTATTATTATTATGTATACAATTATTAATACCATCTACTTATATTATTTTCACTTAACATTTTAAACAATTTATTTCTTCTATCTAATTGTATAACCAATTTATTTCTAAATTAACCTATTACGTTATATTTTATTATCTTATTTCCAATGTTTAATTATTCTAAAATCAATTTTCCGGTCCAGTCCTTGAATTTTCTTTTAATTACGGTTTTGCCATTCTATTTTATTTGTTTACTAAATTGCCATTAACTACTCAATCTTTTAGACCTAATTTATTATTTAACCAATAAATTATTAATTATTCCTCATTTTACTAATTCATGATCCTTTACATTTTAGTCCTCCAATAATTATTTATTTTAGTATTTTTACCCATTAAACTTCTTTTCATTTAATTTACTTTTATTTACGATATAATTATTACTTTTGCCAATTAGTCCTCAAACTTTATAATTTATTTCATTTTAGTCCATTTCCTTCTTTTTCAAACATTAGTCCGGGTTTAAATAAATTTTACTCATTTTCATTCATTTTTTTTTTTATTTAATTTGCCCATAGCATTGGTCCAGTAGAAATCTTCGACCCGGATATACGGGACGTGGACCCCACAGATCCACATCATTCTGAAGTGACCCCGTAGGACCACTAATACATTTACATTTACATTTCATTTCATTTGACATTTTGAACATTCATTCATTTGTAGACCGCCATTGGTCTACTAATAGTGAGTCGCCATGACTCACACCGCGGTTTTACTGTCCCTATGGCTAGCCAATTATATCCTGAACTGGATTTAACTACTAGACTATTACTAAGGGCAAAATAAACAAATATTCACATTATTTTAACATGATATACCATTATGCCAATAAAATCAAACTTTATAATATTCATTATTTTAACACTAAATTATATTTATTTCATCACTTATTTAATAACATCATCATGTAAATTAACAATTCGTTTAAACTATGCATTTAACTTCACTTACTTTAAATTAGTATGTACTATCTCATTCTAAATAGATTCATTTATTCCCAATAACTTCTAAATAAATTTTTATACACTCAAATTTTAAATCTTTATTCATTTTATGCCATAATGTCAACTAAAATACACATTTAACTTAATTTTCATCATAAATATAATATTATGATTTATTCCAAATTATTCATTTTTTCATATCAAACTCCAAGTAAATTACCATATGTTCAATTTTTGGCCTACTTCCATTTTATAGTAGTATTTTTAGCAAATATTCAGGTTATGCATCAAAATGGCCACCTTGACCATTCGGCCAATACCAATTATTCAACTTATATATATTTATATATATATATATATATTCATGTTTATTATTATTAGTTAAGTTACTTTATATTCTAATTTACATGTGTACATTTCTAACTCAATAATATATTTAAATTATACCTTAATACCTATTAGTATACCATTCGGTCACCCTAATCTCACTACCCCTCAATTTAATTCTTTTTCATTTAGTCTCTTAAATTATCATTTCTAACACCCCAAGCCACAATTATAATATTTATTTCAATTTAACATTCATAACTCACCTAAATACCATTTAAGCAAAACCTAAATATATCCTAAATTGATGAAAATAATTAGAATTTGTAACTACTCACCTTAGAAGTTTGTTCTTCACCTCCTAAGCTTCTTTTTCTTTACCCTTAGATTTTGTGGCAATTTCTCCTTCTTTATTTCCTACATAGACCAATCACCACAAGATAAAAAAAATCTTTCATTTTCCTTCCTCTTTTATGAAGTAAAATCACATAATCATGCTCTCCCAACTCAAAAATACCCAAGTGAATCATTAAATTAAATTGTAGAACTTGACTTTTCTTACCTCAATTTGGAACCCTAACTTTAAATCTTTAGTTTATCTTTCTTCTAACCCTTCAACTGAAAATTGAAGACCTCAATTAGCTAGAAAAGGGGCTGAAATAATATTAGGGGGCTTGATCATGGGATGAGAATTGAGGAGATTGAAAGAAAATTTTATAGAAAATGAAAGAGGGACAATCTCGGTGAGAAGAGAGCTGGAGTCTTCAGGATTTCCCTAGAATATTCTGCTCTTGGGTTTATGTATATTGTCTCACGTGAGATGGGCTTGGTCCAACAAAGTGTCTTACTTAATTTAGCCCATTTAAACACATTATAGTCCATAAAAGAATTTTAATTTAAATCTTTCATTTATCAAGCTTCATTTTTCTCAAAATAAATTTTATAATTCTTAAAATATATAATTAAGTCCCCATAAAAATTTTCAGCTAAATCGAAAACCGTTTTTGGGACTGGTTCACTCTAACCGGTCCGACTTGGCAATTTTCAGTGTAACAGTAACATTAATTTTTCTTTACCAAAAATTTCTAAGTATTATTCTAAACTTATTCATATTCTCAAAATAATTTTTGTAAGTCATTTACTATTTTTAAAAGTCCAGTCAAATTTAAGTCAAATCGGGATCCTTAAACATAGTCCAGAATTTTTCTTATTTTTAACTTTTGGAAGTCTATTTAAACTCATTTTCACTCCACATTTTACCACTGGACCGACTATGACTAATATTTTCCGATGATCAAATAAAATATTTTTCGCCTCCGGGTGCAATTTCTGTCCGGGGGCACTATTCACCATCGGGAAATACTATTCACGGCTAACCCGGTATTGCGGCCATTACAGGGTCCCCTTGCCTTAACCCTCTTTCAGGATCGATTGGCCCAATCTCTTCCCCCTCTTGCAAAATAAAATAACGAACCGTAGTAACACATGTCATAATTCTTTGAATCCAGGCTTCACAAAAACCCAAGCTGCGCATCATCTGTTGTAAAAAACCCCATTCAATCCTATCATAAGTCTTGCTCATGTCAATCTTCAAGGCTGATATACCCTCCTTTCCTTGTCTTTTCCTTTTAAGGAAATGCATAGATTCAAAAGCAATAAGGATATTATCAGTTATACAGCGCCCAGTCACAAAAGCACTTTGATTATCCGAGATGATTTTTGGCAGGATATCTTTCATACGATTAGCAAGAATTTTGGCAATAAGTTTATAAATTACATTGCATAAGGCTATGGGTCTTAAGTCAGACATCACTTTTGGACTCTTCTTCTTAGGAATTAACACTAAACCCGTGTCATTCAATTCCTCTTGTAACAATCCTGTTTCAAAGAACCTTTTACAACAAAGGATAACATCATGACCCACGATTTGCCAAAATTGTTGGAAAAAAGTTACATTCATACCATCCAAACCAGGTGATTTATCTGGGTTCATCTCGTCAAGGGCTTTGCGAATCTCATCATTCTTCAATTCGGCCATCAAGCTCCTATTCTGCTCCTCTGAGACTGAACGAACAACCCAATCAGTGATGCCATTCATAGCCCCTTAATGAGATAAGAACAAGTTACGAAAATAATTTACCATAAGAGTTCCTAAATCTCCATCTTTATAGTGCCAGACACCCTGATCATCCATTAGCTTTTCAATTTGATTCTGCTTTCTTCGTTTGGAGGCGTAGTTATGAAAAAATTTGGTATTTGAGTCCCCATCCCGAAGCCAATATTGTTTTGCCCTTTGGCGCCAATATACCTCATGCTGTTTTAGAGTTTCCAAGTACTCCACTGTAGCTTGCCTGAATTCTTCAAGTCCAATTATGTCCCTACGATGTCGAAGAGCTTTGATTCTAGTGCGATTCGCCGAAATTCTGCCTCTAAAGTCAGACACAAGGCTTTGTCCCCACCTCATTAAATCCCCTCCACAATCTTTTATTTTCTGCCCAACATTTCTAGTGCGATCCCGATCCCAACTAGCAGCCACCACATCACCACACGCTTCCATTCTAAGCCAAGAGTTCTCAAAGCGAAAACGTCTGATCCTAGGCAGGAAAATGGATTTTTTCAAATCAAGAAGAATAGGTAGATGATCAGATGAGGTTGAATCAAGAACATGAACTCTAGCTTCGGGAAAAAGATGCAGCCAATCAGTATTAGCCAAGCCCCTGTCTAATTTCTCTTCAACCCAATGATCAGACCCTCTAGATCTTTCCCAAGTGAACCGATACCCTTCAAGACCCATATCAACTAAGCCACAATCCTCAATTGCCGATCGAAATCCTCTGATAATTGACGGACTCTTGTTTGGTGGAACCCTATTCCCATCCAACGTCAAGTCGTGTAGATGGGAAGCCAAAGTCACCTTTAAACTCGAACGATGCTTATCTTTTTTAATTAATTATTTATTTATTTATTATAAGTGAAATTCTCATTTTAAATCCGACTAAAATGCATGTTAACATTCAATTACTAAAATAACAAGGAATTGGTGCATTTCACTCTTCAATTATTTAAATAATCAACAATATTATAGCATCTGTTGATTTAGAATTATAGATAACCAGCTAGGTTGTATTATATATCATTTATTCATATAATCGACAAAAGAAAAATTATTTGATGTTTATTAACCAGAATAAATCTCTCATATTTTTTCATAAGTAAACGGTGGTTTAATGTATATAGACTTCTATTCTATTCAATTATTAATTATTTGTTATCAACCTATAAATGCATGTCATTGGGTAGTTAACTAAATTAATATATGTTATATATCTCTATATTTATTGTTGTAGTTTTATGTATAGATTTTTTTTCAAAAGAAAATTCTATTGTGATCCCTTTCTAGAGAGATTTAAACTCAAAACTTTCTCTTAAATATAATATAAATTATTGTGTTAATTATTTTGACTAAAACTATATTTTCCAAATCGATAACCACATAAATGACATCTACTAAAAAACTCATTCAGTCGGTTCAATTCACCTGATATGGCCCAAAACCCATCAGCAAAGAGCACTGGGAGTGAGCTTGAAGGCAGCGCCCACGTCCGATCGGATTGATGTGACCGCAAGTCCCATCAGTCCACTGACGCAAGGCGGCGCCCATGTCTTTCACCTGCTTCCTGTCACTTCGTTGCTCACCTGCTCTGACTGCCAGTTATCACGCTCCAAACACTTAACTGCACCTCTTCTGTCTCTTATAAATAGCCCAATACACAGTGGTACTAGGTATTAAATTTCTGAGACTTTCTCTTTAAGCATTCCCTCTCTAAAAAGCTACTAACTTAAACTTAAAAGTGCTCACGCCTGATCCGACCGGGCATTTTTTGTTGCAGGTCTCAATCACTCGACCGGCTCTCCTTCTATATCATTTGAAACTTTCTGATTGGCTCTTCCTCTATTTCAGATAAAGACATCTCACGTCATCTCACGTCTTATCACAAATGAAAAGAACAATCATGTAAAAAAGCAATGAAAAAAAATTCCACCAATTCTATCTAAATTGAATCTAATATGGATTATCTAAAAAGTATAAAAATCTAATGTCAATTTTTAAAAATACCTAAATTTAACATAGAAAAACGTTAGTATTTAGAGATCCAAAATGCAGTTTTTTTTTTTAAAAAAAAAATTATAGTACATTTTAACATATTGTTGTTAGACAAAATTTCCACCCCTTCCTTGGATAAGGCAACGGATAACATCTGAATCCAAACTAAAATTCAATTAACATATAAGATGTAACTAAATTATCCATATATTTAGTTAAATAAATTAAATATTAGTCGTAGATTTTAATTACTAAAATATATTACATAATTTATAAATATAAATTATACTTTAATATAATAAAATAAATTAAAATTAAATTTCATATATAATATGGGATTATAAATATTATTTTAAATTAATTTTATAAATGAATTTGAGTAATAAATATATAAAGGTATAAATTCAAACTCGACTTGAATTCGATATGAATACTAAAATTAATTAGAGAAAATTACACCAAATGACACTTTTTTTATGTATTATTTCAAAAATACCACTTTTTCAAATCCCTTTCACAATTACCCATTATTTTTAAATATATTTCATAAATGTCTTTCTCTTCTTTCTTTCCCTCGTTTCCCTTCTCTCTTTGTCGCTGAAAATCGCCATGGAAACTCTGAGCTCCTCAGCTGCTATCTTCTCTTCTTCGTCTTCCTCTCTCTCCTTCTTCTCTCCAAAGAGAAAGGATTCTCCTACAAGACTTCTCCGATTTCAGACTTCTTCCAAAAGTAAGTTAGCTTCCTGTTCCTCTCTCTATTTCTAATTTCTTCCCTTTTATTTTCATATTCTATTGCTGAATTTTCTGTATATGATTCAGAGAACGAAAACGATCCTGATCTTCGATCTGACTCGAATGATTCAAGCATTGTTCCCTTATTCAACAATCCCACCCTATCTAAGGTGGATTTCAGTTATCGTTCTAACTTCCGACTTTATAGGTTTTAATTTAATTTTGATGTGGCATGATTTTCTTTTGGTTATTAATTGCTATTAGGATGCGGCTATGGGATTGGTTCTGATTGCCGCTTCTGTACGAGGCTGGACTACAGGTTCCAGAATGGAAGGGCCCTATGTGCCTGCTGGAGCAGATGAAGGATCCAATACGGAGAAGGTATCGACCCTACCGTGGTCTCTCTTCCCTTAGGTTATGATTCAATCAATTCTGATTCAGACCAGGCAAAAGAGGTCAGATAGCTATGTTTGTTGAAATTACAATCTGGGGTGAACTTTTGCTGTGCTTATTAATCATCTATAACTTTCTTGCTTGTAATTGATTATGATTTCTTCTTGTTGATATGGTGTCATAAATACTCATTGTTACAATGTTTAGCAGAATAAAATTATTGGTTGATGAATAAAGTCTTGAATCTTGTAGCAAAAGTCTGATAATTTGAGGGATGTATTTGGCCGAATGGGTCTCAGTGATAAAGATATTGTTGCCTTATCTGGCGGTCACACTCTGGTATGCATAAAAAAAATCGCAATATATATATAGCATGGATCCAGCTAATTATTATTGCTCCTCTATAAATTCATTCAAACTTTTGTAAGAAGATTGTGTTTTGCAGGGTAGGTGCCACAAGGAGCGTTCTGGATTTGAAGGACCCTGGACCACCAATCCACTCATTTTTGATAACTCCTATTTCAAGTAACCAAATTTTACCAATCTCTGCTTCATGTTTATGCCTAATATTTGTTGGTACCCAGTCCTTGATCTAAAATTAAGTATATTTCTTTTACAGTTGCCATCAGACAAGGCACTTCTAGAGGATCCAATCTTTCGTCCTCTACTTGAAAAATATGTTGCTGTGAGTTTATATTCAGTTAAATTTCTTCTACATTGTGTCAAATATATATATATATATATATATATATATATATATATATTAAAAAGGAACAATTTATATAATTTGTTTCAATTTGGTATAGGATGAGGATGCCTTTTTTGAAGACTATGCAGAAGCTCATTTGACGCTATCAGAACTCGGGTAATTTTATATATATATATATATATAGTTTATAACTCCAAAATCTTTCTTGTTATAGCTTATTCTGAATTCAACTATTGTGTGTCTCCATTTACTTCAGCTTCAGTGATGCCGAGTGAGAAAGAGAAGGAGCTCAATGAAGCATTTGATTATTGGAGGATGATGTAGCTTTTATTGTTATAAGTTATGAACACGACATTAAATGAAAGGCCTGTTACTGTTAGCGTTCTATATATGTGTATGAACAATTCAAATAATTTATTGAATTTTAGGTGTGAAATGGCAATAATAACGTTTTGATCTGAACTCAAATCATTTCATTTGAGCTTTGAAATTGCACTTTTTTTCTTGTGGATGTGTGTTTGGTCCAATCTCATTTTGTGAGGTTCCAGCACAGCTAGAATGATGCATTAATTAAAATAGATAATTTTTAGAGGAAATTACACCAAATACCATTTTTTTAATTTTGTTTCAAAAATACAACTTTTTTAAATTGCTTTTCATAATTATACTTTTCTTTTTAAATATATTTCATAAATATCACTTTTTTTTTTCCTTTTGCATTTTCTACATCTAGTTTACTCACAATATATATCTAGTACACATCTAGTATACGCATAATATACATCTAGTATACACACAATATACATTTAGTAAACATCTAATATATGCACAATATATATATAGTATACAGTACACATCTAATATACGCACAATATATATCTAGTTTACACACAATATACATGTAGTATACACACAATATGCATCTAGTACACATCTAGTATATGCACAATATACATATAGTATACACACAATATACATCTAGTACGCATCTAATATACGCACAATATACATCTAGTATATACACAATATACATCTAGTACACATCTAATATACGTACGATATACATCTAGTATACACACAATATACATTTAGTTTACATCTAGTATACGCACAATATACATCTAGTTTACACACAATATATATGTAGTATACACACAATATGCATCTAGTACACATCTAGTATACGCATAATATACATGTAGTATACACACAATATACACCTAATATACATTTAATATACGCATAATATATATCTAGTATACACGTAATATACATCTAGTACACATCTATTATACGCACAATATAATCTAATATACACATAATATACATTTAGTACACATCTAATATACGCACAATATACATCTAGTACACATTTAGTATATGCACAATATACATGTAGTATACACACAATATACATGTAGTATACACACAATATGCATCTAGTACACATCTAGTATATGCACAATATACATGTAGTATACACATAATATACATCTAGTACACATCTATTATACGCACAATATACATCTAGTATACAAACAATATATATTTAGTACACATCTAGTATATGCACAATATACATCTAGTTTACGCACAATATACATCTAGTATACGTATAAAATACATGTAGTATACACACAATATACATCTAGTATACGGATAATATACATGTGGTATACACACAATATACATCTAGTATACGCATAATATATATGTAGTATACACACAATATACATCTAGTATACGCACAATATACATGTAGTATACACATAATATACGCACAATATACATGTAGGCATTGTTACCTATTTTATATCTCCAACTTGAGGAAAATATAATCTTTAAAACAATATAAATACTAGACCAAATAATATATACAAGTACATGTACAATATACAACAAATACATGTAAAGTATACACTAAGTACAAGAACAATATAAATCAAACTACAGCTGATTCTACTCCTTGGGATTCATAGGGATTCAACTCTTTTTCTGCTCGGAGCTTTTTTTATAGTAATATTCATGAACCACTCCTGGGACCCATCTTCTTTCCTATTACTGTACACTATATACTTCCTCACTCCAGTGAGAAAAATAACTTTTTCCAAGTCAGAATTGTGGATACGGCAGTTTCCTTCTGTTCAAACTCGCTTTGCCGTTCTTTAAGATACTGTTCAATGCACTTGAGCCCTGTTTAATGCTAGAAGCCATGTACAGAGACCAAAACCAACTACCATTCTGTATTTATTTCCTAAAAATTGAATAAGCTTTTAATATAAATCCATTTTGCCATCATATTTGCTTGTTGTCATCCATGTTCTTCATTTCAAGAGCAAATTCTGTTGCCACATGCTGCATTTTGCTAAACATGGATTCAAAGCTTTCAAGCACATGGAAAGAAAGAGTATGTAAAAGACAATACTCATATTCAAAGACCTCAAACTTATCCATTTACTTTACTGGATCTCTGTTAATTATTTTCTTAAACTAGTGCTAGAATCTGGAATGGCTTAAGGCCTCCAGAATCTGTAATAAGTCTAAAAACGACACTTAAAGAAGAGACTTGAGTTGAGGGGATACAAAATTTACCAGGAAAAGAAAGCTTCAAAGTATGAGTTAGTATTAGAAAATTTTAATTCCACATACAAAATAAAAATATATATAACGAATTCGTAAACTTTTATCTCATACAACATTAAAAACTAATCCAACGTGAAATGCATAGCTAAGCTTGTCTTTTTCTTCAGTTATTTTTGTCTAATTTCCTACATTGAAACAGATTTCATTTAAAAAAAACACTAAATTTAAATCAAATTCCACATGCTAAGAAATGAATACAATCAATGAGGCAGAGGGTAGTGAAAGCAACGAAGAAGTATTAACAATTGAGCTTCCAAAGAATTTGGATACAAGCAATGGAGTAAAACTCAAGATTCAAACCCAATATAAACTTGATAAACTAATAATTGAAATTCCTCCTCCTGTCAAAGATTCTGTAATAATTAAGATTTCAGAAAGATCTACTAAAAAACTAGTTGGATCCTGCATTCTAAACTGAGTTTTGTATCTACCAACTCCTAAAAGATTTTGACGCATAAATCCCAAAGCTTACACTCCTCAATCCATCTCCATTAGACCTTTTCATTACAAGGACGAGTTACTGCACCCCATGAACAAGCAGAAATTAGTTTGATTTAAAATTATTTCACTTCCATCGCCGATAACTTCTTGCTGGACATCTCCAACACTCTTAAGCAACTGGCCAAAAGTGGACGAAGTAAAAAATTTCGGTGCGACAGAGAGAGCAAGACAGAGATTTGCTAGAGAAAAATATTGTAGCATTTTTGAAAGAGAAAATTTAAGAAATGGCATTTAAGAAAGTTGAAAAATGCGCATGGCCAATCTTGAAAGTGAGTATGTTTTTCCGGGCAATTATGAAGAAACCCCTAAAATTAATGCCCAATCCATCCTAATAGGATCGGAAACCTAAAAACACAAGCCCACTTCCATCCCAACATTTCTCATGATTTTTTTTAAGGCAGTTATTGAATTTATTTTATTTTATTGTGCCCGTAAAAAGAATTCCTAATGTTTAGGCAAATTCACAATTAAAACCACACCGTTTAAAACATAACAATTGGATTCCTAACTTTAAGGGATATTTCAATTAAGTCCCTCCATCCGTAATTCATTTAAAACTAATGGAAAAGTCAATTTTTTTAATTCAGAAAATGAAGTTTTTAGTTTTCTATACAATAATTAATATCATTCAAAATTAATAATAATTTTGAATTATTTTTAATAATTAAATTGGGTGACTCTCTTTATGTTTTTCCAACTAAAAAGAAAATCATAACTAATAGATACCTAATTAAATTGTTAAGTTGAGAAATAAGAATCTTAAAAAAATAAAAATATAAAATTATTTTGTAATATGTTTAAATATTCTGTACAAACTCAATTATATTATATTGCATTAATTTGAATCTCGTAAAATATTATTTTCAAAAAATAATATAATATTTTAAAATATATTATTTTTTATATTTAAGATTTAAATTCAATATTTTATAACTATAATTTTAATTTAATCTAATTTGTGAGGTTGAATAAAATAAAAGTTGTTTTCAAATATAAAAAGAACTTGATTTTATAAAAAATGATTTAATATGATTTTTTTTTAATTTTTTTTTGAAATTTAAGTTAATAGTTAATTTTATGTTTTAATTTAAATTGAATAAAAAGTATTATCAATGTTACAATGTATAATAAAAAATTTTTATTATATATTTAGATAAAAGTTGTAAAATTGAAAAAAAAAATCCTATTGAGTTATTAATAATAAGAGAAATTTATTGTTAATTTTTAACTCTATTAAATATTAAAAAAAATAATTTTTTGATTAAAAATTAATATTTTTATTGGTTTTAAAGGAACTATTGACGAAGTGGTCAAATTGAAATTTCCGTTACTTTTTTTTTAATGATAGAATTATAATTGTAATTTGATAAAAACATTGGGTTCTTTTTGTAATTATTCCATAAAATTATATTGAAATAAAGTAATTAAACTTTTGACCTATGGGTACTATGAACTAAGTGGTCCAGCATCAGCACATAATTTATAGCTTTAATTGCTAAAGTTACCTATTGGTTTGACGAACGGTGTTGAGATCGCAGTGGTAAATGGTAATCAGTCAATTAAACATTGCGCAGATTTAAAAATAGATTTTGTCTTCATAAATTTACTAAATATTACTTTCTCTGCTCCACATGTCAATTTTCAAGATTTTTATTTGATTTAATACATTTATATACACCTAAATATAAGTTAATAATTTATTTAAATATTTAAATTTTAACATTAGCCTATTGAACATATTTACTTATCAATTTTACAAATAACAAACACAAATTCATACTGAATTTAAAAAATTCAAGCCGTAACGTTTAACTATATTAATTGACACCACACAATATAAAAATTAATAAAAAAATAAATCAAAATGCATAAAAAATCAATACATTCTATTTTCAATTTTTGCTAATTTCACCGTATACATGGACTATATATCTTCATTACAATGGTTCAAATATTATATCAATGTAATTAAGTATCGCTTGCTTCAATTTTTTAAAAATAGAGTTAATTTATTTTTATTATTTGTAAAATTGACAAGTATAGGTACTCAATATGTGATTGTTAAAGTTTAAGTGTTTAAATTAATTATAAAGTTAAATTAAAGTATTTTCATATGTATTAAACTTTTTTTAAAAAATTAAAATGTATTAATCACTTATATATTTTATTTTAATTTGATGTATATATTAAAAAGACATAATTAATACAGCGTGAATATAAAACAATTGATTGATTTTGTTAATTTGCATGGGAACTTATAAAAATGGACAAATGAAGTGGATAAGATAAAGAGTCATAACTAATAAGAAAAAGGAATAGAGAATAATAGGGTTGGGTTTGTGGTCTCCTTAAAAGAGGTCAGTGCCACTGCCAGCAACTCTCTCACCCAACCACCTAAATTAATAATTAAAAGACAGACCAATTGGATTGGTTAAGCTTTTCTTTTCAACAGAAAATCAGTCAATTAATTTTGCAATTATAAACTAAAATACAAAGACAAAAGTTGCATCATTTATAATTTCCCTAACACCTAAGAACTTCCCTTCCCTACCTATTGGGGTGTCTTATTTAGTGCCACATATTATATAATATTTTAATATTCAAATCCATCATCATCTGTTGGTCCAAAAATCTCCATAGCCATATATATTTATAATATTACTTTATATTTATGTAGATAATCAAAAGGACAATAAATCATATAGGATATGGGGGTAGCTAGTTAGCACCAAAAAAAGAAAAAACAAGTGGGCCCACAATGTGGAGTGAGAAAAATCCAAATGGATTTGGGCCCACCATGTGGTCCAAAAACCCTAGTGAGATTTAAGGTGATATTACTAAGCCCATTCAATAATGAGTCAGAAAGAGAAGATGGCCATGATATGGGTTTGTGATTTTCTTGAACAATGAATGATTTGATTTTTATTTTATCCGCTCTATATTAAATATTTTAATATATTCCATTGGTTTTAAATAAAATCTTTAAATTAAAATTATATTTTCTTTTTTAATTTAAGAGTTAAATTTAGGGAAAAGCAAGTAAAAAGTTTAAAAATCTAGAGAAAGTCCATGGTCATTTTCAGTATTTTTGTAACCAATATTATCATTTTAAAATAAAAATTAATAATTAAAAATTAAAATTTACAATAATATTTTAATATTTTTTTAACCGTTATATCAATTATCATTATCATCTAAAATGCGATTTGTCGATTAAAACGAGGAAATAAGGCCAAAATCTGTTAGCCCATCAAAAGAGCCATGAAATTCTTATATTTATACGATTGTATTACATGTGTACGTAAATATCTCTTCTCAGTACACTCTGACGTGGCTTTGCCCTCACGAATAACTTGAGAATTTTTATTTTCCTTTTTATCTGAAATCATTCGCAATTAACAGTAGGTATTTAATTATTTTTCAAAGTTTAACTGAATGGCCTTGGTCAGCACAGTATGGAATTTAACATGTTATTACCATTTGTTTGTATCTATAAAGTTGCATTTATGAAAATAATTGAATCTTTAATTATCACCAAAATGTTTAAAATGTTGTTTATCATACTTACTACATCCATTTCATTTTATATATTATTTTTGTTATTTTCACTAGTATTAAAAGGTATTAATTATACTTAAATTTAAAATAAAATTGAGTAATTTAATATATAAATTTAAATTTAATTAATTAATTTCTATTGGACGTTTAAAAGTGTCATTAAAAATTTAAAAATGTGAAACAAATAAAATTTAAATTTTACTAAAAAAAAAAGACGCATAAATTGAAATGGAAAAGGTAATTTTAAGAAAATTTGTTTTGGTATGACAATGCATGAGTCCATTATTGTATTGTAAGACATAAAGCATAAGTAAATATTGAAAACCGAATGCTTTTCTTGAAACAAATTTTTTATAGGCACAGAAAAAGTCTTGAAGAAATTCCAAAGACGAGTACAATTTTGTTTCTCTTTCATTGGACTGACAATCAAAATTGTTGCAGGTTTTTCTTTTTTTTTTTTATATATATATAATTTCTAGAATTTCTAAAAAGTTTTGAGCAAAAAAAAAAAAGAAGAAAAGTACATATCCAATACATCATGCGTACTGTATTAAACAAGGTTTTTGTTGACGTAACAAATTTTGGGAAAAGTAGAAAGTGGTGTCACTATGCTGAAATAGCTGATGCGTGAGTTTCAGGTATATAATATGGGCAGTGTGACATTGGCCAGTTTGACCCAGATCCCATTTTCCCCCCATTATCCCTTTTTTTCTCTAAGATTACCCTTTTAAGGTTTACAGCGACAGGAACCATAGAATCTTAAGGATTAGTCCTTCAAGTTTGGAAAGGGCAAATGCCAAAATACCTATATTTACCACTCATCAACAATGGGAAACAACTTTCTCAATTTGGTTCCTTTCCCACTTGTGCAAAGCATCATGTCTGTCTCAGTCTACCACTAAAAATAAAAAATGTTCCATGCTTTTTAGTTGTACTTCAAGAAACTTCATACTTTTGTTGCCAGTAGTTAGTGGAGCATATATTTGCTATTGTTACGAGGTATTGTACCATAATAAGTGGGGCATTTATAGATTGTCACAGGTTGCAAAATATCAAGACATTACCAAATTAAGCACATTTATTTCTGTGTTCATAAGGACCCGAAGAACTTCAAATGATGGGAATTAACAATAATTCTCAATCGAAGAACAAAATCACATGATAAGAAAGTTAATTGCACCAAATTTCCCAATAAACACTTGCGGATGGGATCTGTACTTCTGATTTTGACATATCAGAAAGAGCATATAGTAATGGTTTATCATAGAGTATCAATGCATGAATTAGGTTATATTTCGATATTGAATTTGAATATCAACGCTGATATTCCCTTTCATATCTACCTCCAGTGCTAAAGATCAAAGATTATGGTGGAACCTGTGGCGGCTTCACTGGGCAATAGAAATGAGTGCTAAAGATCAAAGATTATGGTGGAGCCTGTGGCGGCTTCACTGGGCAATAGAAATGAGATGCACCCGTGGTCATGGTAGCTGGCGGAGTAAAACAGAGATTGTGAGCTGCTAGGTTGAGAGGTTTCGAAGGAAGAATAGCAGCAGACGGAGGGGTAGCTGAAAATGAGAATCCTGATGATGCTGCAGTAGAGAACATTGTCATTGGGGTAGCAGTGACTTGGCCATGCATTTGCCACGCCCAGTTGGGGAGCCCCTGTGAAGAACTTAAATCAATTCTCTTTTCTGTTGCCCTTTCCTGATAAAAGAATTCATGACTTGGTCAAAAAGCATTCAAGAGGGGAATTCTATGACAAGATCAAATTGTAGTAAGAAAGTGCATATTTGACAAGCATATTATACAAACTAACATAATAAAGTTTTGTTTAATTTTAAGCCTAGACCTTGTAGGCAAGGAGACTTCATTATACTTCCCTTGCCGGCAAAAATTAATTGCTGGAAATTTCAAGCAAAAGGATTGCAGTGAAACCATCAACTAAATGTTCTCCATTTTTTTAAACTCATGACACTAATGTGTTGGAAAAGAAATCAAATTATTATATATTTAAAAAAAAAAATCATGGCAAATTCAGCTGCCAATAATGGATAAATATGCCAAGTTCACAAGTGTTTGGTCTGCAAAAGGTTGGGAGATAAAAGGAATACCTCATTAGGAAAGAAACTAGGATACAAGCCGTTCCAGAACATTGGATGATCTGAAGTCCTCGCTGCTTCTTTGAAAGGTGGATCCCCCACCATTGCGACTGCAGAGTTCTCCTGCAGAATCACATCACAGAGAATCATTGACATCTTCGAAATAAATAGAAGGCAGATTATTTTTCTCATTTAAACTATGGAACAGGATTCAGCTCCCAGCAACAGAAATTGACACATACATAAACAAAGGAATGCTCAAAAATTTGGCGCTAAATACAATATATATGGACAGAAACCACTGGTTAAATTTTACCCTTGAACTCTTGCTGTCCACATCATACGGACCCAAGTGGAAATGTAGATGCCCCTCATTTTCCTTGGCAGGTGTTCCGTAAGAAGCTGACATCCCTAAGTTCAGATCAAGATTGTGTTCGATATCTGCAGCAGAAATCCATAAACTCATATTAATTCAGCACTAAACCCAATTCCAGATCACAGGTTTAAAACTAAAAATGATGCATCCAACAGCTAATCAATCAGTTGATACCTTCATTGCTGGCCCCAGAGACAATCTCCCTTTCATATGTACTTGGCTCAAAGTTGGTCACTGCTTCCCTTCCATTGCATTTGATAGCTGCCTTGTCATAAGCCCTGATTTCCAGAAAATCAAAAGGGAGATACATGTTGGATGGAACGGTATTCAGGTTGAGAATTCAGGTAATAAATTATCAGAAGAGTGTAATTCATGATCATTAGGACCTTGCAGCTTCTACTTCACTGTCGAACAGCCCAAGATAAATATACCTGCATGCAAGCATCGTTATCTTCACGATGAAAACACCATTGCCAATCATTTCTTCTTCGAAATAGGCATTTTCAGTAATGTTTTTTCCATATAGGAAAAACAAAAAAATCCCCATTTGAGAATTTATAAGAAAGCAATTCTCAGTTTGCACGTAGAGGCACTTAAACATCTCCCGTAACTAAATATTTAGAGCAACATGGAAAAAAAAAAAAAAACTAGGTGTTCCAAATTCCTCAAAAAATATTTCTCACTTTTTGCCGAGGAATTGTCCCATTCTTGCTTCCCATCTGCCGCATTTATGCAGTGTCACCCCTCGATACTTTGAACTCCCTCTAGAGAAACCAGTGCTCTGCCGACGAAGTATGTGCACAAATTCTTCTTTGGTCAGATTCTTCATCTGCCAATTGATTAAAGTTAGATAACCTAATTAAACAAGAGTCCAGTTAACCACCACGAAAACAAATTGAATTCACACACATTGACATCCTGATCATCCAACCTGTTTCAGATCCTCCTCATAGTCACTTAGACTGAAATTGATGTCAGCATCAAGGCCCCTGAATTTGATAGCAGCTCGATCATATGCTCTGTATGCAAAACTTCAAGTTAGGAAAACATAGCTTGAACCGATAGGATATAAGCCCACAGAACAGGTATAAAAGATAGCTGGGTAAGCTAACGAAGGAGAATCAGAAGACCATGATCCAAAAAAATCAACACAATACCTCGCCGCAGCATGAGCAGTGTCAAATCCACCTGGACAATTCAGCACCAAAATCAATTAAAAGATCCCAGAAAGAAATTATGATCGTTTATGAACTAGTAAAACCTCAATTATGATCATATACACAAACCACATCGCATCCATACCCAAATAGACTTGTTTCCCGCAGTCCCTGCGCAAATAGTAAACACAAAAACGATTATATAAAAGACAAATCAAACTTACTTCCAGAAACACACCAAACATAGAACACAAATCCAATAAAGACCCCAAACACACAAATTATTCAATGCACCCACGGTCGAACACAACCAGGCAAAATCTAATTTCAACAAAATTTGACCTCAAGTAAAGAGAACCATGGTCAAAGCGCAATACAATTCAACGGAAAAAAAATTAATCAAGTAAACGGAAAACGCCAAAAATAGAAAACCAGAACCTTAAGACCATTAAAAGCAAAAACAATCACGATATAGTACCATATATGAGATTCCCATCGCCCAGTCCTTCTATAGAAGGTGACTCCTCTATATTGCGAGCTTCTAGACCTAGGTCCTCTCCTACTCTTCTTAACCTGCTGTGCCGGGGGCTGCATCACCCGCACCTCTCCATCACCAATCTCTTGCTGCCTCTCAAAGGAAAGATCGATCCAGTTCCTCGAGGGGCCTTGCCCCGGTTGGCCAAAACAATTCCCATAATCCCCACCAACTCCCTTCTCGGTACTCGCTGGAAAAAACTCTTTCGTCACAGCGGCATCGTTTTGATTCTCATTTCCGTCACCGCCGCCCACTTTCAATATATCGAAGTTGAAGGTATATATGTTATTAGCATTATTATTACTGGTATTATTATTACTGGTATTACTAGTATCACCGCCGGTGTAGGCGCGTGTGGAGCACGAGTCATCGTTGCTGGACGCGTCTGCATTCACTATTGAAGAATTTGACGTCCCCGATCCTTCCGGGTAATGATAGTTCTGGTACTGATACTTCTCCATCAAACTCATTGAGTTTTGAGTCGACTCGGCCGATTCCACGTTCAGATTAAGATCCAACATATTAACAGTTGCAAATTATCTTTTCTAGAAAAAAAAAGTACACTGTTCTTCCTTCAAATTTAGCTCAAAAATTATTTCTGAATCCTTCAAATTTAGTTCAAATAACTACAAAAATAAACAAATTCAGCTTTCAGTCTTTTCTCAAAGATAAAGAAAATCCAACGCGGAAGACCGATCGGATCAAGTACTATCAGAAAAAAAAAAATGAAGCAAATAAAGTAAATGAATATATATAGACTGAGGAAAAGAGAGAAAAATACGTAGAGATAGTTAAGAAAAGAACCGCCGGAGGAAGTTTCCGGTGGACGGTGAATAAAAGAACAGTAATTAGTAAGCTAAAAAGAACGACAGCGTTTTGCAGAAGGAAAGAAGCTGAGGAAGAGGTGTAAGATGCATTAGGGAGAAAATCGGCCGGCTAAAGTCATCGGCGACCGGCGGATTCCATCAACATTAAGAGAGGAGAGAGAGATGGGACGTGTGAAGGAACACTTCAGAGACTGAAATTATATTTTTTTTTCTTTTTAAGAAGATGAGGAAGAGGCAATGGAGAATATATAAACATTTTTTTCTCTCACGTTTTGGCTTTGATATCCTAAAAGATTACCGGTTTGGCCGGTCACTGGTTTTTTTGGAGGACCTAACCCGCCATCCATATGACTAACCATTTTGCGGACATAAATACAAAATGTGTGCTCTTGTAGAGTTATGCATCAAATGTTTATTTATTTATTTATTACACTTTACTACGATAATCCAAATTAAATATCATTATCGGATTTATTTATGTAAATAATATTTATTTTTTTATACACTTTACTGTGATAATTCAAATTAAAAGTGGATAATTTGATTTATTCTATATAATTTTTCGTACAAATTAGTAAAATTAATTATGATTTTAATATTGATGATTTGTTGGAATTAAATTAGTATTTGTTAAAATTATATTTCAATCAACCTCTTAATTAAGTCGTGTTAATTTTTTAAATTGAGGAGAATGGAAAGATGAAATTTCTTAATATATGGACACCAATTTTAGTATTGAGCAAATAAACAAAAGAGCTAATTATTAATTAGTGTTTTGTCATTCACTAATTCACTGGGCTTAGGGTTGTCAACAATTATCTGAATTTCCTTAAAGAAAGATAAGAATAAATCCGAAACTTTCTTCCAAGACCACCCACTTGGAAAATTTTTTTAAAAAAGAAAGAAATAAACCATAAATAAAATTTCATATAATGTTGGGATACCAACATATGTTCCATATGTTTTATATATCTATAATCACGTTTTATATATCTATAATCACGATCGTATATTTAAAAAAATTATTGTTCCGACTAATTCAAATTTACATTAAAAAAAATCAAAAAAAAATGGCAAAATATTTTATTAAAATATTTAAAAATGCTGAATATTCATAATTAAAATCTGAATATTCATAATTGAAAAGAATTTCAGCCATCATATTTTTGGTGAAAATATTTAATCTATATGATATGTGTAATGTGAGATATCACAATTTAATTTAAATATATTTCATATATATATATATATATATATAAAGAGGACAGAGAGGAGAAGAAGGGAAAACCCAAAAAAGGAGGGGAGGTTGAATAGTTGTTCTCAACAAAAAAATGGGTGTACCGAGTTTCTCCAAAAGTTTGTGTGGACCATAGTGCATAATTTCGGTGAGACCCTCAGATACTTTGTCTATATTTATTTTTCTTTTTTCCTATTAAAAATATAAAAAAAAATAAATGTAGTTTGTCTGTTTTATCTGTCCATTATTAGAAATTTTGTCACATAGAACTAGGTTTTGTACAAGTATTTTATTTGTCCAAGGCTATTTTTGGCAATTCGCTCATCATTCCCAATTTTTCTTCACTTATTTTTTGGCAGCAACGTTTTTTTATACAAGTTTTAGGCTTTTAGCCAATGTTTACTTAGTGCTCTTGTATTTTTTTTTAATAATTAATAATTTTTTTATTTTTTATAAATAATAATATTTATATTCTAATCTAATTTTCAAATAATTATATTATAATCATTAAATTAAAAATTTAAAGTTATTATTACGTAAAAGAAAAAATTTATCACATTCCCACATTTATAAATAAATAATAAAATAATATATGTGTGTTGTATGAACTATTAGGCTAATGCCTTGTTTTGGTATAATTGTTATTATTATTATCATTCAGTTTAAATCAAGTCAGTTTATTACGAGAATGAAATTTTTTTAGCTTTAATTTTTTATCATTCATAAAATTTAAATTTAAAACTTTACTTAAAAAAAAAGTGTCGAATTACTTAAATCAACTAAATATTGTTAACATAACAGTTTAATTTCTTTTAATGTAACCCCAAATAAAAGAAATATATGCTACACACAATGAGTTGTAGACTAATTTATTTATAATGTTCAACACATAAAAAATCATAGTAATTAAAAAATATATTTTATATCTTGAACTTATTGAAGTTGTTCAATTCAACCCTCAAATAAATATCTGGAGCCTCTAATTTTCATTATGAAGTGCTCTTTTATTCATTTAACGAAAAAATAAATTAATATTTTTTAAATTATTGCATGAAATAAAATTTAAAAATGTTAAGATGGATGCATACTCCTATCCTTAAACATTTTATAGTTTATTTTTATTTGAAATTATGCATTATTTTAGGATTTTTATGCATCACTCATGCGAGTGCAGTACATTCTAACGTTTATGGTTAAATTCTTATTTATATATATATTAATTGGATCTATAAAAACTGAAAACCATATAAAATACCTTTAAAAGATATAGATATATTAACAATGAATCTCTAATCATTTTCTAAAAGAAATCAACGAATTTCTAATCATGATTAATACTTTATGTAAAGGTATATCTGATAAGTGGCATAAAGCTTGCCAAATAAAAATTGCATAAGGAATATCAGAACATTAAAAATTAATTTATAAAGATTTTTGTCTAAAAAAATCTATTATAGAAACAATAAATCAAAATACATAAAAGAAAAGAGGAGGCAGGTGGAAAGTATAAATATAATTAAGAAAGTCAGTCAATTATAATTTCAAGCTTTAATGTGGAATTATGATTTTATATTTTAAATAAATATAATTATAAATATTTCTCCATCTATCATCTAAATTTTATTTAGATTTTAACGTATTAAATCGAACAAATCTATTCTCAGCATTTCATGGCATTTTCAATGAAACTCTATATTAAATTATTTGTCTAAACCCAATTTTTTCTAATATTCAATCGGCATATAGTGATTGTGTATATCATTGTATGTACGATGTACCATATTCAAATTAATAGGCATTGAGAAAAAAAATTAAAAAGAAAAAAAATATTGGGTTGGCGTGAACTAGGAATAGAGAGGAATTACGAGACAAACACATACAGGCGCTTGAAGGGGAAATGGTACTAAAAAAATCAAAGGACAATCTAAGACCTGTACAACATAGTACTGTAAGTTAACCCTAGCCGTTGGATATGAGATGAAACTACTTCATTGAATAAGATAGGACGGTCAATAAAGCATCCGGGCCCACTAATTGTACCAGTCTACGGATTGGATATCACAGAAAAGATATCACTGGCATATCAGCAGAGGATTTCATGCGGATCATTGCACCCTCTATTCTTCTACTATTTGCTTATTTATCCTCTAATTAACAATTATTTCCATTAATATATTGAAGTTTAATTATTTCTTAAAGTTTTAGGTTGAACGGTCCAACTCTAATTAGGAATTATTTTATAAATAATATTTTTTTAAAAAATAATTAGACATTTAAGACATTTTGATAACTATTTGAAAATTGAGATCATTTTCATTTCTGCAACAAAATATTGCGGAAATGAATTGAATTTAATTTATTTTTTTAATGCTTTCCATTAAATGGAAAGCTCATTCCACCGGCAGCTTGGAAAAAATATAAATCTTTTTATGGATGAAAAAAATAGAATCGGATACCGTTTGGCTAATAATTGAGAGCAATCATTCTAATGGTATATGTTCTATACATGAGACAATGATTAAATTTGTAATATCATTTAACGAAATTTGAGCTTTTTATTACTCGAATCAACTAATGGAAGTAAATTTTAATTACTTCCATTAGTATATTAATAAAACGCTATATTAAAAAAATAAATTTTATTATTAATGGCATGTTTTATAAAGTACAATTAACTTTGGGAAGTTCAAATTTGCTTTGATTCATACACAAATAAATAAATAGTTGGGTGTAATAAGAAAAATTTACATGACGGAATTGTTTTGTTTTTTTTTTAAATAAAATAAAAAGGGCTATTTTGGAGAAGTTCGCAACCTAGCAGAGGATGATTTGGTAACTATATGTGGGAGCCGTAACGAACTTCCTCGTGAAAATGAAAAACGAGAAACGGGGACGGCAGGGGCATATCGGGGATTTCAAGCAATTGCGAAGGAGCACAACTTTTCCTCGCTGAAGTGATCTCCAAATCAGGTAACGGAAAATAACTATTGCCGACTTCCAAACTGAGGCAGCGTTTGGATACATCATCAACTTTTTAAAACAGAAAATGAATAATTACGTCTCTACATACAACAGCATAGACACGTTTTTTAGTGGTAAAATTATTGACTAGATAGCCCAAAAAAAGTGCTTCATCACCAACGGTTGTTAACAAGGAACTTTAATTCTATTAAAAATATATTTTAAATTCAATTTTTATCTAGTTTGCGAAATAAGTATAAATTTAATATTATTTAGTCTCGTAAATTTTAAAAAATTAAATTAAATACTGAAGAGTCATTGACAATAATAATAATAATAATAAAAAATGCTTCATTAGCTAAATGATATTTTTTTTCCTTAAACTTGACGCAAAAAATATTTTACATATCCAAACTTTGTAAATACTTTATAACGTACTTGAACTTGATCCTAATTAACCATAAATCACTGCATATAATTTTTGAAATATACATACTACTTCTTGTTAAGAGAAAGATAATGAAATGGAAAAATAAAAAAAGATAAGATTAATGAAAGAAAAATGGAAAATGGTACTCCCTCCTCAATCTCAGGTTAATTATCAATATTTTTGAAAAAAACAAATTATTCCATCTAAAATGTCACTTTATAAAATTAACACGTTATTTATATTTCTATTTTCTCTCTTATTGGCATCAACTATCAACAGTATATTAATGTTTTTATTAACATTTTTTTTAAAATATTTTCAATATCTTCGCTAAATATAAGAGAGGGCATTATATTCTTTTAAGAATATTGTTTGATCAATTAAAAAAAAACTAATGATTACTTTAATGTGCATGAAAAAAAAAAACAATTGACTTGTGGCGGAGAGACTATAAAAAAAAAAAAAAACAAATTAAAAAATTGATTTTTGGTCTCTATTATTTTGATCATGTGTCTAATACGAAAAAAGAAAAGTTCCTCTATAATTTGAGAAAAAAAAATATATACTAAACTTAATAATAATAACAATAATCAAGTGTGTGAGACATTTTAAGTTCAAATTCGAAATTCAATAATTGTAGTTGAAATATATGTGCTATTTTCTTGTTATGATGATGACAATAATAATAATTAAAGACATAATCCCATTAAATAATTTTATATTAATCAAGAAATATGAATTTAATAATAAAAAGAAAACCTAATTCTCCGATCCTTAAATTATTATATTTTTTGTATTTAGTTCTGGTACTTCAAAAATTTGACATTAAACTCTTTTATTTTTTAGATCCCTCCTATTAAATTCAAATTTAACGATTTTGATTGATATGATAAGTACGCATCATCAAACATACATGCAATAAAAAAGAGGCCTATATGTGTAATTTATTTTTGGAAAAATACATCCTCATGTCACTCAATCATTACAAATTTTTGTATATCCATATACTTTACAAATTCAGCATTACATGCCTTTAATTTTTCGAGTAACTTGCATTGAGTTTAAAGATAACATCTGTCAAAATTATCAAATTTTAACTCAATGTAAGTAATGTGAAAATTAGGAGAATTTAATGTTGAACTTTTGAAGTGGATGGACTCAATACAAAAATCCGTAATAGTTTAAGGATTTAAGAATATATTTTTATTTTTTTAAGTAAGACAATGACTCAATTTCTAAAATATTTTGACAATACTCACATTTTTCGATGGATGCTTATCACGTCCATCAAAATTGTCAAAATTAAATTCAATGAGAGTAATCCAAAATATAAGTGAATTGAATGTCAATTTTTTAAAATATAGAAAGAAAATGCAAAAAGAAATGTAATAATTTAGAAACATGAGATTGCTTAAAAAAAAGATGAATCATTATTCATTCAGGATAAGATAGAACTCCAATTAAATCATTTGAAGTTCAAAGGACTTTCTAAGTTTGTTCTTCTAAACTATTCGACTCCCACCGATATGGTCATATGTTCCAATTTTTTTAAATGCATTGCGAATTTGTCTTAATAGATTATTATTAAAATTTAAGTATTCAAGTAAATTTTGAAATTAATTTTAGATGTATATATATATATATATATATATATATATTAAGGTAAAAGAAAAAAAAATAAACATAGGTTTCTAAAATAGCACGACGGGCATGAAATTATATGCCTAGTGTCAAAAAATATCAGCTAATAAAGTCATGTCAATTGAAATGTGTTTGATAATGGCATACACGAGGAATATGAAATCTTGGAAAAAGTAAAAAATCCATATTTCGTCGTTAATTATTGTATAGAAGATGATTCCCCATATCCACACACACACTAGAAATGGGTTCATCAAAAGAATTCCATGATTGTGCTTAATTGTACCAACTACCAACTATTTAGTAGGGTATGCCACTAATTGAATCTAGAATTATACCCCTATTGAGCCCTAATTTTAATGAAAGAAAAATAAAAGTCTAATTTTAATGCATTTTGTTTTCTAAAGTTGGAGATATTCTTACAGATATTTCCTATTTTTTTTTTTAAAAATATCATTATTGATTAAAAATTAATTATTAACAATAATTGGATACCGAGAGTTTATCCGATGTTTTGAAATAATTCAGTGCGTTGTCATACACATCACTCAATATAACATCTTTTAATTATTTTTCTACACATGTGGAAAATAAATAAATTAAAAATAATACCTATCACATAATTTCTACCTATCATATTATAGCTGCCGTCCCCTTTGGGCAAGTGATAAAATTTTTAGATTTCAACAACAAACAACTACATCAAGAAATTAGACAAACGTTTAATCATGAATTAATTAATTCAGAAATAATTTAGTTTTTAACATATGAAAAAAATCGTTTAAGTGCAATTTTGTAGTTAATATTTGATAAAAAAAAATAACTTTCCTGTAATATTTCAGTTGATATAATTTTATTTTATATATTTTAAAATTATTACTTTTTTTTTGCTATAGTGTGCCATGTGTATGCATATTTGAGTATTTCGAGTAAAAAAACTGCTAAAAGAATATATATTTTTTAATTTTAAAATTTAGAAAATAATATTATGTTAATTAAATTATTATAAATAAAATTATATTTTTTATTAAATATTAAAAATAAATTTACACATTTAAAACAAACCGCGGTTAAAATAAGAAACATAGTAGGAAAATGTGAAATTATAATTTTATGAAAAGATATGCAACAATTATTGCTAAGAAAATTCAGAAGAGGAGAATAATGATTTGAAACTTGAAAATAATATTCGTCCACTGTAAGCATATTTTGACCATAATTAATTAATACTGTAACGTCATAATGATTTGTGACAAAGAAAATATTTATTTTTTAAAAAAAATAAAAATATTGGTGAGAATTTGAGAAGTAATTAACATGAATATTTACGAAAGGGGAACTGAGAAAGACATAGTTGTCGGTAGCCAACTAATTATATCAGAACAAATTTTATTATAATAATAATAATTATTATTTTTATTGTTTTTGTTTGAAAGATTATTTTAGTATTTCATATCACTAGAAGAACAAAAATGTCCATCTCTATAGATTCTATAGGACAACTACAAATCCCCATTAGTCAAAAATTGCAGCTGCACATTTCTTAAAATAATTAAACAAACTTATTTTAATAAAACGACAACGTGGTAACTCCTCGTCCTAGGAAACCAATACCTTTTCTTCTTTCTTACTTTTTAGATTTATATGTATTTATATTTAATATATTTATGTATAGTTGTATGCCCATTTGCTCGTGCTTCACGAGCTTGCCGATAAATCCAACCAAATAATAGGTTTCTAATATTTAAAAGGCTAAAGGTATATTTTAGCCTTTATCGTTTGTTAAAATGGATAAATTTACCCTTAATATTTATTTTAAGGTAAATTTATCCTTAATATTTATAAAATTAGAGATTTTTGCCCTCGCCGTCAGCGGTCAACTGACGTATTAACGGTCAAAGTTACTAGTAATTGACGGTAGGAATAAAAATCTCCTATTTTATAAACGTTAGAGATAAATTTGCATGTTTAAAAAAACGTTAAGGGTAAAAATACACTTTTAATACCCAAACGTTTGATTCACGTATCCAATTGATGTATAACACGTGTCCCACTAACAGTCAACTAACGTATTAACAGTTAAAATTAGCGGCAATTAACGGTAGGGACAAAAATTTCCCATTTTACAAATGTCCAGGGCAAATTTGTCTCAAAATAAATATTAAGGGCAAATTTGCCAATTTTAGCAAACAATAGGGAAAAAAATGCACCTTTAGCCTATTTAAAATGCTGGATTTTATCTTCTTTTATGAGTATATTAAATTATAGGTTAATATACGTATATTAAATTATAGGTAAATTTATAAATAATCAAATTTAAATAATATTTTCGCTTTAATGAAAAACACGTATATTAACCTATAATTTTTTCAAAATAAAAGATAATACATTCATTATATAAATTATCAAATTTAAATAATATTTTCGTTTTAATTAAACACACGCATATTAATCTATAATTTTTTTATCATATTTATCGAATTGAATAAAAAAAAATTAATTTTTTTATATTAATAAAAAAGGCAAATTTTATTTATATTTTTCCATTTATAAAAAAAATATTTATATTTTTATTTATATTTTTTATTAAAAAAATTATTAAATTTTTTCTTTAAAAAAAATATAAAAAAAATGGCAACTTTTCCTTGGAAAAGCTGGTGGTGATGGGCTTGCTTTCCATTCCAACATTGGAATGGAAAGCAAAGCTCAACAATTAAAAAAAAAAATTAAGCCATTTCCGCAACAACCTCAAAAGGTTGTTGCGGAAATGGCATTCCATTTTCGCGACAGTCCATTGCGAAAATGAAAAAGACCCAATTTCTTCAAATATTGTTCAAAACATCCCAAAAACCTAAATACTTTTTAAAAAAAGACTATATATAAAAAAGTCCCCCAAATAATAGGTTTCTAATATTTAAAATGCTGGGTTTTATCTTCTTTTATGAGTATGTTAGATATGAATATCGAATTAATTTGATCAATGATTACTGAATTTATACTCAAATAATACTAATATAATAAAAAAAATTATTCTTTTAAAAATTACCGAATTTATAATATGTATACAGAAAAGTCATTTTAACCATTTTTCGGCAAATAAACCATCACAAAGTTCAGTTGGTGCGTATATTCAACATCCCTCTGCACACGTGACAAGCCACTTGAAAAAAATGACATGTGAGTGTGCCACGTGTAAAACTAAATTGTCTAAATATCCACATGGCATGCTTACATGTCATTTTTTTTTTCAAATGAAGTGCTACGTGTCAAGCCATCTGCATAGAGGGATGTTGAGTGTATGTGCTAATTAGATTTTTCGGCGGTTTTTTTGCCAAAAAAAGGTTAAAATAACATTTTTCTATGCATATTCTAAGTTCAGTCATTTTTAAGAGAACAAATTTTTTTTTTATTATATTAGTATTACTTGAGTATAAGTTCAGTAATTATGAATTAAATTAACCCAATAAAATCAATATATGTACTTCCAATACCAGATGAATTATAAAAAAATAATTATTTTGAAATTAAGCACCAGGATTAGGTTTCTAGTTCGAAACAAGAATCCAATAACAAGAAGAAGATAAATAGTTCAAAATAATTATTTTGAAATTAAGCACTAGGATTAGGATCAATTTCTGTTATGGGTGGTTGCAAGACAGAGAAAGGGATGAGGGATGAAGGCAGAAGAGGGAAAAAGAGAGGGTGGCTGAGACACGTGTTGCTGACGTGTCCAATTGATGCATGACACATGTCATACTCGATTCACATTAGCAGTTACCTAATGTCTATTTGGTCAAATTTAACGGCAATTGACGGTGGGGACAAAATTTTTCCATTTTATAAACGTTTAAGGCAAATTTATACATTTGAAAAAATGTTCGGGGCAAAAATGCACATTTGGCCTAATATTATTATTTTTATATTAACTAACATTCCAATTTGACAATTAGGAATTTTGAATTTGAGATTATATATTTATAATTGTTACATAAGTAATATTAAGCTAAAATTATGAATTTTTGTGCATAACTTTAAATATATTTTAGAAAAAAGGTATTGGTTTAATCATATGGTATTTACAGTATAAATTAGTATTGAACAAATCAATAAAGTAAAAACAAAATGCTCATTTTTAAGTATTTGAAGATACCTCGTACACATATATTATTCGTATACGAGATCTAAGGTCTTATCTCCATAGGAGGTTAAGAGAAAAGTATTACTTTAAACAAGTGATTTGGTAGTGTATTATCCATGAACACAATAATGGCATGGACCACTAATTTGTCTCTTAATTGCTTTTAATGTTTCCTTAAACATACACGTGGCATTTAGACAGAAGCTATTAAAGAAAGGTAATGAGATTAAAGTGGGAAATAATATGGTTTTAGTAGCAGTAGTACTTTCTTTTTAAGGTAATCCTATTACCTTAAAACTTGTTACTTTGGTTTATCTTAATTTTCCATATTTGGTAAAACCCACATCTTTAAATTCTAATCCTCACATTCATGATTGCGACTTCTCAACTCACAACACATTAGCCGGTTGGCCCAAAAAAAATATTCAATAAATTATATCTTTTAAAGCCTTTATGTGCCGGCCAATTCCCTTTTGCCACGTGTATTTCTACGTTCTTCCTTTCATTGAGTATTATTCCCCTTCATCCAAAGTCATCCAAATTCAATGTGCTTATCCCAGCTACCCCATCCAACGGTTCCTGTTGACATTTTATTTTGCAATATGGGCTAGGAAATAAAATAAAAAAAAAAATTAAAAAGGAAATTAATTATATATTTGCTTTCCCCTTTTCATTTATTAATTATAAAACAATTATGAAGTTGCATGAAATAAAAAAAAATCAAATCAACTTTTGCAAAAAATAAATTATAAATTTTTAATATGACACGTCATTAAAAACCCATGTAAAAGAAAATAAAAAAAAAATTGAAACCAATCTATCTATGCTATATATAAAAAAAGCAATTTCATAATTTTATTTTCAAACAATAATAATTTTATATTTTAATGTAATTGACAAAAATAACTTTATTAAAAAAAGGCTATATAAGCTGTCACTAAAAAAAAAAAATGATTTTAGCGATGGAGTGAAATCGTTGCTAAAGCGAGTAGGGAATATGACATTTTTAGGCGAGGAAGCTTCTGAACGGTCGGTAAAAGTGGCGTTGTTCTTCATATTCTTTCATACTTATCAAAAAAGATTTTACATTTTAATATTTAATTACTTTTATTTTTCGTCGAAATTTGGAATTTAATTACTTGTAAAAATAAAAAATGTAGAATTATACTAAATTATTAATGTATTAATATAATAATTAGAATAACTTATCGACTTGATTAATAGACAGCTGATGATATATATATATTTTTTTCGTTATTTTTTATCTGTCGCTTTTAAGTAAAATTTAAATTTCATTTATCTGTCACATTTATATTTTCAATGTAATTTAATTTTTTTTCGATAAAAATTGATCAATTAGATTTAAATTTGCGTATTGAATCAATCAATTTTATATTAAATTTAAGCATAATTAATACTTTTTAATCATAGTAAAACTAACATATGTGACATATAAAAAGGAAAGCGAGCATAATATATGGGAAGACGCTTAAGAAACTCGAAGGGCAAAGGGATTACAAGAGAGCATAATTATCTTACCAATATATAAATTTTAGCATAGTGTCATTATTCTAATTGATTTGATTATTATTAGTAGCATGAAATCTCATTTTCTATTGTTAAAGTGATGATGAGTTTAATAAGTCTTAATTAATTAATTTCTATAATTATGGTCTTAAGAGGAAAAATTTGGAACTTAGGGGTCATTAAATTGATTATAGACATGATTTTGGAGACAATTTAATATTGAACTTGAATAGTGATAGATGGAGATTGTAAATAGTTAATTTAGTTGAACTAGTGATAGATGGAGATTGACAAATTCTTATAAGATGATTAATTTACAAGCAAATTAACTATTTCATTGAATTATAGTACCAACAAATACAAATAAGATGTGAAATCATTCATTTTGACATAATAATAATAATAATAATAATAATAATAATAATAACCTGCTTAAAATTAAACGCTCAACTAATTTATTTTTGTTAAAGGACTCAGCCAATTTAATTGAGTATTAATGCCTCCAAAATATTTGAAAATAAAGGTTTTTAACTTTAAAAATGCAGTAAAATTGATACTGGATTTTAAGTTTGAGCAGTCTTTTACTTTTTTTTTTATTAAAAAAAATAGAAAGTAAAAAGCTATTAGCTTAATTATTTAAAATCTTAACAATTTTTTATTTTAAAAAGAAAGAATATTAATTATATACTTTTTTAACTTGCATTTAAATAATTGATTTCCAACATATAAATTGAAAAAGAAAAAAGAAAAATTTTCAATGGATATAATGCGTTTAATCCTTGGAATATAAGTTTAGGAAAAGTGTTCCATGATTTTAAAGGCTTATTATACAAAAGAACATAAAAATTAGTCAAATTTTGATAATTTGACCTCTAAACTTTTTAAAAATTCAATTTATAAATTTACCAACTAATAAATATATTTTATACTTTAACATGCTGATGTAAACTGAAAAAGTTTGACAATTGAATTTTTATTGACAATATATTTCTCTCTCTCTTTTTTTTTTTTTTCTATGGATTTTAGACTTATAAATGTTGAAAATATGTTTTATTAAATTATATTGTGCCATTTTATGTACTTAGCAAGAACCAATCAATTGCAGTTTTTACCATAAATTTATCAATTTATATTGACATATTAAGCCATAAAATATATTTATTAATTAATAAAATTACAAATTCAAGGGTCAAATTGCACCATCAAAAGTTGAAAGTGCATGATTCACAAAATCTCAAAAGTTGAGGAATTGTTCTATACATTAGCCTACTAGATATTTTCCCTTTTATAGTACTAACTCTTATCTCCCAAAAGTATATCATTGTTCAACAGCTAATTGTACTCTCTCACATAGCAAGTGAATTTCACGCATCAATCAAAAGGGTTCTTTATTTACTTGGGCTCTACTTTGTGGTCCCTTTTAAGGAAACCTCTCACTCATGAATGTAATGTCGCTTTTGTTTAAGTGATTTCCACGCGCTCTTATGCATTTTACTTGGCATTATCAATGCCATTTTAAAATGATATTTCAACAAAATGATCCTATATTAAATGATAATAATTACATTGAACAAATCCAATATGAGATGCAATATTCATAGTTTTACATCTTAAAATATCATCATATATATTAGCCTTACATTAGTAAATGATTTGATGTGCTACGTGTTACGTACCATCTGATTAAATGGTTAAAATCTACTATGATTATTTAATAAAAATATACGTAGTTTATGGTACATTCACGTACTTACTGCATATCGAATTAATAATAGAAAATTATTATTGTGCATAATTATTATTAATATTGATTAATTCATGTGGGCCTTTTATAATGAATCGAATAAAGAGCAATTTTATAGATTTTCTTTCCATCCAGCTGCCGTTGGACATCGAGATTATAGATAACACTTAGATATCCATCATTTTATTTATTGTTTTATTATTTTAATGTGAATAACAAGTGTTTTATTTGATGAAAAAAAGAGTTAACAATCTTATTGTTACTCTTAAGAATATGCAACAGAATTGACATAGATTATCAAATAAAAAAAAATCAATTATATAGATATTAATAAATAAAACTTATCTAGCTAAAATCATTAAAAAATTGCTATCCTATACAAAAATATAAGAAAATTAATCAAAATCTATAAAATCGAGAAAATTAACATATTAAAATAAAATATAGATCTAAAAAAACATAAACGTATTTTTTTTTGAAAAAGAAATATATATATTAAAGTGAATAAAATTAAAGATGAATCACTATTCAGTATTGATGAGGGATTAAAACACAAAATTTGATGAAGAAGAGAATATGGATAGGTTGGGATATCATTTCATAATAGTAAATTCATCATTATCTTCATAGAAGGAACTCCTTTATTTTATTTTTTTATTATATTCATATAATACCTTTTTCCAAATTATGTTGATATTTTTTTTAAAAATAGTTTGTATCATTCTAAAAAAATTAAAAACATTAAATTTTATATCTAATGATCAATTTTTACTTACATACAATATATCTGACATTGTTTTTTTTTTTTGTTAAAACAAATTATGATATATATAAAATTGAATTCATGGATTTATCAGAAAAGAATGTACTTTGTAGAAGCAAAGGTAACACATGATAGCAAATTTCTTTAATTAAAAAAGGTTGGAAGTTTTGTAATGCTCTCTCTGTGCCATTATTATTGTTTATTTTCTTTGGTTCAAAACATACATTATATGTAAAAAAGTCGAAAGTTGGATCGATATCTTTACTTTTAAGTTCCACTAATTAAATACTAGCTAGTTGTAGAATTATAAAATAATAATAAAAAAATAATATGTTTGGAGGATTTTGATATATAAGGGAAGGGATCGATGCAAAGGAATTCAATTTTTTCTTCACCAAATACAGATTTCTTAAATTTTGATCAATATAATATTCAAGTGAAAGTTTCAAAGTTAACAAGAACAAGAAAGGGAATACCATTTTTTTCATTAAAAAAGCAAAGAAAATCGATTTTTTATATTAGCCCTGTAATGAAAATTATATATGGTCAATCAAATGGTGGGCAAAAAACAACTTAATAAAGAAATTCAATTAGACAAACAAAAGAATACTAAACTAAATAAGTTATATTCAACAAATTTACCTTCTAATTTTATTTGAGAACTCTTAAAAGTTAAAATTGTGAAATTGGGTCGAGTGGTTCCTATTTTCTTTGGTTCAAAGCAATGTTACTCTTAAAAGTTAAAAAATGATTCGATATGCGTATTTTTTATTGTTAAATTGTATTTTAAATGTTAATATTAGTTAATTTCACAGTGAAAAAGTGGATAATACAAAATACCGAAAAGAGCAGAGACTTCATTTTTGTATGAGTTGGATGAAAAATTAAAAAACAAGGTTTGTTTTATTTGTTTAGTAAAAACTAAAAAGTAAAAACATAGAAACACATTAATTTGACATAAACATATACATCTCCTTCTTCTTTAATGGTGGGTGTTCTGTCGGCAAGAGTGTACGAGGTTTACACCTAGGGAGACGTGGATGCTTCATGTCCATTCGTTCCACAAATATTTTAATGTTGTCCTTTAGTCTAAAATTTCTGTTTCATAATTTTTTATTATTATTTTTGGTTAATTATTTTCTCTGATTTCGACAGCAGCAATTATTGATTAGTTTGAAATGATGAAAAGTGTTCCTACATTATATAAATTATAAAGTATAAATATAATTTATGTTATGGTTTCTGGTTGAGTTACATTAATGCCCTTATATAATTATATATATATATACATGCCTCAATGTCTTTGCCATTTTTGTGTTGATGTTTAAAAAGGAAAGATAAGGTGTAGTCAGTATCAAATATCGTTTAGTTTAAGGAATTAAATATTGTTTCAAAACTACGATCCAATTGCAATTTATGTGAAACAGGCAACTACTATTCAACCATATACTCATTTCAAACAAACTAATTTCCATAATAATTATTAAGAATAAGGGGGGAGGTCATAGGTCACTGATTTTTTTTTTCAAATAAATAAATGAAAGACTTTCATTAAATAAATTCATTTTTCTTTATTATTGCTCGTTAAAAAATAAGGCTGCTTGTAGTTGTAATACAAAGAAAATTCTTTGAAAAAAAAAAAAGCAAAACACATTATCAGATTTTGAATTTTTATAACTGATAGGAGTGCATCATATGCACCAGTAAAAGCACATATAATCATTATTGGTATTGTATATTGTCAAATAAACTATCATAAATTGCACATGTAAGATAAAAAAGAAACTCTAAAAATAAAAAAATTCTAAAACATACAATTTCAAACTTTTATCCAATCAGTAAACTTTTTTTAAAAAAGATTTGTGGCTTTAAATTAAATAGTTTATACTAACTTATAGTTAATAGTAATTACTGACAATTAATACATAATAAAATAAATATTTCATATGTTTCATAATAAAATTCAAATTTTATTTATACGTTAGTTTTAGATTTTTAATATAATTTATTTTTTTTTTAATTTAATTTTTTTACAATAAAAGTTAACCAATTATATTTAAATTTGTATATTGAATTACTCAATTTTATTTTAAATTTAAAACTAATTAATACTTTTTAATCATAGTAAAAATAAAAGTGACAGATATTATGAAACGGATAGAGTATTATAAGTGTTCAATAAAAATATGGTAAATTATATATATAATATTGTGTACATAATATACATATTTGATATGTTATTCTTCTTATTATTTATGAAAAAATTATTGATGTAAATAATTATAAAATTATAACTAATAAAATGTTATAATACAAAATAACAACGAATCAACTATTAGCAGGTGAGAAAAAACTTCAAGATTGAGCATTGAAATAAAAGCTATTTAGAATAAAAATTGAAAAAATTTACCAAGTACCTTTAATGCAATTGATTGGTATCAAAAAGCTACCAACTAACTAAAAAAACTATACTAAATGCTCCCTTAATATAAAAATCAATACCAATTTGCAAAGAGTGTTAAATATACACGCATTTTGATTTGCTATGGTATTTTCTTATTTTTTAGTTTTCTATTTGCTCTTTTTAATTGATTTATTTAACATAATACATAGATAAATTTGACCATGTGGGCTTTCGATTGAGCATTCACTCAACTTCCATAGCTTCTATCAAATAGGATTTAATCCCATCAAAATTTAAAGTAAACAGATCCAATGTAGAAAATCTTTTGATGTACAGACTCGATGTAAACAAAAAAAAAAATGAAAGTTAAAAAAGCTAATTATGTATTTTTCCAAAAATTAATACAAAAAGCTCATGAGATTGAATTGAATGGCGTTTAGTACAATTAAAACATTATGTAATCTCAACTGAAGACAAAGCAATCAAAGATAACCTACTATAATTAATTGATTTTGAGAGGTAAGTCGACTAATTTCATATGGTTATAAACACAGATGAAGTGAGGGAGATGATTTTGTGACCCTCACTTGTCATTTTATTATTATTTTTTGTCATTTGGCTGTGTAACGGTCATATTATTTATATATTAGTTAAACTAATGTTATAAAAACCTGTTAATTAAGTTGAATTACCCAAATCACAACAAACACGTAAAGGGGGAAAAAAAGTTAACATAGAATAATTTTAATGCCTACGTTTCCCCAAAGAAAAGCAATGAACATGAACACTATTTTTTTTTTTTTGAAACTAAACGGGTAATTTTGAAAAGAAATAAAATCAAGTTTCATATTTCAAACAATATCCTATTTTACCATATCCTACCAGATTTATCTTCTCCTTTTTCTTGTCCTCAGGGCAATGGCAGTATCTTTTTCTGGTAACCAAACTAATTCTCTAATTCATTTTTCAAGAATAACGAAAACAATGCTAAAAACACTCTTATCTTTTATTTCATTTTTTTAAAAAAAAAGAAAAAAAAAATTATAGTTGAGGTTCAAAATTGTAAACGATTGTCTTCATTTCTAGAGTCTAATCATCTCCTCTTTTAACTCTGTTAATGTTGTTCTCTATGAGTGCAAAAAATAATTATTTGTATCCCATGGAGGACAAAAATAATTGTTGAATAGAACAAAACCGAAAAGGACTCCATGAAATAAACACTCAAAAACCAAAATATGGAACTTGTTGGAAAAACGTTGAAAATCGAATGGCCTGCCGTCAAAATATGATTTCTCCACAATCAAAATCAAAAATTTGTAAGGAAAAAGTTGGAAGAAAAGGGTGGCAACAGAAACAAAGTTGGTTGAATATGTCCAATGGCAATGAAATTTGATTTCAGTTTTCCAATAACTATCACAACAAATCATTATGATTAATCGATGCATAGACAAATATTATATTGGTAATAGTGGCCACTGGATGCTATGCCACTAATTAATATAATAATCACAAATGGGGCAAATATCTTGAATTAAAATATACTACTTGATCATAAAATTTCGAGGAGATTAAGATGCTAAAACAAAATTAATAAACAAAAAGCTGTGACAAATGACAATTCATTGGATTAGGATCAAACCATAATCCATATTAGTTTAATAGAAAACTAACATGAATGCATCTAGACTTGTTAGCAACTAAACACATTCATTGACACATCAGCCAGCCATGGTCTAGGATATTCTTCATATATATATTTTTTTATTATTTTAGTACAACAAAAGTCAGGCTGGTGACTAGGTTGGATGATTCATATTAATTTTTTTTCTTAAATACAGACAAAGAAGGATTAAAGTTACTCCAGGTGTCCAAAAGGAATCATACTATATTCAAAACCTAAGAAAGAAAATGAAAGAACCTTAAAAAAAGGCATAATCTTTGGCTTCTTCTTCAAAGACTTTTTTATCTCGTTTTAAGAAAACAATGCCAGAAGATTGAAGTAGCTAATAAAAAAAAGGGCTCACCTTTATATTTTCAACAACTCATAAATATAAATTTATTTTATCATATAATGTAAGAACTCCTTTCCTTGGTTCCTACAAAGACTAAACTAATGGCAATTTGTTTGAATGTTGATGGAGTACATGCTACGGTATTCTTGTCAAAGATATGACTCAAGCTAGAAATTAAATAGACAAAAAGAGGCAACAATGTAAATGTATGAGAGAAAATGCAAGCGAGTAAAAGCATTAAATATCGAGAACCAAAGACTGATTTTAAAATCTTATGATGATTTTTGTGGGGCTAAATGAAAAGAAAAAAAAAGCCTCACAAAGAAGGTATTGGGCTTCATAATGACCTATGCACCAGGTTAAATGCATTCCATAAAACTCCAAAAGAAATAGTGGGTCACTGACCTTGAAATCTAGGAAGAAAATCCCATCCACGTTCCAATCTCCACCTAGTAAAAGAGACGAACAGTACTTATTAACTGTTTTTTTAAGATAAAGGGCAGCAAGAAAACCGAACTTTACTTTTCCAGCATGCATACAAGGACTTTTCAATCAAAACAGAATGTCTAATTAAGAAGCAAAATTAATTCCAACCTTAACACAGAACAATAACCAAGATTTCATAGACATGGATAGCCATTCATTTCACTCATTGTAACTCCTAAAGCAGATAAAGTGACAAGATAATTATAAAAAGAAAATAATTTTGTTTTTTATTTTTATTTTGCCCAGACTAATGAGAATCCTAGCTTACAACAATGCACTACTTTCTAAGACTGTCAAGGATACAAAAAGTTCTCATGATATCTTTTCTTTTAGTAAGTGAATGGGGATTGGCTGATCTTGATCTCACCTGCCAGCATAGAATAAAAAGGAAATATTAGATGCATAAGCAATTGTGCCCTTTGGTATCATCATCATTGAAAAACATGCATGGTCTACAAGAGAAAAGAAATAGACATAGTTTCAGCACTTCTACATTCAAAAGTAGCTGCATCCAATTGTTATCAGTTTGCATGATGGCCCATCCAAAAACCTTTTCTTTTTAAACCCTCAAACAAGTTCCCTTTGCACCCAACGTGATAAGTGGGTTTTCCAATATATCAATACTCAGCTTAACCACCAAGGCATTCTTATTTGCAACTTTTGCTATAATTGGTGCAGAAATAATACCATTACAGCCAATTCATTGCTAGACATCCATTGAAGCAGAAGAATGATAAAATATCGAGCACCTGTTTTCATGTTATGCGCTGATGCAGCGGGGCCGCCAAAACATGACTTGGAAAAAACTACCTGACATCAACACATTATACATGGTTAAAAACAATTTCATTCAGGATACCAGTAGGCTCATTGGATCAACTGGATAAAACAAGTCCTTCAGTAGCAGTAGTAAATAGAGTTTAAAACAAAAACATGATTCCAATCTGCTGAAGTAAATTGATCCAAATGGTTCACGTCAATATTCTAATTTCATATCTCTTAAGATACTTTTAATCATGGGACTAAGTTAGGTAATTCCATTATACATTTTCAGGAATAGCTATTTATTTACAATTTCTTACTAGGTTTACAACGGCAAAATATGCCACGATTTCGCAGAACTAAACAGAGATCTGAAACCTTCTTGAGCATGCTTAACAAGCCAACATGTAATTATCATCATCCAGATTTCTGATCTTTAGATTTTCAAAGACAGCATGTTATGAGCCAAAACAGGAGCTGATCTTGCTTCTTGTCTATGCCAGGCTTTTCCAACTTTAAGTGCATTTCATTTTTCTCACAACTTAGAACCCTGTAATGGATAGAAAGGGATAAAGAGACGGAATGAAAAGAAAGAAGATTGCAATTAAGCCTATTCATAAGATGTTTTGGTCAAAGTTCAAAACATAAGTACTGTAGACATGCATATTTATGCAGATAAAATATGCCCAGAATTAACAAAGCCATTAACATACTGCAAGACCCACCAAAGTAGAAGTTGGGAGGGCAGATTTGGGATTCCAAACCTTAAAATTTTACATTAAATTGTTAGTATTAAATTGAATCTTAGGAATCGGCTTTCAACTCAAACATTTTTACTGCTGAGTTAGACAATGACCCTCTATACATATCATCTCTGCCCTGCAAATTCCTTTTCCTACACATTGGTCATTAATATCAGAAATTTTTAGACTAAGATATCTTGTGATTGTTATTTTCATCATTTAAGTTGAAGAAAGAAGACAGATTCTCTAGGCCAGAGTGATGGCTGGTTTTCCACCACCCCTCTCAAACTGTTTAGATGGCATACCAACAACTAACTATTCATGTTCCTATTGTTAGGCAGACAAAGGCATAGGCAAATGGGGTTTGATTCCAAGTTCTTAAGTATGTCTAATCCAGAGTTATCTCTTGCCTAAAGTCTCCAATGTATCATGTCCACGAGGAGAGCCAGCTAGCTAGAAATTTAATATGATTCATCTAGGCTCATGTATGAAAGGGATCTAACATAGAATATAAATTGGCAACTAAATTTCCAACAGGGAAAATCTGTTATAATAAAATATCAGTTTACTTCTGTCCTTTATTAGTGTAAAGGCAGAGTCAGGTAATAAATGCCTTGATTTCAAGCCTTATTAATTATCTTCAACAATATCATTTAAACAAGAAAGGAACTTGTAGAAAACTATCACCTCCATTCTGCTTGACCACTGCATGCTTTCCACCGTCAAAATTAATAATGCCATCATGGCCTGCATTTTTGTCCTTCAAATGTCAAATGTTTACATCTACACTTATAAATCAGAAAAACAAAGAAAGAATGAAAAATTTGAACGAGACAATAATGCTGAAGACTACGAGTACGAGCAAATAGTGGATGGTTACTATAAAGATAACACAATCAAGTTTACAATGGAATGAGATAATCAATGGTGCAGATTATCTTAGATTATCTACTCCACAGGTTACTTGATTATCCCTAATGAATACAGCCTATGCCATTGATTTCTTGGTTATCTACTAACAGCAGTTTCACATGTTCAAGACCCAGTGACAAACCTTGATAATGAATTGTATTGATCTCTTCCCCTCTAAGTTCCATTCCATCATCATCCAGCAGTACAATACCCGATGCTGTTACAATACAAGGAAAAGCCATGGGTGCTGACATTGGCGATTTTGCCAACTTAATATACCTCTGCCCTGAAACCAAAGGTATACCATGACTTCATACACAATGATAACTGGGGAACTAACCTCAAATTCACAGGTAAACATTATTCAGAATAGCCAACTAATCAATATAACAAGGAGTCTGACATAATTTATACACCTTTGCTGCAAATTAGGTTCTAATGACACGACACACAAAACGAAAGCACCATGGCTTTGTATGATATCTGGTTTGAATAATCCAAATGGAGCCTTCTGGCCCAGCCCAGTCTTTCCTTCCCCAACAACTCAAAGCATACCTTTGGTCATCCAATAATCTTTATATTAGAAGTCCTTTCATGCTCTAAACACCACTCATTTTTTCTTCAAATGAATCATAAATAATGCTGAAATGGAAATTTCCATATTCATCTCAAATTCCACTTAAGAGCAATCCCTGGCAGTTTAGGCCTAGAAAAAATCTATTGCAATGCAAACCTGATTTAGCTTCTAGCACAAGACGGATGGTCACAGCATGAGCCCAGTGAATTCCCAAAGCAGCAACAAGATGAGTACCATATTTTTCAGTTCCATCACGGCTCTCAGCATTTTTGGGCGCTGCACTTGAGAATAAACACATGACATTAATACATCAGGTGGAAGCTTTCACAAATAACACATGCCGAGATACCTTGGAAAGAATACTGGCAAACTTCATCATGGCTTTGAGATCTCACTTGGTTTGTCACCATAACAGGAATTCGTGAAAATTCAGCTAGTGACCTAGACATGTTTCAAAGAAAACCGTAAGAAATCCAGAGTGTTATCTGCAAATGTTAAATCCTATTAAGCTGACAAGATCGCTGACTTGATAAAAGAAATATGCCAGCCCAGTGAATGCTGTCTTGGAGCCTCCTGCTCATGTTCCCTGAACAAAATGCAGTAGCATCACTTTAATAATGTTGATATATAGTCCAGAAGAGTAAAAGCACATCACATCTTTAGTAAAACATTATTTAGACGCTACATAATATCTGAACATCCCTCCCTATTTCTGGATAGAATGCTTTAAACTTGTGAGGAATCTTAAGAGCAACAACTTTGTCCATTGAACTTATTAGCAGAGTTAACATCTTTGATGCATCATTACACACCGCATGAAAACAACAGGACATATAACTTTAAAAATAGGTCCTATACCTTCCTTGTCAGACTTTCTGATCATTATTTCAGGCAAAATTATGACAACCGAGGCAATATATCATTTTGTGTTAAAGCAAAAAGTTATCTATGATACTGAAAAATAAGGGGGGTATCTGTGTGTTTTACCAAATTTTGAAAGGACATATTATGACCATTCCGAAAGATGAATTCCTGGACATTTTCTTTTCTTTTCTTTTTAACGTAATCTTCCATAAGATGGGAGGCTGTCCCATAACTAAAATCATAACTCTTGAATCAGCAAATCCTGATTATGATTGTCCTTGCTAGACTGTACATGCCATTAACAGACAACGGTTTCCTAATGCTGATAAACCATAAACTTGAGTGAGTACATTTGGGAAGAAAGGTTGACATCATGACAGGATCAGTTAAAGCTTACCCAGAAACTAGAGCAGCCATGCTATCAATAACTAGCAACTTTACTTTTTGTTGAAGGAGCAATACTTTGATTTGTTGCAAACTGGTAACAGAAGGATTCTCATAATTCACCGGTCAAATTTAAGAGTTACTGCAAATATAAATTTGCAAAGAAACGACAAGGAAAATAGACTGGCACCAAATGACTATTCCTGCATGGTGGGTGAACTTGCCAAAATAATACATGCAATATAAACGTGACTACCATTAACTTTGCTCTAAACAATTGCCTAATATAATGCAAAGTACAAAAAGAAAAGAAAAGAAATGGGCTTGCACAATATGCAATAAACAGTAAAAAAAATTGACAACCGTGTGAGTTTTGGTATATGGAGTTAGAAGAAGACCAGAGAGAATCAATGCAAAAGATGCCATGCAAGACTCCTACATCCATTCTAACATAAAGACATGGTAATCAGAACCATGCAGATCTGGTTCACTTATGTTTAACAATAATCCTGAAGGTTCACAATAAACCTACCCAATAGCAGCACCTCAGAAGCTCATATAAAAAGTCTTCTTAGGTGAAATACAAAGGATATGTGGGTTTTTTTTTTTTTAACTGAACAGAAGAACGGCTGCTGAACTAAAAGGGAACATATACAGTATTTTCAGAACAACCAGAAACTGTATTCGTTGCTTGAAAGTGACTTTTTCATCTTATTGCCTGCAGTGCTACATTATATTCATCACTAGCATGATCTTTTTTTCTTTGCAAGTAAATCTTTCTTTGATTTGCACCTCTCAGTGAATTCAGAAAGTGATGCAGGCTGCAAAACAAGGATCCTACCAGCCATCTGTAGTACAAATGTAAAAATAGTCCTTTTCAAAGAAAAGTTAAGAGTGATAGTAGTGATCTAGGTAATTCTGAAAGAATTTCTCATACCTCTTGAGCCATTCCTTTCATCTGAAATATTTCAGGGAAACTTGTTGCACCAATTTCTATTATCCTACCAAAGTAAATTTTATGACCCAAAACAGCGTTCACTTCTTGTGAAAATATTTCAGAAAATAATGCCACCAATGTTCAATAAGTGCTATTAATGGGTAAGCTTACCTTCTCGAACTAAATTTGGATTCTACATCAATATATATTACATGGCCATCCAAACCTCCATAGCTAGCTGGGAGTGAGGCCAACAATGACATCTTCAGACAAAACTACATTTTAGGCAAAGCATCATGAAATTCATTCTATAACATTTGATATAACCCATAATGGATATTGATAAACACATATAAGAATGTCTCATTAAGCTGCAAGGACAAGAGATAATTGCTTAACAGAATGCTCTCTTCCCCTGTTTCTTTTTATAATGCGGAGACGAGTGTTGATAGAAATAAATACCACAAGTGTTACTCGTGTCTTCTAGAAATTCCAGAAAAAAAAATTACTGAGAAGTAAACATGCCAATTACAGTATCATTAACTAAAAAGCAAGAAAAGGTCATCCAACCAGAGTATAAAGGCAACTGCAATGTGTTTTCTGTCATCATCATCATCTCCAACTACATACAATTATTTCTTTCCAGAAAATATTGGACTAACTACATTCTGATCAGATAAGTTCTTGAATTATGTTTATCAATGTGGAAACAACTGCATGTCTTTGATCCAGGACCTGAAAGTCCTCTTCGAACTAGTTATTCCATGAATTAGAATACCAATTACAAGCACTGGAGCTAAAGTTTATTCAATTCAAATAAAAAGGGTTTCAGATGCTTCTGAGGTATACTGAGCATTAAAGATATGCTCATGGAAAACAGAATCAGAGTTCCAACAGAAAATTAGGATTAACAATAATCATGCTATAAATAACAAATGTTAAATTGGAAAACTATCAGAATGTCCCAAAAAAAAAACTTGAGAATTAGATGGCTAAAAAATCAGCAATAAATCTTCCACAGACAAATGATTGTCCTTACAGCCTTTTCCCTTCACAGTATTTACAATATGACAAATAAAATAAAATAAAATAAATGCAATCAAGTGAATTGCATATATTACAAGATTTTGTTAATCATACTAGACTTAAGGTGAATGAAGATAAAGGATTTAGCATACTGCCAATAGTCTAAAAGCTTCACATAGAATGCAGGAGATACCAATCAATTCATCACCTAGACACACAGAAGGAAACTACAACCAAATAGCATCAACAAATTTCAAATTGAAATTAATCTAACCGATAATGGAGTTGATTTGAAAGGCATACTTGAGTTTTACCAATTCCAGCTGGACCAACTAACTCTGTTAAAACACCAAAAGGTATTCCGCCGAATAAAGCATTATCCAATCCTTTAAGACGGGTAGGAAGATGGCCGGAAAATGGCTCATTTTGTAGCCGTTGCTCCATCAAAAACAGCGCCTATAAAGAAATCAAGTCACTACTTCAAATGGCAGAGATGTTTTTTTAAAAAAAAAAAAGATAATTCATAGTAAATTCTCACAGTTTGATAAGGAGGTGATACAATTGAGCTAATGTGAGCCACTGCAGATTTTATATCAACTAACCCTACATCTAGCAGCTCCATCAATTCGATTTCGGTTAAAGATAATACATCCTGTAAACGAACAATTCGAATAATATAGATAAATTTTAATTGAAATTGAGTGACAGGAAAGTGAAATTGTAAAGAAATTAAAAATATACCTTTGCAGTTCTAATGTTACGAGCTGCAAATATGTTTGCAATCGATATCGGCAGTCCCATTTCGCTTATCAGCTTATTCGCCATTACACTTCTCTTACTTCTCTCTCGGTTTGCTAGATCTTCCCGCCAAATTGGAAACCCTAACGTCTAAACATTACTACTATAGGTCAGAAAAATAATAAACGTTAATATATAAATTGCCCCTTCAACTTTCATAATTTTATAAAATCGGCTCTCAAATTTGAGATTGTCCCAATTTAACTCCTTTAGAATAGAATATTTTTAAACATCTGTCACAATATTTTTAGAGAATGTCAAAGACCGTTTCTCGCAAACAAGCTAATATAAAATAACCGCGCAAAAGGATGTGAGGGAAAAATGTAGAGTTTTTAGTATTTTTAGCCTGATTTAAAATAAAGTCAAACAGCCTTCAAATAGAGTCTTAATTCGGTACATTAGTACATTCAATATATTACGATATGCACCATTTGGTTTCAATTATATATGATTTCAAACATTAATAATAAATTCACATTTAATTTAAATTTAATATCAACAGTTTAGATCAAATTAAATATAAATCGAATAGTATGTATGATATAATGTAGAGTGTACTAACGTACCAAATATGCACTCGCTCCAATGAGGCTTCATTTTCAACAATTGCGATATAAATAGTGAAATGGGGAGAGAGATGAAGAAGAAGTTGATAAAAAGATACTCTCTTAATTCCATAATTTTTGTCAATCTCTCATTTTTAGTTTGTGCTAAGATATTATTTACTTTCTTTCTTTTTTTTTTTTTACATTATGGTCAATCATTCCGAAAAATTCCAAAAAAAATGACTCAAAAATGTAATTCGGGTAGGTTAGGATTAAAAATATATGGAAATTTCTGGATTAAGCCGAATAAACCATTTTTTTAATTTTAATTTTTATTTTTATTTTATCAATTTAAAATTGTTCAATTAATTTGATTATTCTTTTATGATCATTTAAACGAAACTTTTAAAAAGAAATAGTCATATTAATTTAATTATCATATTATTTGTGATTACTTTTATTAGATATTTAAGAAAAAAATATTATATTAATTTGTATTTATTTTGGATGAAACTACAGAGATTATATTTTTTTATTAATTAATTTTGATATTTGGAATGTAGATTTGAAGTTATTTTTCAATTGATTTAAAGTTTGGAATGCAATATAGTTTATTGTTTATTAATTAATTTAGTATTTATAAAATTATAAAATATAATTTTGGGTTGTTTGGATCACTATGCTTATTTCAGATTGAGTGAAAATTTTCTATAAAATTCAAATTTCGAATTATTTAAATCGGGTCATAATTTAACCTGACTCGATCGATACTCGCCGTTAACGTGGCCCATTTCCATCCATATGGGAAATTGGGCTTTCTCCTTTATTTTTTTTTAATAAAAATTAACTTCATTAAGAAGAGTCGGTTGACAAAACATGACTAATACAAGAAATTGGGAGAAATAAATCCCAAATAACAAAACCTGACGAAAAATAAGCAATACACGTAAGATTATGCGCTGCCATATTCGCAGATTTTTTGACATATCCAAATCGAATATTAAAAGAAAAATCAGTTAAAACTTTACAATCATAAATAATATTGTCAAAATCAGAGTAATTGTAAGACTTAGCTTCCAAAGCAGCAAGAACAAGTTGAGAGTCTGTTTCTATAATAGCCACCGAGTAGATAGAAGACTTCAACCAGCTGAGATCTTCTCGAATCGCCATAGCTTCAGCTTGAGTAGGATCCAAAGTGCCAGCCAAACGCACACTACCAGCAGCTATAAACTTTTGATGATGGTCTCGAACAACAAACGCCAAGCCTGCAGAATTAAGATGAGAAAAGATAGCAGCATCTGTATTTATCTTAATCCATCCCTCAGGAGGTGGAGACCACAAAAGAGGGAAAGAAACAGGTCTGGAAAGGGCTTCATTGTCTGGTCTCTTAGCCAACTGCTAGTCCCGAATCATAGAAGAAGCAATATGCAAAACATAACTTGACACAAATCTTACACCCTGCCAAATCAACTCGTTCTTTGCTTTCCAAATAGCCCAGCAAATTGTGGTAGCTAACCCACAGTTATCAGCATTAAAACAACTAGAAATTAGCTGATACCAAGACTGAATATCTGAACCATTACCCCTAGCAAAGCCCAAAGATGATCTATTCCAAACTTCTCTAGCAAACACACAGTCCACCAGAATGTGAAAGATAGATTCATCAACAAGACCACACAAAGGACAAACCTAATTCACCTCCATACCCTACAACGCCAAAATGGATCTAACAGGAAGATAAGAATGGATAGCTCTCCAAAAAAAGTGCTTAATTTTAGGTGGAATGAGTAAATTCCAGAATTTCTTCCAGTTCAAATGGGTAAACGAAGGCAAGAAAGCAGAAACAGTAGCATTATTGTAAATATACCTATAGGCTGATTTAACCGAATAAACTCCATTCCTTTCTAAGCTCCATTGCCACATGTTCGGCTTTTTGAACCAATCGAGAGGAATACTACAAATGAGTTGACTATCCCTCTTATTAAAAATGGATGAAATTAATGGAATATTCTAGCTGCGTGAATCATTGCACACAAGATCTTGAACTTTCAGGTTGTTCCATGAAGCATCAAGCTGAGAAGTGATATAAGGGTTGGCTGTATCCGACAACCATGGATCAGACAAAGCATTGATTTTAGCTCCATTCCCCACTCTCCACCTACAACCCCCAAGCACAACATCTCTAGCCGCAAGGATACTTCGTCAAGTGAAACTCGGATTTGGACCTAGAGAAGCCTACTGGATGTTACAATTTGAAAAATATCTCACCTTAAGCACTTGAGACATCAGAGAACAATCTTCCGACAATAATTGCTTTCTCCTCTATTAATGGGATTGAAATTAAATTATATTATCTCATGCTTTATTTGTTTTGATAGGATTGGATGAAAGAGAAAAGAATTGAAATAAAATTTCTATTCTTTTATGTTGTTTGGACATTAAAGTGAGAAGAGAATCCTAATTTTTAGATTTTTCAATTCCCTTTTAATCTCTAAAATAATTTCACACCAATAAAACGAAAAGAAGAGAAAATAATCGAAATCTGGAAATAGGAAGGCTAAAAAAAAATTTATAATGTTATTTTTTATTTTATTATACGTCAAAATTTTAATTTTTCTTGATATATAAGTTAAACAATCAAACACAATAAGAGAAATTATTATTTTTTATTTCTCTTATTAAAGAAAATTAAATTTCTTTTTTGCAATTAAGAACCGAACAAAGTGTCAGTGTTTTACGTCAATACATTATTAATATATATTTTTTTTGAGAAATATTGATTTATTTAATTCCACGTGGAAACGAAGTTAAGAAATCCACATGCACATGCTTCTTCTTATTTACTCAGTATCTACTCGTGGATCAGAATTTTAATAAAATCTCTCTTGTAACATTTTTTATATTACTTATTAAAAAGACTTATGAAAGATAATTTAGTTAACTTACAAGTAGGGGGTGAGAAAAAAACCGTTGGATTTGGTTAACCGAAAAATCGAATCAAAATCGATCCGAAAAATAGGTTAACCGAACCGATTTTTATGGTTAACGGTTAGTATTTTATAAAAACCGATATTAATGGACTGATTTTTATTTTTTACCTTAAAAATCGGTTAACTGAACCGAAACCGATACATAAATATCCCTATATTTTATTAATTTTATTTCACTCATTCTTTATTTTTATTGTAATTTTTTATTTCATTATTTCATTATTTTCTTATTTAATTATTTATATTCTTTTAATTTTCATTTACTTTAAAATATTTCAATTTCATTTTAGTTTTTTTAAAGTCATTTTAGTTAATTTATAAATTGTTCAGTACGTACATATTTAATATTTCTTATTATTTTTTAATATATCAATTTTTATTAATTAAAATTAAAATATATTAAAAAATTGACTAAAATTACTATATTGACTAAAATTTTCAAAAAAAATAAATTTTTAATATATGTGAAAATAATATTTTTGAATATTTTTAATTTCTGTTTGTTGTTTGAACATTATATTTAATTATTATGTTGAATTATATTTATTTTATAATTTTAAATTTTAAGTATTTTCAATAATTTAAATTTTTTTATGAATACATTTTATAATTATAGTGGTTAATCGAAAAATATTGGTTAACAGATCCGAAAATCCGAAACCGATGAACTGATTAACCGATAATAATAAACTGATTAATGTATTTAAATTTCAAAAAATCGATATTAATGAACTAATTTATTTTTGGGGTTTAATCGGTCTATGTTCACCCCTACCTACCACTACAAAAAAACTGTGAATTAGTGACTGTACTTTTTTCGTCGCTAATTAGCGACTGTTTTAAGTTTTAGTCGCTAAAATCTATTTTTAATTTTTTACGACTAATTTAGCGACTGTTTAGCGACTGAAAAAGAAACCGTCGCTAAAATTTGGCGGCAATTTATCGCGCCTTTTTTTGCGACTAAAAAGTCAGTCGCAAATTTTTGCGACTAATTTAGCGACTAATAGTTAGTCGCTAAAATAGCGACGGCTAATTCAGTCGCTAAGAGGTAATTCAATTAATTGCGACAGATTTAGCGACGGAAAGTTTTCGTCGCTAAAAAATTTTCAAATAAATTAAGTGTATGAAATTTCATAGAAATAAATAAATAAGAATAGGAAAAAAAAAAGGAATAGAGGGAACCAGAGGGAGACGGGGAGGAGAACAGAACCGAGAGAGAGAGAGAGAGGAAGAGCTCACGGCGGAGGGACTACCGGCGATGACCACGATGGCGATCGGACCGTCGGTCTTTGCAACGCCGGACAGCCCAACCGATCGGATCTCCTGTTCGCGATGACCGACCCGATTTGGAGGGAGAAGGCCGAACCTTCTTCGGCTTGCTCAGGCCACCTCCGGCGACTGATGGCGACACGCAAAGCGGCGGACGAATCCTCGCGATGAGATGAGTCTTTCGGTGCTGCTCTTGCCTCCTCACTCGCCGGCGATGAGGAGATCGACGTTTGGGTGGACCGAAGCTTTCGATGGTGATTCCGGTTAAACGGCGGGGTGTACTGGCGTGTGACCACCGGAAATGGAGTCGCGACACCGTGAGCTTCATTCCGGTAGTGGTGTCGTCTCCGGTGGAGCTCCGGCGAGTTCCGGTGACCGTCGAATAGGATCAAATGAGAGAAAATTTGTAAGTTGCTAACCAATTTACCTATCCAAGTGATTTTTTTTGATAAATTAAATCTGTTAGGGTGTGATTTTACAATTACAGTGTGTCTATTGATTGGTTAGTTGTGTTGTAATTAATTAATAAATAATTTGTTGATAACTAAATCTTAAAGCTAACCACCACCGCATGATCCAGCCGGTGACTGATTTTATAGCTTAAAACATGCCTTTGTTTGGTCTAAGAAATATTGGCAGAGAGTTTACCATGCTAATAGCCTACATTCCTTCAATATCCAATGTTATTATGCATACACAAAAGCTACGATGATAATCTGTGTTATCATGAGGATGTCTGTCTTTCATTTGAATGTTTTGTTAGTAATCCATGAATGCTTTGTTGGCCAATTTTATGCAAGACATGATTTATACCAGCAGAGTTGTATTTAGTTTCCAAAGGTGATTTGCCTGATTTCACACTCAAATGTTTGGATGTCCCCCCCATTGATTGAATTTAATGGATCTTAATAAATTCTGTACTGTTTATAGAGATTCAGGACAGTCCCATTTTTATATACACTATCTATTAATGGCTCAAGTTGTACAAATTGCAACCGATAAGATTGTTCTTAAGATAGCTCTTTCCATTGCCACTAATTAAGATTTTATCAGGCATGGCTAATTGATATGAACTTTGAGGGGGAAAAGAAAATTACCATAAAGTTTGAATTAAAGATAGTTTATTAAATTAGGTTGAAGTTATGTGATGTAATTATGTTAGAGTTTGGTTAGTGTATGTTTTAAATAATGGGTGGATGTTTGAAGTTATTATTTATGTAATTAAATTATCATTAAGATTAAATTAGATGTACATGTGTGTGTGTGTGTATATATATATATATATATATATATAATTGTTAAATAACATAAAAACTTTAGTATAGATTTGTGATATACATTGTAGTGACAAGTTGAATGGGAAATTTTAAAGGAGCAGATGTTGTGCGAGTTAGATAAACTCAAGGATTTTAGATATAAAATAATGTAACAGTAGTTAGAGGATGATTAAAAGATTTTAATTAATCAACTAGATAAATTGTTGCTTGAATTGACTTCTTCTTGAGCTAAACAGTTTAATAAGAATATGAAGAATTTGACTAGCATTTGACATGGGTTAAATTACAGAAGTCAATCATATATTGAGTCTCTCTTGATAATTTAGAAAGAGATTTACTCACAATGCTAATTATTAAGGTGTGTAACAGCAGGATGACTATATTTGTATAGATACATGCAAGTAGCTATGTGTATATTTGCTTGAAAGATTATGCAAGTGGAGTCATAATCATGGGTATACAAGTTAAATGGATATTAGTGAACAAAAGATTTGGGATGCTATAATGATGTGTGAATTTGGGAAATGAATATAAACATAATTATGCTTGCATAAAGAATAAAGTGTATAGGATATAACATGAGTGAGTTTACTTGTGTTAGATGAATAATATCTTCAATATGCTTTGACAAATTTTATAAATAAAATACAGAAATGTGTGTCGTCTATAATTGTGCATATTATTATGAAATTTTGATGTATTAAGTGATGAGATTTGAGTATGCATGTTTATTTTGATTTTTAATTCATTAATTTTGGTATATATTAATTTGAAAATTTTATTGGTGTCTTGTAGGTACTGCAACTAGATGAAATGCTGCTAAATAGAGCAAGAATATGTATTTTTAATTTAAGTATTGTATAATTTAATATACTTTTATTATATTTGAATTATTGTGAATTTATTGTACAAAATTATTGTGAACTTGTATATATTGCTAAATAGCAATATTTAGTTTGAATTGGTATTTTTTCTAGTATTTTTTAAGTATTATATAGTTTAATTTAATTTTTTGATATTATATTTTTTAAATTTATAGTAATATTGAAAATATTTTATAATTATTATTTACATAAATTAAATTAAATTTTGGATGTAATAATAATAATAAAAAATTAAATAGAAAATTGTAATAAAAATAATATTAAAAAATATAATATTTTTAGCGACGGAATAGCGACAAATTTTCCGTCGCTAATAAATATTTATGCGACTAATTTTAGAGTTATTTAGCGACTGTAATTTTATTTTTAGCGACGGAATTTTCCGTCGCTATTTTTAGCGACTGATTTATGGAATAGTCGCAAATTTTTTGCGACGGTGCCAATAGCGACGGTTAGTCGCCACGTCGCTAAAATTAATTAGCGACGGAAAAAGTCCAATTAGCGACTAAAATGGCCGTCGCTAATAGACAATTTTTTTGTAGTGTACCAGCACTTTTAAAGAATTAAAATAAATCTACTATTTCTTAAATTTCCGTCCAAAAATTTTACAATATCTAGTTGAGGATAAAAAGAAAAAAGGAATTTCAGTTGTACAGTTACCAAAAAGTTTATACGTAAATTTGTAAAAAACAAAAAAAAAGCTACCTTATAATTGTCGAAGCGAAAACCAATTGTACATTCGATTAATACATACAAGCAATATATATATATATATATATATATATATATATATATATATATATTAACTGAAGTACGGGGTGCTTGGAAGAGAGCAGGGTGTTTCCTAATTAAATTAAAAAAAAATACATAAAATGTATCCCTACATGGAATTAATATCCCCGTCAATCACTTTCAGCCACCAGTCAATTAACTTCTAAAAACATATATTGGAATGCTAATATTTATCTCTATATTTAAAATACACCGTATATTCCTAAAATTCCCTTGTGCCATCATCCACCTAGACACATTGTGTGTGTATATATATATATATATCATGCCAATGCATTATTGATAATACAAATTATTTTTACTGGGTCTGATCCATTATCAGCCCAAGGTCCAATACAAGACAAATCAAAATCCATAGACACAAGACCTACCGCTTGGTAAGCAGACATACAAGGAACTGGCGACACAACCTATTCGATCAGACTGATAGGGCATGCCTCCTATTAAAGTCCATTGACACACACCAGTAGCTCACATCTTCTACCCTCTACTTGTTATGTTGCTGCCTGCCGATCTTTGACACTTGAGCAGACCCAACTCCTGATACTCAAGTAGCTTCTCACATCCAATATATATAGCCAAAGACACTATAGAATCAGGTATTAAATCCTTGACACTCTCTCTTTCCATTCTTTCTCTAAGCTTTACTAACTTGAGTTTCAGAGTGCTTACCCCTAATTCTACCGGGCTTGTTTTATTGCAGATACTATTGCATTGTTGATTTGATCGGCTCACTCAGAACTTCTATCCAGCCTCATTCTATTTATAATCTTTTAGAAATTATCATTTAGTGTTTTCGTTGAAAGATCATGAGAAGTTCACCACTCTAGAATAGAGCGAAGCAATCAATTTGATGATGACCAAAGAAGACTAAGGTTCATTATTAGAAGGGAAGAATCCCATGGATTCCCCGTTCACAACAATCTTTTACCTGCATTCTACGAAGAGTTTTTGGCATAGCCAGACAATACTCCAATCACCATGAAGGATCTAAAAGCTATCCTAGGAGATTTTAGCAAAAGTATAATACAATTCGTTCAAAAGGGCAAGCAACCTCAGACGTCAATGAGGAATTTTGAGGTTGTCAGTAAAAAAAAAGAAGAAAAGAGACAAAGGAATAAGGAAATCGTAATACAAGACTCGGAGGATAGAGATAGATCCGACACTCGCTCAAATGTGCGTGAGTTAGGCAGAAGGGATAAGGACAAGGAGAAAATATTCCCCACAAGCATGAGCCATGCCTTCAATGCATACAATCCAATCTACACTCCTAGGCGGTTACAATCACCATTGGTTTTCATAGGAGATGTCTTGTCATATATATGTGCACGCCAAATAGAAGGTTTTTAAAAAAGGCTAAAGAAGAAGATGAAGGCCCAGTGGTAGATAAAAATGAGAAATGGTTCTTGTAACAACTAAAGAAGTTTGGACTCAGGCACCCTAAAAAGCCCTTGTTCAATGGCAACACAATCTCTCCTTTATGCCAAGAGATCAGAGAAGCTGAACTGCCACGCAAGTTCAAGGAGATAAAAATAGCCAGATACACGAGCAAATTTGATTTGAAGTGCTACATTTCAGAGCATCTCCTTACAATGAAAGCTATGTTACGATATTTGTTCTTATTTAAGACATAGCACTTGTAAAAAGGCCAACAGGTTTTAACAGTAAAGTCATTACTTGTAGTATCTACTAAGCATGTATAACCCAATCACTGCCTTCTTTACAAACAACCCTAACTCTTCTCTTATCATTCATGTAAAAATTGACACCCATTCCCCTTTCTATAGCATAATTTCTAACTGCCTCTTCGAATTTGTATACATTTTCAAAAATCATACCAATTTCAAATAAAGTAACCTTAGCTATTGAGTCATAATATACCTTTTTGTTCTCTTTTCTTGGTGGCAAAACTGCTACATTATCATCAGAACCTTCCATTTCCTCTTCACTACATTCAAAACATGTATCATCACTATCAAAAAATGCTTCATCTTCACCCAGTTGACCTGCATGTTTATTTTCCTAATATTATTAAAACCAGGGACTCTAGGTTCTCTTAAAGGTATATTCTCATATTTTCTAACACATCTCTTTTTTTTTTATTAAAGTACTGACTCCTCAACTTTTCCTTAGCCTTTTTCAACTCTTCATCATTGTCACTATACTAGCCAAAGTCTTCATACTCATTATATAGACTCTCTTCGTTCTCATTGCTTTCCCATTCTATTTCAACACCTTATTCACAATTAAAATCCTGATCTAAACCTAAATCTTCATCAAACTCAGCATCCAACTCTTCATCTAAGTTCCTGACCCTCTCTCCTACCCTTTATTGCGTATAATCCTCTTTATTATTTTCCTTGACAAAATTGCCTACCTCTACACCATGCACTTTCACCCTCAACTCCTATTTTAATTTTCTTTTCTCTCTTAGATCTGCATAAAAAAAAAAACCCCTCTTACATGCCTTTTCTTTACCCTTTCTGGTTGTTGACTTTATTGCAAACACGGATACTTCACTGGTTGCATTATTAACATCACTAGGCAAGTTAAGGACTACATTCTCCCCCACACTTTCTGTCATGAAAAGGACCACTCAAATGTGGTTCTTCAGTAACATGAATAAGGTGAACATTAACCTTATCTCCATTTTTTACCTTGCCAAATAATTATGTTAAATCCTCATCATTTTTAATCAAAAATCAATACCTATTTTTGTTAATTTCATATGCATAACCATCTACTTTATCATAACCTAACTCCTGACTAATTTTGTCAAAATAAATCATAGTAACACAATCTATATCCTCATTGTATACCTCCTATATATCTTTCCCTCCAACATACCTTGACTCTGGTTATGCTACCATTCGCCACAATCAGCATTACTATGAATTAGTGAAGGATTGAAGATGAATGATTCAATGCTACATTTACTAAGAAGAATTACAGGGTCACAATTGGGTTAGGGTAAAAATAGAAAAAATAGGGAAAATGATATTGGGGTAATTTTGATTTTCCCTTTATATTTCATTATGCCATGTATGAAACATGCATTGTTCCCTTTCCACATAAGCAGCGCGTGTGTATCAAGCAATAAGAATTTCATGTGCTTTGTCAACAAGGTGGTTATTTGTTATAATTAATTTAAATTTAGGTGATGAACTAAAAATAATAAAAGTTAAGGTATGATATATGAATTTTTTTAAAAGTTTAGAGAGTATTCTATGTATTAAGCCAAAAGAAAAAAAAAAATCTTAAAGGGACACTAAAAGGGAAAGGGTTGGAGTTACTCATTAAGATGGGCCATGTTCCCTCTTTATAAGGCATCAATTTAGTTCAATTTTTAATTATCAAATTCCAACATATGGAAAGGAATCAACTTGACTTATATTTAATTCAATTCAATTTTGAAATATTTATAATCGGCTCATTCATTTTGATTTTGATATAATTAATTAATTAGTTATGAAACTTTGATTATAACCATGTATTCTTCCCATTGCCCTTCAAGTATCAGTTTTTGCTCTTAATATACATATTAAAAATAATTAAAACATCTCAATATTTTTAAAATATTTATATGTGACTAAATTGTTCTTTTATTAATTAAAATAGAAAAAAAAAGTGATAAAAATATATAAATTAGAATACGAAAATAAGAATAAAATATAAAATATGTAATCAATTTTTTTTTAAAAAATTATTAAAATGTGACACTTAAGGTGAAATACAAAAAAAAATTCTAAAAGTAACACTTAGAGTGGAACAAATGAGGTATTATTTATTAATCTGCAATGATTATAGACATATAAAATTCGAATTATCTGTTATTTAATATTAATAATTAAAGCAAATCAAGTAAATTGAGAAATCACGCGTGGAAGTTAAAAAAATTGAGAGCCCTGCAATTTTTTTCCTTTGATTAGGATTTTCACATTTTCCCTAAAAATGTAACTAAAAAAATCAAGCATTTGTAATTCCAAAACAATCCAATTTGAAAAATAAAAAATAAAAAGAATCAAATAAATGTAATTGTTTTCAATTTTTAATTTCGGTTGGGTTTAATACAAACTTGATAGCCGGACTCTTCGAGCAATAGTCCGGTGTGTGCACTTAACCGGACACGAGTCATATGTCGAACTTATGTGACAAGTGTTCGGTAGCCGGGCACCCAGACAATGGGTATAACCGGTATTCGGTTTTGTTAACAGTTCGGTAATAGATTATGGAAAGCCATCATCAGCGAATATTTCCCGTATATTGTGCAGATCCTGATCTTACAATGATGGAAAGTGCCAAGAATCACTCAACAAATCTTCACAAACTGGGAATCAAGCATCAATCAAGAGATTAAGGTGATTTTCTCCTATTCGAGAGCTTATTTCCTATTTGGCATAGCTCTATATAAAGGAAACCATCAGGTACATTGATCTCTCTCTCTGGTTTTTCAAGACAATACTTTTACTTTGTCAATTCACTAACTTGAGCGTCGGAGTCTCCCTTGTCGGAACACCCGACGGTTTTATCACATTCTCAGGTGATTCAGGCGAAGAATTACTCTGAGAAATCCAACTGTTATCATTTGGTGCGGTGAGCGTGGAACACTCCACAGATTTCAGTCAGCAATGGACCTCTTTCCCGATTTGCCTGTCTCTGCTGCTCCAGCATCTAGCCAGCCCAGCGATGTGACTCAACCTTCAGCCAACTTTCTTGGCCAGCTCATCCAAAGCTTACAACCAGCTCAGCTAGAGCAAATCTCCCCACTCCCAGCACGATAATTGTTTCCCCCCGCACAGACTCAAACACCAACAACACCACAAGCACCCGCAACTATCCCAGCAATCCCGGGTTTGACCCCCCAAACTGCCCAAACCCTGCTGACCGCCCTGTCAGCTATGGCGGCTCAGGCACCATCAGCGGTCCCCACAGTAACACCCCCTACTCTAACACATGTAATAGTGCAACACCCCGTACAAACGGCACAACCCCCTGCCCAAACACCACCTCCACCACTGCCGAGCACTCTAGCCCCTGGCACCACCATTACTATGACAGCCGAGCAGTTTGAGAGATTATTTGAAGAAAAAATGCAGAAACATCAGAACCGGAGTACCTTACAGTACCAGGGCAGTTTTCGATCTCCTTTATCTCGAGACATCTTGGCTGCTCCGTTTCCCCAAATACGCCTGCCAAATCTGCCGAAGTATAGCAGTAACGCAGACCCCCGAGCACATTTAGACGAGTTCCACCACACCATGTTGGTCCACACAACGAAGGATGCAGCTTTGTGCAAAATCTTTCCCCAAACACTCACTGACTCGGCTCAGATATGGTTTCGTAACCTCCCGAAAAATTCCATTTACAGCTTCGAGCAGTTCAGTGACATGTTCATCGCTAAATTTGTAGCAGCCATCCGACCGGCTAAGGTGTCTGCTGACCTTACCCTGGTATATCAAGAGAAAGGGGAAACACTCCAAGCTTACGTGGAGAAATTTAACGCTGTGGCCATGGACATTCAAAACTTAAATTTGGAGGTGGCGATTAATGCTCTTATTCGAAATACGAGGTGCTAGGATTTCAGTGATTCCCTTAGCAAGAAACCCCCGGGTGACTTCACCGAGCTCATGTCCCGGGCACACAAGTACATACTAATGGATGAAGCTCGTAGGCTCAGGTATAGTTCGCAGAGCAGGGATTCGGATAGAGGGTTTCGCACGGGGCGAGATAGAAGCAATAATGGTAGAGATGAGGTTAGAGGTAGGGGGGCTGGCCGTTCCAATCGAGCTTATCTGGTCTCAAAGCCGAACACAAGAAACAAACAAGAAGAACGATTCACACCGTTAACAGCCCCGAGGTCCCAAATCTTGGCTTGGATGAGGGAGAATGAGCGGGTTAACTGGTCGCGCCCGATGATAGATGACCCTAGCAGAGACCAGAGCCTGTATTGCTCCTTTCACAAGGATAAAGGCCATCAGACAAATGATTGTCGACAGTTGAAGCGTGAAATCGAGCACTTGATCCGGCAGGGCAAGCTCGGGCAGTTTGTGAAGGGTACCGATAGGAGGGAGCGAGATAGGTCTCCTTCATCGAGAAGACAGGATAACAGAGCTACTTCAAGCAAAAAAGCTCCAACCGGGGTGATCCATGTGATTGCAGGAGGCCTGCATTATGATGTCTTTGAGGAGTCCAGAAAGCGGAAGGCTAAGGAGGTATTTTCTATGGGGACAGGCCGAAGAGCGGGAGGATACAAGGTAACATTTTTCGAGGCTGATGAAGCTCATGTCCAGACTCCCCACACTGACTCGCTTGTTGTGGAAGCAATGATACAGGACTACTTGGTTCAGAGGATCTTGATAGATACTGGGAGTGCGGTGAACCTTATCACACTGCAGGCCTATAAAGCCTTAGGGCTGTCAATCAACCGGTTGGAAACCGTTTCAGCGCCCCTCATCGGTATATCTGGGCAACCGGTCAAGGTAGAAAGCTCGGCTATGTTAGATATGCAGCTTGGCGACGAAGATAAGGTGTGCAGTTGTAGGAGCTGTTTCATGGTGGTTGACATTCCACTTGCCTACAACGTGATCATTGGATGGCCTCTTTTAGTTGGGGTGGACGCTTACATCTCGATGCGTAAGCTGTTAGTGAAGATACCTATTGAAGGAGGTGTGGCCGTGCTAAGAGGCAATCAGAAGGCAGCTCGGGAAACCTATGTGAGCATGTTAAAAGAAGCAGATCAGGCATTACCATTGGACAAGCTGGATATTCCAACTGCGAGGAACGAGGAGCCCATTGATTCACTCCGGGAAGTAGAGCTTTCACCAGGAAGGGCGGTCAAGATCGCTGCTAGTAAAGAGGGGAAGGAGAAAGAAGCACTGGTAGCAGTATTGTCAGAATTTGAGGATGTGTTCGCCTGACAACCCTCAGACATCAAGGGGATTTCCTCCGAGGTAATGTGTCATGTTCTCAATGTGCAACCGAGCTGTAAGCCTGTAAAGCAGAAGAAGAGGAATCATGCTCCCGAACGACAGCTGGCAATGGCGGAGGAGGTCGATACGCTGCTGAAAAACGGTTTCATAAGGGAAGTGTTATACCCGGACTGGTTGTCAAATGTGGTCCTGGTAAAGAAGGCCAATGGAAAATGGCGAATGTGCGTTGATTTTACCGATTTAAACAAGGCATGTTCGAAAGATTGCTACCCACTGCCCAATATTGACCTCCTGGTCGACTCCACTTCAGGGTTTGAAGAATATGCATTCCTGGACGCCTCTGCAGGGTATCACCAAATCCCTATGAAGAAGAGTGATGAAGAGAAGACTGCTTTTGTCACACATCGGGCTACTTATTGTTACCGAGTTATGCTATTCGGGTTGAAAAATACTGGGGCCGCTTATCAGAGGTTAATGAATAAGATGTTTGCTGGGCAATTGGGGAAAAACTTAGAAGTGTATGTTGATGACATGGTTGTCAAGGGACTTACCCCGGGAGCTAGCAGAAACATTCGGGGTGCTGAGGGAGTTCGGCTTGAAGTTAAATCCAGAGAAGTGTGCTTTCGGTGTTCAGTCTGGAAAATTCTTGGGGTACATGATTTCAAAGAGGGGAATAGAGGCTAACCCAGAAAAGATTCAAGCCATTCTGGAGATGGAGCCACCAAAGTCAATTAGGGAGGTTCAGAAGCTCAATGGAAGGGTGACAGCTTTAGGCAGATTCATTTCTTGTTCGGCTAAGGGATGCCTCCCCTTTTACAGCACCCTTAAGAAAGTGAAGGGTTTTGAGTGGACACCAGAATGTCAGAGAGCATTTGAAGAATTGAAAATTTTTCTTAGCACCCCACCTCTTCTAAGTCGGCCACTATCGGGGGAAACACTGTATATGTACCTTGCGGTCTCATCGGGAGCCTTGGGTTTGGTCCTGATAAGAGAAGAAGGTAATCAACAGTTTTTGATCTATTACGCAAGCAAGGTTCTGAGAGGCGCCGAGCTGCGGTATCCTATACTCGAGCAACTTGCTTTCACATTAGTGATATCTGCTGTAAAGTTGTGCCCTTACTTCCAGGCCCATACAGTGACAGTTAGGACAAACTCAAATCTCCGAAAAGTCCTCCAGAAACCCGAGGCATCAGGGAGAATCACAGAGTGGGCAGCTCGGTTGGGAGAGTTCGATGTCCGGTATGAAGCTCGGCCATCAATAAAGGGTCTTGTTCTGGCCGATTTCGTGGCTGAATTGAATGCACCCCCACAGGAGCCGAGTCCTTGCTCACGGAAATTGTACATCGACGGCGCATCTTTGTCCATGGGTGCTGGGGCCGGGGTGATTTTGCTCGGACCAGCTAAGATTGTGATCCGAGCGATGGCTCACATAGCATTCCAGGCAACCAACAATGTGGCCGAATATGAAGCTCTCAGTTTTGGCTTACAGCTAGCCTTGGAGGTAAGACCGGATTCCTTGAATATCTTTTCTGACTCACAGCTTGTTGTTAGCTAGGTACTTGGAAAATTTGAGGCCAAAGAACATACGATGATCAGATACAAGGAATTAACTGCCGCACTTTTCTCCCAGCTTGAGAACCGGGGTTGTGCATGGTCTATTGATCAGGAACCGAGGGAGGAGAATGTTGAGGCCGATGTGTTGGCTAAACAAGCTTGCCTTCAAGATCAATCTGCCGGATCAAGCGTCATTTGGTCTATCATATCTGCCTCTACATACGAGACATATAAGGTACACTTGCATGAGCCGATGGACGGATGGCGGCTTCCCATTTACACATATTTGAGCAGCGGAACTCTTCCCGAAGATCAAGTGCAAGCCCGAAAGATAGTTCGGCGTTCCAGTCGGTATGCAATCCTGGGTGATCAATTGTACAAGAGATCGTTTTCGGCTCCCTGGGCAAAATGTTTGAGTACAGAGGAAGGCGAATATGTGTTAAGGGAAATGCATGAAGGTATTTGTGGGGCCCATGAAGGGGCACAGGCTATAGCGCGAAAGGCGTTGTTGCAAGGATACTACTGGCCAAGTATGGAGAATGATGCGAAAGAACTGGTCAGGAGGTGTGATAAGTGCCAGCGGTTCGACAATCTGAGTCATCAGAAAGCTGCTCCCCAAGTTTCAGTACACAGCCCTTGGCCGTTTGCCCAGTGGGGAATCGATATAGTGGGCCCATTTCCTTTAGCAACTGGACAGCGGAAATTTCTAGTGGTAGCAGTGGACCATTTCACTAAGTAGGTAGAGGCGGAGCCTTTGGCGACCATAACCCCGGCAAATATCATCAAGTTCGTCCAGAAGTTCATCATCACGAGATTTGGGATCCCACATTCCATCATAACAGACAATGGCAAGCAGTTTGATTGCGCAGCCTTCAAGGGATACTGCTCGGAATTAAGGATCCAACTTTGCTTCACCTCAGTCTACCATCCTCAAGCAAATGGCATGACCGAGGTAACTAACTGAACTATTCTTAAGGTCTCTGGGTGGATGAACTTTACAATGTCCTGTGGGCCTACCGAACATCTCCAAGATCAGCAACCGGTGAGACCCCTTTCTCGCTCACCTATGGGACAGAGGCGGTTATCCCCTGTGAGATCGGTATGCCAAATATCCGGACCTCGAATTTTGATGCAGCAGCAAATGGTTCCAACCTGTTGTGTCAGCTGGATAGGTTGGAGCAACAGAGAGAACACGCCCAGATGCAATCTGCTGCTTACAAGCAAAGGATGTCATCTTACCACGATCGGAATATAAAGCCGAGGACATTCAGGATCGGGCAGCTCGTACTAAAAAATGTCGTTGCTGCACAAACATCTGCCGGAGTGGGAAAGCTGAATCCTAACTGGGAAGGCCCTTACATAGTTCATGAAGTGAAGGGGGGAGCATACAGGTTGAAGGATTCCTCCAGGAAAGTACTTCCTCATTCATGGAACGTTTCAAATTTGAAGGTTTATTATCAATAGCTCGGATCTGGGTTCTTACAACTCTCTTGGCTAATATGCCGACGAGAAATTTTTCAATTCGATGTATTTTATTCAGTTCGGCTTTTCGCCATAAAGCAATTGTACTTGATAAAACTTCAATAAACGAGGTATATTCATGAACAAACTGCGTTCTATTGTGGTTATCTATACTAGGGTTGCTTCGACTCGGCATTTTCGCCATTAAGCAACCGATTCCATATTACCACCGACAGGGCGTACACTTAATACTACCGTCGCCAGGGCGTACACTCAAATACCACCGCCGACAGGGCGCACACTCTCATATTCGACAACAAAGTTCCTCTTTAATGCTCACTCGGCTATGACACAATCGAGCATTTCATGACCTTAATGTCAAAATTCATTGAGCTCGGTTATAACTCCCGAGAACTTTTTAAGAGCTCGTTCAGTCGAACTATGGGTAACTGCAATAGGAACACCAGTTCCTACAACTCATAAAAAAGCTTTTTACGTTTGGTGTTGCGTTCAAAATGTCATTCAAATTGTGTGAAAGGAAAATTTAAAGAGTTCGGCAAACACGAGCAAAATAAATCCGGATTTCATTAAAGATTAAAAGAGAAGTACAAAGTTTACTCATCCGGATACACTTCGTCCAACCAGGACCAATCCATATCCGGATGGCGCTGTTTGACAGCATCTGATAATTTTTCGCTAAAAGCAAGACACTTGTCGACCGCCAACTCCAGTGATCGGTACTCAAGGTCTGCATATTTTTCCTCTATGTCAGCTCGGCCTTTCTTGGATTCTTCTAGTTCAGCTCGGAGACTGGTCAGCTCGGCATCCCTCTCAGCATCTCTCTCTTCGACTTCGGCCATCTTCTTCCGCAGTTCGGAAACCTCATTCAAGGTTTCGGTAACCTTGACCTCGGCTTCCAGGGCCCTCTTTTTAGATTCCTTCAGCTTACCCTCGGCAACATTAGCCCTGAGATGTTGCCCGGCAACCGACCGTGCCTCTCTGTTGCACATCATGATCAGGTTGTTCATCTTCGCGATCACTGCGCCGCTCAGTATTGAAGCCTGTGTGCAAAACAAAGACAAGTTAGGGTTCATGGCACTCCCCACACAATAAGCAAGGCATAACGCATAAAAACTCACTTGTACTTGGTGCCTCTTGAGGGCTTCACCCAGGTCATCGGCCTTCCAGCGAAACAGTGGATTGATACTTTTTGGGACGCAGGAAAGATGGTGTATGAAGTCGCAGAAGACGGGGTTGTCCTCGGAGTAGTTTTTTCCTTCCTCCTTCCAGACCTCACATATCTCCTCGGCAAAAGCCCTCATGTCCCTCTTCATCGAACGAGGGTTTGACAGCCCAGCCGCATCACCGGACTCTGGAGATTGTGGCCCTGCAGGGGTCGAAAGATCAGATGGGGGAATTGCAGTTGTGGGAGTTCGAGGCAAGGAGTCTTCTTGTCCTACATTGAGATTTGGGCTGTTGTGTTGGTCGCGCTTCGTTCGGGGACCTCGGCGGGAACCTCGATAACAGGCTTGGCATCTGCAGACCCCATCGGTCTTTTCTGCCTCTTGGCCCTCATCATCTCGACCATGCTCGGTCTCTCGGTACGCTTCATTTCTGCAAAAAACCGAGCAATGAGAAAGTATTAGAACAGGGGAATTGATATCAAAATATACCTTTTCGTCGAGGGCGAGGGGGCATAGTCCGGTTCAGGCCGAACATAAGTTGATCTTTAATGTCAAGTTTATCTTGTGCTAGTGCTTTCCATCGGATCAACGTCTGTTCCTCCTCACCAGTAAGCATTATTGGATCGTCGTTCTTATTGACATACCGACCCCAAGTGGTTAGGAACTTGAATTTCTCGTTGCTCTTCACGATGAAAAAATGATTTTTTCAATTCTTTAGGGACTCCGGGTTGCCCTTGAAAATCCCGTAACCAGCCCAGGCCTGTACATAGTTATGATCCTCGATAGACACGCGAAGTCTGATCACATGTATAGCTCGGAATAGCCTAACTGTCAGGTTAATCTCGTTATCCGCTGCCCACATTTGTAAGGCCGATATTGTGCGCCAAGCGTTTGGATGAATCTGGCCTATGGTTAATCCGTAATAATTCATCAGCTCGACCTCAAAGGTGGTTGGAGGGAGGCTCATTCCGGCCTCGAAATCAGCCTCATACACCACTATCGTCTTTTGACCATTAAAGTGGGCATTTGCTCTGAGGTGGGCTCTAGGTGCCCGGATTGTGTAGCTTTCGGGAATCCCTAATTTATCTTGGAGTTCTGTCATCTCGTTGCTCCTTATGACCGAACTGATGCTCCCAACCCGGGGATTCCTCCTGAGCTCCTTTCTCTTTGATGGTTCTGGCTGGTACCAGGAGATTCAGGTATATCTTCATGTTCAAGGCCCTCCTCCACCCTCATTCTCTCCAATGAATTCTCAGAATCACTCATTCTTAAAATGAAAAGGGAAAGAAGGTAAGGTACAAACCTATAGTTGGTAAGATCTGAGTGAAGCTTTGAGCAATATAAGGGGACTCGAGACAACGGGGGAAAGAGCACACGTAAGGCAGAAAGGGAATTGATGTGAATAGGACACTGCAAACTGAGGAGACGAAGAAGAGAAATGCAAGAAACAGTGGAGTCTCCAGAGAAAACGAAATTGAGACTGAGGAGAATGAATGGGTATTTATAAGAAGAGGGAACCACTTAGGAGAGAACAGGTGGCAAGCTTTGATTGAATTGGGTGGTAGCAATAATTGCTTGCACGGCAACCGAAGGGGTGCCATCATTATAACACCTGATATAGCCGTTGAAGCACAGCCAGCGAGGAGACTACCCACGCTTTCTGAGGGGTCACACGCACAGCTGTCATCAATGGGAGAGGTTGAAACGTACATTATGCTTTTAATGGTCAGGCACGCGTCTCCATGACATGAATGTCATCTCTTGGGGGGGGGGGGGGGGAGACTTATGATAACCGGACTCTTCGAGCAATAGTCCGGTGTGTGCACTTAACCGAACACGAGTCATATGTCGAACTTATGTGACAAGTGTTCGGTAGCCGGGCACCCAGACAATGGGTATAACCGGTGTTCGGTTTTGTTAACAGTTCGGTAATAGATTATGAAAAACCATTATCAGCGAATATTTCCCGGATATTGTGCAGATCCTAATCTTACAATGATGGAAAGTGCCAAGAATCACTCAACAAATCTTCACAAACTGGGAATCAAGCATCAATCAAGAGATTAAGGTGATTTTCTCCTATTCGAGAGGTTATTTCCTATTTGGCATAGCTCTATATAAAGGAAACCATCAGGTACATTGATCTCTCTCTCTGATTTTTCAAGACAATACTTTTACTTTGTCAATTCACTAACTTGAGCGTCGGAGTCTCCCTTGTCGGAACACACGACGGTTTTGTCACATTCTCAGGTGATTCGGGCGAAGAATTACTCCGAAAAATCCAACTGTTATCAAAACTTATAAACCTTTATCTCTTTATATATTACTTTTTCACAAATTTCAAATGTCAATGGCATTATAAAAAAGATCTAATGAATAGATTTTTAAATGGAGATTAGTAAATCTGGAAAGCTTTTCTTTTTAATTTTTTAATGGGTCTTTTGCAATCATATATATATATATATATATATATATATATTGTTTATTAATTATTTTCGTGTTAGCTTAAGTTGATTATGATGAGTATAATAATATTGTTTATCTATTACGTATTGCGTAAATTCACTACCATGCAGCCGGCTAAGGAGACGTTCAGTTATTGGGCGGTGGACTTTAAAAGAATTGGAAAGTTGAAAAACTTCTCTTTGCTATGTCAATGGATATAGGAGAGTTTATTAATTATATTTCGAGATATTTTGAACAATTAGCTTAAGTTGATTATTATGAGGATAATAATATTGTTTAAATTCACTACCATGTTGGCCAAGGAGACATTCAGTTATTGGGCGGTGGACTTTAAAAGAATTGGAAAGTCGGAGACTTCGAATTGAAGAAGCCAGAAAGTTGCCTCCGCCCAAGCTGGAGTTTTTACCGCTAGTAAGAAGGGATAAAATCTAGAAGCACCTGATGATAAGTGAGAACTTTCAAGCAAAAAGGAGAAATTATTAAGTCTCACAAGTAAGTGCTGTCATCCATTCACATTTCACATCTTAATAAGTTAATAACAACATATGCATTGATTAAATTGTACTAAAATATTTTTTTTAAATAACATTAAATTAATTAATATGGAAAAAAAAAAATGATAGAGGTACATACGATCAGGATCCCATGGAGAGAATTAATGTCTTAAGATCTATAATTTTTGAATATCAAAGTGAATTTAACCTAGAGCAAAGGAATATTACCTACTTAGCGGATCTTATTATTATTATTAAAACTTTTATTATTATTATTATTGTTATTAAAAATTAATTTAATTATAAAAAAAAATTATCGTTTATATTTTACATTAAAAATTACTTTCAAGTTTAATACCTATAAATCTAGTGAAAACCATGAAAAGGGAAATGTAAAATCGAAAGGGATTTTTAAATAGCTATGCACAAAAAATATAAAAATAACAAAAAAAATAAAATACGCATTTTTTATTTTTTCATTCATACAATATTTTAATTTTTTACTTTTAATTATATTATTTTTTATTTTCAAAAATACCATTTCTTTTCTTTTTCTTTTCATGACGACATTATTGAAATTTTTCAACCCATGAAAACGGATATTAAATTTAATTTTTGTAAATTAAGAATACAAATACTATAAATGGCCATTAAAGAAATAAAATTGGCATTAAGACATCAAGTGGGCATTGGATAAAAAACGTGTTAATTTTGAAATTAAAAATTTAACAAGTGGTATTTTTGAAAGATTAAAATAAAAAATAGAAATAATTTTGTAAAAAATATTTTAAAAATTATATTTAGCGTAATTTCCTCGAAAAAGGTAGTGCCCACAAACAACCACAAAATTACTTATTTTGACCTATAAATTGTTCCCCTTTCTCACCTAAATCTCACACAACTGCTAAGCCCCTCGCCCGGGGGCCTTCTTTGCTCCTTGTTATCTGCCATATCTCTTCATAATTCGCTTTCCTCTAGCTACTTTACACAGTGATTCCTCATACAGAAATACCCAGATTCAACTCGTTAGTCTCTTTTTCCATTTGATTCTTTTCTATCTCGATTTTTCATCAAATTTGTGCTCTTTTTACTTTAATTTTTCTGGGTTTTTGGGCTTGTGTTTGATTTCTCTGTTTTCTTACTTCGTCATATTATACCTCAAACTCAGATTTCTAGTCCTTTGTTACATCCATTTTTATCTTTATTTTTCTCCCTAATTTCTTGAAATTTTTGTATAAAATGTGTGTCCTTTATTTGTTAGCTTTCTGGGTTTTGTGCTTGTCTTTGATTCCTCTGTTTTCATCTTACACTAACCTTAAACAATTAGTCTATCTTGATTTTGCTGCTTTATTGAAAATTTGGAATCAAAGTTGGTATTTATTTTTATTAATTTTTCTGGGTTTTGAGCTTATTATTAATTGCTCAATTCTTTTTCTATCTTACAGATTATTGATTGATGGTGTTGATGCCAGCTGTTCCAAATTCTGCTCCTTTGAAGAGCACAGACGCAAATTTTCCTCCAATACCAAAGAGAGGAAGGGTCAAAGCTCAAATTTTTGAGAGCTTGGCCCAGACTATCGTCCATGTCGCCTCTAAGGCCCGCGGAAATCTGATCGGAAACGACGTGGAGAAAGTGGAAGTTCTTCCTCAACTAGCCCACCACCTACTCCTCCCATCTCTGAACATGCCAATTAAAGATCATGTTCTTATTGTAAAGAAAAAAAAATGAACATGGGTTTCCTAGTTTTAGCAGGGACCATGTCATGCAAGTGTGTTTTTGTTTGTACGATGTCGTTTGGCCATTTCTTAAAGTTTTAGAAAAGATATGGGTTGATTTAGTTGCTGATTTGTTGTAAAATTTTAATGTGATCCCTTTTTTCTTTTTGTATTATCAATTGGGTAACGTTTATTTGTTGTATTTTGTTTATTATATGATGCCAATAAATTTTTATTTTTGCATTTACAAGTTTACTTTGTTGTTCTAACTTCAAATTGGTGGTGATGGATTGGAAATTTGGAATAATGAATTGCCAATTTTCTCTTAGATTAATTGGGGTATGTTTTAATTTCCGACACCTTTATTGCTAATTTTGTTTGGATTTTCTTTTTATTTTTTATTTTTTATGAAACTCTTCTGTATTTTTTTAATATACATCATGAGAGTTTAGCACCTCTTTTTGCAAATTAAGAATTTGTTTTTATATATATAAGTATTTTGTATTTAAAATTTATATTAATCGAAATAATTTAAATTTAGATCGGACTAATCACTTCTTTTTTAAATATTTTAAAAATTATATATCCAAACTCGAACTTAAAACTTAACTTATGATTAATGAACTTCATCTTTTAGGGTTGCAAATTAAGATTTTCTTAAAAAATTTCCCAAATTGGTTACACAATGCAATTGTTAATTAATTAGAATTAAAATTAACGATTATCTTTTTCTTAGCTTGATTTGCTTGTTGCTTCCTTTGTTCATTGATTAGAAATAAGAAATAAGAAATCGTTGCATGTTTCTTAGCCAGCAGTTTCATAAGTTGGCCAAATTTTGATAATAGGCAGCCCTATGTATTGCACATAGATTGTTTCCTAATTACATTTGCCAGCCACCCCTTTATGTTGACTTTTTGGAAAAATTGGCCTAACTTCTTAAGAAGCCATCTCGTATTTTCATTCTAATTTATCCTCGATTAATTGCATATGCCTTCACCCAGAAAAAGAAACAAATTGCATATTCCACTTTCTTTGAATGTGGAAAATTTCTCATGATTTACTTAAAAAAAAGGAACATTGTATTTTTTTTTCAAAGTAATTATAATTTTTATAAATTAGTAAACAAATATTAATAATTGTATAGCAATTTTGATCACTTAAAAAGGTACGAGTGGATTTTCGGTAAAAAGAAATTAGAATATTGGAGCATAGATAACTTAAAGAGTTTAATTTTAAAGGACATGAAGAATTTATTTGGTAGCTATTAGAGTTTATTAATGATTAACGATTTGCCATTGATAAAGTAACGTTTCAAAATTACAATAGAGTTTTCAGCGGTAGTAACTTTCAAATAGAGTTCGAATTTTAACTGAATTTAGATTAAATTTGATTTTTATGCATCAACTAGCTTGTAATTTTATTTGAACCCCTAAAATGTTACAACTTTATGTAGATTATTACAAATGAAATAATAATAACAAACTGTAAATATCATATTAATTTACTTCAAAGCATATAACTTTCAAAAATTAGATAAAAAATAATCATTTGAAAAAATATGAAGTTGTGCAATGTGCATGTATCTTGAATAAGATAAAAACCTAAAATCGTTTTTATGACTTTTTTGCCCATCTAGTGCATGCCTAACTAAAATATAAACAATATTTTTAAAAGATTTTTAAGAAACAAAATAATGACTTGTTGAATTTATTGTTGAGCTCTCCTATATATATATATATATATATATATATATGCTAATGGCTGAAATAATATAATAATATAATGATTAGGACATAGCCTTCTACTTGGCGATGGCGACCTTTCTTACCCTTTTTTCCTTCAGAAAAGGCAGTCAAGACTTTTCCTCAATTATTAAAACTATAATTAATTATTTGGCTAATCAATAATTTACCTAATTATCATTTTCATGAAACCTAGCAGAGTTTTTTGAACTTTGCCAGAAGTTTTATTGAGAATGAAAGAAAGTGATGATTCTGTTATTTCACGAGTCAAATTCACCTAAAACATTGCTCCTCTACTTTACCATCAATTTATCAAAACTTAAATTATAAGTTTATAATTTATATGTGTTATTCAACACGTATAATGGAAAATAAAGTTCTGTTTGGCTTTTGAATTTTCATAAATTTTATCATTGAATCTCTGTAATTTTATTAGTCTTTATTTTCACTACAATTGAGGACCAACCAATTTTGACGGATTCCATTTTCCTTTTTATTTATATTTCAAGAAACGATATTTTATTTCAATATTAAAGATTATGTCTAATAATTAACACTCGATTAAAACTATGAAATATTTTGAATTTAATCTTTTTAATGACATTTATAATTATAATTAGTCAATACTTGCTAAAAAAAAAGCCTAAAACTAATACATATAGAGATATCTTAGCTTGACTTTATAATTTATTTTAACACTAAAACTTTAATAATAACCTATTGATTGAGTACATGAATTTATCAACTTTGCAAATAATAAATACAAATTTATACTACTTTTGAAAAATAGAACATGTGATATTTAACCGCGTTGGCATGATATCACACAACATTAAAAACAAAACAACAAGAAAACCCCTCAAAATCAACATGTAAAACGCACTCATTTCGTTTTCAATTTATGTCAATTATATTGTACATATGGAATATATGTCTTCATCACAACGACTCAAAAAATGTCAAATTATTATTATTGAATTAAGTGTCATATGCTTCAATTTTTTAAAATCGGTGTAAATTTATGTTTATTATTTACAAATCAATAAAAATATGTGCTAAATAAGTCATTGTTAGTATTTATATTTTCAAATGAACTATCGAACTAAATTCAATTATCTATATATATTAAGCTAAAAAAAGATTATGCATATCTATGCCTTTCTTTTGGGCTCAAATGAAATGTAAATTATTATGTCAATGTAAATTATTATGATGAAAATCATGAACCGAATAATTAATACTTTTATCTTACATATTCTATAAATTACCAACTGAACTATATAATAACGAAGAATTGAAAAAGGGACCCTTTTTTTAATATTTCTTTTTCTTTTTCTTTTGACTTTTTAATTTTTATATACAAAGGAAGAAGAAAAAGAAAAAACCCTTGATAATCCAGGTGATATGTGAGTCCTTTTTCCTGGTAATTTCCAAAAGAAACATTATAGTTTAGTTTCTTTTTCAAAGTGTTTGGTTCATATTTTTCTTCTTTTAATATATAATTATACTATTCAAGATAATGATGGAATTGGAATTATAAATATATGATTAATTGCAGAAGTTATCAAAGCACATGTCGATTTATTAATTAATAAATATATAAATTCAATTAGTTTAAAGAAATACTTCCTATAGTTGAGTTGGCATCAAAGAAAGTTAGAAAGGTCAAACGCAAATACCACACTTCTTTCACGTAATTTCATATTTTTTCTACGGTGGTGATAAGGATTATTAATATTAATTTTGGCTCCCACATAAAGAAATGGATCTTTATCCAAAATGTTCAGTTTAATAAGTATTCTTCTTCTTATGTAGAGCAGCATAATAAGAAGGTGACTTATTATTATTATTATTGAAAATACGATATTGCTATGCTTGTCTTTCTTAGAATTGACATCCCACCAAACCAACGCCTTATCATTCTGTTTACTTCTTTTTCAGCTAAGTTCACATTAATCCTTTTTCTTTCTTGAAATGGACATTCCATCCGTGCCCACAATGGTAGAGCCCATGTCCCTCAAAACTTTGTGAACCGACGTGCTATTACTAAAAAAGTAAAATTATATTTTTAACCAAAAAAAAAAAAGTAAAATTATACCATATTTTGATTTTCCTAGATATTTAAAGTTATTTTATTAATTGCTCAATTTTTTTTTTTAAAATAACTCTTAATTTTGATTGAAAAATTAAAAATGTGAATTTCCCATTTAATAAATAATTAAATGATTAAATTCTATTTTATAAGATAAAATTTAATTTATATGTATTACTATATCTAAAAGAAAATATATCAATTAAGTAGTAAACTAAAAGATTCAACTAATTTTACTGGTTTTTTTTTTCTAATTTAAATGTTATTCACTCCTATTAACATATGGCAAAATATTCAATTTAAACATAAATATTTGGTTTAATTATAAATTTGGGCCTAAATTATATGGTGTTTTTCAATGTTTGCACTATATTTTGGAAGTTTACAACGGGAGTCCTCATTTTTTAGTCCTATTTCAATTGAGAGACTCTATCAAAAAATCCATTAAGCACTAATGAATTTGTTGAGTCAGATTAAATAGGGATCCCACATGTGCCTATTAGGCTGTCAATTTAGCCATCTCCTCCTCCTCCTTCTCCTCTCACTCTGGATCCAACGAAAATTCACCTTCTATTTTGCTTAGATTATATGTAATTTTTTTTTTTGTCAAATACAAAACTGTGACCGTAATCAAAGTTTTGACGGTATGTAATGAACGAAATTTCGAATTAGTCAAATTGTAACATTCTTATCCAGCGAGTCAATTCAATTGGATATAAGGTGTTACATTTAGTGGTTACGAGTCGAATAAAAATATTATAATTTAATTGATTCGAAATTTCGGCGATTACACGGTAACCGGTGACTAAGACAAGAAACTTTAGCACTCTTGAAAATAAGGTTAGATTTGGACATTGCTTTTGGTGATGCGGGTCCTATGTAATCACAGGAGATCTGCAACTACAAAATCCATATCTCTCTCTCATTTCTAAAAAAAATAAATAAAATAAAATAAAAAATTTATTCTCTTGCAGACATGTTACAATTTTCTATGATGTTTTATGCTTTAAATGAGTTGTTTGTTTTGTCTTTCTTAGTTTCCTTTAAATGATGTCTGTTTTTATTATGGCCCATTGAGTTGCAGTGGTATATATATATATATATATAAAAGAAAAGAAAAGAAAAGCTTGGAAGTAAGCTAATTCCGCCCAAATTCATGGGTTTAGGTAGGTGAATTGTCTTTGTCCAGATGGAAGCCCCATCTCAAAATCTAAAATCAACTTTATCTTCCTTATATTTATCAATTTTCATGTAATTGCTGTTTCTGATTTTGTGTTTGTATCAGCGATTCTTCTCCAGAAATAATATCGTCACTTCTGCTTTGCAGCTATATCACACAAAAGATAGCATCCTCATCCCTGTTATCACTTTGGTGGACATCACTTCTGCCTTTAGTTACAGACAAATTACTTACTTATTTTTTTTTTCCTTTTCTTGTGGTAATGTTAAGGAAGAAGAAGGAGAATGAGGAGGAGGAGGGCTTCTTAAAGAAGAAGAATAAGGAGATGGCTGAATTAGCAGTCTAATGGGTACATGTGGGACTGATATTTAATCTAACTCAGCAAATTCACTGCTATTTAACGGATTTATTGACGGAGTCATTTAATTAAAAAGGCACTCAAAGATAAAGACTCATGCTATAAATTTCCAAAATATGTGCAAACATTGAAAATAACCTATAGTTCAGATCCAAAATTTATAATTAACTCTAAATATTTTTGCCCTAGTCAATTGATTGTAAAAATCAAATTTTGAGCTAAATTAGATACATGTTTAACTTCTGGTCAGTTTGCCCCATTTCATACAAGCAGAACTATTAATTTTCTGTGATCGTTTTCTTTATTTTATACCATTTACTATATGATTATAATAAAAAAAAATATTGAAGGAATAATAAAAATTTATGTAGATGAAAATTTTGTGAACAAAAGTGAAAAAAATATTTTTGGTGATAAAATGACACAAAATTACTGTAAATCAAAAGTTATGTACTAATTTAACTCAAAAATTATGGTTATCATATAAAAATTTAAAAAGTAAAATTGAATTTTTCTTGTGTAAAAATTATTTTCAATTTTTTATATTTTTAGCCACAAATATTTTTTTTTTCTAGCTTTGCCCCTAAGAATTGATTCGGTATATCCGATGTACCGTACACTAGTAAAATTGAATTGTTGGATCTTATTTCATTTTTTAATTAATGGCTCAAATTTGCTGATGTATAGTACCTTAAACGTACCGGATCATCTTTCATACACCCAAGTGGCTATTTACTTTCAAATACCACAACTTTTTATTTTTTAAAAGAAAATATTGAATTCTTTCTTTATTCATTCTTTTTTTTTTTCTTTTTGATAATAATTGTTGATTTTTTTATTACAAAGAAAACATCAGTTTAAATGATAAAAGGATTTTTCAACTTGATTATTATAAACTGGCTACATAGCAGGGGTAAGCCAAAAAAAAAACTGAAGATTTAGTTAACAACAAAATTAATTAAAAATTGAATAGATCTTTTCGTTAACCTATCCGATGGTTTCAATTTCGATTTTTGTTTTTAACATTTTTGATTTTCGATTTCAGTTTCAATTTTTTAATATCACGGTCAACTAGTATATATATATATATATATATATATATATATATATATTTTTTTTTTTTTTTACCTTAATTTTTTTTATTTATATCTAAAACTTAAGAAAAGTAATATTTTAAAATATGTTTAAATTATATTTTTATTTTATTTTTTTCCTATTTCTCTATAAAATTTATATGATACTTTAAATTATATTTAAATTATGTCATTCTCTTTAATTATATAAAATAATATTTATATAAAATAACCGATTAACTTTCATATATGTTATTTTTTAATATATATATTGGTATTTATATTTTACTTGATAGTATTTAATTAAATTTTCTTATACTTTAGGGTCTATGTTTTAATATTTAATTTTGTCCAAAATTTTTATTTGACTTAGAATTAAGCATGCCAATTTCCAACAAATATCAAATTTACTTTATAGTATTAGCTATTAATTTGTTTAATATGAATTTTGGTTAGTATATTTATGTTTGTTTCATGATTTTTAGTTTGAATTACTTTACACATTTGAAATTAAATTAACTTTACATAATTTTTTTCTTATAGTTGTATGTTATAAATTTTAGTAGTTAATTAAAAAAATTAATTAACCGAATCGAAAAATTAAAATTGATAGATTGGTTAATCGAATGTAATGAATTGATTAATAATTAATAATTTTGAAAAATTAATATTAATGAACTGATTAACTTTTTTGCTAATTAACCGATTAATCTGTGCATTTTACCCCTTATTATATATAATAGAAGCATGTGTATGAATGAGCAAATAATGTGTGAAGAAAAGTACATAAAAGTGGCAATTTCCATTGCTGCTTGGACTTCTATCCTCATCCACCATTCCACGGCGGCTTGACCGCCGGTGGTCCCAGTTAGTTAGCCCCACCTCGTAATCTGCCGTGTGGTCCTAAGTTAGTTACCTTAAATTTTCTTTTTTTTTTTATTATTTCTCTCTAAAATTTAATAAAATAATATTTTAAAATATATTTAAATTATATTTTTATTTTTATACGTTATTTTTTTTTATTTTTCTATAAAATTTGTATAATACTTTAAACTATATTTAAATTATATTATTCTCCTTAATTATATAAAATAATATTTATATACAATAACTGATTAACTTTATATATGTTATTTTTTAATATATATATATATATATGTGTGTGTCTATATTTTACTTGATATCATTTAATTAATTTTTTTTTATATATTTTAGAATTCACATTTTAATATTTAATTTTGTCCAAAATTTTTATTTGACTTAGGATTAAGCATACAAATTTTCAACAAATATCAAATCCACTTTATAATATTAGTTATTAATTTATTGAATATGAATTTTTTTATAATTGAATATTATAAATTTTAGTGGTTAAACAAACCGAAAAATCGAAACTGATGCACTGATTAATCGAATATAACGGAATGGTTAATAGTTAATAATTTTGAAAAACTAATATTAATGGACAGATTAATTTTTTTATTAATAAACCGGTTAACCGGTACTTGCTGACTCCTATTACGTAGAATAGAAGCATGTGTAACAAAGAATGTGCGAAAGAAAAAGTACATAAAAGTGGCAATTTCTATTTCTTTATGGACTTCTATCCTCATCCACCATTCCACGCGGCTTGACCACCGGTTGTCCCAGTTAGTTAGCACCGCCTCGTAATCTGCCGGGTGGTGGTGGCCATGGCGGATGTTCAAAAACTATTACTTTTTGTCTTTTAATTTTATGATTGGATATATATATATATATCCATCAAATTTATGCCTTTGGTAGGATAGGATTTAGAAATTTAATTATATATTAAGATTAAAAAAAATGTATCTAAATCAAATAGAATGGTATCTGTCTTTTCTTTTTTAATAAAAAATTTTAAATTCGAATCTTGAATATATATATATATGAAATGAAACACTTTACTCTATCTGTGAGTCAGAATTGTAAATTAATTGTAATGGTGAGTTATACGGAATGGAGTGAAAAAGAAAAAAAAACATCAATTCATTCAAAATTGCTAAAGGAGTGTATAATTAACTATTGACATAATCATCTAATTAGTGTTAAAGGTTGATAGTTACATAATATTTGAAATAAAATATGACACTTTGGGGCTTTCTAGAAAGATCCTGGATAATCCTAGCTAGTGTATTATTAGCAAGTCATAATAAAAGGATTATTAGAATATAATGCTCTATGCTGTCTAATCCCTTTGACTATATGACTATTTCATTTGAGATCATTATATGATATAATGCTATTCTATTTAATTGTAGAAGAGACAAAGGCGATGCCTAATTTTATATTCTATTATAAATATATTGATGATTACCGTAATAATTAAATAGTACAATATGCTTGCCTTTTAGTAATTAATTAATAAACAACTTTTATGGATAAATGAGATGTCCAGAATATATTTTTTTTTCTTTAGTAAGAGATTTTAAATTAGATTTCTCCTAATGAAATATTTAAAAAAAATATATTTTCTTGTTGTAGTTACGTTTACTTGAAGTAATTTTAAATTAGTCAAATAAGTGAATTTTACATATGACCTGCTATATTCCTCTTTGTGTAAGTTAATTAATTTCAAGATTTTATTTTTCTTGAAATCCTATTCCCTTAGTCATCCAGGAATGAAGTTAGAAAAGTATTTTCGACAGGAAGTTAAAAAGCTGACTGAAATGGTGTTGCTTATTCATTTTCAATTTATTATTTTTGTAGAATTATTTATGTGGTCCATATAACTACAAGACCACCTAATTTATTTATTTTTATTTTATTTTAGTATATTATTATTTTTTATTTATTTTTACGAACAGACCGAACTCAGTGAATCTTGAAGAGCAAGGAACTGAGTCAGGTGGATTCTTTCTAGACACTCTACCCCATCTTCTTTTCCTTATAAAAAAAAGATAAATTAATCTCTTTGATTCCCAAATCATAACTTATACAAATCAGACCGTTTTCTCTACCAAACTACAAAGTCTCTCTCTTCTCATTCTTCTATTTCTTGACTTGCTCTGTTTTTTCTGTGTTCGAACTAATTGACAGAAAATGGAATACAAAGCATCTAAAAGCAGCATGAAGAGGGAACAGATTGTTCCTCCAAAGAGAGGCCAAATCAAGATCAAGATTTTCAAGACTGTCTTTTCTGCTTTCGCTCTTGATGCCAAAAATCCAAAGGAATTTGGGAATTCCCCCATCTCAACACCAACTACACCTGCTACTCCAAATGGATACACCTCAGATTCTCTCTTGGAGTCTTGATTAGGGTTCTTGCTTTGATCTTGAATTCTTGATTAGGGCTCTTGAATAGTATTTCTTTTTTGTTTTTTTCAAAAGGTTCTTGGATAATATTGACTTTGTAAATCTTTTGTATCTTAAGTTAATCTGAAAAACTTATTGTTTGTGGCCTTTTCCTTTCCCTTTGTACCCTCTTCATCACAAGTGAAGACTGAGGTAGCTACCTTGAAAAATTCAATGGTTGCTCAAGGGTCAAAAAAACACGTGTTGCAACTCAAAAGAATATTAGTCGTATATTCTTTTTTTTTTTTTTTTGGTAAATAAAAACTAGTATATTCTTTAAGATCCAATGTTTTGATAATTATATGAAGGTTAAAAAAAAAAAAAACAAAGAAAGAAAGAAAAAAATCAGCCAATAGGCTTTAGCCATAATAAGGTATTGGCATTTGCAACCCAAATGGTCATTAGGTGGTGCCTTCCCACTTGTAATTACTAAGGAAGTTTCTTTTTTTAAAAAGAAAATTTGCAAGCAAAATTTGATTAAAATATTGTTATTGGTTTTTCTTACTTATAGAAATGAGATCAATTGATTTATTTTTGATAATTACAAATGGAAATCGGTGAATTCAGTTCCCACTTCCCAGAGAATTAAACATTGTTGTGTAGTATATTTAATTAAAAAGATAGTGCATACTTAATTATATTATGGTAAAGCCACATGCACTTTATATCAATGAATATATATATATATATGTAAGCGGAATAAAGATAGACTTTATAAAAATTAATGAAGAAAAAAAGACAAATATAAAAAGCAATTTAAGAAAAAACCACAACAATGAACTCATTGAAAATATATATGAGCAAATAGAGGAACTCTTTCTATATATATATATATATATATATAATGTTTTGATCTTGATAGATGATTAGATATATTAGAGACTTTGATATTGGCTTTGAACTTTAATCAATAGCAGCATCTTCTATAGAGGAAAAAAACTATTGTCCAAATTCATCGTATCCAAAGGGTTGAAAGACAAAGCCAATAATCTTTTTCTTTTTTGTTTTATTTCTCATTTCCTTTGGGTCCTTGAATTATAATATAAATTAAAATCATAAATATTTATTCACGTTAATATAAAGGTAGACTTAATTAAATAAAAATAAGAATTCACCAATTGAACATATATATATATATATATACACACACACATAGTCCTTGCTAAAAAAAAAAAAAAAACTTATACACAAGCAGTGATGCAATCATTTGGTTTCGTGTTCACTTGCTCTTGTAATTTCCTCCACTCAAAAAGTCTCAAACTATAGAATTTTGGAAAGCAATCTTTCAGTGAATAGAAATGCTTCAGTGCATTGAATGTACCAAATATATTAATCATCAACCATTGCATGAAAAATAAAACAATATTGTATTTTTATTCAACTATGCATGTTTATTACTGTATGGTACATCGAATGTACCAAATGAACACTCATTTATGGAGAACAGCTTTGTATATATCTTGTCTACAATATTATCTTTTAATTTTTAAAACTGAATTAATGTTTCCTCTTATTAATAGTCTGTTAAAGTAAATTTTATTTTCATCAAATGTGAAATACATCTCACTTACTTTATTTTAGAGTTAATTTCACCCATACACACTGAGCTTATAATCAAATAATACTAATATAATGAAAAAAATTTTGTTCTTATAAAAATCATCAAATTTAAAATATGTTTACAGAAAAATCACTTTAATCGTTTTCTAACGATTTTTTCGCCGAAAAGTTCAACCGGTTCGTACATTGAGCATCTCAATGCACACATGGCTTGACACATGGCATATCACATGAAAAAAATGACATATGAGCATGCCATGTGGCATACCGCATGAACATTTCGATAAGTCAGTTTGCCATGTGGCATACTTATATGTCATTTTTTCCATAAGATATACCACGTGTCAAACCATTTATGTATAAGGTGCTGAATGTACGTGCCGGCTGGACTTTTCGGCGAAAGAATCGTCAGAAAACAATTAAAATGATTTTTCTGTAAACATATTTTAAGTTCAATGATTTTTATTAGAACAAAAATTCTTTCATTATATTAGTGTTATTTGATTATAAGTTCAGTAACCATGTGTGAAATTAACCCCTTTATTTTGTTACAATATTACCCATAATCTTTTAAAATTGGAACAATGATATGCCTCCATGCTAATAATTTGTTAAGATAGACCAATTTTTATCCACTTATCTTAACATTTAACAGTTGAGTCATTATTAAAGTACATATAGAATGTGATTTCGGCTCCAATTTTGCACCGTAACCCAAAAAAAATAAAATAAAAGAAAAAAAAATTAAGTTACTTATTATACTTTCCCTCCGAAAATTCCAAACAGACAAACCATATCTAAAAGAAAATCTCTTATAGAATATATACTTTTTGTCATTTACTTATGTTTTTATTATGTGTTATACTATACATATAGAGGTTTCATCATATCTTATGTATCATTTATTAATGAGATAAAGTCATATGTTAAACTTAATAGGCAAAAAATTGATCTACTTTAATATATTGCTAATAGTTGCACCAAAGTAAAGTAGGGGCTACATTACATTTTTGGCAAAAATTAAGGTTAATTGATGAAAATTTATCTATATTAACAGATAATTAATGGAGCTGTAACATTGCTATCGTTTGAAAATTTAGAAGTCACATTGCACCAAAATAAACTAAATAAATTACATGCAATTTTGGCAAAAATTAGAGGCCGAATTTTCCACCTTCACTGTCAAAAAAATAAAAAATTGTGGTAATATAAATACATTATTTTTTTTTCAAACTATCACCTTTTAACGTATTACTTTTTTAACTAATTAAATATCAAATTCGCTCCTTAAATTTTTTTTAAATGTAAATGATACCTTATATTATTAAAAATATCAAATTGCTTACTGAGTATATTAAAAAAATATTAAATTACACTGTGTCACTGTTGTCATCTAATTTTCCTTGAAAGTTAGCCCATGACACTGATCACTCAACTTTCGTGAAGTACCTCGTGTCCTTGTAGATGATAATCCGACAATTTTAATAAGTTTAACTGAATAATCACTACAGTTAAATGGCGATAATTTTGGAAAAATTTATGAATTATCCTTAAAAAATATATATTTTTTAATACCCTAAAATATACTTAAATTAATGGTTGGCATCAAAATTTTTTATTAATCCCACTTTTGTCGTGCTTAGTATTTTCGAAAACGAATGATAATAATAATAATACCATTTTTGTTATATGCTCATCATATAGTCATGATGATTGCGCCATGCTGACTTTAACAACAACGAAAGTATATACATCATATGGCAGGTCCAAATTTATTGTAATTAAAAAAAAATATTGCAAAATTTATTTTGAAGTCCCAGAACTATTAAAACATACACGCGGTAATTTTATTTATAGAAAATTACGTGTTAGCTCATATTCAAGTATAGAAATTTAATTAAAAAATTTTTTTAATAAGATTTAATATAAAAAGATTTAAAAGTTTAGAAACTTAAGAAAATAAGTTTTGAAAAGAAAAAACGATGGTATGAAAAAAAATAATAATAATAATTAATATTGATGTCGTGGTGGTATTATTTTCTTTGTCGTGAATATGAAATGCATTTTTGATAAAAAAAATGGAAATAAATTTAAAAAAAAAAAGAAAAAAAAATGGCAACCGAATTAGAAATTCTTAATGTAGCATTGACAAATCGTATAACGCGGTTTCTACTAGGATTACTTAATGGGTTTAGAATATTATTTAATTTTAAAGAATTTTTTTTTAAAACTCGTGTGCACCTTCCCGTTTTACGTCACAATTCAATTTTAAAATACTTAAAACTAAAAATTTCAGCATTAACGAAACTGAACCTTTTGTCGTCTCATTTATAATATATGGTCTATGCATTTGTGGTGTGAAAGTCATCGAAACAACAAATATTTCGAAAGAAATAATTATAGAATAATAATAATAAAACAACATTAACCTAAAGAGCATAGATTGAGATACTGTACTTGCTTGCATCTTAATTTTCTAATCAGATAGACAAACGTGAATTAACGGTTCAAAGATGTGCACACTAAATTATCACTTCAAATAACTGTTCTTATTCATGTATATAATAATAAGATGAAGATTAAAATTCAAGACTCTCCATCCCCATCTATTTATTATCAAAAAGAATCATGCAAATATTTTATTTTTCTTGAAGTAATACATAAATGAAAATTAAATTGATGCATGAAACCTTGAATTTACCTTTGAAAGTATCTTATAGCACCACTATACTAGCTAATTAAATTTAAAAAATTAATCGTAGTCATTTTTAAAAGCTATTCTATTCTATATTAATTAATTATGAATTAATTAGAGTATCGGATTGAATTCAAATTTAACAATTATTTTCAGTTTTTTCTCATAAATATTGAGCTTATAGAGACTTGAAATAGAACAGGATTTATATATAAAAATATTTATGTCCAAATCGAAGCAATTAATATTATTATTAATTATATATACATATACATGAACGTGTTCATTTGTAATATATTGGGTGGGGCCTACATAATAATAAAATTAAAAGACTTTAACAAGCTTACAATCTCTACTTAGATCTTATTTTTAAGATATTGGATGGAGCCAACAAAATAATAAAATTATAATCTTTACTTGGATTCGGATATAGCATATATTTGAGTTAGGCCATTCCTTGCTATAATATAGTAATTGTTCTTTTTTTCTTTTATTTTCTTTTTTGAAAAGATAAAGACATTGTATAATTTGTCATTTCCAAAATATGGCTACTTTATGCATTTTATATTTTAGTTCACTGCACTAGATGACCTTTCTAGCCTTGTCACATTTATCACATTAATTTACACATAAATTAAAAGTATAATTAAACAATATGAATTTGTTGAAAGTACTCAATTAATTCACTAAATTATCTTCCATAAATTAATCTTCTGGATATTAATATAGAAAAATGTGATATGATAAAGAGAGACTTATAATACAATTGAAATGCCAAGATAGTATATATAGAAGATTGAAACTAGAAAAAGATTGATTAAAAAAAGATTAAAAATAGTAAAAGATAATTAATGCTCTATTAATTTCTTTAACGGCCTCTTGAAATGAAACACAACAAAATTTTGACAATTTTAATAGCAACAAGAGATTCTAATTATATATATATATATATATATATATATATATATATATATATATATAACCATGCAAATATCATTTGCAAAGAGACCCATCTAGTCGGTCCAGTCCACTGACAAGGCTCAAAACCCAATAGCAGAGAGTAGTAGGCGTGAACTCCTAGGTAACGCGCACGCACGATCGGTTGATGTGACCGCCAGTACCATCAGCCATCTGACATAAGGCAGTGCCCATGCTCATCAACTACTCCGTGTCACTTCGCTGCACACCTACTCTAACTGCTAGTTATCACATCCCAGACACTCAAGTGCACCTCAACTATCTCTTATAAATAGTCCAACCAACGATTAAACCAGATATTGAATCTCTAGCATTCTATCTCTAAGCATTCTCTCTCTAAAAGATACTAACTTAAGCTTCGGAGTGCTTACGCCTGCTCCGACCGGGCACTTTCTCTTGCAGGATCCACCCATCCGATCGGATCCTCCACTACAAACAAGCCAGCTCCCCTTTTATTTCAGATAAAGACATTCCATGCTTTATCATTTGGTGCTTTCATTGAGAAACATGGCTAACTCAAGATCTAACGATAACGCATCCTCTAGAGAACATGATCGCGGTGGCGGCAGTTGCGTCGGATCAGGGACCTCACAGAGAGGGGAAAGACCTCCCAGGTCCCCAATAAGGACCAACCTTCTTCATGAATTCGACGATGCCATTTTAAGGCAATCAGAAGATACTCCTGTCACTGTTAAGGACATGCGTGCTCTTCTTAGTGACTTCACTAAGAGCATTGTTCAAACATTTAAAAAAGGTAAGATGCCAAGAACTTCTGAAAGAGCCCATGAGGATTACCTCATGGACGAAGACTTCAGATGGAGAAGAAGCAAGGGGATCTCCATCAGCAAGCCACAAGTTCATAACTCCGGGAGATGCATCACCAGGATCCCAGGGAGGTTCGACAAGGGAAAAGGGATAATGTCCCTCCGTGGCCCTGAGCAGGGAAGACAAGTGGTTCACGCAAAAACTCAAGCAGTTTGGCTTGACAAGCCCCAAAAAAGGTATGTTCGAGGGAAATACCTGTAAAAACGCTGCATCCCCCTTTTGCAGAAGAATAACAAAGTCTAAGTTACCTCCTCGATGGAGAGACGTGGTGATGGATAAATATACAGGTAAAATCGATCCTATCACTCACTTGGCTGAGTTCCTGACTAAGGTGCAGGTATATACTTATGACGAAAGGGTCGACTATCGAGTTTTCCCCACCACCCTAGGAGGAGACGCTCTGAGTTGGTTCCACGAGCTACCTCAGATCTCAATCACCTCCTTCAGGCAACTTAAGGAGCTGTTTACCGCGCGGTTTATAATACAGACGCGCGCACCGAAATCGGTGAGCGACTTGTGCAACCTCTATCAGCGAGCCGATGAAAGTTTTTGAGACTACATCGATAGGTTTCAGGTCACGATGGCTGAAGTGAGGAATGCAAGTATGGAGATGGCGACAACCGCCCTAGCCGGGGGCACCATTGATCGCCCTCTGTTTGACTCAATAACTACAAGACCCCCGGTCAGTTTTGTAGACCTGATGGAGAGGGCCAGACAGCACATTTAGCTAGATGATGCCCTAAGATCCAGCAGGGAAAGAAAAACCAACGTCATGAACAGATTGCAATATCCTGATGGGCGGTCATTCATCAGAGCCCCAATATCCGAGCTGTTAGAGAGAAGCCCGGACGAAGCCGCGACTGCGAGATATCTGGGCAAGCGAAAGGGCTCCGGATGTGCAGACGACCGGCCACCCCGGACCTTCACTTTGCTCAATGCCAGCCCAGCAAGGGTGTTGATGTGGATTAAGAAGAGGCAGAAGAGAATCAACTGGCCCAGAAAGCTGTTCGACCGGAACAGACATGAGAGGGACCAAAACAAATATTGCGAGTTTCACGAAAATGTCGGTCATACCACTGACGAGTGTTACTCACTGCAGAAGGAGATTGAGCAGCTTGTACAAAGAGGGTCCCTCAAAAATTTATCGGATCGGCTAGAGGGACAAGTCCCTGCAGACAGCCAGAGCGTGAGGGGGACAACTCTGGCTCGGATAAGGACGATGAGCGCAGGAATCCAAGGGCAAGGAGCTTAGGCCCGAGCGGGACGTATGCAATAACGATAAATATGATTACTAAAGGATCGTCTTATGCAGAAGAACTCTCCAGGAAGAAAAAGGGGAAGGGCGTGTACCTCTCCCATCAGGCTGAATAACTTGCTCCCATCACCATATCCAACAAGGATGCGCGATACGTTATATTCGCTCATGAAGACGCCCTTGTCATCAAGGCTCGCATCAACAATTTTGATGTAAGAAGGATTTTGGTGGACAACGGTAGCGCTGTTAATGTGCTTACTCTGCAAGCTTACAAAGCGATGAGACTGTCGATCAAGGAGTTGAAGCCGAACGCCACACCACTGATCGAACTTGGCAACGCTACTATCCCGGTGGTTGGATCTGTGGAACTCTTTGTCAAGCTTGGCCAGGAGACAATAATCTATGCTCCCAAGGTAACCTTTATGGTGATTGACATAGTTTTCGCATATAACGCTATTTTTGGCAGGCCCCTGCTCTTTCAAACTAGAGCCGTTACGAGCATGCGCTATATGGTAATGAAAATCCCGACCGGAGGGGGTGCTGCCATCTTAAGAGGTGACCAGAAGGTATCGCGGGAAGCTTATGTCAGCATGATCAGGCACCAAATAGAGGCCAATTAGTTGAATGGCGAGGGTTAGAGGGTAATACCCGAAGACGACCCGAAGTGGACAAATGCCAATCAGATAGACACCTCAAGCTGGAGAAAGCTTTTACTAGCCGAGGGGGCCTTGCTCCCACAAATTCTTGTAATGATGTATCAACAATTACTTTCCACTAACACAGAAATTCTCCTTCAAACTCTTCTTGGTTTTTACTAGGCGACGTATGATGCAACTTATACTCTAGGCTCGACGTTCGTTCCGAGCCAAAAATGCGAAAGTTAGAATCCATTTCTTTGAAGGCAGGTCCGACCGTTAGGATCGACGAAACTCCCGATCCCAAGATACGTAAAGGACGAGCGCTTAACAGATCCGACTGTTAAGATCGTCAGAACTCCCGATTCTAAGATACGGAAAAGGACGAGCGCCCGATAGGTCCGACCGTTAGGATCGATGAAACTCCCGATCCCAAGATACGGAAAGGACAAGCGCCCGACAGGTCCGACCGTTAGGATCGACGGAACTCCCGATCCCAAGATACGGAAAGGGCGAGCGCCCGACAATTTGACTGTTAGGATCTACGAACATCTCGATCCAAAGATACAGGAACCACGAACCTTATGTCGATCCCGTCCGTTAGGATCGGCTATACTCCGATCCGAAAATACGGAACGTGCCCCCCTTGTACTGACTCATTCGCTAGATTCGATGTCCATCCCGAATCCAAGATGCGAGCATAGTGGTTAGATTAAGGCAAATGTTTCTCCTAAGATAAGTGTTGTACAACGGTCACGAACAGGAATACAAATCAAACACTAACTTGATGAACGAAATTATTCGCCTTATTCTAAGTCTAACTCAAGAGTCGTTCCAGATGGCCGACTAATTGTGCATCATAAACCAGATTGGGCAAATCGATCACTGGACTTGAGAAATTATTCCAATTCAGGAAGCATATGAGATTCATTAACGTGTTTCACATTAGCAAGTTATATGCACTTTAGCAATCTATATCCAAACTTAGCAAATTTTATGCAATTTTACAAGTTATTGAAGATTTGCGAATGCATAACTGTGGAAACTTGCAATTTATACGAAAAATATCATTTATTGAGAAAATCGTATATTGTACAACTTACACGAATACAAAAATAAAGTATACAATTTCTAATCTATCTCTCTATATATCTACAATTTCTACATCAGCTGCCTCCATGCTCGGCTCGGCAGCAGGGATGGTAGCAGGCTCAGAAGGCTCGGCAGCCACCTCAGGCAAAGTAGCGCTAGCCTCAACTCCGGGGGGCGCGTCTGGCTGAACTCCATTCGGCGAAGGATCTTCAGTAGGTGAGGTCACTCTGTCGGTCGCCTCCTCTCTGGGAACCTCCTCTTCATCATCACTAGATGGCGGATCGAGCAAAATGCTAGGATCCTCCATCCAGTCGAGATTAACCCCAGGGAAACGCCTTCCAGCCTCGTAGATTAGCCGAGATGACAACTTCCCTTGAGCTTCTACCAGCTGATCAAGAAGCTACTCTTTTTGAGAGGCAAGCTCCTCTTCAAGTTTCCTCCTCCAGAAGGCTTCCTCCTCCTCCAAAGTAGCCTTCAGCGAATCCCGCTCGGCTCGGAGACTGTCGCACTCTGCCAAGGCCTTGCCCCTCTCAGTGCCCAGGAGTTTGCACTTGGCGATCAGTCTAGTCGCCTCTTCAAATTTCTGGCATTGGGCACTGTCGACTGTCAGGCGTGAGACCTCACCCTTCAGCCGATCGACCTCGCTTAACCGAGACTTTAGCTCTTGGGGGTGCTGAGATGCCTCCTTCCTCGCATCTACTACCTCTCCACGGAGAGCAGATGTCTCCTTCTGCAGGTCCGACACCTGAAGGCGAAGGGCAAAGTTTTTTTTTGTACAGCATCACATTGAGCAACTGCCTCCCCCCTCGCTTTGGCGGCCTCTTTTGATCTGGCCTCCAAAAAGCTGGCCATGCCGTGCATGCGATGACCCCTTCTGATCAGCTATAAGAAGAAGAAAGCAACAATGTTAGCAAAAGGGGGCTTTGCCATTTCCCAGGCAACAAAACTCAGGAGAACAAATCTTACCTCCAAGCTTTGCTGGTTAAACAAGCTGAGCTCCCGAGTGAGCGAATTGGGATCTCCCATGGCCTTGAAGTTTTCGTCCTGAAGAATCCCCCGGCAAAGATAACTGGCGATCACCTTGCTGCTTGCCGACTAGTCATTGCCAAAGTTCTCCCTCAGAACGTACTTCAAAGGCATGGATCGCCTCTCAAGGGCTCCCACGACAGCTCGACGGCTGCACAGTTGCCCCGCTCTTGGCCGCAACGCGAGCATCCACCTCAGCCACCAGGTCAGCGGCTTTCTTCCGAGCGGATTCCTCGGCCTGCCTCTGGGCAGCCTCATCCAGACGGGCAACTTTCCCTTGCGCCATCTCCCTCAAGGACTGAATATTGGGAAGACGGACGGCCCTCGACACCTCCTCCTCATCAGACTCATCCCGCAGTATTAACTGCCGCCTTTGAGATTGCTGGCCCTTGGAGATGTTCGGAATCGAGCGTGAGGATGAGACTACAGCAGCTACAACTGAGGTCGCAGGCGCAACAGCAAAAATGCACAGCAGCAATCGGGGCAGCGGCGCGAGGAGCTGGAGCTAGCGAGGCATGCACTTTCGAAGCCGGTAGGATCTTTCTTTTCTTCCTCTGCTCCTTCGCGGCCCGCTTGGCATCTCTCTTGGCCTTAGCCCACACGGCAAGCTGCCTTGTTATATCATTCCCGCCAGCCATCGCAACTGCGTAGCACAGACAAGCAAGATAAGTGTTATTTACAGAAAAATAAATACTCAATATAGATGCAATGCATGATTGATAATTTATGCTGCTCCCTCTACGCCAATCCCAATGCTCACATTTTGCATTTTCGGCAGCTTCGGAGCTTGATGATCCGAACACGATCCCCAATAGGAAGTTGGAATCATAGGGACCTCCCTGTCTCGACACGGCGTCCATCAACTTCTTGATGTCGGCCTCGTACAAGGGTTGTCCAGCCGCCTGATCCTTCAATATGATGGCTCCTTCCGATTGGGTCAGCGGTACTCCGAATTCGCCGATCATCCCCACAAGAAAGTACTTCTCCTTGTACCCTTTCATTGAGGAGGGGACTGCGAAAAGCTTCCTCTTCGGTCGGCTAGTGAAGAAGCACTCTGTGCCATCACTCCGACCCAACACATAAAAGAAATGAGTGAAGAGATCTAAGGTCGAGGCCGCTCCCTCTACACGGCACAAGATCTTGAAGCAAGCCACCGATCTCCATCCGTCCGGATGAAGCTGGTTGGGGGCGATCCCATACACTCTCAACACTACCACCTCGAATGCGCCAAAGGAAAACCTCATCCCTGCATCCAAGCTCGGTAGATGGCAGATGAACCATTTATTCCCCTGGTTGCCGAAGGGCCCCTCCATCACTGCCATGGATTCGGGGCAAGGCATCACGTGCACATCCTCTGGAAGGTCATGCTGGGAAGGGATCTTAGCCACCTCTCTAGGACTTAGCCTGGAAAAAACGATCAACCGCCGCCTTTTCCCTATACTCCTCCATAAAGGTCCTATCTATCGACTGCCCACTACTCGAAGCCATTTTCGATGCAAGCTTCTGGTCTCTAATGGGATAAATCAAAATGAATATAGAAGCGCAATGGAATGAAAAATAGAGGAAAATCAAAGGGAAACGAGAAGGGATTACTTACTTAATTGAAGGATCTTCGAAAAATTTCAGGGAACAATGAGCAAAAGCCACCAGAATATAAAGGCTGAAAGAAGAAGGGAAAAATTTGGCAGAGCTTCGCTAGAAATTGCTAAAGTGAAGAGAAAACTGCACAGGGATTGCCCGCTTCTGGGGCACGCCAACCGTCTCACCACTAGCAGCATGCCACATGTCCTAAAGGTATAATAGTTGTACGAAAAACGAAGCGACACCCTCGGAGCACGCGCAACATTGAATGAAGACAGTTGTGCAAGTAGGCGCGTCTCTTTGTAAAGCGCCGTGCGAAATTTAAAAATTCCGCCAACGTATGCCTCCGGAGTGAAATAGCTCAGAGCGGGTACTATACGAGCGGATTCACACAAGTCAGATCTATGCCCGATCGGACCAGTTTGAGGAGGGACAAGTGATAACTATGCAAATATCATTTATAAAGAAGCCCATCTAGTCGGGCCAGTCAACTGGTAGGGCCCAAAACCCAATAGCAGAGAGTAGTAGGCGTGAACTCCTAAGCAACGCGCACGCCCGATCGGCTGATGTGACCGCCAGTCTCATCAGCCGTCTGACACAAGCTAGCGCCCATGCCTATCAACTACTCCGTGTCACTTCGCCGCACACCTACTCTGACTGCCAGTTATCACGTCTCAGGCACTCAAGTGCACTTTAACTATCTCTTATAAATAGCCCAACCAACGATGGCACTAGGTATTGAATCTCTAGTATTCTATCTCTAAGCATTCTCTCTCTAAAAGATACTACCTTAAGTTTCGGAGTGCTTACGTCTGGTACGACCGGACACTTTCTCTTGCATGATCCACCCATCCGATCGGATATTCCACTACAAATAAGGCAGCTCTCCTTTTATTTCAGATAAACACATTCCGTGCTTTATCATATATGATTCTCAAAATTAAGACTAATCTCGTTTTATCTTATATTAAACCGAAATATATGCTATCGATAAGATTTAAATTAATGACATTCATCAAATAATAGAAGATATAAAATTTCTAGTTCGAGTTTTGGTCTAATTTCATATATATATATATATATATATGCGCGTGTGGAAAGAGAAATGGGTTGAACAAATTTATTTCCAAATTTGAGCTTGTATTTTCCATTTAATCTGATTGGCTGTTGACTCTTCGAGCTAGTGGTCCTTTCTTATCTTCAATGTCCTCATCTCGCACCAATATCATATCATATTTTAGTTTTTTATTTTATTTTATTTTATTTTTATATTGTATAGTTATTTTATTTTTTTATATTTCTTCAAATAATACAGCTGTATATTCTATTTGAATAGATATGTCTTATTTATTTATTTATGATTAACTCACATCACAAGTGCCATGGAGATTATGAATATTAATTTTGTTCTCAAGAATTTTTATGACTCTTTGAACAGCTACTGATATGAAAAGAGATAAACACCAATTGAATTTTTATTTTTTATTTTTTACCCAAAAACATCGACGATTCAATTTAAGAGTATTCATACGTAGAAAAATAGCTTGATATAGCACTTATTCGGTCGACTTACAAGAGTTTATATGATACTCTGCCGATTTATAAATAAGTATTTATTTTTTTAAAACTGTTTATTCACAAATAAGTATTTGCTAAAATATATTTGGATATAAATTTATAAGTATTGTCATTCCTACAATAAATATTTATTCAATTTTCAGAGTACAACTAATATACAAAATTCATTTTTCAACCCATTCGCCATTAATTATCTATATCTTTGGAATAGCAAATTAGTAAAAAAAAATTAAGATAATTAACAAATTTCTTAAACTTGATGAAAAAATAAAGTACATACTTATTTATAATGAAGTATTTGATTATATTATATCCAATAAATTGTACAATTAAAACTGACTAATGGCTTGTAACAGTCTACTATTGATGAATGTAACATTTAATTGTTAGCGAATTTTTAATGAAAGTAATGCTATGATGTAAGAGTTTAGATCATTTTCAAATTTATAGGAGTTTGAATTTCATAGTTCTTTAACAATATCATGATATATATGCATACACACATGTAGGTATACCTTTATAAGTGTATTTCATTTTTATAACTAATTGATATGAAATACTTAACACATCCCTTCACGTATAGGATCGAATACAAGCGAAAAATCTGAAATATGAAATTTGCAGGACTGAATACATGCGGGCCACCCAATATCAAATACTAGTGATTCTGATACCATATTAAAAAAATTGATTTGGACCTAACTCAATTCCAAAAGTTAGATCGTGAGACGAAAATTATCCAAACTTTTATAAAAAGTGTTATATATTTGTAATTAGCCGGTAGGAGATATTTTTTTTTGAACATCTGAAAAGTATAAATAAACTTATAAAATTGAAAAATACATAAGATTTACGAAGTTAATAAAGTTACTGAAATATATTTTTAAATTTTTTTGACGAAAATAGTGAATAATGATAATATGCTGCGGCAATCTGGCTATCAGCGGGAAACTCAATATATTTGTTATTAATAGAAAAACTCATTTCAGAAGTACGAAACTTCCATAAACGAAGACAACAAAATTTCCATAAATGAAGACAACAACCTCCAAATTTGGAGGACAAACTTGCATGATCAAAAATTTAAATTGCATTCAATATTAGATAAATGAATTAAATTTTAAAAAACACAAATAAGATCTAGGCAAATTAGAAAAACAAAATACAAATAAAAAATTTTAGATCCGAATTTATTGAAACAAAAAATACAAAAATTTCAAATACAAATAAAAAAATAACGAATAAAATTAAAAATTCAGACATATACTGATCTGAAAGTAATTATAGAAGTATTTAAAAAAAATTAAAAAACACGAATATAAATTTAAGACAAGAGCAAGATGACATAGGAGAGAGATACAGTCTATAAATGGACTGGCGTGAGCCTCAAGTTTAGATGGAGAAAATAAAGCCTCTAAATCCAAAGAGAAAAAAGAGGCTAGGGTTTTGTGTATGAGATACTTAGTAAATAATATGTACTCCGAATTATTATTGTTATGATTATTTTTAAAGGATAAGAAGAAACAACAAACTTCCCTTCTGGATGTGAATTCCTTCTTATAACTTTGAGTCTTTGACAATTGTCACGCCTAAAACAATCCACTCTCTATTTTGTTCTTTTTAGTTATTCCCTGTTTCTGATTGAAATTATTAAAGTGATTAATGATTTTAAAAAGACAATTGAAAGCAATTGAAAGAATTATCAATTCAAATTTCAACTTTATTAATTGAATGTTTTTTTTTTTTGTAAACTTAATGTCAAAATTAGCATGCGATGCAAAAATGGCATTGTAGCATGAGAGGAAACAGGTTGTTGCTTAAGCAAACAGCTTGATTACGAGACTTATAAAAACAGAAATAAGTTTATATTTTTTAAAAATATATATATTTTTTCTTTTTCCAAATTATATATATATATATATATGTTGAGCTTGAGAATCTTGAACTTTAATTAGGACCGTAAAGAAGGCGGCTGAGTATCTATCACTGCAATTCTGTGGAAGCTCAACCGCCAAATCCAATTTTGTGATTATAATTCCATGTAATATTAAAAGCATGCCCATATTTTATGGATAAATTAAACGTACCGAACGTATTAAATATGAACAGTTAGATAAAAAATTAAAAAATATATCTTTAATCTAGCTATATATATATTCTATATCGTGTGGTATATTTGACATAATGAAAGGTAGAAAGTAATTTAAAGTACATTCAGTAAATGTAAAAAGAATTTAGTTGTATATATTTATTTAGAATGTTTAATGTTATAGAACAAAAGGTAGTTGTTGACAAATTGTGATGGGCGGTGGTGATGAGTGATTAATTAGACGAGACAGTCAACTCCCTCGTAGCCCACATAACGTGGGTCTTGTACGGTCACACATTTATACTTGAATTTAATTGGAAATAACGAACAAAACGGTACTAATAAAAAGACTTTTTGGTCATTAGTGATGATTAGGGACCTAATTTAAGAAATTAAATCATAAAAGCTTGCAAACAAAGTAATTAGGAGCATGAATTGAAATTGAATACTACTTATTAATTACTCCCTCCGTCCCACTTTAAAAGACTGTTTTCTCTTTTTTATTTGTCACACTCCAAATGTTCTTTTCGCAATTTAAGAAAAAAATTTACGTATTTATCCCTATTTATTATATAATTTATTAAATATATATCACTTATTTTTTCTTTTCCCAATGTAATAAATAAGGACATTCTTGTCATTTTATATTATTTTTTTATGAAATTGATGTATTTCAATTATTTTCTTAATTACCGTGAAAAAGGGATAATAGCCTTTTAAAGTGGGACGGAGGGAGTATTTGTTTTAAGCTCATAAACATCAAATACTGTGTAATCTCAATCCATTCACCATCACTAATTTTTTCTTTTTAAGATAATTCTGAAAAATCTGTTTATTAAACTCGTAACATAATTATTTTGTAAGTGAATTAATTAAGTTAAACAAAAGAAAGTATGTTATCTAAATTAGGTTTATGTATCTATTTAGATATTGAGCCAGAAAGTAATATATTTATGTTTATTTTTTTTCTTTTTTTACATGGACTGAGAAATTTAGTTAATTTAATTTAAGACAAAATTTTGTTCATGTTTTTCTTCATACACCACTAATTATATAGAAAATGCTAAATATATGAATTATATAAAATGTCATAGTCAAGCATACGTACAGTACAGTTTAAAGTTATTTTTAGTAATAACTAAGGAAAATAATGAATAAAAAGTATTGTCAATTAGATGAGAATTGAATGAGGGTATATTAGAGATTTTAAATGTTAACTGCAATATAAAAAAAAAATTATAATTATATGGGTTAATTTTATCCATCGCAATATAAATATGATCTATTTAACCTTATTTTCACAATAAAATGATGTGTATGGATAAAATAATACAAATATTATTTTATATCAATAAAGTTATAATGACCGAACTTTGAAACTTTTGGTTGAAGGAATTGGAAAACGAGTTGAGTTGCGATGATAGTTGTATTATTTTATGATACAAATTATTTTATTTTGACAATAATGGTCATAAATATATGATAACAAATGAAATTAATCTCTATATACATATGGAATAAATAAAAATAAAAATTAAGCCTATATTTTATGAAAAATTTAACGCATAACTCATTATTAAAAAAAATGAAATTGAGCGTATAATGTCTAAATTATTTTTTTTGCACTAAATTATTTGTTTGAGTTACTTATAAAATTTTTATATTATACTATCTATAAATTTACTACTTTAAACATAAAAAATAAAAATACAAGAAAAATGTTAAAATTTTAATATTTTTGTAAAATTTATAATTAGACAATTAAAAAATAAAGTTTCATTTTGTATATTATTTAAATATTATTCTATTATAATTATATTTAATAAATATAGTTTTTACTTTATTTTATCTCTATTATAATTCTATTTTATTATAATAAATAATATTAATATTATTTATTATTAAATTATTATTTAAAAAAAATCCTTTATATATATATATATATATATATATATATATATATATATATATATATATATATATATATATATATATCAAGGGACAGCAGGCACCTTTTACATTAATAAAGGGGCAACAAACAATTGCTGCCCCTATGGATGCCGCAGCTAACAGCGGCGGCATCCTTCGAGAAAAAGGGACCCACCGTGTGGGTCCCACCATCCAAAGCCGCTGTCAGTTGCGGCTTCTGACGCAACTCTACACTCGGAATTTTCGTAAAAAAATTTTTAAAAACTTCTAATTAAATCTTTTTCCCAATTTAACGCATAACTCATTATTAAAAAAAAATGAAATTGTATGGAATTTAAATGGTTGTAAGTTTGCAGGTATCTTTTATTTATTTATTTATTATTATTATTATTATTATTATTATTATTATTATATAAATAATTGGGTAGGTTAATTTTGAAATTATGCAGTTTATAACAATGCATTGAACTATGCATATCGTTAGATAAAAATAAAAAATAAATTTATTTTTAATATAACGACGCAATCGTACAATGTAGGCCAAACGGTCTACCGAGAAAAAACTCATCAATTTTAGCCTCTATATAAATGTCTCTTCACCTCCTTTCCTCACTTCACCTTTTATTCTAAATTTCTAGCTCCCAACCCCCATGGGGGTCCAATTCTCAAGCAAATCATTAACCTCTATGTTGGTTTAATCTTTTTATCAAACACATAGTGTGCATTTTTTTTTTTTTAATTTACTCTTTTTTCTGTCTGCCACTTAGCAGAGACTCTGCTAATTCATAGAGTAACCATATTCTCATCCTTTCAATTTTTTTTTTTTTTTTTTTCTGTTCTTTTAATTTAATTTTGTGCTAATTCATAGAGTAACCATATTCTCATCCTTTCAATTTTGTTTTTTTTTTTTCTGTTCTTTTAATTTAATTTTGTGATTATTCATCTCTGTTTTCTCTGTTTATGTTCTTGTCTTTTTCAAATGCTCTGTTTTTTCTCATTCCTTTTTCAGATCATCATCCTGATCAACTATGGAGAAAATTTGCTCAAAATCAAACAAAAGAAAGGGAAGGAAATTTCCTCCTCAACGAGGTCAGATCAAAGCTCGTATTTTTGAAAGCTGGGCAAAAACTGTTGTCTCTGTGATATCAAAAGCAGGGGATGCTCTGAAAACAAACAAAGGAAGCTATAGCAGTGGTGATGGAGGAAGTTCTTCTACTGCTGCAACTCCACAACTCAGTTCCTACAATTCAGATGGGCCAGCTTGAAAATTGCCCAGTCCTAATTGAGCTGTGATTTGACTGTTTTTCAACTTAAATCACAGCTTTGCTGTTTTTCTTTGTCTATGGTATGAATAGGAAATTTCTCTCCTTGAACTGATATTTAACACAGTTCTAAACAGGGGAAATAAGCCCGTGTGTTTTTTTTTTTTTGATTTATGGGGTTTGTGTAGTTTCTTTCTGCTTTAACTTGTATTTGATGAAGTTACAGCAGAAGTAGTTGTCCTACTGAATATGTTTTATAGGTCATTGTCCTCTAGATATGGACTTGTCGTCCATTAGCCCTTGTTTTTCAGGGTACCCTTCTTCTAATATTGTCATTTTTCCTACACTTTTTGAAGAGGAGATGATATAAATGGAAGAGGGTAGTTTGCATTTTGTAATATGTTTTGGATTGTTCTTGTATTTGTAATATAAAATGTTGGATTTGCTAGTTGTTGTTATGTATTCTGTTCAATGGCAATGAATTTTTCTTTTGCTTCTATTGCTAATCTTTTATCTTCTCTTGCGACTCGTATGCAGTAGTGAATTCCAATCCAGTTCGATACGAGGATTGTAAAATCCCTGGAATTGTCTTAAACATTGATTTTCCACTAGTTATTTATTGATTTAATTAATAAATTTCTATTAATTCATTTAATCATCCCCCCTCAAATTAACTTGAGAAGTATTAGAGTTGAGAGTTGTTTACAATCACGTTGTGGAAGTACAATTGGCAAATGGGAATAGCTATCTTATGCACTAAATTGGCCATCCAAATAGTCAAAAAGAAAGAGAGAAAATAGGCATGCATGAATCCGAGAACCATCGCTCAGCAGACAGTGCTGTCTGTTATGATACTTGAGGGACATAAAAATAATGACTTGAATTTTGTTTTGGTGTCTTAAGAGAATCATAGGACCAAAAGTGCACTTTGTATCGAACTTTATTTCGTTGCCCTTCAGGATTGGAAATATTGATTGCGTTCTTTTTCTATTTTATTTTATTTTTTTTCTAAGTTAGTTCAGACTTTGTAGCACTTTTCCTTAGTTGTCGTAATCTTACTTTTCCTCTCGCGTCATTTTCTTTCTTCTTCATTTTCATCATCCTTCTCATCACTATTCTTGTCATCATCTTAATTTTAGCGTAAATTTTTTTATTTTATTTTTCGCTTTAAGGGTTGATTTTCAAATTTTAAAAAATATTAATTATATATTTTTTATTTGTATATCAAAAAAAATTAATATAATCAAAATAAATAATTAATAGAATGATATTTTCGTAAATTATATAAATATTTAATGTTAATTAATTATTTGTTAATCTGTATAAAATCTTAAAAATTAACACATTAATAGAAACGGATGGAGAATTGTTTTATTCAAATTAATAAATGGCCCCATGTTATTGTTTTCTCATGACTCGTACGACAACTTGTCAACTTGTTATAGAAATAGAATTGTATATCAATCAAGAACTGTCCCGAGTCATTCATTTTGTCTAATTTAAGGATATTATCTAGGATTAAAATTGAAATTCCAAAATTTCTTTTGTTTTATTTCTTTTATCAGTGCGTTAATTATTTTTTTATTCAATTTAAATGATAATAATTTTTTTATTCAATTTAAATTAAATCATAAATTTAACTATTAACTTTAAAAGTCAATAAAAAAATTAAAAATAAATAATAAATTTCCATTTTAAATCATTTTTTGATAAAATCAATTTCTTTTTATATTTGAAAACAAATTTTATTATGTCCAGACTAACAAATTAGATTAAAATAAAGTTAGAGTTGAAAAATATTGAATTTAAATCTTAAATATAAAAAATTATATATTTTGAAAATAATGTTTTACAAGATCTAAATTATTGTAACAAAATATAACTGAATTTGTCCATAACATTTAAATATATTACAAAATATATAATTTTATATTTTTAATTATTTTTCAATCTAACATTTTAATTAGACATTTATTAATTATGGTTTTCTTTTAGTTGAAAAAATTTTAATGAGTCACCCAATTTAATTATTAAAAATAAAAAAAAAATTATTAATTTTGAATGATATTAATTATTGAATAAAAAACTAAAAAAATATTTTTTAAATTAAAAAATTAAATTTTTCTTTAGTTGTAACGGAATTATGGATGTAATGGTTTAATTGAAAAATACCACGAAAACGATAGGAAACTAATTGTTATGTTTTACACTATAAGGTTTTAATTGTGAATTGGCCCAAACATTATAATTTTCTGTTTGTAGTTATCTCTAAAATTAAATTTTAAAATATATAAAATGCATGAAATTAATAAAATTATTAAAAAATATCTCTAAATTTTTTTCAATAAAAACATGATAACGATAGTATTCTTTAATTAATTATTGGTATTTGGGGTTAGTTGTTTTCTCTGGCAATGTGAAAAAGGCAATATGGTCAGATAAGACTTAAGACTGTTTATATTTTTTTTAGACTCAAGACTTAAGAATGTGACATGCGGATAAATGCAAAGAATTAATTTATTTCTAGAATTGTTTTTGATATCAAATTATTTCTAGAAATTAAGAATAATTGAAGTCAGTCCAATCATCAATTTGTATTGGGTCTTTAAACGTAAAGCAAGTTTGGTTCACAGTATTATACATGAGATAATATAATATAGTGTATGTAAATACGAATATAATGTTTAGTAAATTTTTTTAAAAAATAATAAGTAAATAATATAATACGGTACAAGTTTTCTTATACCATGTACACTAAAAATAATAATATACCATTAAATTAATCCATGAATTTATATAATACAGGAAAAATCGTATTATACTAAACTGAGCCAAATCTCTTTCATCATCTTCACATCTCTGACATCTTCCGTCTCCAGCATCTCCTTCGTCTCCAACATGTTTCCATTTCTTTTTTCTTTTTACTTTTTTTTTTATATTCAATAGTTTAATTTGTGATTTATTGATTAAGTTTTATTTATGAAATTCATGAAAAATTTAAATTTGCTTGTTGAAATTCTGTTAAATTATTTAATTTTTTGATTTGCTATTGTGATTGAAATATTGAAAATTATTAACCTAATCAACAAAATTAGGTGACCTAAACTACCTTATTAAGTGTCTTATGCCAGTTCTCAGCAGTGGCAACATTGTCAATTTCTATGCAAAATTCCTCCATATCAAAAATTATATTTTATAATTATTATTTTTATTTAAATTTGTGACCACAAAAATAATTTTATTTGTTTATTTTTAATTTTTTTAAAAAATAATACACTACGACATTATACACTAAATATAGTATAAAATATTACAGGCTAATACAGTTTTGTACTAAATATAGTATATTATAATATAGACTAGTACTATATAAGCTAATATTATACAGATTAATACTATATAAACTAATGTTATACAGTGAATCAAACGTGCCCGTAGTGTGCATGCTTGTGGATTGAGGTAATGTTACAAAAAACATTGACATTTTGAGGGAAAACATTTTAAAATAAAATAATTATTTCCATTTTAGAAAAATCTCTATTTGTGAAAATTGTGATTTGCTTTAGCGAACAATACTAGATTGAAATTATATAAGATATTGAATTCAATTTATTTAGCAATATTTAAAAATATAATAGATATTATGTTTCTTTTATAATAAAAATGATATAATAGATATTATGTTTCTCTTATAATAAAAATGATTTGAACAACCATCCATTTGTTCTAATGGCCTCATCAAATATCTCCAAATGTCTTATTAAAATTCACATAATATTAATTATATATTTTTCTATTTTGTAATTTATATGCATTAAAAAGAGATAACTAATATAATGAGAATATAAAACTATAAAACATAAATGAAATGATATTTTAATAAATTATAATGAAATTTTATAAAATTAATATTAATTATTGATTTTTTTATATGCGATATAGTTAATGAATTAAAAAAAAAAAAAAAAAAGTTGACGAAATCCAGAATAGCGTACATCTTCGAGATAATTAATGACATAGGACACTGCCACAAAAGCAAGGGCAGTTCAGTTTCAAAGTCTAGAGAGAGTGACAAGCTGACCATGAGTAAGACCAGCTCCCGGATCAATGGAGGGTTAATTGGGACGAAAACTAGGGTTTTCTTACATCATTGTTTTACTTGTTTGGGTTTAATTCCGAATTGAATCCAAAGAAAACAAAGTAAAAAAAATAAGTGTCAACACAAAACCTATATAATATATATTTTTTTCTGTGGACCTATATTGAAAAATAAGAGACGTATTGATACACCAAAGTAATTCTCAAAAAATAAGATAATCAAAATAAGCTATAAAATTTAGGCTAAAACACTAAAAAACGAAGAAAAATAATCAATTAAAGTATGAGCATCCGTCTTGAGAAGCAAAATGATTACTCCATGTAATCCTAATATCAATGAAAAAAAATTGATTTGGACCTAACTCATCAACTCCGGTTGAAATTGAATCAGATCTAAGTCAACTTTTTTCACATGTTATCAGATTAATTAGTATTTAATGTTGGACCTTGTAAATTTTAATTTTGCAAACTTTATGCTCAAAATTTTTCACTTATATTCGATTATGGACTTAAAATGATGTATTAGGTATCTCTCATCAACTCGTTATAAGAACATAATACTCTTTGTGAAAATTTAGGTAATTCTTATCTTATAAACTAATTTTTAGAATTAAATTAGAATCAAGTACCTTTTCTTCACAATATATAATTTTAACTGTAAATTGAGTTAACAATAGAATGTGTTTATAGGAAAGTGAATAATAGAATATTAATATATACATAAAATGTAAATTTCACTTTATCAAAATAATAATTTTCAGGATTTTGTATGATGTTATATAACTAGCTTGATTTATAATTTTTTTTTTTTTATCATAGATTAAATTTAGATAACAAATATTTTGGCCTCTATCTAATATAAAGTGGGGTTCAAGTGAATAAATGAATCGAGTCTTATTATTACCATTTTAGGGAAATAATAAAAAAAAAAAAGAGCAACGAGCTTTTACATTCTCAATTTGAATAAATAATCCATTTAATTAATTACACTTTAAAAATTATTATAAATAATATATTCTATTGATATTTTTTCTGTTCTTCTATATTTTTTTTTTATTTATTTTATCTAACTTGATTGTCAAAGTATTTTTAAATTTTATCGGTCTTTTTTTACGGGTATTAAGTTGCATATTGAAATTTCTCCCAGCTTTAGCACTTGTTATTTTTTAGTTATGTTTATATGTACATAATTCTTTTATCATATAATTAATATAGTTTATCTACCTTATTACGAATATAATTTGTGAATAAATTCACAGTCGCATCTAAAAGAAAAATTCATAAAAATATTGGTAGTCTGTCATGTCCTATGCATTTTTAGTCAAATCCACGTGAAAGACCTATTGAAGATTATCTGTTAATTTAATTATTCCTTATCAATTATAACAAATATGGTCCCCCAATCAACCTTTCGCATACCAGGAGACAATTAAATTATTTTCTTTATTATTTATATTCTTCTTCTATTTTTATGAAATTTATTAGTCATATTCTTGAATCTTGATGCATCTCTAAAAAATAATTAAACAAAGATTTATATACTCTTACCACCCCAAAAGTATGATAATATAAGAAAGGTACTTTTATTTATCGATTTGTTTTTCATTTAATTCTATATATTCAATTTATTTGTATTTGTCACCTTTTTCCATATTAATATAACACTCTAAATCTTCCATTTAACCTATCGTAGATAACTCTAACGTAGACTATTGAATTCAAGCCAGTATTTAATTATCACATGGAATATATATATATATATATTTTTTGTTTTTAAACGGTTATATATATGTGAAGAAAATGGCAAGTACAAAATAAGTTTATATGTATTAAAGAAAAAATTGAATACAAGAATACAAACGAAAAAGTTGGCAAAAATAAGGAATTGTTTATATATTAAGCTTACAATAAAATAGATACATAATGAGGGGAATATATAGTTATAAATTTAACATTTCCTATTGATATAATTATTCTTGGCAATTAAACACACATAATTTCAATTTCTTTTTTGGTATTTCCATAGTCTTGAATTGAAAGTAAACTAATCATGAAGTCGGATCTCATATTGATTTGAAAGGTTATTATAATCCAAAACTAGTTATGTAATCACTAAAAGCACCATTTATTGGTGCATTTTGCAACTATATTTTAAAATTCATTAAAATCGGTCCATTAGCGCCCCACGCATATTTAGAGTTCATAATTTAAAGAGTTTGAGAAATCTTATATAACACTTAGATCTGTTATAGTGAATGAACCTAATACTAATAGTTAATGCTCATAACGGTGTTGGAATTTATGGATTTATATAAATTAAATATGTGAATATTGTATATTATAAGCTATTAGAGTTTTAGTCCAAATAAAAGTGATCTGATTAAGTTAAAACCAAATTGGACTTAATAATCGTCTTATTAAAATATGGAAATTATTTAAATGTGTAGAAACCTAAAAGACTTAAACTAATTTATGATGGGCAAATTAGTAAATAAATCAGTCTATAAATAGGTTATGGTCCTGGTTGCACAGAGTAACGCTAACCCTAATTCTTTCTCTCTGGTATCCCATCACCTAAGAGAAAATCAAGATTTCTGTGTCAACTAGAAATCCTAAAACATTCAATATATTTTAATGGCTATGAATTCAGGTATGGTTCCGCATCTATTTTATACTTGATAATTTGACATGACTGATTTATGGATTATTATCTATTTAACAATTTTCTATCAAACGGCTTATTGTACATCATCATTGATTCACGATATGTGATTATAAATAATTTTTAAGTGATTATAATGCTTAGATAAAAGTTCAAACTCAATTTCAAATTTTTTATGAAAGTCGGCATGAAGTAATTGGATTATCATAATTCAAACAAAACATTCACAATATTAATACACATTCTATTAAAAAAAAAACTTATAAATTATGATTAAATTTTAAACTACATATTTTATGATTATTATAAGGTGGTTAACCAAAAATAAAACTATTTGATTGTTTATGAAGCGTTGACGTATATATAACCTAAGCATACATATAATAGATGTAATATATAACATTTTCCTCGCTTATACTTGGTAATTATTTGATTTAGTATAGGAGTGTATCGCCTTTTTCTTTTCCCAATAGGATATTATCTAATATATGGTCAATTGTATATCAAATATGTACATGTATTATGATTGTCCATTTTTTTAGACAGAAAATTAATATAAAACCAATAAATTTGATTTGATTGTCAATTCCATTCAATGTATTTATTTATTTGAGTGAATTAGGGGGACATGCAAGTAGATAAAGTGCTTGTCAATTTTTTGCCAAGTCATTTGATTTTTCTAATATTTTTAATTTAGTAATACAATTTTTTTTTGAAAAAAAATAAAGATTCGATTGAAACTCAAAATCCCATAGATTTTATCATCGTACCACTACTAGGATTAAATTAAAGTTTATTGATTATCAATACATTTTTAATTTATTAAGCTACTTAAAAATTTCTAAGTAGTGTCCACATCTATGCTAGCTTCTCATGCCTTAATGATTATTAATATACATATTAACTATAAATAACCTAACTACGCGTTTGTAGTTAGGCGTTCAATGAGTTTTGGTCCCCACACGTCCAAATTGAAAACATTATTATATGGTTTATAGAATGGCATTTTTACGTAAGACAAAAATTCAGTATATTTATATATATTGAATTTGTTAATTTGTATGCATCAATTTCCATTAAAAAAAATGGTTAATATAAAATAATACGAGTATTTTCTTTTTGTTAATTATGAGCACTTTTTGAAGACCTTTTGTCAATTAATAGCAATTAATAGCACTTTCTATGAGTCTTGCATGAGATCACGTTTAATTATTTTTTTAAAGCAGCAATTTCATAAAAAATATTTAAAGAGGAAACTATATACAAATCAATCAAATAGATCACTAAAGACCCGACTCAAATGTTACAAATTTCATAAAGATTAAGCGAAAAGAAAGAAAGAAAGAAAAATGAGGAGAATATAAATATTGTGGGAGTTGCAATTTTGTTTTAACTAGAAATAAAATAAATAAAATCTACAATTGGCGATGGCCAAAGTGGTCGCTAAAGTTTGTATAAATTTATGTATTAGTTTCTCATAGTTATAGATGATAAATTGATAACTAACTATTAATGGATTTTCAAAAAAAAAAATATTAATGGAATATTAATTACTAAGCAATTTCAAGTCCTATTATAAGAGATGGAAAATCTTGCAGTTGAAATTTCTCCTTAAATCTTGTATGTAAATTATATTTGTCCATCTACTTTATCCAAGTACAATATTGCCCCTATACTTTCAATTAGAGCAATGTTGAGTAGTAAAGTCGATGCAATGTCACTACAAAAAAATAGGGAATTAGCGACGGACATTTCCGTCGCTAATACCTTAAATTCCGTCGCTAATTAATTTTAGCGACGAGACGACTAGCCGTCGCAAGTATATTGCGACTAAATAATATTTTAGTCGCTAAAAATAGCGACGGAAAAAACCGTCGCTATTTACATAAATTCCGTCGCTAATTAACCTTCGAAATTAGTCATGAAAAATATTAAAAAATATTAGCGACAGATATTTCATCGCTATTCCGTCGCTAAAAATATTAAATTTATTATTATTATTATTATTATTATTATTATTATTATTATTATTATTATTATTACCTCCGATTTAATAGTGCATATGACGTCGCTAATTTAGTTTTAACATTTTTATTATTATTATTATTATTATTATTATTATTATTATTATTTACAATTTAATTTTATTGTTATTATTATAATATCAATGTCAAATTCTTGTAAATGAAAATTCAAACAAGGGCATGATTATAATCATGGAAATGAAAATTCTTGTAAATGAAGTGAGCAAGCCATCTTGAAGCTGCAAAGCATAGCACTACGAGCAAGAACATTGCAGTTCTTGTAATTGCATATGTCAAAGTTTGAAAGCTGGTTCATTAGGGATGAGGACAACAACCACAAAGCAATTCAAGTAATTAGATCGCTGCAACAGATTGTTGAAAATCTAAAGTCATTATTACACATTAAAAGGGACACCCACTTTCTGCAATTTGTGGAATATAAGATTCAAAATTTTCTTCAGTTATGTATGCATTAATACATATATTATTAGCAATTATACATCTAATGAGCAAAACTTTTAGGGCTGGAGAAATCACACTTCATTCAGGCATTCTATCAAACAATTCTCGAGCAGTACCCATTTTACCAAATTTATTATACATATAAAGAAGTTTATTCAGATGCAAATATTAATTTGCTACAATTTCAATTTCCAGCGGAGCTTAAAACCAAATCAACCCACAAAACAAGCCATTCTTCTCAAATAACAAAACATTAACTTTCTCAATATTAATTTTCATGAGAAGCCAAACCAAGAAAAACCCACAAGCAAAAATCAACTTATAAATCAATTAAATTAAATCAATAAAAAGTCACTTGACCATAAGGAAGATCGGAAACGTCGCCGTCGCCGATGGTCACGCGCTTGAAGGACTCTCCGTTTGACCGGAAACATCGCCGGAAGCTCACGGGTTCCTCCACTCCCATCTAATTGCTGCTGGCGAGTGAGGACGATCAGCTAGTACCGGAAGACTCGTCCCATCCTCCTCTGTCGTCCGGCGATGTGCGTGTGGTAGTCCGACATCGGAGCTGGCCGGTGAACGAGAAAGACCGTTCGGCTCCTCTCTCCAAAACAGGCTAGAAACGGTGGAGATGGGCGGCAGATCGGAGGGCGAGGATGATGGGCTCGCCGTTGCGGTGGAGCGCGCGGTCGTCGCCGGCACCGGGCTCCCGTCGCCGAGCTCTCTCTCTCTCTCTCTCTTCCTTTCTCTCAATTTGCTCTCCCCTGTTCTAATTCCCCGTTTCTGTCTTTCCCTCTTTCTAACTTTTTCTAAAATATAACTTCTTTTTCTAAAAATTGTTTATATAATTAAAAAATTTAAAAACTTTTTAGCGACGGAATTTTCCGTCGCTATTTCGTCAGTAAAACCTACACCAAAAAGAAAATTTTCGTTTTAGCGACAAATTTGAAAAAGCGTCGCTAATCAGTCGCTAATTAGCGACTGAAAAAATGTTCATCGCTAAATTTCGTCGCAAAAAAAAGTGCCATCAGTTGCCGCCAAAAATTAGCGACTGTTTCTTTATTTCCGTTGCTATTCAGTCGCTAAAAATGAAAAAATGGATTTTCGCGACAGAATTGAAAAATTGTCGCTAATCTGTAGCTAAATAGCGACTGAAAATTGTCCGTCGCTATTTTTAGTCGCTAATTGCAATTTTTTTTGTAGTGTGTTATTCCTTAAGTTGCAAAATCATAGCAAATAAGTCACTATTCAAACAATATGTTAAATTTGACTATATTCCTTTCCTTGATTGTGTTAAAAAAATGGGCGTAAACTTGACTCAATTCCAAAAACTAGATTATGAGGTGGAAAAATTGCACGTATCTTTACAATGAGTGTTATCAAAACTGAATACAAGCGAGAAATTTGAAGCGTTAATTTACAAAATTGGACATCTGCAGATGGCCCAATATTAATAACTATTAGCTCTAATATCATGTTAAGAAAATAGATTTGAGTCTAATTCAATCCTAAAATCTAATTTGTAAAGTGATGATTTTTCAAATTTTTATAAAAATATTATATATTTGCAATTAATCGATATGAAATATTTAATAGATTGAGAAACATAACATCATTTTCAAGCATATTTTAACCAATATTTTTAAAACCGGACCGGACGCCGACTCGGCCTGCCAACTGGGTCAGGAGTCAACTGATTCGATCAGGTTGATTCGGAGTTTTTATTTTTTTTTAAATATAATTATTAATAAAAAATTAAAAATATAGTATATAAAAAATATATTTAAACAACCTATTAATTATTAAATATCAATATGTTAATCATTTTTTATTTATTTTACTACTTTTTTAGTAATAATAGTAAAAAATTAACCACAACAATTGAATTTTTTTATTAAATATTTGAATTTATAAAAAAAATGTAATTTTGAATTTATAAATTTATAAATTTTATTTTTAATTGTAAAATTTATTTTTATGACGTTAAATATTTTTATAATTATCATGTTTATATTCATTTCTTTTTCAATATTTCGTTACATTTAAATTATTTAGTTATTAAATATCTAAAAAATAAAAAATAAAAATACAGTAAAAACAATTTCACATAATGTTCAATTTTATCAAGTTTAATATTAATATAAAATAAAATTTTATCATCAAATATAAAATTTTAATCGAATAATATTTAACAACTATTAATCCGGATTATAAAAATATAATTTAGAATATATTTTATTTTTTTCGGTCCAACCACAATTTTTCGGTTCAACCCAATTTTTTCACTGCGCAAACCGGCTTTTATCTATTCTGATTTATACATTGAATCGAATCGGTTCACTATCCGGTTCATGGTTGAACCGATTCAACCAGCGGGTCCAGTCCGATTTTCAAAACAATGATTTTAACACAATAGTTGGTATACTCTAGAACTACCAAAAGTACGTGGCAAACAAAAAAAACTACCAAAAGTATAAATTGGTTCATCAACAACAATTTTGGCCTTTAAATTTTAAAATTGATGTAAATCAACACATGCTCGTTACAAACAATTAAATTTAATCATTATTTATGAAATTATTTAATCATTATTTATGAAATTATTTTACGGAGCTAGCTAGTTAAACTTTGAAAGTAGCATCTACGTACACTACAAGAAAATCAAAAAATAGAGACGCAATTCCGTCTCTAAACCCAAATAGAGACGGAAATATACCGTCTCTATTTGGTCGGTTGCTAATTTTAGAGACGAAATAGCTTATTTCTGTCTCTATTTTTAGAGACTGAGATTACCTTTCCGTCTCTAAAAATAGAGACAGAATAGTGTATTTTCGTTTCTAAAAATAGAAACGGAAAGCAAATTTATGTCCCTATTTTTTAAAGGTTTTTTTTTAAATATATAAAATAATAAATAATATTAAATTTAAAATTGCCTTAATTTATATAATGAAACAAGTATTAAATAAACAATAAATAGATTTAAAAAAAATGTAATTAATAATGTATTAATATATATAAAATTTAGTAACACTACAAATAAACGTACGCGAAAAATTTAAAAATACTAACTAAGCTGGAGGTAAATGCGGACGATCAGCCGACGGTACTTGCGTATCATTAGGTAATTTTCGGCTAATGAAATCCTCTAATCTATTTATACGGTTCATTAATACGTCGACCGTGCTGTGAAACTCAATGACCCCATTAGTAGTTGTCGCAAGCCTACTAGCCGTAGCCGTGGAGGATGATGAGACATGCGAATAGCAAACATTCGCATAGGAGCCCAAACCGAAGATCCGTCCACAGCGGTCCCTACCGCCCGTTGCGTCATAAAATACTCAAGCATGATCCACATTATCGCCATCTGCTTGCTGACTTTGAAGACTCTCTACTACCCGCTCCTGTAATAAAAATTATTCGAATGTTATGTAGTAGTAAAATGAAACTAAGAAGTTATAACAAAATAAATAATAAATTGCAAAATTAACATACATAAACATGTCTAGCTCGATCGCTGACGAATGTCACACCGTCATGATTTCGCGTATGGGTGTGCAAAAACAACTTATTAGGATAAGGTGTCCTGCCCATAGTAAACTCTTGTAAACAACTTATAGGTTAATAACAAATGGACAGAATTTTGCTTAAATTTGTAACAAACCTAATGTATAATAATCACAAAAGTACTTATATGTATTACTATTTTAATGCCAACCAAATATAATTATAACTCCTCACACAATAACACTTGTCTATAATTTAATAAAATTTCGGCAGAATTTTCCCTAAATATGTAACAAACCTCCTGTTCAAACATCAAGAAATTATATTTACATTTCTATTATTTACCATCAAAATTCATTTCAAACTCCTTACACAATTTTTTACCTATCCTCCTTCATTCAATTAAATATTTTGTTTATTATCAAGAGTTGCATTTATTGCAGTGAATAAATTCTTAATGCACTAAGTAGCTAATATAAAATAGAATAAAGAGTAGCATTTATAAAGTCAGATATTTGAATACTTATAAGTTTGTCAACATGCTCACGATGGGACAATGTTCCTCCAGTGTGTAAGAAAATACTAACTCCCTCTGGTCCTCCCCTCCTATTTGTGGAATTCCGATCGGCGATGGAAATGGCCTCGGATGATGACCAGTATTGCATCCAATTTGCCCAAATGTCTTCATTTATATACCTTGGTCGTTCAACTTTGGCGTGCAACTTATTAAGCATATCCTTATAACGTACATGGGCTTGTTTCTCCCATACGCCGTAGACGATGTGATCGATGGAAGAATTCCAATAAAAAGCTTTCTGAGGGATTAAAAAGATAAACAAAAAGGTTAAACATAATGTATATATTTGCAAAATACGTTTAGAATTTAAATAATATATTAATTAAGGTACAATAATTATAAATAATTAAAATAATTTATTTACCTGAAAGTCCTGGAAATAGAACATTTTTGTCTCCTTAGAGATATTCTTCCATAAAAACCCATTAAATTCAAGTTTCTCCTTAAATATACCAGTTATCGAGCAGGAGCATGGACCAGATGGGATAAATCTAATGGACAAAAAAAAAAGTAATTATGTGATCGAATTCAGCATTATATAGTAAACATATAAACGAAAATTTGATAACTCACTATTGTCCTTCAATGACTATATACGTCCGTCAATCCACACGAACCGATCCAGGCAAAGGACCTTCAACAGTTTCAAGCAATCGCTGTGATGGTTCAGATGGATTCTCTAAAGTAGACGCTTTTGTTAATGAAGTACCAGTAGTAGATGCCGGGCATGGATACACTGGGGGTGAAGAATCCGCGCCCATACGGGGAGGTGCAGATGTAGGAGACGATCATTCCTCCCCTTGACTGACAGCTCCGGATAATGATGAACACACCCTCACCTTAGGAGGTTGCATAGTATCAATCTTCTTCTTATTATTCATTTTTTCCTGAAAAAATTAATAAACATATTTAGACAGTTGATTATTACATATTCATGATTATCTGTGATAATAATACAAATTTGTACTTTTTGTGAATTACATGAAACATAAATTAATTAATGATATTAAGATTATGGATTTCACTCACGTGGTAAAGAATTATTCGCTATCATCACTTAGATGTAATTCATTACCACAATTATCTTCATTTTCAGAATAATTAGAATCAAATTCGCTTTCCAAGTCAGATATAAACTTGGTTTCCTCGTCGGATGCAATATCAACAAATTCATTGTCAACATTGATCAAAGGTTCATTATCCTCATATGGCAGGCTTTTATTTATTTCATGACCCTCCACTTCCTCTTCCCAAAAAGCTTCGCTTTCAATTCGTTTATTTTATCTTTTAGCTTTCATTTCAAATATGCCTCTTGGTTTTACCTTGCAAACTGTCAACCAATCTATCTTATCTCGTCTAAGGCTAGGAAAAGGGAGGTAATACACCTGCATTGCTTGCATGGCCAACATAAAAGGTTTAAAATTAGGAAATCTTCTTCTTTGATTGATTTCGACCAAGTTATAGCTGCTTTGCACTTTTATTCCGACATTAAGTGTTGGATCAAACTATTCATATTTAAATAGCACACAACATTTTATTGGCAAAGTAGGGTATTCAATTTCAAATATCTCTATAATTTTGCTATAATAATCTATCAATTCACCCTGAATGCAAACTCCACTGTTTGTAGTTGCCCTATTATTATCATGAGATTGTGTATGATATTTGTATCCATTCACGAAATAAACCGGCTAAGATTTAACAGTCCGCAGTGGTCCTTTAGCAATATCAGAGATAAAATTGTTTTCAATTGTATGTTTTGACGCCTATAAAATGTAATTGTGAATTGTCATTTAATCCATTTACGTAATATTCATAAATGTTCTTTATGTATATTTAAAGTCAAAACTTATATATGTCTTGAACCATAAATGGAAGTATTTTTCGACTTCCTTATTGATATCATTTTGTGTTATATGTGGCATAAGCTCCCGTAACCATTCCTCATATAAATTGCCGCCAACAACAATATAAGTTATATATCCATCTTCATTGCAATAAATAAATAATCATTTTCAAATGATCAGTTACACTTACTGCACAAATGGTTGAATTTCTTGGCAATTCAGTAAGATGTAGGAATGTGCAGCCTCTAATTCCTCATATGTAAGCATTCTTCTTGTTGCACGTCCGTGTAATCGACCAGCATATGTGAATATACGTAAATTTCCATCATTTGCACTTATTTGGCCACCATTGTCATTACGAAAAATCTTTCGGCGTCTTGTGCTAACATGCGGCTCAAAATAATGAGAACAAAATGTACTTGCTTCTTCAACCAAGTACGCTGATAAGTTGCAATTATATTAAGATTTTAGATTAATTCTTGGCATAATTATGTGTTTTATTTATTTAATTTTAATAATAATTAATCAGTTTTTGTGTTTTTATTAATTTATAATGTTTTTATAAATTTAATAAGTTTTAGGATGTTTTCAGGTGTTATATTATTAATCGGAGCTAAATCCGAAAATTATTGTTTGTGCAAATGCTCTGTTCTTTTAATATTGACATTTATCTTTCCAGCTTAATCCAGGGATATGGTAGGTTGGTTTGTGGGTGTTGATGTTATTAGATTAAGAATAGTGAGGAATAAATAGGTTTAAGATAGCTTAATCCGGGATGGTAGGTTGTCTTAGATCTAAGATTTGGTAACCTGCACTTAAGCTAATTAATAGACTTAATCCAGGGATATGGTAGGTTTATTAATTAGAATAGCTTAATCCATGGATATGGTAGGCTTGGGTTCAGTTGGGTTGTCCAGAATTTCATGTTATATTGTTTTACCAATTTTCAGTTACATTTATGAGGATAGAATTTCCTAAGCATTTAATTTCATCATTGAGTAATTTCTTGATGACCAATTTTATATTTAATTGTTAATTTATTTTCTTGCTTAGTTTAGTTTTCTCTACCAAACAAATTGGGGACATCTCAAATTCACTCATTTATAGATATTTAACTGGACAATCCTTGTTCCCTTGGGTACGATAACTCGGGGTCCTAACTATACCCCACTTTATTACTTGTCGATTCGGTACACTTGCCGAGGACCCGTCAAGTTTTTGGCGCCGTTGCCGGGGAACACGGTGTTGTTTATTTTATATCTTAGTTGAGTTAGTTTGAGGTTTTTATTTTTCTTTTTATTTTAATTAGGTGTTTATTTTTGCAGGAAAATTTTGAGACATTTTCAAAATGATGCAAGATAGTGATCAAGATTATGAGTTGTTCCTTTTGCGAGAACAAGTGAATGATATGATGAGGGAGATGCAAGAGTTACGACAAATGTATTCAACTTCACCAGTCACCTATTCACCGTCTTTTGAAGATCTTCACTCTTCATGTGTACCACAAGAGTCTCACTTTGCCCATATCGAACGTCTTTCAAACTACATTTATTGTAGAGAGAAGGAATACCAAGCAGAAAGGAGGGAGTTGCAGGCTACAATCAACTATCAAGAGAAGAGGATCAAGGCTCAAGGGGATCTAGTAAAGAGTCAAGCATTGGAGATCCAAAATTTGGAATCCAAGTTGGAGCTTTCAATTGTCTCTTCGAGTGATCAAAAAGATGGTAGTGAATTGAGTCATGCACCTATAGAGATTAATGAGAATATTGAAATTTTTGAGGATGGGTTGCATGAAGAAGAAAATGAGCCAATTATTGTTGAAGAAAAATCTTGTGTTTGTTTGGAAACTAATTTCAATTTTTCTATGCAGGATAGTGCACCAAAGGAGCAAGAGTTGAATGATTCTCAAATGGAAGCACTGAATTCAGTCCATTTGAAGGATTTATTTAGGCTTGAAGAGCCGGTAGAGTTCGTGTATAGTGAACCCAAGGTGGAGTCATACTTCATCGAAGACATGGAATTTCCCACCTTGGTAGCTTTCGATGATTTTCTCCTACTGATGGGGGAAAATGAAGAGCAAAAACCGGAAAGACCATTATTTGGTTCACAAGCTCGTCCACCCGAGAGTGAAATGAGTCGAGCTGGGACTCAATAAACCAGAACTTTTATTTTTCTTAACCCTTCCTATTTAATTTTCTGTCATTTTTCTGTGTTTATGTTTTGATTTTTAATTACTAGTTGTTTGTATTTTTATTTTTATTTTTCTTAAAATAAAAAAATAATAATAATAATAAAAAAAATAATAATAACAATAATAATAATAATAAAATAAAATTGTTATATGCATTTTTATAAAATAATATTCCTTAAATTTTTAGTGTGTTAGAATGTTAATTTGTTATTTTTAATGTTTAATTTGTTGGATTTAATTTTGTGTATTTGGTTTTGATTTGTTTAATTGTTTTGGAAATTAACAGTTGAGAATGAAGAAAAATTCAAAAGGAGCAAGAAGTGCAACAAATGGAACAGGGCAGTAGCATCAGGTATAGCGCGAAAACACAGCTGTGCTTTTCAAACGCACAGCTGTGCTTTAATTTAAAACACGGCGATACTGAGAGCGCTGAAAAGCACAGCTGTGCTTCTATCAAAAGCACAGCTGTGCTTTCAATTAAACGCACGCCGAAACGCAGCGCTGGAAAAGCACAGCTGTGCTTCTTTCAAAAGCACAGCTGTGCGTTTTCGCACAGCCCCCTTTAACGCACAGCCCCCTCTTTCTTTTTCTTTTCTCTTTTCGTTTACTCTGTTTCCCCCTATTCTTAAAAACTTAAAATTTTTCTCCATCTTCTCATCGATCTTCATTGGTAACCCAAGCTCATCTCAGGTAATTTTTATTTTTATGCATTTTCTTAGAGCTTGAATGGAATTCTTTTCATCTCATTTCTGCATTTTTCCTTTCTTGTTCCGATTCTGATTTTCTTCCCAATTTATGCAATAAATTCCAGATTTCTTTGGGTTAAAAGAATTAAGAGTTCTCTCTCTCTTTTCCGTTATTTATCTTCCAATTTCCTTAAGTCAGTAGCTAAATTCAACATTTCCAGGTATTTAATTTCCTCACTCTTCGCATTTTTATTTTCTCATTTTAATTGACTGGGTTTGATTCTCAAATGGAAATTTTGTTGTGTTAATTGTGAATTTTGATGTGTGTTGCTTCTTCGGGCCAACGTGAACAGAAATGGGTAATTAGGATTGAAAAGATTGTGCTTAAAAATCTAGTTAGAATCATGCTCACCAACTGTTTGATGAAATGCCTGAATGAGAAATGCATGTACATTAATGGACTTATAACGTGATTAACTCAGCAATTTGTTAATTTATCCTGGCCAACTCTGTTAATATGATATTTTGAGATAATGTTCATATTTAGATGGCATAAATTAGGTTGTGTAAACAGGCAATTAGGTCACTGTTGGCATGTCCACTGCTGATTTGGAACTTTAACTAACTGAACTTTATCTGACCATATTGTACACTGAGCAATTGCATTTTGAGCCTAATTTCATATATGTGTTTGTGTTTAAATTGCTATTATAGCAGTGTTGAGTTGATGGATGCCATTTGAATTGAATTTGAACTCAGTACTCATTGTGTTAGATGGGGATATATTGTGCATTTTGCCTTGAAATATAGCTGCTGGAAATGGGGAGTTTGGACTTCAAAATTCTGAATTGAATGGCTTTGAGATAATTGGGGCAATTATGCATTGTATGAATATGGAAAGAAAATTTTTGCAAGTTAAATTCTAATTGCTTGAGATTATGCTTGGTATTATCTTGTTTTAATGATATTGCTGTTGCTTTAGTTTTTAATTTAGATGCAATTGAATATTGTGCTTGATTGAATTGAGTCAAATGCATGTTTGCTAGTTCCCGACTTGATGGGATTAGGATAAGTTGTTTTGGATGCCAATTTTTCACATTTTTATTTACATGCAACTTTGAATTTTTCCTACATATTTTTGCTGTGAATGAAGCAGTGATTAAGTGAACTTTGCATTTCTCTGTTATTCTCCAATAATTGCATTTATTTTATATTGGCATTTGCACTTCAATGATTAATTACTTGTGCGTATTTTATTTTCCACCTTGTACTTTTCATTTTTTTAATTTATTTAAATTCTAATTTGTGCAATCTTCCAATTGTTACTATTCTGTGCATAGAATTTGTACTTTAATAGGTTTATACATTTGCCTTATGCTTAATGTTTCAATTTTTGCATCATCATTAGCTAGAAAGTATATTTATCTTGCAAATTTCTGTTGTGACGTTTTGGTGAGTTTTGATATTATTCTTCCAATTAAGTTATAGATGTGGTATGCGCTTAATGAAACCAAGAATGTTGTGAACAAAGTTTATACTTTATTTTTCAGGAACCATGGTTCGCAATAGAGAGGAGCAACCATCAGCGCCCATTCAGCCTCCTGATTGGTTGACTCCAGAGCAGCGCACCCTGTTCAACAAGCTGGCTGCAAAAATTATTATCTCGAGTAGGTTTATGAGTATGAAGACACTCATTGACCTGGGCATTCAAGAGAGGGTATTAGCTTTGCTGAGGAACATTGGATGGGAAGAGTTCTTTTCTCTGAATGGTCCGACTTATCCTGAGATAACATTGGAGTTCCTTAGTACGTTTCAGTACTCTCCTAGGTTATCTCTGGATGATCGGAATACCATCCAGTTTAGAGTGCGCAATATCCCTTATTTTCTATCGATTTCTGACCTGGCTAGATACTTGAGGCTGCCAGTGGATGGGGAGGTGCATGTTGTGGGTGACTCAGCTGTGCATTGGGCTATTATTGGGAAGCCCAATATGGATTTTCATGCGAGAAACACCAAGTCAACGAAGCTCCGCTCTCCAGTCTATCAGTACCTACACAGAGTGATGACTTCATCAGTGTTCATGCGACCAGGGTGTCCTAGCAATGTGAGCACACCAGACTTATTCTTTTTATATGCTATGGAGACCGGCACCAGAGTTAATGCCGTACCTTGGTTGTGTAAGCAACTGAAGAGAGCCACCGCTACTTCAGGGAAGAGGATCGGGATTGGTGGATTGATCACCTTGATCATGAGAGCCCTGCATCTGCCTACTCCTGACATGGGACCAGCCTTGAGGTCATCGTACTTGATTGATGAGGAGGTAGTGGTCAGATGTAGGATTGCTATAGAGGATCCTTCTTCCGAGAGTGGATATCGACTTAGGAGAGCGGACGAGTTGGAGGCTCATGACTTGGGTGATGATGGAGAGGGCGATTCTGATGATGCCCAGCCGCCAGCTGATCACGATGTTGATGCTCCACCACCACCTCCGCCACAGAGAGCTACAGCCAGTAGGAGGGTGAGATGGAGGAGTGATATTCCATTCTCCCCTCCAGATATGAGTCGGTATGCTCAGGAGCATGATGAGCCATCTTCTTCCACAGCCCCTCCACCCTCAGCTCCATATTTAGATGCTTCGGTGGTCCAGACTTTGATATCGGAGATGCGGACTATGACTGCTACGATGACACGGTTTGAGACTACAGTTAGCATGATTCATGATTCGTTCAGTGAGTCGAGGAGGGAGCAGGCAGCCTTCCAGGAGAGGGTGTGGGAGAGATTGGATGAGCTGAGCAGAGGATTGGCGGAGGTCAGGGCAGCTACCTCTCAGAGTGACCAGATGATCTCTGGCATGGACTTATCGGTACAGCGAGCTTGGGAGCGACTGGCTTCTATTGAGACTCAGATGGAGCAGGTGCGCCGAGATATGGTCCTGGGAGCTGAGCAGAGAGATGCATTTTTGGGATCCTTCCAGCACAGGATTATGAGACAGTTGGACAGGTTGAGCGTTGAGATTCGTGGATTTTTCACTCCTGTTTCCACTGTGTTTCCTCCACATCTGAGACGACCACCACAGTAAAATATTGTATATATTTCAGGAAGTGATTCGTACACAACAGATTTTGTATATATTTATTTATTTATTTTAGTTAATGAAATTGATGAAGTCAGGCAATGTATGATTTTATTTACTTTATTATATTGTGGAATTGTGTGGCTGAGCCAATGTCGTTTGATAGGATAGATATTATTTGTGTTGGCTATGAATTTCACAGATTTCAGAGTCTTTCATTTTGCACAGTGATTACTGGATTATTGCACAGGTTTTGAATTTTCTTCAATTTGCACAGGTGGCATGCAGAAATTCTGTATGGTTGTTAATTTTGCACAGTAATTAATTTATGTTTGCCATTTTTGAGATGCTTGCAATTGATTTTAAATTGCAATGAGTTTTTGCACAGCATGATGAAAATTTTTGAAAATTATCTCTGTGTACTTCATTTTCTTGCACTGAGGACAGTGCAACATTTTGAGTTTGGGGTGGAGTACCATTTCAATTTTTCAAACCAAAACCAGATTTGTTTTGTTTTATTGTCTTTTTAGTTTGTTGCGTTTGAGTAGTTGTTAGTTAGTTTGCTTTGTTTGTGGCGTGTTTGTGCCAAGTTTGTGTCTAAATATTTTTATGGTTGTTTCTTTTTGATTTTCCTTCGATTTAAATTTTTATTTCGTCCTAATAGTTCTCAATTGTGAATGATTTTGATCTCAGGTTTAGAAATTTGTGTTTCATTCAATATTAAGTTGAGTGAGAAATAGTCATGTTTATATCTTTGTTTGTTAGACTGCATGTAAACCTTGATTATACTTTGCAATTTCTAAATTTTGAGCACTTTGGGCCTGTTTTCAAAAATTGAGAAAAATCTAGTTGCAATTAGGGGATTAGATGAAAACTCACTAAGAGCACTAGAACCTTTCTGATTACCCATCGAAGCGACCTCAGATGAGACACAACTTAGAAAATGATTTAGGCAATCTTTCTTGTATAGCTACTTTAAATGACTTTTCCTACCTTAATTTCATTGTCTCTTGTTAGCCCGTTGAGCCTATTAATTTAGTATGCTAAATGCGTGCTTATTTTATTGTTACACATATTAAAACTACCTTTAGCCTTAAATGATTTTTGCCTCCCTTTAGAAGAGTGGCCACTCTAGTAAGGTTGGGTTTTTATTTTTGATAAAAGGGAGTTTAGATTTTGTCAATTCTTGGTGTAAATTGCTGTTTGAGGATTGATTGGTGTGTGTAATGGAGAGTTGAGCCCATTTAAAGAAATGAGTTTGGGGTTGATATAGAGGAATGTGATTTAAGTGGTTTATTGGTCTTTTAAAAAAAAAATCAGAGCTCAATTTATTTCTTGTTGGGATTTATAGACGAATTAAGTACTTTATTTATTAATGGCTAGTTGGTTTTTATGCTTCTTTATAAAAAAAATAAAATAAAATAAAATAAAAAATTAGAAAAAGAAGAAGCATTGTAAGTTTTTCCTAGCTAATTGGGCAAAATGTGAGTTTGGGGTACAAAATTTAGTGAGACTTGAACTAGTGCCTTGTGAAAATCGGGGTTGCATATTATGTGGCATTTGTTATTGTGAGTTGAGTTTGATGATGCTAAGGTGTCTTTAAGGCCAATTTTATTTTGATTATATGCAATTGAATTAGGAATATTTATTAGTACAGTTGGGTGATTGTGTTTTGTTTAGGTAGTGGCTATTTTTCTCTAGTGACTTGATCTTTCTTTGTTAGCCAATTTACCTAAACCTAACGTTACAACCAAAATGTAAGACCTCTTGATTCTTTGTTTTGTCTTGTTCTATTCAGTGGAGATGACCTTTTAGTAAGGTTTGGTACGTAAGAAAAGACATATGGTGTTTCTTGAGCTTTGAGTGAAAAGCCATGAGTGCATTCATGCATTCGAGTTGATTCATTTTCCCAACATTGTACCTAGAAGTTTTGTTTTTAAATGATAAAAATTCTGTTTTGGCCTTTTGCACACACACAGAGAAATTGTTTAGTATGTTCTTGTGTTTATTTGTTATTTAGTGAGCATTGGTATTTGCAAACCTATTTTCTTGTCCCTTAATTGAGAATGACTCCTTATTTTCTTTTGTTGAGATTGAGATGATTGAGAATGTGGTTCATTCAGTTTACTCGAGGACGAGTAAAGGTTTGAGTTTGGGGTAGTTGATAAGTTGCAATTATATTAAGATTTTAGATTAATTCTTGGCATAATTATGTGTTTTATTTATTTAATTTTAATAATAATTAATTAGTTTTTGTGTTTTTATTAATTTATAATGTTTTTATAAATTTAATAAGTTTTAGGATGTTTTCAGGTGTTATATTATTAATCGGAGCTAAATCCGAAAATTATTGTTTGTGCAAATACTCTGTTCTTTTAATATTGACATTTATCTTTCCAGCTTAATCCAGGGATATGGTAGGTTGGTTTGTGGGTGTTGATGTTATTAGATTAAGAATAGTGAGGAATAAATAGGTTTAAGATAGCTTAATCCGGGATGGTAGGTTGTCTTAGATCTAGGATTTGGTAACCTGCACTTAAGCTAATTAATAGACTTAATCCAGGGATATGGTAGGTTTATTAATTAGAATAGCTTAATCCATGGATATGGTAGGCTTGGGTTCAGTTGGGTTGTCCAGAATTTCATGTTATATTGTTTTACCAATTTTCAGTTACATTTATGAGGATAGAATTTCCTAAGCATTTAATTTCATCCTTGAGTAAATTCTTGATGACCAATTTTATATTTAATTGTTAATTTATTTTCTTGCTTAGTTTAGTTTTCTCTACCAAACAAATTGGGGACATCTCAAATTCACTCATCTATAGATATTTAACTGGACAATCCTTGTTCCCTTGGGTACGATAACTCGGGGTCCTAACTATACCCCACTTTATTACTTGTCGATTCGGTACACTTGCCGATGACCCGTCATACGCATTGTATATTGAGCCTTCTACTCGTACTTTATTTTTAACATTTTTTTTCAAATGATACAAATACCTACATGGCAATTATCAATCATGTTAATAACAACTTAACAAATTATAAATTTATATATATTTCAACCATTTGGATTTACCTTTCAAACGAATAAATCCATCTATATTGAACGGGTCCTGCCAGTTTGGCCTCATGTGCTAAATATACTGGTAAATGTTCCATAATGTCAAAGAAGCTGGGAGAAAAAATCTCCTCTAATTTGTAAAGGATTACTAGAATTTCTATTTTTATTTTTTTCATGTCAGCCATTTTTATCTCAGACGAAATCAAGTTTTTGAAAAATAAACTTAACTCAGTTATAACTTTCCAAACTTTATGAGGCAGTAATTCACAAAAAGCAACTGGCATCAGCCTTTGCATGAATACATGGCAATCATGGCTTTTCATTCCGAATAATTTATACTTCCTCATATCAACACACCTTGCTAAGTTTAAAACATATCCATCCGAGAAATTTATACTTCTTAACCAATCACATAAAACTTCCTTTTGTCTTTTATTCAAAGTATAACAAGCCTTTGGATATTTACCCGTTCGAGAATCTCTATCCAACTCATTTCTTTTGCAGTACAATTTTAAATCTGCCCGTGATTTTGTATTATCTTTGGTCCTTCCTTCAATATTCATTATCGTGTTGAATACATTGTCGAAAACATTTTTTTTCTATATGTATCACGTCTAAATTATACCGTATTATATCTGATTTCCAATATAGTAAATCCCAAAATATAATACGTTTTCTCCAATCAAAGTTTTTAGAAATGCTACTATTGACTTTTTCAGCTTCAACTTCTGTTACTTTCATCAACCCTAATTTATCAATCTCTTGTAAGATTTTTTCACTAGATCTATTAGGTGGAGGATGGGCGTGGACAACTTTGTTCTTAAAAAACTTTTATTTATTTCGTCTAAAAGGGTGATTTGGAGGAAGAAATTTTATGTGATTATCAAACCACGATATTTTACACCCATTAGTAAGATAAAAAGCATCTGAATCATTGCCACAGTAAGGGCAAGCTAATTTTTCAGCCGTGCTCCAACCTGACAGCATAATATATGCAAGGAAATCTCTAACTGTCCACATCAAAACTGCTCTCATCATGAAATTTTATTTTAGGAACACGTCATATGTGAGCACACTGAATTCTCATAGTTGAAGCAATTTAGAAATCAATGGTTGTAGAAAAACATCAATCCCCTGCTTTGGATTCTTAGGACCCGGAATAATTGCTGTTAAAAATATGTAAGCCTCTTTCATGCACATCCACGGAGGCAAATTATATGGAATTAGTATGATTGGCCATGATGAATATTATTGGCCTGATTGCCCAAAAGGCTGAAAACAATCAGTGCTTAAACCCAGCCTCACATTTCTACTATCAGCAGCAAAATTGGGGTGAATGTTGTCGAAATATTTCCATGCAACTGCATCCGATGGATGGCTCATTACTCCATCCGTCATTCATGTTCATTATGCCATCTCATGTGAGATGTCGTCACATCGGACGAATACAGCCTCTGAACTCTTGGAGTAATAGGAAAATAATACATCCGCTTTCATGGTAATAATTTCTGCTTCTTATTAACATTCAGTGGCTTGAACCTCGGTTGATTACAAAATTTACAATTCATTAATTCCTCGTCATCTCCCCAGAAAATCATACATCCGAGCTGACAACAATCAATTTTTTCTACTGGCAAATCCAGACCCCGAAGTAACTTCTTCATATCGTAAAAACTGTCAACCATGTTATTATTCATCGGCAATGATTCATTGTACCAAGCCAGGATTTCATTTAAACTGCGATCAGAAATATGACCTTCAAATTTGATGTTCAATATTCGAGCAACAAAGCCTAACTGTGTCATATTATCACATCCTGGCCATAATTCCTGGTCAGCTGCATTAAGTAAGTCAAAAAAATTTCTAGCAGTTGGGTTGGGTTTTTCTTGGACATTGCCTAAATTGGGCTGAAGTGAATTTTTGGCTGCTTCAAAAATCATTCGGATATAGGGATTTTCTGTATCACAAAAATTGCTTGTCATATAATGTGCCCCCCCTTGAAATTCAGCTTCAACAACACCCGGTCCAAATTTCAAACTTCTAGACGTACTACAAATTATTGGCTCTCCATGCCTTGTCCATTCAAAATAATAGGGCACAAATCCCTTTTTCAGCAAATAGAGATGCACATCCTTCGTAGGAAGATAACACCTGTGTTTGCATTTTTTGCATGGACATCTAATTTTTTACCCGTCCATGTATACAGGCTGCGAGCTTGCGTACTCAATAAAAGATTGAACTCCTTCAGCAAACTCTAAATTAATGTAACCATCTGGCGTTATTCTTTTATACATCAAACTTCTGTCTATATTACTCATTATAGTTAAATTGTTGCGTAAAAATCATAAGTTCATAGTTAGTACCATCACGTGTCAATTTTCATATTTTATTTCAAATCAATTCTCTATCCTAGTTCTTCACATTATTTCATAATTAGTTTTACCCAATTATGAATATAATAAAAAATATCAATGTAATATAAATTATAATAAAATATATATACACAACAATAAATATAAAGACGAATAAAATACCACAACGCAACGCAGAGGGAGAGGGAGGGCAGTTGGAGAGGGAGTGCAGTCAGGGGCAGCGGACGCAACGAGGTGGTCCCTTAACAACCTAAATTTAAAATTATACTAACATTCATATATCATACACACAAATCCCGTCAATTTATGAATAATGCAAAATTAAAACAATACTACACATAATAACAAATATACATGAAATTTAGAAATATATTTTAACTATAATAACAATATAAGCTACAATATAAAATATATGAACATTATGTTTGCATAACTACTGTAACACACATACATGGTGCAGTAAGGGCCATGTATCAAATGTAAACCAACTCGATTCATTTTTGTATCTAAAATTGAATTTAATACTTAAATTCCCTTACTTTTGTAAATTAAAATGCTTAAAATTCTGTGAAAAAAGGACAGAGTTTCCCTTATACTGGTTCCTATCCCCCTGTAAAACAATAGCAAATTTTACACTTCTATAAAGTATCAACACATCTCAACTCCATAAAAAAACCAATGCAATATCAAATTTCTTCATCCACCTCAAACATGCAAGTAAAAGGGATAAATTCACCAACAGTTGTGAATTTATCCTTTCAAGTCATACAATGTCCAAAAGAAAATACTAAGCACAAGTACCAATACAACTACTACATTTGTAATTTAATTTAATCATCGCACTATGTCACCATATGACGTTATTACAGTATCATTATTACACAATCGTTACAGTCAAATTACTACACGGTCATGAAATATATATACCCAGAACAATAAATATTAACACAAATAAATTTTCTAATTAAAACAACTTATTTCAAATATATACGTATTATTAAAAAAATAATTCTAATATAGTCAAAACTTACCTCGGGTGAAGCAACCGGTAATAGGCGGAGATTCGATGCAAAGGAGAGCTAAATGCGGAACCGGTTACGGCGGGGACGGGTACATGCAATAACAAATATAATATAATTTATAAATATTAACTTTTAGGTATAACAACATACGTAATACACACTTAAAAAAATTAAACATAATATAAATTTAAACAACACTAAATATAACAACAATTATACCACATTATACACAATACAAACAATATACCAAAAAAAAATTTGGACAGACACATATATAACACATAATTAAAATAATAGTACATATAATTTTAACAAACATGCCATAAAACAAAAAAAAAAAACTATATCAACATAATAACAATCATAATAAAAGATATATACACCAAAATAATATATGTACACAAATTTAGTACCAAAATTAAATATTAACAATATGCCACAATTTCAAAAAAATATATAAATATAATATATATACACGAAACATTATGTATACACACAAATTTGCAACAAAATTATAAATGATGTAAACATAATAACAATTACAATTTAATATACACATACAAAAAATAACTACATACACAAATAAAGCAACACATTCAAAAAATATTACACACAATATTCCACAAATTTCATAATTTTATAAATAATATAATAATCATAATACAATATAAATAAAATAAAAATAATATACACATAAATATAATATTAAATTAAAATAATACATATAAAAAGAAAATACAGAAAAAAAAATACTTATCGTACGTTGTTGAACAACTCGCCGGAAAGAGGGGAGGAGAGGCACCACACCGGCCGGATGTTGGAGGCAGAACCTGTGCCTCGCGCTTGGGAGGGAGGAAATTTCCCAATCCCTCGCTCAACGGGGTGGAGTCGCCGGAGAACGGAGGAACAGCGGCGTTGATGCCGCGGGGTACCGTGATCTTGGCGGTGCCGGAGGAAGGAGGAGGTGGGTGAAGGGGGCTGTGCAGATCGGGGAGAGGAGAAGAGGGAGAGAGAGAAAAAAAAAAGAGGGTTTTTATACCCCGCGAATTAAAGACGGAAATAAATTTTCGTCTCTATTTTTAGAGACGAAAATGTAATTTCGTCTCTACTTAGAGACAGAATTACAATTTCGTCTCTAATAAAATTTTTGTCTCTAAATATAGAGACGAAATTTTGATTCGGTCTCTAAAAATAGAGACGGTACAATTTACCGTCTGTATTTAGAGATCGAAAATAATTTTCGTCTCTATATTTAGAGACGAAAACTAATTTTCATCTCTAAATAGATACGGACTTCCATTTTCGTCTCTAAATAGAGACGAAAATTGTATTCCGTCTCTATTTTTAGAGACGGTAATGCATTACTGTCTCTAAATATAGAGGAAAATCGATATCGCCAATTTTAGCGACTGAATTTAAATATCATTGCAATTGGTAAATATTTGAGACCGAATTTAGAGACGAAAAAATTTTTTCGTCTCTATTTAATTATTTTCCGTCTCTAAATTTTCGTCACTATCCTCTTTTTTCCGTAGTGTACGTTAACTTTTTTATATAAAAAAATGAAAAATAGAAATTGCTGATAAGATATTACTTAGGGACTTGTTCGTTTTCTAGAGAGCTTTTTATCCTTTAATGATTGATATATATATTAACTGTCTAATCGAAGTACGCGTTTGCAGCTAGGTGGTCAATTAGTTTTGGTCCCCACACGCCCAAATTGATAATATTTTCCACATATAGAATTGCATTCGATTTTTACGTAAGACAAAAATTCAGTGTATGAATTTGTTAATTTTTATGCATTAATCTCTGTTAAAAAATGGTTAGTATAAAATAACGTGAGTATTGTTTTCTATTAATTCAGAATTGGACACTATCTGATCTAGAACCTTCCTAATAGCGTAGATTTCATGCACAAGTTAAAAATTAAATTTGAAAATTTAATTTAAGGAAATTCAAACTTTTTTTTTCCATTTGGACCAATAATCATTGATTAGTTGATTACTAACCAATATTTTTAAAATTAGACCGGACATCGACTCGGTCTGCCAGCAGAGTCAGGAGTCAACTGGTTGGATCGGATTTACTCGAAATTTTTATCTTCTTTTTTAAAATACAATGATTTATAAAAAATAAAAAAAATATGGTATATAAAAGACACATTTAAACAACATATTAATTATCAAATATCAATATATTAATTTTTATTTATTTATTTATTTTACTACTTTTTTAACAATAATGGTAAAAAATTTAAAACTATAGCTGGATTTATCTATTAAATATTTAAATTTATAAGGAAAATGCATTTTTAAATTTTTAAATTTTAATTTCAATTATAAAATTTATTTTTTATGACGTCATCTAAAGATATTATTTTTATAATTATCATGTTTATCTTTATTTTCTTTTTGATATTTCATTACATTTAAATTATTTAGTTATTCAATATCTAAAAAATATAAAATAAAAATACAGTGTTAAAAAATTCACATAATTTTCAATTTTATCAAGTTTAATATTAATATAAATTGATTTTATCATTAAATATAAATTTTTGTTTGAACAATATCCAATAGCTATTAACCCGAATTATAAAAATATATTTTATAAAAAATATAAAAATATAATTTAGGTTATATTAGATTTTTTTTTTTTTGGTCCAATCAGATTTTTCCGTTTCAACCGGTTGCAATATGGTTTTATGCGCACTCCGGTTTTCATATTGAATCGAACCGGTTAAAAAAGGTTCAAAATAAATTGATGGCCAATACCGTGGCTAGAGTACAAAATCTGTTGCTAAAGTTTGTATAAATTTATTAATTAGTCTGTCATGGTTAGAGGTAGAGGTGATAATAAATGATTCATGGAATATTAAGCAATTTCAAGTCATTTAGTAAGGAATGAGAAAGAGGTGGAAAATTTCAAAATAATTTTTTTTGTAAATTTAAATTAGTATATTATTTGAACGTCTTTTAATTATAAAATGGTATTACGTTTTTACTTTTTAATTTCTTTTTGGAGAGTTAAATTGTCAAATTTTGTGAATCATTAATTCGATAGATAGCTAGGAATTGAATACTACGGATTTTATGAAAAAACTCAGTTACACTTGAAAACCTAAAATCACAAATTCCCTATATAAAGAATTGTTTTCAAAGAGTCAAAATAATTTTTTTTTGAATAAAAGAGTCAACATAAATTGTTTGAATAAAAGAGTCAAAATAATTTGTTGACTGGCTTTTTCAAAAAAGGAAAAAAATTGTTGACTGGCATTCAGAATTTGTCTGATGTCAGTCATATGATGATGGACTGATGAGTGATTGTTTACGGACGCACCCAAGAGTTATCCTATTTTTCCTCTTACTCCCAGTCTAAATCCAATTATCAAGGCTCTAGTCAAAAAAAAAGATTGGAATAGATTTATCGCCCATTAGAGATTTAATTTTTAAATATTATATTTCAAAGAAATTATCATATAATATACGCCACCTTTTTAATTATAAAATACTAGAATTTCACATACAAGATTTCAATTGGGTATGAAGAGATTTTTATGAGGCAATTAAATTGTAAATTGTCATATACATAAATTAACCAACGAATTTATTAATTATTGAATTAGTCTATGATGAATTCAAAGCTAAGTATTTGGTCAATTCAATTTTAAATCGATCAAATTAAAATTGACAGAAAAAAATTAAATTTATCAAATATGTAGAGAAAATTAAACTGAACTGATTGAATGGTACTTAATCATTCGATGGTTTATTTCGCTGTGAATCCTATATATACATATACACAGAATGGACCGATCTCTACTAAAAATAAAAATTAGAACCGAGCAGACCAAACAAAACAAATCAAATTTATATCACTTTGGTTTTGGACACCCCAATTATAAATAAGTAATTAAGTATTATTCTATTTGTCTATCCATTTATAGAATGATACCCAAAGGTCCAGCATCCATCTGGGCTGGGCCAGGGGTCCATGTCACGAGCATGCCCATCTTAAAGCCATTATGGACCTACGTATTAGGCTCTATTTTAAAATTTAAATTTGCCAAATAAAAGAGGACCACGTGGCTAATTTTCATAGCTGAAAAAAGCATCAGCATATACCTTCTCTTCTACTGTGAAAACCTTGCCCAACAAGCAACCAGTCCTTTCCTCATTTTCATATATAATGAAGACCCCATTACTCTTTTGGCTGCGCTTCACCTTTCACTTCTCTACTCTCTTTTCCTCTTTCTGCTCTGTTTTCTTGAAATTGCGATATCCAGGAAATGGAGCTTTCACCCTCTAATTCCGGCGACCGGCGGCGGCAGCAAACTCTTCCTCCGAGAAGAGGCCAAGTAAAGAAAAGGATATTGAAGGAGTTAGCGAAATCAGGTGCAGCAGCCATGGATTTTCTTGATAAAAAGCTTACTCGGAAAAGAAATGGCTTTTCTAGCTCAAACTCGTCAACTCCTCCGGCGATCTCTAGTGGATTTAATTCCGATGTTCCTGATGAATCTTGATCACTCTTATTCCCTTAATTAATTATTTCTTTTTTTCATGTTGTATGATGTGAATAGTATTTTTTGAGTCCAGATTAATTTTTTTTGGCCCTTTTGTTGATTAAACAGAAGCGATTTATGTAGATTAATTTTGGGTAATAAATGAATTGTGCGTTGTTTTGTCTAAGAGGACAATCCACCGGTAGGTCTGCTGAGCCGTTTAGTTTGGATAGTTATAAGGTTTGTTTCATGCCCGGAGTACTTGAAATTAATTCTTTCTCTGTGTGTATATATACATACATCCTTCCCCAGTTCTGTCAGATATTGAAAGAAAGCTCTTTGCTTAACATGATGGATTCCGGTGTTTGGTAGTTTAATCCAAAAAGTTTATTTATGTCATTAATTAATGGAGTTAGTAAGGGGAATAAATAATTATTTAAATGATTGCATTTAATTAATGTAGTCCTTAATTATTAATTACTAATTAATTATTAGTGGCTTTGATTTGGTCAATTTACTCCCTTCCTTGAGTATAAAATTTAATTTGGCCTAAATTTATAATATGAAAAATATTTAAATATTCGATTGTGCCATAAAGAAAGAAATCTTTATCCGGTGTGGAAAGAGTCAATACTTTACATTACATACACCCGCAGACATGTCGGGATTAACACTATGGTAGCATTTAAAAAATAATTTTATTTTTTTATTTTTTAATTTAAGCCCACTGTATGCAGCATTAAAAATTAAAAAGTCATTCTCTCCACCATATGATTAAAAAAATAATAGAATATATTATTTTATGTTGTTAATACTATTAATACTTCCTTAGTATGCATCAACCTAATATAATATTCTCTATCAAATCCATCACTTATTTTTTAAAAAAATAAAAATATTGAGGGTGATTTATTGATATTATTCTTGTATAAATCAAGAAACCAACTTGATTGACTGAGTTTCTATTTTAGTCTTCATATTATATTGACTGGTTCATTTTCTTTTTATTTATTTTTATGGGGTTGATATTATAAGACAATTTACGAAATTAAATTAAGAATTTGGTGAATAAAAAATATAAGCTATAAAAATTTATGATTCGTTAAATATAAAATTAACTTACTCCTATATTTTACTATAGTTAACAAAATTTCAAGTTCTTTCAAAAAAAAAATTAAAGAAAATATATTTATACCTAATAAGTAATATTAAGTATCAATTTTAGTGGGAGATATCAGATATGTGATATTTATTTTTTTTTATTAAAAAAAGCATCTAGGTTCCAAAGACACACCAGAGTGAATTGAGTGTCTCGAACTTTTCTAACTATTTTTTAATGGAACATAAATGTATGAATATGCAAAATTATAATTATGAACACAGAAATGCAATGCAAGTAATGTTCTGATTTTTGTAAGTTATTTTTCAATCAAAATCTAAAAAATAATTCTAAAAATTTTATGTGTAAAATTTATTGTGAATATTTTAAGAATTGTTTTAAAAACAATTTTAAAAATACAAATTTCAGAATATTAAAATAGAGTAGTAGAAAAGTAGAGTTTCAGAAAAGGGGGCAGAAAAGCAAATACATATAATTTTTTTTTCAACTTTTTTCTAACATTCTAATAGGTGAAATAACACGTATTTATATTCAAAAATTCAGTTATAGGTGTTTGAAATCAAAATTAACAGTTTTTAGCCGTTGAGAAGAAATCTGGAAAAAATAGCCGTTTAACTAGTCGTTTTTCTTGTTCTGTAGTGAAATTTAGATTTTTGTCTAAAAATTCATTTAGAAATTTGATACAGACATAAATTCATTTTTTAAAAAATCATTTTCTGACGAAAATCAGTTTTATTAAAAACTCATTTTATGACTTAAAAATATTTTTATACAATTTTAAAGTTATAATAGGTATGTATGAATGGAAATGATATGCTTCAATTTGATTTTGCAATTTAGTATCATAATTTTTAATAAATTAAGACAATCTTCAGAATTAACTTTAATATTTATCCAATAAGTATTTTACATAAGAAAACATGTAGAATATACATAAATGAAATTTATTTAATATTTGATTATCATCAAAATTATGGCGTGGACTTGAACTAACAAATCAAGCAAAAAAAAAAAACAAAATGCTAATGTGAAAACAAGCCATACATGCGTAGACTTGTATGTGAACACAAAGTGCAAACTGCAGAGTGAGACTACAAAGTCAAAGGCATCATCATTCTTCTTTCTATAATTTTAATTTATATAGTATTTTTAGGGATAAATTGGGCATAATATTTTAAATAATATTATTTAAAAAAACTTAAAAAATGGGATGTTTTTAAAAATATTTAATAATTTAGAATTTTTGAAGTTAAACTTGCGATATTACGTGAGGTACGCAGAGAACAACAAAAATGTCTATCGCATTTAAAATCGTAGCGTGTTATCTCAGTTGATAAATTAACTTATATTGAAATTGACAATTTTCTGATAGTTTTAATTTCTATTGAAATTCCATTAAATGCTGTCATTGTTTTTTTCGTATTAGATTGTCATATAAAGACCATTCATCTCAATTAAGTCCTCAAAAGAAATGTCAAATTAGTGAGTATAAATTAAAAATAAAACAACAATTCTAGAAGTTTATTAATCTTGAATGTGCAACAGGGAGAAGAAAGTACGTGAAGTAAGAGATTAATCTAATGTATAATCTTAAGGACTAAGGCCATATCTATCTTTGTTTTCTTATTGGTAATCTAATGATTTTAGGTATTGCTATTTATTATTTGGTAAAGAACTTCTGACTCTATCTAAGTTGTTGGAGAAAGAATGGTCAATATCTATTTGGTCCGACCTGTCGGGGTTAACACTATGGTGCGTTTAAAAAATAATTTTATTTTTTATTTTTTAATTTAAGTCTACTATATTCAGCACTAAAAATTAAAAGTCATTCTCTCCACCATATGATTAAAAAATAATAGAATATATTATTTTATGTTGTTAATACTATTAATACTTCCTTAGTATGCATCAACCTAATATAATATTCTCTATCAAATCCATCACTTTTTTTAAAAAAAAATAAAAATATTGAGGGTGATTTATTGATATTATTCTTGTATAAATCAAGAAACCAACTTGATTGACTGAGTTTCTATTTTAGTCTTCATATTATATTTGACTGTTTCATTTTCTTTTTATTTATTTTTATGGGGTTGATATTATAAGACAATTTACGAAATTAAATTAAGAATTTGGTGAATAAAAAATATAAGCTATAAAAATTTATGATTCGTTAAATATAAAATTAACTTACTCCTATATTTTACTATAGTTAACAAAATTTCAAGTTCTTTAAAAAAAAAAATTCAAGAAAATATATTTATACCTAATAAGTAATATTAAGTATCAATTTTCGTAGGAGATATCAGATATGTGATACTTATTTTTTTACTAAAAAAAAAGCATTTAGATCCCAAAGACACACAAGATTGAATTGAGTGTCTCGAACTTTTCTGACTATTTTCTAATAAAACATAAATATATGAATATACAGAAGTATGATTATGAACACAGAAATGTAATGCAAGTAATGTTCTGATTTTTGCAAGTTCTTTTTCAATCAAAATCTAAAAATAATTCTAAAAATTTTATGTGTAAAATCTATTGTAAATATTTTAATAATTGTTTTAAAAACAATTTTGAAAATACAAATTTCAGAATATTAAAATAGAGTAGTAGAAAGTAGAGTTTCATAAAAGGGGGCAAAAAAACAAATACACAGAATTTATAGTGGTTCGGATGCACTCCTCAATATTCACTTATTGAGCTTTTCTTTACACTCTTAACACTTTTAAGGGTAGGAGTCAAAATCAATATACAATTCTAGATATGCATATCTACCCACAATTTTTTTTCAAAATAAAAGATGTAAAACACTTACTAGAATTTTTTCTCTTAGGTTCTAGTTAACCAAGCTCATAATTTTTTACAAATAAAATTTCCTCACAAATAATTACAACATAAAATTATAATCAAATTGAGAAAAATATGTAAATAATAAAGTACAAAAGATGTGGAAAGTAAGAAGAACAAATTTAAGATTTTTCTCTTAAAAGATAGAATTTTTTTTCAATTTTTCTCTAACATTCTAATAGGTGAAATACCATGTATTTATATTCAAAAATTCAGTTATAGGTGTTTCAAATCAAAATTAGCAGTTTTTAGCCGTTGAGAAGAAATCTGGAAAAAATAGTCGTTAACTAGTCATTTTTCTTGTTTTGTAGTGAAATTTTTATTTTTGTCCAGAAATCTAATGCTGGCAGAAATTCATTTAAAAATTTGATACAGACAGAAATTTATTTTCTAAAAATCATTTTCTGACGGAAACCAGTTTTGTTAAAAACTCATTTTATGACTTAAAAATATTTTTATGCAATTTTAAAGTTATAATATGTATGCATGAATGGAAATAATATGCGTTAATTTGATTTTACAATTTAGTATCCTAATTTTTAATAAATTAAGACAATTTTCAGAATTGTTTTTAATATTCATCTAATAAGTATTTTACATTAAAAAATTTGCAAAATATACCTGCAGAAATTATTTTGGAAAAGAATTTAAAATAAAATTTATTTAATATTTGATTAGTGGACTTGAGCTACCAAAGCGTAAAAAAACAAAAACAAAATGCTAATGTGAAAACAAGCTATACATACGTAGACTTTTTTTTTTTTTTTTTTTTTTTTTTTTGCTTCTCTATACATGCGTAGACTTTTATGTCAAGACAAAGTGCAAACTGCAGAGTGAAGACCAAAGAGTCAAAGGCTTCATCATTCTTCTTTCTATAATTTTAATTTATATAGTATTTTTAGGGATAAATTGGGCATAATATTTTAAATAATATCATTTAAAAAAATTAAAAAAATGGGATGTTTTTAAAAATATTTAATAATTTGGAATTTTTGAGGTTAAACTTGAGGTATTACGTGAGGTACGCAGAAAACAACAAAAATGCCTATCACATTTAAAATCGTAGCAAGCGAGCATGTTATCGAAATTGACAATTTTCTGATAATTTTAATTTATATTGAAATTCCATTAAATGCTGTCATTGATTTTTTTCGGATTAGATTGTCATATATAGACCGTTCATCTCAATTAAGTCCTCAAAAGAAATGTCAAATTAGTGAGTATAAATTAAAAATAAAACAACAATTCTAGAAGTTTATTAATCTTGAATGTGCAACAGGGAGAAGAAAGTACGTGAAGTAAGAGATTAATCTTAATGAATAATCTTAAGGACTAAGGCATATCTACCTTTGTTTTCTTATTGGTAAACTAATGATTTTAGGTATTGCTATTATTGTTTGGTAAAGAACTTCTGACTCTATCTAAGTAGTTGGAGAAAGAATGGTCAATATCTATGTAATTCATTATCTATATACACGTTTTCAGTTTTTGTCGTTTTTATTAAATAGATAATTATACATAAATTATTAATCAAGTGATATTGATTGAGATTTTTTATTTTGGCAAGTCATGATATATTTGTCAATTTTTTTTTATTTTTAAGCAACCATGCATGTATTTGTCAATTGTTTCACTGATTTACTCCAAAAGCGAATTTTTGGATGGGTCAATTTCACTTATAATCACTCAACTTATCACTTATCGCACAAAAGTAACCGACTTTTTTTTTTCTATCTTAAATGTCACTGAATTTCTAACATTTTTTCAAAAAAGTCATGTTGACCGGAATCCGGCGAGAACCCATCGGATTGATGACATAGCATATGACACGTGGCAACAAATAGTAAATATATAATTTTTTTGCAAAAATGTTAGAAATTCAGTAACATTTAAGTTGGAAAAAAAGAAAATTGGTTACTTTTGTGCGATAAATGATAAGTTTAGTGACTGTGAGTGAAATTAATTTAGATGTAGCATTTGTTGGAAATATTGTTAAACGACATGTAGTTTCTGATATGGCATCACATGTCATCAATCCGGCGATAGTTTTCACCGGATTCCGGTCAACATGAATTTTTTGAAAAAATGTTAAAAGTTCAGTGACATTTAAGTAAGAAAAAAAAAAAGTCGGTTATTTTGGCGCGATAAGTGATAAGTTGAGTGACCGTTAGTGAAATCAACTCATTTTTGGATAAATTTAATATAACAAGAAGTTTAAGGACCAAATTAATTTTTTCTTTTTTGTCAATTACAGGAAATTAGATACTTGCATAAAAATTTGAAAAGAAATTGATTAAGACTTTATTTGTCTTTTAGATACTAGCAATTAGCAGCTAGAATTCATCTTGTAAAAATAAAGATAAATTTAATTATTTATTAAATTCTTGCATTAAATAAATGAATTTTAAGTTTGACTAGAAAAATTAATTATATCATACAAAAATAGAATGTTGTGTTAAGTTATTTATTTTATATATTAAATATGTATGATGTTAGTCTTTAATTAGAAATGTATTTTATATAGGTAAAAAAAAAATTAATTTAAAGTGATTTTAAAAAACAATGATTCAAAGAAATTAAGAATAAATATGTCTTATTAAGAAAAACGGAGAGCCAACATGTATATATTTTGTACAAAATAATGTAAAGAAAGCTGAATGGTTTAGTTGGTTAATTCTCTCGGTCAACCGGTCTAGTTCATACGGATATCAGTTTAACCATTTGGTTTGATTATTCCAGAGGAAGTATTTGTTATAATAATTTTTAATGATAAACCAATTTAAAAATGAAATCGGTTCATGATTAACTGATTGGTCCGGTCCGGTCTGTTTTTCACAACCATGCTTTTACATTTCTTGAATTAACATCAATACAAGAAGCCAAAATTTTAAGATACATGATAAATCCAAAAATGTCTTTATCTGTAAGAGAGAGGTCGATCCAATCGGATGAGATAACCCTGCAATAAGAAGAGCCCGGTCGGACCAGTCGTGAGCACTCCGAACCTTAAGTTAGTAGCTTAGAGAGAGAATGTGCTTTAGAAAGATAATGGTGTGAATTCAATACCTGGTGCCATCGTTGACTGGACTATTTATAAGAGATAGTCGAGGGGCACTTGAGTGCCTGGGGAGTGATTGCTGGCCGTCAGAGTAGGTATCCGGCGACATGACAGGGAGCAGGTGGTAGGCATGGGCGCTACCTTGTGTCAGGCGGCTGATGGGACTGGCGGTCACATCAGCCGATCGGGCATGTGTGCTGCCTAGGAGCTCGTGTCTGATACCTTTAGCTGATGGATTTTGGGCCTTGCCAGTTTGAGTGGGCCGACAGGATGGGTCTCAGAGCAAATGATATTTGCTGGGTTATCACTTATCCCCCCTCAACAGGTCCGATCGGGCATAGATTTGCCTTTGTTAGTCCGCTCGGATGGAATTAGTTATGGAGATTCCCGATCCGAAGACGCGTACTGGCGCGCTTTTTGAATTTGGGAGGCGCTTTTTCTGAAGCGACGCGCCTGCTGAGACAGCTGTTTTTCTTTAATGTTGTGAGCGTACCGAGGGTGACGCTTCGTTCTTCGCAGAGACATAATGTCCTTTGACACGTGGCGCTTGCTGAATGGCGCGTTGTTTGGCGTTTTTGAGAAGCTTCCGTCTATAAATAGAGGACTCTGTGAATCATTCTTTCTTTACTTTCGAAATCTCTAGCGAAGCTCTGCAAAAATCTTCCTTTGATTCCCAGATTTCTGCAACTACTCTTTACTTCTTCTTCGAATTCCTTCGAGTCTTTTTCATCAAGTAAGTAACTTTTTTCCCTTTTTTGCTTTCTTTGCGATTTCCTTTTTCTTCTCACACCCATTTCATTTAGAAAAGAGAGTTGCGCCTTTCCTTCATTCTTTTTTGTTGAAGATGGCCTCCAGTAGTGCCGAAATATTAGACACAAGTTTTTTGGAGTGGTATGAGAACAAACCAGCCGCCGAGCCGCATTCTCGCTTAACCGCTGCGGAAGTGGCCGAAATTCCCTCCAAATACGGCCTTCCTGATGAGATATCAGTGTTGGCCTGCCCTGATTCAATGGCGGTGACTGAAGGGCCCTTCGGCCAAGACGGCGGAGAATGGTTCGTTTGCCACCTCTGGAGCCTAGATGCAGGCCTGAGGTTCCCGTTGGGCGCCTTTGAGATGGCAGTATTGAGGGGGTATGGTCTCGCCCCTAACCAATTACATCCGAACGGCTGGAGATCGGTGGCGTGCTTCAAAATCCTTTGCCAAATAGAAGTGGTAGCACCGACCCTGGAGCTTTTTACTCATTTCTTTTATATTTCGGGTCGAAGCGACGGAATAGAGTATTTCTTTACAAGCCGCCCAAAGAGGAAGTTGATGTTCGTCCCCACCTCCATGAAAGGGTACAGAGAACGGTATTTCTTGGTGGGGAGGAAAGGTGGATTTGGGGTACGCCTTACCCGATCGGCCAGGGTCGAGATTCTGAAGGACCTTGCCGCCGGTCAAGAATTCTACGAGGATAACATAAAAAAGTTAATGGCCGCCGTAGCAGGAATGGAGGGCCTTATGAATCCAAATTCCTTTTGCGTACACTGTTTGGCTCTCCCGGCTTCCAAGACGCTGAGAACGTACAACGTGAGCGTTAGGATCGGAGAAAACCCAATCATCGTGCATCAAATCATTAATTGCACTTTATTGATGTTTTATGAAGCGAATTTGCGTATGAAAAAACTTATCTAGTTTATTTTCTGTTGTGCAGCTGAGATGACTGGTGGGAATGAAGCCTCCAAACAACTTGGCGATCGGATCCGCCAAAAGCGCGAGGCAGAGAAGAAGGCCCAGGAGCAAAGAAAGAGGAGGAAATTGGTCCTCGCTTCGAGCCTCTAAGGGGGCGACCGGTACCTCTACAACGACTACGGCAATTGCTGCCGTTCCAGTCTCGTCGGCACCCCCTGCTGCCACTACTGCGCCTACCTCCACTGCTGCTGGACCAATTAATGTGCCTCGAACTGAGGCCTCTCCTCGGCCGTTACGCCGCCGGCGCCACACTCTTCGAAACGAGTCCGATGAAGATGATAGGCCGATCGGAATCACTATCCGAGAGGTAGAAGAGGCGACCAAGAAGAGGGCTGAGGAGGCCGCCCAGAAGAAGGCCGAGGAAGCGGCCAAAAAGAGGGTTGCTGAGCTGATAGCGGAATCGGACGCTCGGCTTGCGGCAAGAGGCAAAGCTGTGCAACACGGTGAGTCTCTAAGGCGTTCATCCGAGCGGCGGGTTGTTCCTATGAAGGACATTCTGAGAGAAAATTTTGGTGATGAGTGGTCAGTGGGCCAAGTGGCCAACTTCATTTGCCGTGGTCTTCTCCGGGATGAAGATCATCGGGACGCCGGCGACGCTAGCCAGCTCAGCAGGGAAAGCCAGGCCATCAGTCAGCAGTTAATAGACGTAAGTATTTGTTGTTTTGTTTCTGGTGCTCGTTTACACCTTTGTGTCTGAGTCTTTTAGTCTTGATTCCGTATAGGCTGCCAGGAGGACACAGCGGCTGCACATGATGGCCCATTTGTGGAAAGGGAGGGCCGAGTCAGGCGCCGTGGCCAAGGCGGAGGCAAACACGCGTTGCGACGCTGCCAAGAAGGAAGCTTCCGACCTTCGAGCTGAGGTTGCCAAGCTAGAGGAGCGGTATGCTGCCTCTCAATCGGAGACAGTGGCCCTAAGAAAGGAGGCCTACCAGAGTGCTCAGGATCTGAAGGCTCGGCAGAGCGAGGCCGATAGGCTGAAAGGCGAAGTTGCCCGCCTATCTGCGGAGGGTGCACAGCTAAGGCGGTTCGAGGCAGATGCAACCCGACTGGATGCCGAGTGCAGAGAGTTGGCTGCTGAGAATGCCAGGTTGAAGGCAGAAGGCGAGCAGCTTCGGACAGAAGTGGGGTCCTTGAAGAAGTCGGAAGGGGAGAGGGTGGCTTCCTTCACGAAGATTCTTAAACTTGAGCTTGCCACTCAAAAGGAGCGCCTGATTGATGAATTGGCAGACGCTCAGGTGGAGCTGTTATCCCGGCTAGTCCATGAAGCTGGGCGGCGCTTCCCTGGGGCGGATCTGTCATGGATGGACGACCCGGCATCACTGCCTGCTCCTCCAAATGATGACGACGAAGGCGCTCCCGAGGGGGAAATCACCGAGAGAACTTCTGTAGAAGGCCCTTTACTTCCGGAGACTATTCAAGAGGTTCCCTCTGAAGCGGAGCCTGCGGCGTCTTCAGTCCCCGAAGCCGAAGTGGAGGTTCCTCCTGCGCCTGAAGCCGAGCCAGTGGCACCTTCTTCCATTGGGCCTGTCTCTGAAGGGGGGGCAGTATCTGTACCGTCAGCTGCCGACCCTTCTCAAGCCACCATCGATCCAATCGCTGAAGAAGTCGCTGATCCTCCTGGTGAAGTGGAGATTGTAGATATAGATAGTTAGCTTAGGAGTTTAGATAAGCTTTATTTTCTCCTCTCTTTTTTTTTTTTTACTTGTAACAATTATTTACAAATTGTATAGTGGAGGCATTTGTATTAATAAAACTGCATATTTCTGCAAATCAATGTATACATAAGTTTGTACTAAAATTTGCAATATGATCGAGCTAATTAAAACTCGTGACTAAAATTTGCATTAAATTTCACAAGTACTACCTGAATTCAAATAACGTCAAAGCTTAGTGACCGATCGGGTCAATCTGGCTTTTCAGATCGCATAAAATTTGCACCATTTCGCTAAGTGATGCTCATGAAGCTGCATAAGGATTGCATAACTGAGCTAGGTGATACTCATAAAACTACATAAGGATTGCAAAGCTGAGCTAGGCGATACTCGTAGAATCGCATAGTCATTGCGAAATCGAGTTGATTGATACTCGTAGAACTGCATAAGGATTGCATAGCCGAGAGTACTCGTAAAATTGCATAAAAATTGCATAACCGAGTGAGAGAGATTAGATCCTCTATAATACAGATAATATTTGGGGAGGTAGGATCCTCCTTCGCAAAGGATTTGCTTATTAAGCTTGGGATGGGCATCAAGCCTAGCGTAGGACACTATATTATGTATTAATTGAATAGTCATGAAAGAGAGAACCTTTTTATTAATGAGGCAAGTGCCAGGTTCTAATACATTACGCGACATGGTACTTATTGAGTACCTCAACATTCCAGTTTCTGGGGATATCTTGCCCCTCCACTGTTCGGAGCCTGTAAGTGCTCGGGCCTAAGACTTTAGAGACCTCATAGGGCCCTTCCCAATTTGGCATCAGCTTTCCCACTCCGGCATTTCCCGAGCCTAATTCTGCCTTTCTGAGCACCAGATCACCTATATTGAAAGTTCTGGACCTTACTTTAGAATTATGGTATATGGCCACTCTTTGTTTATAGGCAGCGATCTTGGTGTAGGCGTCCTCCCTCTTTCCTTCGATGAGATCCAGGTCCTGGCATCTCTCCTTAGTGTTCACCCGTTCGGAGTAAAGAGCCGATCGGTAAGAAGGGAGGCCGACCTCCACAGGAATCATTGCTTCGGAGCCGTAAACAAGAGAAAATGGCGTTTGATGAGTGCCTGTTCTGGGGGACGTTCTGTATGTCCACAGGACACTCTGCAGTTCTTTAGTCCAGTTGCCTTTGGCTTGACCGAGTCGCTTCTTCAATCCCTCCAAAATGGTCCGATTGGAGACCTCAGTCATTCCGTTGCTTTGGGGATGAGCGACAGATGTGAACTTTAATTTGATGTTCAAGCCTTGGCAAAAGTTTCTGAAGACGGAGCTATCGAACTGCTTGCCATTATCTGCAATAAAGACATTGGGTAAGCCATACCTGCAGATGATGTTCTTCCATGTAAAGCTCTTGACCCTCTCGGCTGTGATGGTGGCTACCGGTTCAGCCTCAATCCATTTGGAGAAGTGGTCTACCGCTACTATGAGGAATTTATCTGCTTTTTGCCTTGGGGAAAGGGTCCTAAGATGTCCATACCCCATTGGTTGAACAGCCACGCGACTCCGATCGGCTGTTGGTCTGCTCCATGCTGCCTTATAATCCTGCCGTGTATTTGGCATTGCGGGCATATCCTTACTTTCTCCTGGGCATCCTTGAGCATGCTAGGCCAGTAATATCCCGTCTGAAGGGCTTTTCTTGCCATGGCTCTGCTTGCCTCGTGCGCTCCGCATATGCCTTTGTGGAGCTCTCTGAGGATGTAGTCTCCCTCTTCCTCCGCCACACACTTGAGCCAAGGGTGACTGAAAGCTTTTTTGTACAAATCACCGTTAATGATGGAGTAATTGAGAGATTTTCGAGATACCTTTCGAGCTTCGTCCTTGTCCTCGGGCAGTCGTCCTGTCTGGAGGAACTGCTTAATTGGGCTCATCCAGGTTTCATTCTCTTGGTCAATCTCCATCATTTCTGGCTCGTCCAAGGAGGAGGAAGTTTGGTCTACAACGGCAATGTTTTCCTCTATAACGCTTTGTGAGGAAGCAGACATCTTCGCCAGCCGATCGGCTTCCGCGGTTTGGTCTCTTGGGACTTTCTGTAGCACCCATTCCGACCCAGCCTCTTCCAGTTTTGCGCAAGCAGCTTTAACTTTGGCTAAGTACTGGATCATTGTGGCCTCACGTGCTTCGAAAGTCCCCAAAACTTGACTGGTTACCAGCTGGGAGTCACTCCTAATGGCCACTGACTCCGGTCGGATGGCGTGGAGCAGCCTTAGCCCTTGAAGGAGCGCCTCGTACTCTGCCACATTATTAGAAGCTTTAAAATTAAGCTTTATGGCGTACCTTATTGTGATGCCCAAAGGGCCTTTTATTACTATGCCGACGCCTCCTCGAGTGTCGTTTGCTGCGCCGTCCACTGTCATTTCCCAGCTTTGTGGCTTGGGCTGACTTAGTGGTTCCTCACCCGCAAATTCGGCTATGAAATCTGCCAAAGCTTGGGCCTTTATTGCTTTTCTGGGCTCATATCTGACATCCCAGGACTGTAGCTTAATCGCTCATCCCACCATTTTGCCTTCCAGATCGGGCATCTGGAGTATCTTCCTAAGAGGATGGCCCGATCGGACGACAATTGTGTGCGCCTCGAAGTATGGTCTGAGCTTCCTTGCACACATCATGAGAACAATAATAAGCTGCTCAACCGGCCCCTTTCTTAGATCTGCGCCTCTGAGTACTTCACTTACATAGTACACGGGTAGTTGTTGAGTATCTTCCTCTCGGACAAGAGCACCTGCAACAGCTTCCTTAGAGGTGGCTAAATATAAGTACAGATTTTCACCTGGTACTGGTCGGCTAAGCAACGGTGGGTTGGTGAGGAATGCCTTTAACTCTTGAAAGGCTTGCTGGCAGTCTTCCCCCCAGATGAAAGTTTCACTCTTCCTGAGCTTCTTGAAGAAAGGCGTGCAGCGCTTGGCGGAGGAGGAAATGAATTGTCCTAAGGCTGTTATCCTTCCGTTCAACTTCTGGACGTCTTTTATGTTCCTGGGGGGTTGCATCTCAAGGATGGCCTTTATTTTTTTTGGATTCGCCTCAATCCCTCGTTGAGAGACTAGGAATCCTAAAAATTTTCCTGATGGTACCCCGAACACGCACTTCTCGGGGTTGAGCTTCATCTGGAATTTATTCAAGGTGTCAAAAACTTTTGCCAGATCGGCTGGATGTTCCTCGGCGATTCGGCTCTTGACGATCATGTCGTCAACATATACTTCGACATTCTGTCCGATCTGGTCTTTGAAAATCTTGTTCATCAGACGCTGATATGTGGCCCCAGCATTTTTCAGTCCGAACGGCATCATCCTGTAGCAGAACGTCCCGTCGTCTGTGATAAAGCTGGTTTTCTCCTGATCCAGGAGCCACATCAGAATTTGGTGGTAGCCGGCATATGCGTCTAGAAGAGAGTAAATGGCGTGGCATGCTGTGGCGTCTACCAACTGGTCTATGCTGGGCAAGGGATAACTGTCTTTGGGACATGCCTTGTTAAGGTCGGTGAAGTCGACACACATCCGCAGTTTGCCAGACTTCTTCTTGACCAGCACCACGTTAGCTAGCCACTCTGGATAGTCTACCTCTCGGATGGTTCCGGTCTTGAGCAGCCTATCCACCTCTTCGGAGATGAACTTCCTCCGATCGGGTGCGTGCCTTCTTAACTTTTGGCGGATCGGGGGAAAGTTTGGGTCCACATTTAGCTTGTAGGTGATTATTTTGGGGTCCACGCCAGGGATATCTTCTGGCTTCCAGGCGAAGGTCGCTTGATTGATGGTCAGGACATGCATGATGGCTTCTTCAGTTGTTTTATCCATGCTTGTCCCCACCTGAACATTTTTGCCTTTATCTAGCGACCTGGCCTTTGTGGCCTCTGCTGGGTCCATCCTGGGCCTTTTCGCCTGCTCTCGTTGCTCAAGGCCGGGCTCTACGACCATTGCTTCTTGCTGTTGCTTTATCATGGTGATATAAGCCTCCCTGGATGCTTTCTGGTCACCTCTTAAGATGGCGACGCCTCCTGCGGTTGGAATCTTCATCACCATGTAGCGGATGGAGGTCACGGCTCCTATCTGGAAAAGCAATGGCCTGCCAAAAATAGCATTGTAGGCGAACGTCATGTCAACAACCATGAAAATTACCTTACAAGCGTGAGCTATCGCCTCTTGGCCGAGCTCGACAAAGAGCTCTACGTATCCCACTACGGGGATGGTGGCGTTGCCCAGGCCGATCAAAGGGGTGGCGTTCGGCTTCAGCTCTCCGATCGGCAGTCCCATGGCTCGGTAGGTCTAGAGAGTCAGGACGTTGACAGCACTGCCATTGTCCACCAGAATTCTCTTTACATTGAAGTTATTTATCCGAGCTCTTACAACGAGAGCGTCCTCATGAACGAGAGCGTCCTCATGAGGGAACAGGACGTCTCGTGCGTCTTCGCTGGAAATGGTGACTGAGACAGGCTGCTCTGCCTGGCGGGAGAGGTAGACACCCTTGCCTTTCCCTTTCTTGGGGAGATTTTCTCCGTAGGATGACCCTCCGGTGATTACGTTGATCACCCCGGCGTAGGGCCTGCTTAGATCGGCGTTTCTGGGGTTCCTGCGCTCATCATCATCAGAGTCAGGATCGTCCCTCCGAGGCTTCGGCTGTCTACAGGGTTCGTCCCCTGTGGCCGGGTCTACGAATCTTCTGAGGGCCCCGCGGCGTATCAGCCTTTCGATCTCCTTTTTGAGAGAGGTGCACTCGTCGGTTAAGTGACCGACGTCTCTGTGGAATTCACAAAATTTGCTTGGGTCCCTCACACCCCGGCTTCTTGCAGAGAGGTCCCTAGGCCAATTGACTTTGCGGTGCTTCTCTTTAATCCACATCAACACCGCGGTTGGGGTAGCATTGAGAGGGGTGTACGTCGTCCCTGCCTGGTCGTCTGGACGCGGGTTCCGGTCTCTTCCCGATCCTCTAGCCTGGCCTGAATTTCTGGAACTTTGAGCTCCATCTTGGCCTTTAGCTGTCCGATCGGAAGCGAGGGCTCTTTGAGTAGAGCGATTGTTCGGATATTGAAGGCGGTCCAGAATGCTGGTCCTTCCTCTCCTGTTGGACCTAAGGGCATCATCCAACTGGATATATTGCCTGGCCCTCTCCATCAGTTCGGCGAAGCTGGATGGGGGTCTTGTTGTAAGTGACTCGAAGAGTGGTCGGTCAGTGATGCCCCCTGATAAGGCGTTGGTCGCCATCTCAACACTGACATTTCTTACTTCAGACATGGTGGCCTGAAACCTGTCGATGTAGTCTCGAAGACTTTCATCTGTCCTTTGGTAAAGGTTGTACAGGTCGTTCATCGTCTTAGGCGCACGTGTTTGCACAATGAACCTCGTAGTGAACAGCTCGTTTAACTGTCTGAATGACGTAACGGATCCCATGGGCAGCTCGTGAAACCACGTCAATGCATCCCCTCCCAAAGTGGTGGGAAAAACCCTACAGGCTATTCTTTCGTCATAAGTATAGACCTGTACCTTGGTCAAGTACTCTACCAAGTGTGTGGTAGGATCTGTTTTGCCTGTATACCTTTCCATAACCACATCTCGCCACCTGGGGGGGAGCTCAGCATCGGTGATTTCTCTACAGAAGGGGGAGGCAGTATTCCCACAAGTATTTCCTTCGAAGGCGCCTCTTTTGGGCGCGAGGACACCAAACTGCTTGAGCTTTTGCATAAGCCACTGGTCCTGCTTGTTCAACGGGTTCTGTTTGCTCAGGGTCGTGGCGGTGGACTCGCCCTTGTGCTTTCTAGTTTGGCTGCGGCTCGGGGTGCACATGTAGGACACATCATCCCTCGCGGACAGAGTAGCGGACCTGTTGCTGTAGGGAGAGGCCCTACTTGCAGACATTATCTGCTTCCCCTTGTCGCTCTTGCCTGGGGTTCTGATTGCACTTTTCCTGGTTCCCTGAGCTCGGGACTCATTAATAATGATTCCCTTGTTCCTGTTTCTCCTGAAGTCTTCGCCCGCGAGGTAATCCTCTTGGGCTCTTTCAGAAGCAATTGGCATCTTACCCTTCTTAAGGGTTTGGACAATGCTTTTTGTAAAATCACTGAGAATGGCGTGCATGTCCCTCACAGTGATGGGGGTGTTCTCTGGTTGCCTAGCAGTGGCATTATCGAATTCGGGAAGGAGGTTGGTCCTCACAGGGGACCTGGTGGGCGCTGCCCTCCTTCTCAAGGTGCCTGATATGGCACGAGCGTCGTCATCATGGTCATGGTCCATGGGAGTAGTATTCTCGTTGGATCTTGAGTTCGACATCTCTCAACGAAAGCACCAAATGATAAATCCAAAAATGTCTTTATCTGTAGGAGAGAGGTCGATCCGATCGGATGAGATAACCCTGCAATAAGAAGAGCCCGGTCGGACCAGGCGTGAGCACTCCGAAGCTTAAGTTAGTAGCTTAGAGAGAGAATGTGCTTTAGAAAGATAATGGTGTGAATTCAATACCTGGTGCCATCGTTGGCTGGACTATTTATAAGAGATAGTCGAGGGGCACTTGAGTGCCTGGGGAGTGATTGCTGGCCGTCAGAGTAGGTATCTGGCGACATGACAGGGAGCAGGTGGTAGGCATGGGCGCTACCTTGTGTCAGGCGGCTGATGGGACTGGCGGTCACATCAGCCGATCAGGCATGTGTGCTGCCTAGGAGCTCGTGTCTGATACCTTTAGCTGATGGGTTTTGGGCCTTGCCAGTTTGAGTGGGCCGACAGGATGGGCCTCAGAGCAAATGATATTTGCTGGGTTATCAATACATATGTACGTAAAACGGTAAAAGTACATATATAATCATTTGTGATTATCTTGTTTGGAATTTTCTTTATAAACCAATTTAGATAAATAAATAGAAAATGACTTTTAAAGCTAATTTCAATATGGCAAGAGGTTTTAGATCCGAGTTCTCACTTCCTCGTTTCAAAAAAAAAAAAAAAAAACAATGAAAAGCTATCAAATTCAATTCAAATCCAAAATTAAATTTCAGATTTAAATTGCAAAATAAGGAATTATTAATTAAGAACTCCAATAAAAAAAAAGCCCTTCTTGTCCTTTATATCACTACAAAAAAAACTGCGAATTAGCGACTGTATATTTTTCGTCGCTAATTAGCGACTGATTTAAAATTTAGTCGCTAAATTCTATTTTTCATTTTTTACGACAAATTTAGCTACTGTTTAGCGACTGAAAAAGAAAACCGTCGCTAAAATTTGGCGGCAATTTATCGCGCCTTTTTTTGCTACTAATTTAGCGACTAAAAAGTTAGTCGCAAATTTTTGCGACTAATTTAGCGATTAAAGAATTAGTCGCTAAAATAGCGACGGCTAATTCCGTCGCTAATTTAGAGATAATTTTAGCGATTTAATTTGCGACGGATTTAGTTTTTGTCGCTAAAAAATTTTCAAATATTTTAAATATGAAAATAATTTTCAAAAATTTTGCGACAGAATAATTCGTCGCTATTTCGTCGGTAAAATTGATCATAATATTAATAAAAATATGCCTATATACTTATAGTTATTAATTAATTTTAATATTTTTGCTTGACACATGAATTTTAATTTGTCTAAAATAAATTTTTTATTATTTAATTATTTAAAAATTTTAAAAAAAATTTTAATGGTTGAACTGAAATTAATATTTATAAAAAAGTTTATTGATTTGGAGTAGATTACTGAATTTACCCGTAAAAAATTTATTCCAACATTTGGAATAGTTTCGGGCCTTCTAAAATTTTATTTAGGGATTATTTTAATTTTCAGTTAGGATTTATCTTAACCTATAAATTTATGGTTATTGACTATTTTTAATATTTTTGCTATACATAAAATTGTATCAAAATTCAATCTTTTTTCTAATCTCGATAAGATTAACATTTAAACTCGAAATTATATAATTAAAAAAATTCAAATCAAAATTTAATAATTGTGCTGTTATTAAAAGAATTTATTAAAAAAAGATGTGCTATTATTTTAGGGTATTTGAGTTAATGCTTCAAATTTAATGGATTATTTAAATAAATAAATTAAAATAGATAAATAAATATATAGATATATAATTAGACAAATAAAAAATAATACATACATACATACTAAGAATTGAGTCCAGACGGGGGAGTGGGTGAATTCAAAAAAAAAAATAAAAGAGAAAAAGGGGGAAAAGGGAGAACAGAGGGAACGGGGAGAGACGAGATGGTGAGGCTGGTGCGGAGCCTCGCCTGCGCCGGCGACGAGGCAGCCCTCCGCCATCGCCGTCTTGCTCCTTACCGCCACCACCGGCCTCCTTCTCCTTCTCCTCGGTTCCTTTCTCTCTCCTCAAAACCGACGTTTCTTCTCCAAATTCCGGTTAACCGCGGTGTCAGATAGCAAAATGAGAACCACCACTGGACTCTTGGCGATCAGGCGCTCCTCTTTATACCCACCGATCAATCTTATTCGCCGGTTACGGATAGATCGGCTTTGGGTGTACCGAAGCTCTTTTGAGCTCTTCCGGCGAAGATTTCAGCCAAACCACGCCCCGTTAGGCCATGTGACTGCCGGTAATGGGGTCTTGGTACTCTGAGCTTCATGATAGCAGTGGCAGTGTCAGACGAGGCTCCGATGACGATGACCGGTGGCTGCCGATCTGAGTCTAACTTGTGCGAATGGAACCGAAAGTTTTAGAATTCGATTCAAACAAGCAAGTATCCCATTAAACTTGCTTTTCCCTCAATTAACGATCAATCCATTAAATCCCATTAATTTGCTTCCTTTCATTGTTGTGTATGCTCTGTTCGAAGAAAAACAAAATCAAGTTTACATTTTTTATGGTGTTCGACTAAACTGCTTAGCCAAAATGACTTATTTGTTGTGTTTGTTGGAATGAATTGTATTGCCAAGGAAATTAAAATTGACAGTATAATTAATTTGTTTGAGCTTGTATTATTGCTAGCCCAATAAATTAAATTGTTTGAATATTTGATGTTCTCTTTTAAATTGTTTGAGCTTGTATTATTGCTAGCCCAGTGTATTTGTCTGCTTCTGTGGGTTAAGAGCTACAATTCTTCTCTGCTGTCCATGTTCTGTAATGAGTTGTAGTTCTTATGGAGAATTGAATGTTTTAAGTGATTTGAGGTGATTTGAGAATTGCTCACGTTAATGTACATCTTCTGAATTCTGTAATGAGTTGTCATTGTCTTTGATTCTATGAACAATAATATACAATGGTTGTGCGTATTGTTCAGCACCTAATAGTGACAGATGTAGCACTGCATTCGGGATGAAGAATTTTTATTGATAAGGTGTCATGTTATGGAGGTGGAGTCTTTTGAGGATGAGCGAGTACATGGTATTGGGTGGTTTTTGTTCTACAGGTAATAAAATACAGGAAAAAGAAGTAAACTTTTTGGACTTTGTTGTTATTTATTTTCTGGGTTTGACACTTTTTGTTGGTACCCACGTGATTTTTCATAGTTGAATCTAATCTATTTAGTTTGCTTTTTATTGAACAAAATTCATATAAGGGTACTAATTTAACATTTGATAAAATGACTATATATATATATAAAAGAGTCCAAATACTTGGTATTGAGTACTGATTAATTTGATAAGTTGATTTTAAGCATCTCAAATACTTGGTATTGAGTTATTTTTTGGCATTTGGTGTATATATGTGCTAGGTCCATTTTGAATTGAGGAAATGGCTTCATGACGGTGTTAATGCTGAAGTTGCAGCATCAACTAGAATTATCTATGGAGGTAATTTTTTCCTAATCTTGCTTTACTATTTAAGCTTGATATCTGTTAGAATAAATAATTTACCAGTAATGATATAAAACTTTCTAAGCTCTTTTTTTTTTTTTGGTTGGAGATGGAAAAATAGAATAATAAATAAGTTTGGATGTAGGTTTTGCTGATAACAAGTTAAACGTTATCAACAAGTCAGTTTGGGTAATAGGTTTTGCTGATAAATTAGTTAAAATTTATTCACAGGAAAAAGTAGGATGTTTTATTTTTTTTATTTGAAATTGCTTAAAATATGACTCCATTTTAGTGACTACTAGTTTGAAGTTGCACAAAGATTTATATTGATTAATTATTCTTTAAAGATTTTTACTTAGAGCATTTTTTGCTGTATGAATTTAAAATAAAGCAAATGTTAATATGGTTGGAGCAATATGCTGTCATCAGCCGAAGTTAAGGAGAATGCAGGGTATAGATTATTGATTCATTTGAATAATTTTATGGTATATTGTGTTGATTTTCTTTTCTTTTTTTAACCCATCTTCCTCTTCCTGCTCTGGCAATTAATATGCAGAATTGGGCCTTACTAACTAATGTTCTTGAACATTTGAACCATATGCCCTCTAAACATGGGACTGATATCATGGCAGAAAAGGGTAGCTCATACCCTTACAGGACCTTGACTGTTATATTCTAGTTAATTAATTAAGTGAAAAATTTAGAAAAGGGTTAGCTCATTCCTTGTAATATATGAATTAGAATCAATCTTTCTTATTTTCATTTTTAATTCATTAATTTTGGTATATATTAATTTGAAAATTTTATTGGTGTCTCGTAGGTACTGCAATTGGATGAAATGCTGCTAAATATAACAAGAATATGTACTTTTAATTTAAGTATTATATAATTTAATATACTTTTATTTGAATTATTGTGAATTTATTGTACAAAGTTATTGTGAACTTGTATATATTGCTAAATAGCACTATTTAGTTTGAATTAATATTTTTTCTAGTATTTTTTAAGTATTATACAATTTAATTTAATTTTTTGATATTATATTTTTTAAATTTATCGTAATATTGAAAATATTTTATAATTATTATTTACATAAATTAAATTAAATTTTTTATGTAATAATAATAATAAAAAATTAAATCAAAAATTGTAATAAAAATTAAATTAAAAATAATATTAAAAAATATAATATTTTTAGCGACGGAATAGCGACAAATTTTCCGTCGCTAATAAATATTTATGCGACTAATTTTGGAGTTATTTAGCGACTGAAATTTTATTTTTAGCGACGGAATTTTCTGTCGCTATTTGTAGCGACTGATTTATGGAATAGCCGCAAATTTTTTGCGACGAAGCCAATAGCGACGGTTAGTTGCCGCGTCGCTAAAATTAATTAGCGACGAAAAAAGCCCAATTAGCGAGTGACAGTTTTTTTGTAGTATATTCTCATAGATAGAATTGAGTATGCATCCGTAAATTCATTAGCAAAAAAATTAATTAGTCCATAAATATTATTTTTTTAAAATCATTAACTATTAACTAATCTGTTACATTTAGTTAACCATTCTATCGGTTGTGGTTGGGTTAACTAATATTTTTCGGTTAACCACTTAAATTTATAGCATATAATTTTTTTGAAAAAAAAGACAAAATTCAATTTAATTTTAAATGTTCAAAGTAGCTCAAAATAAAAATTACAAAACAAATATAATAAACTAGCCAAAATTTATGCTCCACTTTCATCATTTTTCACTTTTTACGGTTAATTATTTCAACAAATTAATAGTTAATATTACAAAGTGAATTTGATATTTGTTGAAAATTAGCATACTTAATCCTAAGTTAAAGAAATTTTTTGGACAAAATTAAATGTTAAAACATATATTCTAAAATAAAAAATATAATTAAATGCTATCAAGTAATATATAGACACCAATATATATAATAGCAAATAATATATATAATGATTAATTGGTTATTCTATATAAATATTATTGTATATAATTAAGGAAAATGACATAATTTAAATACACTTTAAAGTATCACTTTATAAAGGTTTTAGAGAAAAATAAAAAAATAAAATTCTTAAGATATATATAATGGCTTTGAATTCTATTGAGATTGGCCAAGTAATGGCTTTGAAGTTTGTCATTTTAGGAGTACAAGTTTTGTAGCAAATTTTGTAGCAAGTTTTGTAGCAATTCAATCTATAGACTGAAAAAGCAACAACAGTTCTCTCCTTCAAGCTGAGGCAGGATGCCATTATGTATGCGACTTCTTTTATTTCACCTAAGTCTTTGCTACATGGTAAAACAAAACAGTGCAAATGACACCAAATGCTGGAAGCAGAAAAATGGGAAACAATAGAAAACAATGAATTTAACAACATAAAACATTATAAACATATACTGAATCCACGATTATCCTTCTTTTTCATAAAAATATGTCAGCTATATATACCAATCAAATCAAATTATATTCACTCCGCTAGCTGGTTGTAATAGTTTCATATACAAAACTGGAACATTAACAACATTAAATTTGAATTAAAGCTAGACGACTTCATGGAAAGTCCAATTGATTAAAATTACCATTAAAATCATATTCACAATTCTCCTGTTCAGGTGGCTCCAATCATAAATCAAAATTTTTTCACTTCTTTTTCGGATCAGTAAAAAAGTTCAGGCCTTGGTTTCCTCAAGAAAACACCAAGCTCAAAAGAAACAAAAGCGTCAAGGCAAGCGTATTCGACTTGCTCATACGTCAACTCTTTAGCATTCCATTTACTTAACGTAATCTCCTTAGGCTTAGGAATGATTTTTTGTAGAAATTCACGTACTAAAGCTTTCAATCCCATCCTTCTTATATCTCTATCGTGATACTTCTTTGCTGCCCATTTACCTAAATCTTTAGTATGTGCCACATTAAGCTCATAATCATCATATAATTTACAAGCATCATTCCACACTTCTTTACCAACAAATGTGAACTTCTTGTTCCCAAGAAAATCTACCAAAGGTCGTGGGATTTCATGAGCGTGATACAGTTGAAATATTAAGCATCTTTTGCCCACACAAAGTTGAATAATGGCAACCTTTTGGTAGCCACCAGGCTCAGTAGGCATACACCATTCGGTGTCAAGGCCGACAAGAAGCTTGCACATATAACGTCTGTAGATTCGGAGAGTGGTGGCAATCCATTCCTCAACTACAACAGCTGAGGCTGTTACAGTGGTGAAAATATGATCACCATAGTATTGAATATCATACAATAAACAACCACTAGAGAAATTCATTGTTACTTAAAGTGGTGAAGAGACGAATATGATTTGTGTGTATATATAGAGAGAGAGGTGTTTTAAATTTGTTCAATAATTAATATTGTATAAGGATTTAATTATGTTGTAATTATTTTCCTGTTGGGTGAAGGATTGTATTTAAACCGTTAGAAACTAGGCTTAGCAGAGTTGCTTGTAAGCCAAGTTTATAGCGGGAAATTGACTTTCGATGGGATTAGGTTTCTTTTAGCCTTTAATTAGGAGAATGAATTTATCTCCCGGTTTATAAAAAATAACAAATATGTTATGTAATATTGGAATTGTAGATGATTTATTTTATTCTTAATTATTGATTATTTTTTATATAATCTAAATTATTTCTAAATGCATTTACTTTTTATATGAACAATTTTTTTTTTTATATAGATCAAATCTTTGTATCTATGCGTATTTATCTATATATATAATCATTATAGTTAATAAATATACAATAATAATAAAAAAAAAAGATAATAGTTTTTTATTTTCTTATTTTATTTATTTTTTTATCTTTTAATTTATTTATAATAAATTAAAAATTATTATTAATATTATTATAGAAAACGCAATTATTATTACGATTTTTTTCCTGGTTTCTATAATGCAATTAACTGAATAGTATTATAGTAGCAGTTAAATAATCTCATTAGTTTTAAGAAGTCAATATCCATCCAAGGGCCAGAGAGCACACTTAAAGTTTATCTAGTAGTCAATCAAGCCAGTTATGACTTGATTGAGTCAATTATACATTTATATAATTAAAATTGAATTAAATAAATTCTAATTTAATAATAATCCGACTGTTGAACTTATGAAAAATTAAAACGCTAATTATAAGTTTTTTTTTTTTTTCTAAAGAAAAGGCTAATTAGAAAAGATGGATTTATGATTTAAACATGCTTATATGGCCAAAAGAGAGCATTTTATATCAATGACTATTTGGTTCAATTCTGATTTTTTGAGAGTTTGCTTTGATCTTATTAGCAAATGGGGTATAATGATTTCAGTAAGTCAAGAGGACACAACTTCCATAAATTGCAGTAACTCGATATTTTTACTAATAATCTCCTCTGTTTCCATCAACTTCAACAACAAACCCACAGGCACTACCAGCAAACAAAACCCTAAAATCTTCTTGGATTATCAATCTCTATTGTTTGTACATTAGCAGTAGCTTCTTTCAATCTATAGATTGAATTGCTAGAGTTGGTAAAATCGCCATAGCCTCGCCATCAAGAACAAGAACCTCACCATTCTTGAAGCACTTTGTTGAGAATTTAGCACTGAGCAACAAAACCACACACTTCATTAAATAAACTATGATTTAGCTTTGCTTCAATTCTACAAAATGGGTAAAGTTTGTTTCAGCTTACATATATCTATTCTTGTTTTCTCTTATGCTAATGGCTTCTACTTCACCAGTAACTTCGTCTCCGATATAAACAGGACTCCTAAAATGCAAGCTTTGAGAAGCATACACAGCTCCAGGCTACAACATTTGCCATAAAGCTCATTTATTCTTTCTTGGGAAAACTCCATATGCACAATATTCCATCTAATCAACAAAATGAAGTGAGACTTACAAAATGGGATGCGATAACGCGAGGAAATAATGCAGCAACAAGCATTCCGTGAACAACCCGATCGTCTAATCCAGCATTCCGGGCAAATTCGGAATCAAAATGAAGAGGGTTCAAGTCATGACTCACCTTTGAGTATTCTGTAATATCTTCATCTGAGAATACTCTTGTTTGCCTTAGTGTGTCTCCAGTTTTAAGCACACTTTGAGCTGTCCCTGAGTAGTATCTGGCGCAAGGGGCAGTCTTTGAAACCAAACTCTTGATGATCATCATCATGAGAAGAATCTATATATAAATGCAATGAGAGAAAGAAATATGTTAAACAATACAATCTGGTGAAACGGAAGTTCTTTCTGCTAGGCATTTTAACAAACATTTGAAATGCCTACCTTTAATTTCTGGATTTTAGTGGTGCATTCAGTGGCAATGGGAACCTATGCAATGAGAGAAGGGAAAAATGCCATAAGGCCCATAAATCATCTGAGATTTCGATGAAAATCGTGGACCATGGAAGTCAAAAACCAGCTCAGAGGAGAAGAAACCCTGCCGTTTTTGTTAATTTATTTTACTCAAAGAATTTATGAAAAGATAAAAAAGAATGGCATGCCACCCTTACAAATCCTTAAATTTTTTTAATTTTTACTATTAAATTTATAAACATTTATTTTACAATATTAAATTTTTATTTTTTTTACACATTAAATTTTCAGTAGACAAAAAATATAAAATTAAATTAAATTATACGTTTCGTTTGAAATACTTTTGATTTTTATATTTATATCTCAATTTAATATGCCGCCAAATATTTCTTATTTGTTTTAATGATTATTTTGTATTAATACTTTAACCTTAAATTAACAAGGGCATTAACGATAACATATCAAATTGAAATTATATATACTAAAAGTGCTTGAAACGGGACGTAGTATTTAATTTTTTATTTTTTATCAACTAAAAATATAATGCGTAAAAAAATAAAAGTTTAGGAAATAAATATTGTAAAATAAATGTACAGAAATTTAATATAAAAAAACTTAAAAAGTTCAAAAAAAACCTATAAGTATTTTTTTGTTGGGTGGGGGGGGTGGGGGGGGGGGGGGGGGAACAAGAAAGACGGGCCATCTTGTATTTTGGGGTTATATCAATTTTAATTTTACTTTCCATATTTAATCAAGACTTACCCATCCGAAAGCCCAATTACTTCCAATGATTATGAAGATAAGATCGATTTAACTAAGGTAAAATTTCTATGATTAACCATTGGTCCCACAAGCAACTAAACCCTATAAATAAGCTCTCTTATAAGTTTAGAGGAGACAAATTTATTGTAAGATATTGCATTGCTTTTATCACATGAATAAAATACATAAATTAAGATAGCAGTAGGGGCAAAATAAAATTTTTAAGGGGGACAAAAAAATATTAGAAGGACTTAATAGAAATTCAATTATTTTTACTTCAAAATTTCTGAGGAAAAAAGATTATTTTTGCTGCGAAAAAATAAGCATTTTGAAATGTTGTGTTATGATGTATCCGAACCGTCACTCTTACACCTCTTCAGCCAAATGCTAAAGAATGTGTTGCCCTTCAGGTTGATCTCCTTTAGGATGCATTTGGTCAACTTCAAAGTGAGAATTGGAAGCCTAAAACCAATAGAACTAAATTGACCGGACCATGGAAATGATTTTCATATCGCGGGTTAATTATTTATGTGGTTATCGAATTTTGGAATTTATAACCAAATAATTATAATAAAATAATTTGTAATACAAAAATAATCAAATTTTTATTTTATCAATTAAAGTAAAAATGATAAAAAAATTAATTTTTGGTCACCGGAGTGCCACGCAAATATGCCACATCATCAGTAATCTTTTAAAATACACACAGTCAGAATGTGATATGATCCGTTTATATGAAAAAATTGACACATTAGCAAGTATACGTGTCATGTCAACCTGTACAAAAAGATAAAAAATGTCTTGCTGGCTTGAACTTGCTGATGTGTCAATTATTTCAAGTAGGCGGGACATATCGCATGCTGATCGGATGCATTTTAAAAAAATACTAATGATGTAGTATATTTGCGTGGTTTTCTTGTAACGAAAAATTAATTTTTCGATTATTTTTACATTAATTGAAATAAAATAAAAGTTAATTTTTTGATTATTTTTACATTAATTGAAATAAAATAAAAGTTTGATAATTTTTATATTACAAATTATTTTATTATGACCATTTAATTATAAATCTTAAAATTCGATGAATACGAACGTAATTAACCCCCATATCACGGTCATTTTAAATTCATGTGTTTTATATATTTTTATATTCATATCTTAATATATGTAAATCTTACAAATATAAATTATATAACCCAACAAAACCAGTTGAACCAAACCAAACTAAACTAAAAATAATTCAATTAGTTTGGTTAGATTCTCTTTAAAATTTCAATTTGGTTCAATTTCCAAACTGGCTCAAGTTCAATGGTATTTGGTTTATGCATTATATATATATTTATATTTATATTTTAATATATGTAAATCTTACATATATAAACTATATAACCTCACAAAACCAATTGAACCGAACCAAACTGAAGGTAATCTAATCAGTGCGGTTCAATTCTCCTTAAAAGTTCAGTTTGGTTTCTAAAAGGACGTAAGTTCAGTTCTATCGGTTCAAATGCAGAGTTCTAACTTCAAGAACCAAAGATTGCAACCTTACAACTATATACTTCATTCCATCACAGAAGGAAGAAAATCTTAACTCAGGCCAACAAGGTACCCAATAATGAAAAATTAAAGAATCACCTCGTAGAAATCAAATGTACGTAACAATTTAGTAAATATTCAAAATCTGGCAATCACCTTGAACATGGTACATATCTATGTCCAAAATGGAATTATCACCAGCACAAGAAAGTATAATGTGATAAAAAGCAAAAACTTGTATCAAAAACATTCTCGAGCAACAAGCAACAACCTAAACAGCTACATTCACATGATAAGAGATCATGGAGAAACAGGATCGTGCCTGTATTCGTGGAATTATGATACAGGTTGCCAATTCCTTACCCAGTCTGTCAAACTAGTAACATTCCTACTTATGTCTTCAATAGAATCACTCCTTAATGCCACAACAATATCTTCAGAGTAGCTTTCTTTTGCCTCCTCTAAAAGAACTTGGAAAATTTCACACTCAATATTGTTCGAAATCTTGTTCTGTGAGTAATCCCTATAAAACATTGAAATTTTCACTTGTTTTCAGCCAACAAAGCAGATATTCAATAAATTTGATGGACTATTCCCAGGAAAAAAGAGAATCAATTTCCCACCCAATTCCCAGGAAACAAACAAGGAAATGAGTTACCTTTTACTCAGGCGATCATACAAAATAGAATTATCAGTTTGAAGCACAACAACACGATCAAACCATCGCTCAGGAAAGAAATCGCAGCCATGGTAATCAACTATATTTCCCCCTTCTTCCATAATATCTTCAAGCTCATCACATACCTTGCAAAGTTACAAGCTTTTAAACTTTCACTTAATTTTCACCCAATCTAATATGAAAATTCAATGACACCCTAAAAAATTTAATGCTTCATACATTGAAGTTTATGTTATATTGAAGGAAACTTTTTGAAAATCACTGATTCGAATATGGAGAAGAAACAAATGAAATGAAGAATTAGGATGATGAGAGGTACCAGATCTTCGTTGATGATGTGACATTCGAATTGCTCGTCCCAGCCGTCGTGCAAGCTCTTCTCTTTGACTAAATTTCCGATATTAATATGGCGAAGCTGGGTTGCCTCCGCCAGAGCTGACGCCGTCGTAGTTTTTCCGCTACCGGGGGTTCCCGTTATCAGTATATTTGGTTTCGTCCTCTTGTTGCTATCTTGCGCCATGGCCACCGCTACGAATGTGCAGAAGCCCAAGCAGGATCTATTCAGTTAATTAGTTTGCTTGCTTCGCTAGGGTTTTAGATTGGGAAATTTTGAAATAGTGTGCGAGAGGAATAATTACCCGCGGTAAGCTGTAATGTTTTAAACAAAAATAACTGATTTTATTGGTAGGATTATACAATAAGGTGTTTATAAAGGTTTAAACGAGTGTGCTTTTAGAAATATTTGATACACGTAATAATTAGAACTTAATGTTTGAAACAAAATATATCTTGAATTGACATAATTAGCATATAGATTTTCTATTTTACTAAATTATTAGCATACATATAAAATAAATTAAAATTTTGAACTTAATTTTTTTTTTTGGCTATGACCCTGGTATTCGGTTCAACTTTTTTAATTTTATAAAACCAACTAATTCCGAAAATTGAATACTATCAGATTTATATTCGGTAATAGTTTTCTCAACTGCACACACTACATGAATAAAATAAAAACTAAATATGAAATATCGATTAGGAGAATCGGAACGCTTACCACTCGGTCCATTTTTCAAGTTTGTTCATCAAGTTCAGATTATAAGCATTCATATATATATATCAACCACTTGTATATTGTCTAGTTAACTGCATAATTAAATAAGATTTGATTTAAGACATAAACAATTTTTCACGCATAGATTTTGAAAGGGTAATTCCCAATGCAGTTCTATAGAATCCAATCATACAGCGAGAAGCAAAACCAAGTATCAAAATTGCCAAAAAAAAAAAATAAAAAAATCTTTTAAAATAAATTTTGTTTCCAATAAGCATTTCCATTCTACAACAGAATAATTCAATATTTTCTTACAACAATATATTCTTACATCAAGAATACATAACCCTCCAATGAGTTATAAATAAGTGGTACTGGTATTATTCCAGAGCTCATTGTTCCGAATGGACACTTTGCTAAAAAGTAATAATAAATAGACAAACTTGCATGTCAAGGTCTGAACAATTAGAGAGGAGGGTAGTTGGAACAACCTGAAAGAATGGAATCAGCATTTTTCTTCTAACTTGGACTGATAATCAGGGTTGCTCTTTACAGCATTTCTCTTTTAACTTTGATGCATTTGACGTGCTCTTTACAGGGCTTGATGTATTTGAGGTGCCCTTTATAGGACTTGACGGATCGGAGACAAGGGTATTAGTAGGGCAGATGGATGAAAATTGACAAACCTGGCATTTCCAATGCTCTTCCTGTGGAACAAAACTGGCTTCCCTTTCACCCAGCCAGAACTCGAGAGAGCTCTGAATTTGACTCTTGAGCCAATCAGTATCATATGCAAATTGATCTTCACCAAGTACAGAGTTGTCTGCTTGTAACTCATATCTGCTCAAAAGTATCCAAATAAGTTTCTTGCTACAAAGTATTCCATGCACCATTTTCATTCATGTCAAGGCCATAGAGACCTTCAGCCATCAATAAAATGCAGAGTAAAAGGAAGAACGGGAAAATGGAAGAGGAAATACAACTTTCACCTCAATAACATCTCGCTGTCAGCTGGAATCAACATACTACATGTATTTCTGAAGTATCTCACAATGTCATCAAGGGTCTGTGCAGAAAGGTGAAGTAGAAAATAAATACTAGGACAGAACAATGTATCAGTCGATTTTCATCTGCCTAAGCTTCCACTAAAATTATTAATCCCTTGGTGATGGCTAGTTCATGTCATTTGGTCATAAATAGCTCCTCACATGGAATGGTTAATAATGAAAACCACAGAGTCAATGATCTCCGTTAGTTTTCAATATAAAATGCCCAAGTAACAATAACTACCACGGTACCTTATTAGTATATCACTCAGAAACATATAGAATTTGAGGATCACCAGACAATATAAAAACCTGAAATTGCAGATAGACGCAAGAGTCATGTTGATTCAGAAGAAAAATTTTACCTGTGCCGGGATACCTGCAGCAGCAGTGCGCTCTCTCAGTTCTTTTGATAAGATGTAATGCGGATTCAGTGAAAAGAAATCAAAGAACTCTTTGGAGGGGAATTTATCAGCAACTAAATTATCCCACAAATGCTTGTAGCACATCAATTGCAGCCTGCATTATTGAATATGCACATCATGAAAGCGATATAGATGCTCCCTTGAATTCATACAACCACAACATATGTCTTGAATGAATGTTGAAGCTCAGTACTAAGCAAATCATTCATTAAAAAAAGAGAAAAAGCCACAATAAACATACCTTCCATTTCTTCTTTGCGGTTCAGAAGGAAGGGTGTCTCGTACACGAGTTTTTGTGTCTACCAGTAACGGGTTTCTATTTTCTCCCTCAGGTATTCTGATTTCATCAACAATTCCCACCATCCATACACCATGTGCAAAGCCAACTCTGAAATTGCAAGCAACTTTAAGTCATTAACAAATAGAAATGTTGAAATGTCGATTTTTTAAGCATGTTTTATCTGCTTCATACCAATTTTACAGAAGATTACCCAATCAAAATGTGGTAATTATATCATAACCGTAAATTCTGAAATCTAAAGAATCATAAAAGACTAACCAAAAACAAAAAAGTCATTTCATCAAAAACTAGATCCTTTGTTGAAGTTTCAAGACAAGGATGATCAAAGTTAGACTATAAACTTCATTTAACCAACAATATAGTGTATATAACAAAACCGATGGTCACTGGAAAGAAAACTTACATAGGGAGCTCACGTGTTAATCCTTCAAACAATAACTGTTTTGAGCCAGTTATGAAATTTAGAAACTTGAGAGCCCATACGTCTTCAATTGATTCAACACCAACTTTAACTTTTTTAACCACCTGCGGCCAAACAAAGCCAGGATCAGAACTATATGAAGGCCTTGCATAGTATCTTCCGTATATCATCAAGCTGCCAGCTTAAATCATGACGATTTCCAATTTTTGTGCCATTCTAAATTAAGAAAAAATATTTCACAAAATTTCCAATGAAAAAAGCAATAAGGGAATAGAATAAAATTTTCATTTTCCGCACCATGCTTCATTATGAAAATTTCATAAAAATGAAAATCTTCCGCGAATAATATATACACTTGATTTTTTTTTAAAAGGCAAAACTTGTGCAAGACAAATAAGATAGTGAAAAAAATATGCAATTGGCTGAAAATCAAAAGGAACCATTGAATAAATATAAGCATGGGATGAGATACTGATCAAGAGTTTAAAATCGCACCTCTAATTCAAGCTTCGCATGGCGATCCCGGCCTGCTTTCATAGCTTTACTGACTTTTCTTTTGCCAAAGAGGAGAACAAACTCCATCTGTTTTTCGCACCATTCCTGTATTTCTCATCACAAATAGAAACATTTAATCAAGGAAAAAAAAATCCCCAATTCAATACTCAAAAAATAAATTTGCCACACGACAAAAAAGAAAAATTCAAAATCCAACAAAAGCAAACCAAACCCAATTCAAGACTCATACCGTAGAAGTGATATCAGTAACAGACAACCCAGTTCTCTTCCTAAACCTATGAAACAAAGATTCAGTCTTCTGGGTACACCTCAAATCACCCAAATCCTCAATCTCAGATTCACGGCTTCCACCTGGAAATCTCCTCTTGGAAAGACAAGTAATTGACCGAATGGACCTTCCATTGTTTTGAAACAAAGAGGAACGGGAAGGAGAACAAATTGAAGGAATAGAAGAGGAAGAGAGACAAGATCGAGTTGCTGCAAAGGCTGCTTCAATAAACGCCATTTCTTCGTCACTCACGATCTCAATTGGGATATTGGTAGTTGTAGTAGTAGCAGCGACAACATCTTTGGCGCATTGAGGGAGAGAGTGAGAAGGTGATTCAGTCATTTTTGAGATGATTTTGGCGGACAATTGACCTTCAAAATCGGAGGGGTTGAAGGGTAAGGCATGTTCGTGGGCGAAGTTTTCAAACCAGATTTTGAAAGTAAGGTTTTTTAAGGGTGTACGTGGTCAGACCCGAAATGCATGTTCTCAAATTTACAGTGTGAAAATGAGAAAATACAGTCCATGTATTAGTAGTAGTATACAAGTGTGTCTTTATTACAACAAAAGTTTAAAATATAATTAATATTTAAATATTTTTCAACTAATAAAATTTAGAGTGTTGTAAATAATAGCAGAAATATGGAGAGAAAAAATGAGTAGAATATATTCTCTGATAATAATTTTGTGTATCTTCAATAGTTCACAGTTAGTTTATTTATAGGCATGAAAAACTAGTAACAGAATTTGATTAGAAATATAATACTAGTAGACTTAAAGTCTAATTAAAACTTAAGATGGTCATCCAAATAGGAATATTTCAATATTCCATAACACTACCCCTTTGATAACTATACACTATGAACACATCTCGTTAAAACCTTGCTAAAAAAAATCCAGTGGGATAAAAACTTAGCGAAGGAAAAAGAGTACAATATTCATAGGTACTTCCCCTCAAAAATGAATGAATTATACTAAATCTTTCAATTGATGCATTCCAATATTGTGCACATGTTTCTTGAAAATTGAACTTGGTAAGGTCTTTGTGAACAAATCTGCTGGATTGTCACTTGAACGAACTTTGCAAACATCAATTTGTCCTTCCTTCATAAGTTCATGAGTGTAAAAGAACTTTGATGAGATATGTTTGGTTCTATCTCCTTTGATATAACCACTTTTGAGTTGTGAAATACATGGTGCATTATCTTCATGCAATTTTGTTGGCTTGTTCTCTATCACTAACCCACTTGCTCCTTTAATGTGTTGGGTCATGGATCTCAACCATGCACATTCACGACCCGCTTCACGAATGGCTAATATTTCTGAATGATTTTAGGAAGTAGCAGTGATTGTTTGCTTCACAGATCGCCAAGAAATAGCAGTGTCACCATATGTGAACACATAACCTGTTTGTGACCGAGCTTTATGAGGATCTGATAGATATCCAGCATCAGCATAACCTACCAATTCTGACTTTACTCCTTTCGGAAAAAATAAACCCATGTCAATAGTGCCACGAAGATAACGTAAAACATATTTTACACCATTCCAATATCTTCGAGTTGGTGCAGAACTAAATCTTGCTAGCAAATTAACTGCAAAAACTATATCAGGTCTAGTGCTATTTGCAAGATATAAAAGTGCACCTATTGCACTAAGATATGGTACTTCAGGACCAAGAATATCTTCGTTATCTTCTTGTGGACGAAAAGGATCTTTCTTAACATCAAGAGAACGAACAACCATTGGGATACTCAATGGATAGGAGTTATCCATATAAAATTGTTTCAAGATTTTCTCTATATAGGATGATTGATGTACAAGAATTCCTTTTGGCAAATATTCAACTTGAAACCCAAGACAAAATTTTGTTTTTCCAAGATCTTTCATTTCAAACTCCTTTTTCAAAAATTCTGCAGTAATAGAGATCTCTTCTGGAGTCCCTACTATGTTCAAGTCATCTACATAAACTGCAACTATAGCAAATCCAGAATTTATCTTCTTGATAAAAACGCATGGACAAATGGAATTATTCTTGTATCCATTTTTCCCCAAGTATTCACTTAGGCGATTGTACCACATACGTCCAGATTGCTTTAATCCATACAAAGATCTTTGGAGTTTAATTGAATACATTTGTCGGGATTTTGAATTACATGCTTAAGGCATCTTAAATCCTTCAGGGATTTTCATATATATGTCATTATCTAATGATCCATATAAGTAAGCTGTTACCACATCCATTAGATGTATATCAAGCCCTTCAGAGGCTGCCAAACCAATCAAAAATCTAAACGTGATTGCGTCCATAACAGGAGAATACGTTTCTTCATAATCTATACCGGGTCTTTGTGAGAAACCTTGTGTAACAAGTCGTGCTTTATATCTCACAATTTCATTTAACTCATTTCTCTTACGGACAAAGACCCATTTATATCCAACAGGTTTGACATCTTCTGGTGTCTGGACTACTGGTCCAAAAACTTTACGCTTAGCTAATGAATCTAGCTCAGCTTGAATTGCTTCTTTCCGTTTGAGCCAATCACTTCGATGTCGACATTCTTCTACAGTTTGAGGCTCAAGCTCATTATCATTGATTATATTAGAAGCAACTGCATATGCAAACAAATTATCAACAACTATGTCTTTTCTATCCCACATATTTCCATATTTTAATGAGATCTCATAATTTTCCGGTACCGGAACCACTTCTGGGGTTGCTTCTTTGAAAATATGAAGTTGTTGATCTATGTTATTTTTATTCTCTTCTGGAGAATCATTTTCAATATTTTTTAATTCCCTTTTCTTTTGAGGAACAATATCTTTTGCACCAATAGGTCTACCACGCTTCTGGCGTATGTTAGATTCAGAGGCTACCATACTTGCTGGAAGTCCTGCAGGGACAATTAATCTTGCAGGTACATTGGCAGCATGAACATGGGATTTTGAGACCTTCTGGGTGTCTGTAAAAATATCTGGCAATTGATTTGCAGCATTCTGCAAATTTATTATTCTTTGAACTTCAAGTTCACATTGATTTGTGCGTATATCATAATTGGACAAGGTTGGAGTGTTCCAACTAATTTCTTGTGCTTTTAGCCCTTTACCTTTATCTTCCCCTAATAGAGGAAAAACTGAGTCATCAAATTGACAATCTAAAAATCTTGCTCTAAATAGATCACCAGTTAAAGGTTCTAGATATCTAATGATAGATGGAGAATCAAAACCAACATATATACCAAGACGTCGTTGGGGACCCATTTTAGTTCGTTGAAGAGTAGCAATGGGAACATAAACAGCACAACCAAATGTCCTAAGATGAGATATATTAGGTTGCTAATAAAAAATAAGTTGTAAAGGTGAAAACTTGTGATATGTGGATGGTCGTATGCGAACTAAAGATGCAGCATGAACAATTGCATATCCCCAAGCAGATGTAGGAAGTTGTGACTTCATAAGCATAGGTCTAGCAATTAATTGTAATCGCTTAATAAAAGATTCAGCTAAACCATTTTGAGTATGAACATGTGCAACAGAATGCTTAACAGTAATTCCAATTGACATACAAAAATCATAAAATGCTTTTGAAGAAAACTCACATGCATTATCTAAACGAACTGTCTTGATAGGATAATCAGGAAAATTAGACCTTAACTTTATAATTTGAGCAAGAAGTTTAGCAAAAGCAATATTTCGAGTAGAAAGTAAACATACATGTGACCATCGAGTTGAAGCATCAATTAAAACCATGAAATATCGAAATGGTCCACAAGATGGATGAATTGGGCCACAAATGTCTCCATGTATCCTTTGAAGAAAAACAGGAGACTCCAAATGTAATTTGGATGGTGAAGGTCTTACAATCAATTTGCCTTGTGCACAAGAACTACAAGAAAAATCATTAGATAAAAGAAATTTCAGATCCTTTAATCCGTGTCCATTTGTATTTTCGATAATACGTCGCATCATGGTTGAACCTGGATGACCAAGACGATCATGCCAAAGTATAAAATTTTTAGGATCCGAACACTTCCGATGCATATAATTAGATTCAACCATCTTTATTTTGGTGAAATACAATCCAGTTGAGAGACTTAGAAACTTCTCTAATATGAACTTCTGGTTCAATTTTATGGAAGTTATATATAGATATTCAATAGTTCCCTCATTTGTGGTTTCAATATGATAACCATTGCAAAGTATATCTTTAAAACTTAGTAGATTTCTTCAGGATCTACTAGAATATAACGCATTATCAATGTATAATGGTGTTCCATTTGGGAACATAAGATGGACTCTTCCGGAGCCTTCAATTACATTTGTTGAACCAGATATTGTATTAACATTAATTTCATCTAATGTTAATTGTAAGAAATACTTTTTGTTACGAAGAATAGTGTGAGTTGAGCCACTGTCCACTAAACATATGTCGTCCTCCATAACATCAAGTATATATGGAATTATCTAATAACACAAAACATCATTTAATAATAAGAAGAAAAATGATAAAAAAGATACTTTAAAAATTAAGAAGTAATCTTTATTGAAATTGCGAAAATACATAACAAGAATAAAACTATTTTAATAGTTGACATTTCCATCGCCAATCAAATGATCAATTTTGCCACTATCATCCTCAAAAAAATCAGAAACATCAAAATCAACATCTAAAGGAAATTCTTTATCATTAGCAGGATCAACAGGTTCTGAGAAATTTACTTCAGCATTTTTTTCCTTTTTACTTTAATGATGCCTTTTAAAAATCAACTAGATGTTTAGGAGTGCGACATATACGAGACCAATGACCTTTAGTTCCACATCTAAAACAAGCATTGTCGTTGTTTTGCATTTTCTTTTCAGTGTTTTCCTCACCTTTGACCCATTTCTTATTAGTACCTTTGTTTTCAGCATTTGGAGAAAAATTAGAACCATTTCTTCTTCCACGACCACGACCCCTTTTTCCCCGACCTCTTCCACGGCCTTGAGAAAATGCCACATTAACTTTAGGTAATGGGGATGATCCAGTTGGATGGGATTGGTGGTTTTTTATCAAAAGCTCATTGTTTTTTTCAGCCACTAGTAAACAAGAGATTAGCTCAAAATATTTTTTAAATCTACGCTCTCGATATTGCTGCTGCAGGAGCACATTCGAGAGATGAAAAGTTGAATATGTTTTTTCTAACATATCCTCATCAGTAATATTCTCTCCACATAATTTTAATTGTGAGCTAATCTTAAATAAAGCTGAATTGTATTCACTTACAGTTTTATAATCTTGCAAATCTTCCACGGCCTTGAGAAAATGCCACATTAACTTCAAGTAATGGGGATGATCCAGTTGGATGGGATTGGTGGTTTTTTTTTATCAAAAGCTCATTGTTTTGTTCAGCCACTAGTAAACAAGAGATTAGCTCAGAATATTTTTTAAATCTACGCTCTCGATATTGCTGCTGTAGGAGCACATTCGAGGGATGAAAAGTTGAATATGTTTTTTCTAACATATCTTCATCAGTAATATTCTCTCCACATAATTTTAATTGTGAGCTAATCTTAAATAAAGCTGAATTGTATTCACTTACAGTTTTATAATCTTGTAAACGTAAGTGTGTCCATTCATATCGAGCTTTGGGAAGAATCACAATTTTTTGGTGCTCATATCTCTCCCTTAAATTTTTCCAAAGGACTAATGGGTCTTTAACAGTGAGATATTTAGTTTTCAATTCCTCATGTAAATGGTGTCGAAGGAAAATCATTGCTTTAGTGCAATCCTGCAGGGATGCGGTATTTCCTTCTTTTATTGAATCTCCAAGATTCATAGCATTCAAATTAATTTCAGCATCAAGTACCCATGACAGATAATTTCTTCCAGAAATATCAAGGGCGATAAATTCAAGTTTCGTAAGATTTGACATTGTAAATACACTACACTTGAAAATAGAAAATTAAAATTAGATTGTAAAGTGCCAAAATAATAATAATAATAATTATCATGCAATTGTAGATAAATTTTCGGCAGCTAATATTAAATTATTCATAACACATACATAATCCATTTAAACATATACAAATTAAGTATCTCATGCATATGTTCAACTCTTTATGTATGGCATGATTTAATATAATAATAATAATAACAATAATTATAATATAATTATTAAGATTGTCACGTGGTGGTACTTTTCCATGTAAATGAAAATATATGTTGCCATACAATTAACATATATAAGATTTTTAATTTATAATAATCTCCAGTATAGATTTATAAAATAATAGAATTAATTTTGAGATGATTTATCGTTCAATCTTGTAAATTAAAACTCTTGATTCCTTCGAGCCGGGTTGTCGTAAACCACCGACTTCCAATAATCAATTGAAACTATCGTGCTGATAACGTGTTGTAAATAAAAGCATAAATATGGAGAGAAAGAATGAGGAGAATAAATTTTCTGATAATAATTTTGTGTATCTTCAATAGTTCACAGTTAGCCTATTATAGGCATGAAAAACTAGTAACATAATTTGATTAGGAATATAATAGTAGTAGACTTAGAGTCTAATTAGAACTTAAGATGGTCATCCAAATAGGAATATTCCAATATTCCATAACATAGAGTAATTAATAAGTTTTTTTAATTTTAATAAAAAGATAAAAATGAATATTTATTTGTGAATATTTGAAAAAATACAATAGGTACTTGGAGCCTATCAAAATAGTCATATTACAGAAAATATCCTTTGTAATTAGTTTTAGTTACGTATTTTGAAATTTTTGGATATATATATTAAAAAAAAGAAAAAAAAAAAAGAGTCTGGTTATTCCTTTCCTCTGCAAATTATTTTGGTCATGCATCCAGCTAAAATCTGAAAAAGTTCAACTATTTTTTTGGATAAATTTATGATATATATATATGGGCCCGACACGGTGCGTAAGGGGGAATTAGTCTCACCCTACGGTCGTGGGGACCACCTCCTGGTATTACAAAATATATATATATATATATATATGAATAGCCATTTCAAAATTAACGATACTGATACAATTTTAAAAAAATAAATTTAGACTTAATTTAATTAAAAAAATTAACTTGCACCAACATATTTTTATCACTTATTGACTTGAAATGCATATTTTAAAGTTAACTCTAATATATATATATATATATATATATATATAATATGTGACTATTTATATGTAAATATTATATCAGTATCGTTAATTTTGATTTTTTGCTATCAATAACTCCGAAAGTATCATAGATGCCAGTTTAGGTGGCAACACCGTTTCAATTTTAAACAGCGGGTTATCCTTTAGCAGGGACCCCTCCAAATATTCGCTTACTGCTCGATAACCAACCTCCATCTTATTCTCTTAAAAACAATACTTTTTGAATGACAAACACTTCTCCAGATAAAACTAAAATTATGTCCCAGTTCTATTTCAAGCAAGCTACAAATGAGGAAAATATTTAATTTTGACAAGCGGCTTACCAACAGGGATGTACCCACCCCTTATTGAGTGGGACTCAACAAAAAAAAAAAAAATTAATTTATCTTTTATGATTTCAATTTTTTTTAAAAAAAATGACCACACTTCGTTATGAAAAAATTAAAAATCATTTTATAAGTTCAATTTTTTTTAAATTAACCCACTAAATAACCCACTAAAATATTTAAAGAAGTTCTTTATTTTTTAGCGATAAAGTCTAAATTTATTTTTAAATTATTAAAAATAATATATATTTGTATCTAAATTTTTTTTTTTTAAAAAAAAAAGTCTCTTAAGATATTAAAATAGTATGAATTTGCTCTTATTTAATAATTTGAGTATCAAATATAAATCATTTTAATAATTTGAGATAAATGCAAACTATTTTTTCATATGAGCCATTAATAAATATATTCATATTTGACTTCTTAAAAGTAAATATGTATAATTTTTAATATTTTAATATGGTTAAAAAATAAATTTAAATAATAAATTTATACCGATTTTAATATTTTGAAAAAAAAAATTGCATTTATTCATTTTTTTAAGTAAATAATTTTTTTATAAATTGTAATTTTAGATCCTACTGAATTAAATTCTTAGCTGCTTACCAAAAAAACTTGTGTTAAATAACAGTTGTCATCCTTGCTTTCCCAAAAGAGCAATATTAATAGCATGTAAATTTAGAAAACCCCCTTGTCGTACCGACCTCACTCTCTTATATTTTTTCCCCGAAAATATCAATAAATAACAGATCTAATTGAGAAGTGATTTGGTATGTTGAACATATCGTATACTGAGAAATATAAGTCGTTAGATCATTTTTCATTTTCTATTTTATGACTCAATTTTTTTATTTACTGTACGTTGGACATATCAAGTCATCACCCGATCTAACTTCTACATATTATAGGTAAAAATAATAATTGGTAGTGAAATATATTGCCCATTAATTGTTTTAACACTAACAAACAATCATGAAGCCAATAAATAATTGCACTGCGGATATGAAAGCAATCATATTATATTATAGTATATCAAAACTTTATGAACAAAAACTTTATTTGAACAATAAATTTATATTACTATATATACGTAGCATTTAAATTAAACACGAAGGACGAAGAAGTAAATTTTTCAAAGCATTACATTTTATATACTTTCTGATAAAACCTGAATTATCTTTATCTGGAAAGTGAGGAAACGACCAATCGGACGAAAGCGACCTGCAAGGAGGAATGTCCGGTCGGACCGGGCGTAATCACTCCGAATCTTAAGTCAGTAATTTCAGAGAGAGAAAGCTTAGAGAGAGAGTGGTCAAGATTCAATACCTGACGCCATTGCTGGCTGAACTATTTATAAGAGATGTTGAGGGACACTTGAGTGCCTAGCGGAGCGATTTCTGGCTGTCAGAGTAGGTATCCGGCGAAATGACAGCGAGCAGCAGGTTGAGGTGAGCACTGCCTTATGTCAGGCGGCTGATGGGACGGGATGTCACGTCGTCCGATCGGTCCTCCTTGGGGCTCGTGCCTGTTTGCTTTGCTTTGTGGATCTTGGGCCTTGCCAATGTTTGGGCCGATTCCATGGGCCTGAAAGCAGATGATATTTGCTGTGTTATCACTTTCTTATAATAATAATAATAATAATAATAATGACTATTATTAATTAATTAATATTTTATCTTTTTCCATACAAAACAAATATAATATCAATACTAAACAAATTTGATAATATATATTTAGAAAACAAACTGCCAAAAACTCTAAAAAGAAAAATAAAAAAATAAAAGCAGACGAGAATGAGGATATTGTTATAGACTTTGTCCTCTGATCTTTACATTTTCTAGTAACAGTGTCTAACTCACACTATGCCACCAAACCCAAAACTTCTGCATGATGTACACGTATCTCTCCACCTCTCTCCATAAATCCCACCACCACCCTCTCTTCTTCTCCCATTCATTAATAATCTTTTACAATGGGAAACACGGCTGCTCTTCTGCTATCACTGCTTGTTCTCAGCCATGGAGTTAGCTTTGGATATGGGTTTTATAAAGAAGAAACGGAGGTGGAAGAAAAGAGATCATCACCATCAGAGGAGGGGTTCTTGTTGCAAGATTCAAAGCATGTGATTAAAACTGATGCTGGAGATGTGAGAGTGGTGAGGAGTTATGGTGGAAGAATCATAGATAGGCCTTTGCATATTGGGTTCATTACAATGGAACCCAAGACTCTTTTTATTCCCCAGTATATGGATTCCAGTTTGATCATCTTCATCCGTAGAGGTAATTAAATTAAATTAAATTATGAATAGTTATTGTTTGCATATTTAAGTATACAAATTAAATGTGGATTAATGGGTTATTGCAGGGGAAGCAAGAATTGGATTAATATACAAAAATGAGTTAGTAGAAAGGACAATGAAGATAGGGGATGTATATAGAATCCCAGCTGGTTCAGCTTTCTATTTAGTTAACGTAGGCGAGGGGCAAAGACTTCATGCCATTTGCAGCATTGATCCTTCTGAAGGCTTGGCCTTGGGTGCTTTTCAGGTTCTTTTTTTTTTTAGACTGCCCATTATTTTATTCACTTGTTTTATTTGCATACTAATTCAGACGACATTCTATCATTTAAATTTTCTTCATAAATTTCAGACCCCCAAAGAAAAAAAGAAATTTCTTCATAAATTTCATTAGTTTTACTAACCACCAATATATCTTATGTGCTAATGGAATTGTGTCCAAGATTATGTGGTTTGTGACAATTCTTACTTGGACTTGATCTCCAAATTATGTAATTGGCTAGATGAAGCCAAATTAGTAGTGTATAGTTGAGAATTTGAATCAAAAAAAAAAAAAGCTTCAAGAATGTAGAAAGGGAGTAAGTGCTCTCTTATATAATCCCCTGAATGTTTTGCACTTGCAGTCTTTCTTCATTGGAGGAGGAACTTATCCAACATCAATTCTTGCTGGTTTTGAGCCAGAAACACTTTCAACTGCTTTCAATGTAAGCAAAAGAAAAGGATCTTCTTAAGTCTTTCTCGGCATAGTAACTTGGCTGCTGGTTTCAACTGAAGCCATTGAATATATCCATTTTCAGGTCACAGTGCAGGAAGTGGAGGAGATCATGAGCAGGCAAAGTGATGGCCCTATAATATACCTAGGCGATTCACGAGCACCGAGCCTGTGGAAGAAGTTCATTAAAATGAATGAGGAAGATAAACTAAATCACCTGAAGAAAATGATGGTCTTCCAAGATGATGAAGAGAAGGAAGAAAATACATCATCATTATGGTCATGGAGGAAATTGTTGAACTCTGTACTAGGCCAAGAAAATAAGAAAATACGAGACAAAAAGGGCAAATCCCCTGATTCATACAACATCTATAAGAGAACACCTGACTTCAGAAACAACTATGGCTCTAGCTTTGCCCTTGATGAGTCTGCCTACCCCTCTCTTAAACATTCCGGCATTGGTATATATCTCGTCAATCTCACTGCGGTATGCCTCTTCATTCTTCACATTTTTACATTGCGATAAATGATCATATATATATACATGTGCAAACACCTAAAACACATATATAAACTTGGCATGAAAAATTGTTTGTTTAAATCATATAGATATGGTGATTTAAGCAGGGATCAATGATGGCACCGCATGTGAATCCAAGAGCAACAGAGTATGGAATAGTATTGCGAGGATCGGGGCTAGTACAGATTGTATACCCGAACGGAACGCAAGCGATGAATGCAAGAGTAGAAGAAGGAGATGTGTTCATGGTGCCAATGTTCTTCCCATTCTGTCAAATAGCATCAAGAACAGGTCCTTTTGAGTTTTTCGGATTCACTACCTCAGCTAGGAAGAACACACCCCAGTTTTTGGCTGGTGCAAACTCAATCCTCACCAGACTCAGAGGCCCTGAGCTTGCAGCTGCTTTTGGCTCCACCGAAAAAAGGGTTAGGCGGTTCGTTGATGCCCAGCGTGAAGCTGTTATATTGCCTTCTGCATCTGCAGCTCCGCCGGACAAGATGGTGAAGAAGATGCCTGAGATGATTACCAGCTTTTGGGATGAAAAATAATTTGTATTGTTATTTGTAGCTTTTTTTTTTGTTTGGCCTTTTTATTTTCTCGGTTTGGCTTTAATGAGTTTCTCTTGTTTGTGAATAAAATTCACTTCTTCCTTTAAGTTGCATGCATTTATATAATATAGACTAATTAACAAATTACATGATTAGGCGTTAATTATTAATTTTTATTTTCAAAATTTTTATAAAAAATAAAAAAAACTTTTGTATTCATAATCTACAAAAAATAATTTTTTATTCATATTATATTAAATATAATAAAAATTGGATTGGATCGATTAGTTTGTGTATTAAATGAATCAGTGTCAATTATTAATACGTGGTTATGTTGTTATTATTATTATTGTGGGTTACGGTTGATAATTTTTTGAGTAAATGCCATGTCAAATTTGCAAGATACATGTGCTCAATTATAATAATTTCTCAGCAATGCTTATAGTTTTATATGGTATAGACACCAACTAATTAACATCTACAATTCTACATGAAACATTCCACGACTAGTTTAGTGTTTATTAACATCAAATCAAGAATTTGTTTATATATGCATCGATATATATATTTGTTTTGTTTAGACAATATATACAATATCCTAATTTTTTTTAGTCGTACTAAATTCCCTAATTAAGAAATTTTAAATTTTAAATTAGTTTATCCGTATTAATTTTGTAGAAATAAAAACTTTTTCGAATCTTTAAGTCAAAGAAAAAAAAAATTCCAAATCATGTAATTAGCGGATAGTTTCTTTTCTTCTTATTTGTATAAATGACATTTCACACTTGAAATTCTTTTATTCTTATTTATATAAATGGTATACTTTTCTTCTTATTTGTATAAATAGTATTTCAAACTTGAAATTCTTTTATTCTTATTTATATAAACGGTACTTCGAACTTGAAACGAGTAAGAAATAGTATTTTGAACTTGGAATTCTTTTCTTTTTATTTGTATAAATGGTATTTCGAACTTGATAAATGAATAGTATTTTGAACTTGGAATTCTTTTCTTTTTATTTGTATAGATGGTAATTCGAACTTGATAGATGGTAATTCGAACTTTAAACCAGTAAAAAATGATTAAATTGGGATTAAAAAAGAAAAAGAAAAAAGGAATCAAATTTATGTAGTAATTTTAATAACCATATTAAATAACTTATCTTTCTTGGTATTTTATTTTTTCCAATTAAAATATTTTAACCATATGTTATAAAAAATTTAAAATTTACACATATTCTAAGAAGAGCAAAGAATATATAAGAGATTTAATTAGAGAAGCTATTTAGCAATTTTATGTTAATTTGCGGGCTAGCAGATTTCACGTGCATAGCACGTGTTGAACCGCCAGGTTTAGGCGTATATAAACTCTGCGAACCGGCGCTTTAGATCTGAAGGAAATTAAGAAAAGAAAAAAAATTGCATTTTCGTCCAAATTTAACTGTAAAGAAAAGAATCAGAGGTGCTTGTACAATTCTTCATCAAAATAAATGAAGATGCTCAATTTCTCACTTGCTTTCCTTTCGTTTCTTCTCCTCTTTCAATGCTCAATTATAGCATTTACAGAGGCCGAAGTCATAACCCTAACCCCTGACACCTTTTCTGACAAGGTAAGCATAATTTTTTAGATTTTGTTTGGGATTTATGTTATGTATTTTCTTTTTGCATTTGATTGTTCATTCGCAAACTTAAATGAATTTGTCTTAGGCTTTTAGATTGATTTCAAATTATTGTGCTTGGATGATTGGATGCCCGAGTCAATTTGAACATTGTTGCTTGCTCCTCTTTATCTCCTTATTGCCCTTTCTAGTTAATATTTTTGAAAATTTATTGCTTCCATTTCATAGTTGGAGTCTCTGGTTCAATCTCAATAGAATTAGGTTGTTGTGGTTTGGAGATAGAAGGGGCCTTCCTATCATGTAACCTAAAATTCCTAGAAGTGTCTTGATTTATCAAGGTCTGTTCTTGAAGAAGTATATATGTTGCTGATTTTTTTTTTCTTTTGCATTCTATGTTTTAGGTCAAGGAAAAGGACACTGCTTGGTTTGTGAAATTTTGTGTTCCTTGGTGTAAGCACTGGTAAGTGATCTCGATTTGATGTGTGGAGAGTCTGCTTAGACCTTTTTTTTGTGGTCAAACTAATCTTCTTAGACTAACTTAAGGGCAAAAAGTGAAATTTTGATCTTGTATTTTACTCTTTAATGTTTGATGGGTTCCAGTAAGAATTTGGGCACTCTGTGGGAAGACCTAGGAAAGGCAATGGAAGGGGAGGATGAAATCGAGGTTGGAGAAGTTGATTGTGGTACAAGCAAACCTGTATGTTCGAAAGTTGACATTCACTCGTATCCTACATTTAAGCTCTTCTATGATGGGGAAGAAGTTGCTAAATACCAAGGTAAAATCTAAATTTCGTTTTGTTCGCTATCTAGTCGTTCCGTATTGTACTTTACTATTTGACTCTAGTGGTGAATGGAGCTCTTATTTTTAAAAGAATGGGATACATTTGGTGATATTTCTGGTTCTCATCAACATCTATTCTACTGCCTATTTTTGCATCAACAAATCTCGTTTAAATGTGGAATTTGAAGCCTTAATATGCTGTACTTCCAAAATTGCCTGATAACATTACAGGCATCGATACTGACTTGCAGCAATTTAATAGAATAAACACTATAGCCTGCCCTCGTATATAAATTGAACATCACGGCTTCTAAGTTGACTGTTGTTATTGTACCTCATGGCATGTTCTGAGACATGTAGCAAGGACAGGGGATATTATTTTGGGTCTAGTAAGGAAAGCCAAGTACATGTCAAGGAAAAATGGTGCAAGTTTGATAGGCAGACTTTGTGAAATTCCCCTGATAGAACCTTTATATGGCATCAAGAGCTTGTACTTTCACAATCACATGGTAAATTATATGGCATCAGAGTTGACTTGCAGCAATTTAATAGAATAAAAAACATAGCCTGCCCTGGTGGAATAACTTGATTCCATGGCTTGGGAGACTAACAGCTAGCATTTACTTGTGCTCTTGTACATTTCTTGTTTTAAGATATATGGAAAAGATCAGGCAGATGATTTTGTTCCAGGACTTGGAAATCATTAGTTATGCAGTGAATCAGCGATCATAGTTGTGGTCTATTTGCTGACTTTAGCATGTGGTGGAGTTTTACTATTATCATGGCTTGGAATGGATAGAGGTATTATTGAGGCATGTGATGGAACTTACGTTGCCCTTGCAACAATGAACATAACATTTGATGCAATTCTTATCAAGGACACCAACTTCAATTATAAATGTCATAATCACTTGGTCCTTAGATATAAGATGCTTTGTATTTGTTTGTTGATGGCATAAGCATAGCCACCTTGTATCTACAAAGAGTGACTTTTCTTAATGTCTAACATGAGAGGAATGTATTAGACTAACTTTAGGTACTAAGGCTTTTTATAATTCTAAATCAATTTTTACCATCGAATTAGGGTAAATTTCCACTTCCCCTTTCTGTATTGTTTATTTCTTTTTGCCCCGCATTATGATTTAATGAAAAAATCCTTAGCCAATGAAGTAAATTAGTTTCAAAATTTTACCTGTCTTTTCTGAGGATCGGATTTGATGAATCTCCCTCCGTTTGCATTTGCATTACTTTTGCAATGATAAATGATGTTTTTTTTTTCATCAGCACTTTATAGATAGCAAGCTTACAACTAAAAATCTTTTACCTTTTTTTTAACGCTATCTAAATGAGCAGGACCAAGAGATGTTGAATCTCTTAAATCATTCGTTTTGGAGGAAGCTGAAAAGGCAGCAGCAAAAGCACATCTTGACACTGATCAAGAGTTGTGATTGTGAGTAAGGTAGTCTCAAAGACACTGTAAGCAAGGGACTTCTGGATGGAAGCAGAGGAGCTGCTGAAAGACTCGCAATGAAATCAACATGGTTCCACAAACATTCCTGCTTAGGTGATTTTGTGGGTTACAGCAGATTTTGTTTTTCTTCTTCTATCTCCTGTGATCAGAGTTTTTGAAATACCTGCTTGGAAAGAGCACCAATTTTGTATGCAAGAACAATTGATTTATTACAAACTTGCATGGTCCTACAGAAGAAATTTGACTTGAAAGTCTGGTGGTCCATAGATATTACATTTCGTTGTTTTGAGACTAGAATCAAAATTATTTCAGTTATGATACGTAAATTCCGTTTGCCAAAAAACACATAATCATGAAATGTGTCTCGAATCTATTTCCATCAACTGTCTTCTGAGATTAGCAATGGCATGAAGGGCATGTCTCAGAGGATCACACAGAATTCATTAGGGGCGAAAATGCGAGTAATAATTTTACAATACTGATATATCAACTGCAATTTGATCCAGAATTCCTGGTTTAAAAGATCACATCGCTCAAGGGGAACCCAACACTGACATGCAAAAATAAAAAACGATCAAAACCAACTATGCCTGTTCAACACCCACAACAATCTGATCATTCCACCGCTGAAACCTGGAGTATTGTATTGGAAGACAAAGATGCTCCATGATTTTGAGGTTAGCCCACATAACCGCTAATTGTTAACACCATTAGGTGCACCATAGTTAAAAGCAATCTACTTTCCACCTTTCTGTTATCGAATGGGGACTTTGGCACCTGTCTCAGACAATTAGCTGCCAGGCTAATGCTCGTCTCTCACAAGCATAGTGAAAACAGTCTCCAAAGTCATGGACCCTGTGGCAATTATCTCAAGTATTCCAGAGTCAACACTTTTCAAGAAGTGAAAGCTCCTCCACATTATAGCACCTAATCTTAGAAGATCTTGGTGAACCTTACAGCAGCATCCGGAGAATGGGCATCAAGCACTAGAGCATACTCTTTCCAAGTTATTATTATGGAGCAGATTGGTTAAGGTAGCATCTATTAAGCAACCTACATCAAGAATATATATGTAGGTAAACAGAATCTGCACAAAAAATTCAACAGAAGAAAGATAGACGGCATATTAATCCAGTGCTCAAGTGCAGTAGAAGAAACAATATCTAGATCATTCAAATACTGAAAAAGTTGAAGACCCTCCAGCAAAGTGAACACTGGAGAAGAAACAGCGCAGAAAATGAGATCTGAAATGTGGCTTTTCTATTATTGCTGTGTTCCCTCTCTGCAAAGAGCTTGTGTTAAACAATTCAATTTGCTACGACACTTAAATAATAGATTTCTGTACACATGATAATAAATTGTATAGGATTTTCATATGGAGAAAGGAACATGCTGACTAAATTTAAGGCCTGTTGCAGAGATTTAATTAGACAAGTAGACATTATAAATCAGCAGTCCCCAGGCTATGATTTTGACATTAATAACCAAGTGAACACAATTAGCGCCACAAAACCTGAGGGCCACAGGATCACACTAAATATAAAAATACCATGCTCTTTTCTATTACCAACTTCCTCGATCTCATTCATTATGTACGAGAGGCAGCAATATCAATTACATTCTTTTCAAAATCTAGCCTTTTGCATCCTTAGATTAAAAAATGGAAAAAGAATTGTAAGAATATAGGACAAATAACAAGCTTCATCAGAAGTTGTTATCAATTCTTTAGACCTTCTAACCTTGCAGCTTCAGTTCAGGATTTTTCTCAAGTTTTCAGTGGACAGCTATCAACCATAACCAGAAAATTTAGATGCTGAATGAATATAAGGACAAAACAAACATATTGAATGACTACCGCATTCTGCAGATGCCAAGCTACTCTTCTCATTTTTCCTGAGTTCTTCTAGGTTAATGATTGTCATTCATTTGGTCAACTTACCTGCAACCATCAGAGAACATATAACATAAAAAACACCTCAGAAGGCAATTATATAGAATGTTTTTGGGGGTAACTTTGAAACTCAGCCGTGTTGACAGGATATCATAAAACATTTGCCTTCAATGGAAAGTTAAAAAGGTATTGAGTTGTGAGTTTCAACTTATTTGGTTAACAAAATCATTTAATTGACAAGTGTCATGCTCTACATATATGAATTTAGATCTCATTTACTTTAAAGGGATGAGATTAAGATGCAAAATAATTAGAAGAAAACTTGCAAAATGTGTATACAATTAAATGCTTTGAATGCAAAAAAAAAAATTAGAAGAAAACTTGCAAAATATGTGTACAATTAAATGCTTTGAAGTTTTAACTTCAGAAAAGCGTCAATATCAAATGGTGATTAAAATACCCGAATGCTAGAATGAGAACCTCTTAGCTAAATGAGATAGAAATCAACATCTTATCAATTTCCAATTTCAAATAAGATGAAAGAAGATTTTATGTTATTGGACATCCCACAATCCTACATGTACTTTTTTTATTTGTATAAAAAACAAAGCAGCTTGAGTGATATTCAATAGTCCCGATATGGAAGATTATATCCACATATCATATATTGTATATTAGTCTCTTTGGAAAAACAAACCCATGCAAATAAGTCTTTTTCTACCAAAATAAATATATAAATAAATGCATAGGCAAAATCCCATGGGTCATTAAATATGAAAAATGTCTTTCATTTAAACTTAATATTCCATCAAGAATCACAATTCATGGGTTCAAATGTCAAAGTACATTTGTTACGAAACTTCAATCCGTAATAGGATTGCTTGGACATATGCTTCAACGACAATTGAATATATATAAAGTGAATTAAGAAAAAACATTATATACTTGAAAAGGTTTGAATATAGTCAAATTACTCAGTATAGCACATCAAATCAAATATGATATTAAAAGGCATATAAATAACTTCGCTTGAAATGTAACATAACTACACCATGTATGGCATATAAAAGAAGGACAATGCTCAATACCTGAACAGGTTTTTGTCACTTGAATCTCCAAAGTCATCTTCAAGCACGTTAAGAAGCTTCTTGTAAGTATGACAATCCAAAAGGTCTTTCTCTTGCCACTCCTTCTGTTGTCGGTTTTCGCAAGTATACGAAATCGATTATAGTAATAAAGAGTGAACGAGTTATCGTTCCCACAAGAACTGATGATCAAGTACCAAAACTGTGATAATTTTCTATTATTTAGACAAGCAAAACTTAATTGATTAAAATAAATAATAATTGTAAAAATAGAACCACACAAACAATCGAGAGATTGAAAGAAATCAATAGATGAGAAATAAGGGTATTTTTGAGTTTACTTGAATTTACTTTTTCAATTATAACTATTAACAATCAAATTTAATTACTTAACAAGGAAAAATAATCCTAAGATATTTAACATGCTTTCCCAAACTAAGCTAAACTTATTCACTAATGCCTATTAATCTTTCATAATAGATATTAATAAATCAATTTACGAGTATGATTATTCTCAATAAATTCCCACAAGTCAAGTTATATTATTTCCATTCAAACTATATTCTTGTGTTGTTTACAATTCAAATTCAATCTTAAAATTTTCCTTCCGTACTAATCTTAAGAAAATAAATAAATCAATCAATGGTCAGTTAATTGATGGCATTAAGTATAATTATAAACAATTGTAAAAGTAAGAAAGCTAATTGAAATAATTAAAAAAAGTAAAAATTCAAGTTACATCAAAAATAACCCTAAAGAAAATTTAGCTCATATTAATCATGTTCAAGAATCCAAAATAACAATTCAAATTCAATAACATAGTTAAAGCAAACTTGAAATTGAGTAGAGATGAAAATCTTGGTGCTTGAAACTTTGATTCCAAATCTTGAGTTCTTCAATTCTCCCTCTTGTTTTTTCCGTCCTCCCTATTTCAGATGTAATGACCTTCTTATATGCAAAAAGTGTCCCAATTGGAATAGGAGAGCTTTAGGGCTTGTTTTGGAAGAAACAAAACAGAGTTGGAATCGGAAAACAATTAAAACATTCCATTCACGTTTTTATCCCCGTCACCACACCCTCGGGTCTATCCATCAAAACATCACAGCCTTGGGTGGTGAAACTTTCTGGTTGTTTTCTTTCACCATTTTGCACTCGTTTTGAACCTCTAAAGCTTCCAATGCAAACTTTATGTTTTCAAATGAACTCCTAACTCATTAATCATTGAAGATTAATAAGATTAAACCTAAAACCACCAAGATTAACACAATTAAGCCAACTTAGCAATCAAAAGAAAAGAATTAAAAATTGTAACTAAAAAATAATGAAAATTAGCTACTAAACTACTATTCCAACCTAAAATTTACTTAAAAATGACCCATAGAAACCTATATAAAACCTACTAACAAAATACCCCCAAACTTGAACTTTGCTCGTCATCGAGTAAAGAAGAATAAACCACACTTTTAAACAATTTAAATTCAGATTTTCAGATGATAGCGACCAATTTTAACCAAGATAAGTAAAAGCAATATTTATCAATTATCACAAATACATTTTCTGTTTTCTCTTTTACAGTCCAAACCCAACGAAGTACAGCTTCCTATAAACCATGACTTTAAAAGCTAAATTGACTTATCATAAGCAGCTAGCATTTCACAATAAATTCTCATCAATCCACACCAAACATAACAATGTCAACCAAGTTCTCAAAACTGAAATATAGAGAATTTAGAATCAGGACCACACGGTTAAGTTTCGATAAGAGTTAAGCCAATATATAGGAAAACATGTATTCAACCTGCCAAGATACATAAAATTTACAAATTCGTGCAAATAAACTTAGAGAACACAGGAGCCAATTTTTATTTTCTTTTCTTTTTATTCACTTTTCCTATTTGAGTCATTTTTAATTGCTTTTGTTTGAGCTTATATACACTCTCCCAAAACTGATTTTTTCCATACACAAAACTCATTACCCGAGACTTTGCTTAAGGGAAATAGGTCCGAACCACCTGAATCAGCCAGCGATGGTGAAACCATTTTTTTTTTTTACGTGGCAAATTTCGAGCTATGAACCGCTCCGACGGTGTAAAACTCTCCCAGCATTGATCTTTTCCATTCACAAGGATCATTACCGAAACCTTGCTTAAGGGGAACAAGTGCCGTACCACTTGAACCGACCAATGTTGTTAAACCACTTCTCAAAAAGGAAAAGATAAACATTTATTATTATTAGTTTTTTTTCTTTTTGGTTTCTGGACATCCCATATTTCTAAATTCATTGCTCAAAAATTAAAAGTCTATGCATATCAAGGCAAGGTTGAAATAAAGTTTTCAAATGCATTAACAGTGTCTCTTGCAAGCAAGTTCAATTTCTTAGAACTCATACATCCTGTTCTTGAGAAACATAGTTAAAATTAATCATGCTGGATGCAAAAAAAAATGAGAAAAAATCATTTGTGTTAACTTGTTAAAATAGATCAATCTAGTTATGAAAGTCATAATTTAGAAAGTTTGTTCATCGACAGATTGAAACTTAAGCATAAAATGATCAACCTAACTTAGCCACCATCAAACTATATTCTAGCTTAACTTAGTCTTTAATTAGATGCCATCATCCGAAATCGAGCTCAAATACATTCAAATTCAAACGCCAAACAAGGTCCAAGCAAATTTCTTTCAAGCTCAAATTAATTCAATTTTTTTTTTCAAAGGCAAAATAAACCATACAAAATAAATTTCAACCACCCCCAAACTTAAAATATGCATTGTCCTCAAAGCATGAAAATGATAGGCAAGAAAAGAGAACAAAACATGTAGTAAGAAAAATTAGAACACTTTCCTGAAATTTTGAGGACTACATAGCAAGAGAGACTACGGAGGTGGACGAAAATATGGTACGAGGGACGCAATTAAAAACTCCACGCGATCCCTCAGGTTGGAGATTTGCGCTTGCACATCATCAATTCTGGCATCAACATGAACTTTCAATTGCTCAATAGTTAAAGTGGTGTTGGAGGAGCTTGGTTCAGTGAGTAGGAAAATCGGGCTCTCTTCATGCTCGGTCAGCTCTTCCGGGTTGTCATGCACATCCTGAACCTGATGTTTCTCAATAGGAATAGATTGGCCATTTCTATTTAATAACATCCATTGGTTAGCATTCCATAGATTGAAGAGTTTCAAAATCCACATAACTGGTCCGTATTGAAAACGGACCCAAGTTTTCTATTCTGAAATGTTTTGCTATGGCTGTAACAAAGCCTCCTACGACAATTTTTCCTTTCTCTTGCTCACTCACCTTTTTTAGGTGGTCTAAAAGCCAAACACCACCATTAACCAGAATACCTTGATCCATGCAATACAAAAAGAATAACTCAGATTTTGTGACAGACACTTGGCTATTACCCCTACTACAAAAAGTATGGGATAGCACCCTATGTATATAACGAAATGCATGCAGCAAGTTAGACGATTTACTCACAGCAGGGTGAAACTCTTCACTACTATCAGTAAGGATGCGCGAAGCACCAGACATACTAAAATCCTTGGGATATGAACGATGACCTTGGTTGGACAACTTAAAAATAGAATTCAGAGTTGGTAAATTGAGCTTGTAATTCTTATTTCTAAGTTTAAATGTGAATGTATCGGTATCATTCATATGGTGTGGGCTTATATCACATTTAAAAAAGCTTAGAAACTCTAAAGTCAGATTATGGTAACTCTGATTTTCAAAATTCATGAACGATTCCCAACCAATTCTTTTCATTAACGCATGAACATCATTAAACAAATCCAAAGTCTGAAGCATATTTTTATCAAAAAATTTCATAGTACCATGGTGTTTATTTCGAATTTGTTCATACCTGATTTGCTGGAATGGTGTACCAAACTTAAAATTAGGCTCACCTAATCTTTGAGGTTCGACTACTTCCTGCTCTTCGATTGTGGCGGGTGTCGGTCTCGATTTCTTCTTGGATGGTTTCCTCTGTTTTTGCTGCCTTTCAACTGTCTTCTTACTCCTTGTAGTGGAAATTGCTGCACCCTTCCTTTTCTCTCCTTCTCTCCCCATGGTTGGATCTGATTTGGAAAATCTCCAATTAGAAAAATTAGGGATTTAAGAACACAAACAAAAATATATAGAATCTCTGCTTAGATGAAGACAAATGAGAAGAAGAAGAAAGGAATGATCAAGACAAAATCGGGACTGTCAAAGCAAAATAAAAAAAATTGAAATAAAAAGAACCCAAATCGCCGTAAACGATTTCACGGAGTGAAATTGTGAAATGCACTGTCAATTGGCAATTGTTGGTTTACTCTGTCTTTTATTTCAATTTTTTTTATTTTGCTTTGACAGTCCCGATTTTGTCTTGATCATTCCTTTCTTCTTCTTCTCATTTGTCTTCATCTAAGCAGAGATTCTATATATTTTTATTTGTGTTCTTAAATCCCTAGTTTTTCTAATTGGGGCTTTTCCAAATCAGATCCAACCATGGGGAGAGAATGAGAGAAAAGGAAGAGTGCAGCAATTTCCACTACAAGGAGTAAGAAGACAGTTGAAACGCAGCAAAAACAGGGGAAACCATCCAAGAAGAAATCGAGACCAACACCAGCCACAATCGAAGAGTAGAAAGTAGTCGAACCTCAAAGATTAGGTGACCCTAATTTTCAGTTTGGTACACCATTCCAGCAAACCAGGTATGAACAAATTCGAAATAGACACCATGGTGCTATGAAATTTTTTTATAAGAATATGCTTCAAAATTTGGATTTGTTTAATGATGTTCATGCGTTAATGAAAAGAATTGGTTGGGAATCGTTCATGAATTTTGAAAATCATAGTTACCATGATCTGACCTTAGAATTTATAAACTCTTTTAAATGTGATATAAGCCCACACCATATGAATGATACCGATACATTCACATTTAAACTTAGAAATAAGAACTACAAGCTCAATTTACCAACTCTGAATTCTATTTTTAAGTTATCCAACCAAGGTCATCGTTTATATCCTAAGGATTTTAGTATGTCTGGTGCTTGGCGCATCCTTACTGATAGTAGTGAAGAGTTTCACCCTGCTGTGAGTAAATCGTCTAACTTGCTGCATGCATTTCGTTATATACATAGGGTGCTATCCCATACTTTTTGTAGTAGGGGTAATAGCCAAGTGTCTGTCACAAAATCTAAGTTATTCTTTTTGTATTGCATGGATCAACGTATTCTGGTTAATGGTGGTGTTTGGCTTTTAGACCACCTAAAAAAGGTGAGTGACCAAGAGAAAGGAAAAAATGTCGTAGGAGGTTTTGTTATAGCCATAGCAAAACATTTCAGAATAGGAAACTTGGGTCCGTTTTCAATACGGACCAGTTATTTGGATTTTGAAACTCTTCAATCTATGGAATTCTGTAAATGGGATGCTAACCAATGGATGTTGTTAGATAGAAATGGCCAATCTAATCCTATTGAGAAACACCAGGTTCAGGATGTGCATGACAACCCGAAAGAGCTGACCGAGCATGAAAAGAACCCGATTTTCTTACTCACTGAACCAAGCTCCTCCAACACCACTTTAACTATTGAGCAATTGAAAGTTCATGTTGATGCCAGAATTGATGATGTGCAAGCGCAGATCTCCAACCTGAGGGATCGCGTGGAGTTTTTAATTGCGTCCCTCGTACCATATTTTCGTCCACCTCCGTAGTCTCTCATGCTATGTAGTCCTCAAAATTTCAGGAAAGTGTTCTAATTTTTCTTACTACATGTTTTGTTTCCTTTCCTTGCCTATCATTTTCATGCTTTGAGGACAATGCATATTTTAAGTTTGGGGGTGGTTGCAATTTGTTTTGTATGGTTTATTTTGCCTTTGAAAAAGAAATTGAATTAATTTGAGCTTGAAATTTGCTTGGACCTTGTTTGGCGTTTGAATTTGAATGTATTTGAGCTCGATTTCGGATGATGGCACCTAATTAAAGACTAAGTTAAGCTAGAATATAGTTTGATGGTGGCTAAGTTAGGTTGATCATTTTATGCTTAAGTTTCAATCTGTCGATGAACAAACTTTCTAAATTATGACTTTCATATTTAGATTGATCTATTTTAATAAGCTAGCACAAATGATTTTTTCTCATTTTTTTTGCATCGAGCATGATTAATTTTAACTATGTTTCTCAAAAATAGGATGTATGAGTTCTAAGAAATTGAACTTGCTTGCAAGAGACATTGTTAATGCATTTGAAAACTTTATTTCAACCTTGCCTTGATATGCATAGACTTTTAATTTTTGAGCAATGAATTTAGAAATATGGGATGTCCAGAAACCAAAAAGAAAAAAAAAATAATAATAAATGTTTATCTTTTCCTTTTTGAGAAGTGGTTTACCAACATTGGTCGGTTCAAGTGGTACGGCACTTAGCACATCATATGCTTCAACGACAATTGAATATATATAAAGTGAATTAAGAAAAAACATTATATACTTGAAAAGGTTTGAATATAGTCAAATTACTCAGTATAGCACATCAAATCAAATATGATATTAAAAGGCATATAAATAAATTCGCTTGAAATGTAACATAACTACACCATATATGGCATATAAAAGAAGGTCAATGCTCAATACCTGAACAGGTTTTTGTCACTTGAATCTCCAAAGTCATCTTCAAGCACGTTAAGAAGCTTCTTGTAAGTATGACAATCCAAAAGGTCTTTCTCTTGCCACTCCTTCAACAATCTCATTGCCTCTCTAACCCTTCCTTGCCTACACATCTCATCGAGGACTGTCCTGTAAGTGATGAACTCAGGCAATTTCCGTTTCCTAATCATGTGCCAGAAATAATCTAAAGCTTCCTCAACTTCTCCATTAAGGGCCAAAGCATTCACAAGTGAATTGTAGGACTTGCTGCTTGGAAGAAAGCCTTTCTTCTCCATCTCCTCACACAACTCCCTAGCATTATTTGTTCGTCCTTGAGCACATAACCCGTGGATCAGATAATCATAAGAGAACGAATTAGGCATGCAATTGTAGACTGCACCCATTTGATGGAATATTCTCAGAGCATCATTGACATGAAGTGAAAGAACATACCCTTTTATCATAGAATTCAGTGAGTAAATATCAGGCTCAATTCCATCATTCAGCATCTGCTTAAACAAACATCTAATTGTGTCCATATACATATAATTTATATAAGAATTCCTTCCCCTACTCAACATTGCAGTGAAAAGAATATTATAGGTTCGAATTGATGGTCTGCAATCCAAGTTTCGACCATTTTTCATATGCCTAAATATATTTACTGCTCTAGTCAACTTCCTAGCTTCAGTGAAGAAATAGATAATTGTATTGTACAAAGCCTCATTCCCAATATGTGGAAGTGCAAGCACCTGATTAACAACATCATCCATCTCTTTGTACATTTTCACTACACCAAGCTTCTTTATAGTAATATGATACGTAGATGCATCATGCCTAAATCTATGCTGTTGTGATGCCCAATTAAATATCTCAAGACAAACCAGAGAGTCTTCTTCAAGTGTTAATACATTGCACAGTTGTTCATTACTGAATCTTGGTGGGAGTTGGGATATCGCTGCTTGAAACTTAGCTTCATCAAGAACAGGCTTCCTGCTAGATTTTAATCTTTTACTTTGTCTCCTTCTAAATGACCTTGATGGCGCTTTAGTTGAGTAACAAGAACATAAAAAATTGCCAAAACAACCAAGAACTTTTGCATTTGAATGAAACATAAAACCTGAGTCTATTTGAGAATGAATTAAAACATTATATGAGTTGATACTGGGATTCAAAAGACAATGCATTACAGGGTGATGGTTCAGTGAGGTCAATAAAGGAAATACAAAATCAGTTAAGCTTGTAGAGTGATAAGGGAAATATGGGCAATTGACAAATAGTTTTGTCAAGAAATTTCTATGTAGAGAAATCATTTGAAATGAACAAAAAACAGATTGAGATTTTCTATCAGTTTAATACACTAGCAAAATTGGACACTTTCTATCATCTTCCAGAGGCCACGAACTTGCTGAGTGGAAGAAAGAATATAATGAGAACTTAGGCCTTTATTGTGGGATTAAGGATAAGCAAACAAGTGACTAGATTTGAAAAAGCTTGGAATATGACTTGAAAAGGGAATGTCTTGAACAGCTGACCTGAAACTGCCTGCATTCCCTTTAAGTTCCCAATGGAAAGTCTTATTTAATGTTTTCCTCACCCAGCATCTTCTGCCAAAAAAAAAAAAAAAAGCATGTATGATCAATACCAATATTCACAATAATTATAAAATTTACAAGAACTTCAATAATAATACTAATCTTTTAGTATCTCGAGGCAATTTTTAGTGACAGTCTCAGAACTAGTCACTTATTCTCTTCATTATTCTGAAAATTCATTTCACCTTTTAAACATCATAGCACGGAGTTTAAATTATATAATATTATTAAAGCTATGTTTGTCAGTACCCCAGTGAAGGAGTTCAAATAAACCCTAAAACACCTGAAGAGTGAACCAGCTGAAATAAGCTACTGGATATATGTTAATTAGCAAGCAGCGCAATCATTGTGAATGAACAATTAATCTTCTCTTTAAAAGAACTTCAAATTGACTTGAAAACAAAAGATTATGAAGCAGCTGTCGCTTGCAATCAACTAATCATTAAAATTACAAATCATCACATGGAATCAGCATAAAACCTTAATTAATAATAATCAATCTTAATGGATGGACTTCAAAGAAAGAGCCTAATCTTCACTTCTGTCTGATGATTTGTACCCTTTTTTTTGTTTACAGCATTGGGTATTGAGAGGATGATAGAGAAAACAAAATAGATAAAGAAGTATAATTTCATTATGCAGCACATAGAAAACAGAATTAATTTTCATAAAGAAATAGGAGCTTTTTTTTCTTTCTTTCTTTTCCTCATATTTCTGCATAAACTCTCCTACATGAAGTCTCACATTTCCTATCTAAATCTCAAATTATCTGTTACACGATGGCTATTCATGTACAAGTAATACAGGTCCTGGATGTCTTAGACTTTCGCCTAAAACACAAACTAGTAGAAGCAATCCAGTCTCAGCCAACCCTTGAATTGAATGCACACAAGAATTCGGAGAAAGAAAGCAGAAATTAATTTACTTATGAAACAGATAACTTGAGTCTAAATCTAAAGAGAACAAAAAATTGAAAAACAAACTACCTCAGGTGGTTGCCGCCCGGTTTGGAATAATGAGGGCTTTTCCGCCGTCTTATTCGCTGGCGTTGGAGACCGGCGTTCGTGGAGGTGGATGAGGGAGAAGATTGTACCTTTGAAGATGGTTAATGGGATTTTGTTTGTAGCTTCTGCTTGGTTTCTAAAATGAAAAGACGATTTCTTTCACGTGTTCTTTTTTTTTTAAAAAGCCCTAATATGTTAAAAAAAAAACATATTTGTACATTTTTATCAAACTAGCCCCTAAACTTTTCGAAATCTCATTTTAATATCTTTATTGGATGCTGGCATGGACTAGAAAAAATAAATTAAAAAAGGGAGATGTTATAGAGAAAGTATGAACCAATAAATGAAATGAATTTTAATAAACATTATAAATTAAAACTCAACTTAATTTTGGAACTGTGAAATTTTTTTATATCTCTAGATCGAAATGAATTTATCAACAATTTAAATAAATTTATTAGAATGAAAATAATGCAGTTCATACTTTTAGTCTAAAGTTTATTCTTGTTTTTTATTTTTTAATTTTTATTTTTTTATTTACAATTGCAACCACACGATCAAAAAATATAAATTGTGCAGAAAAAAGTGAAAGAATAGAGTAAAATAAAAAAGTAAAAAAAACATTGACAAAGTTGGATCCTTTGGACTTTTTTTTACAGAAGATGACAACAATAACTGAACAAAATTACAGATAAGAATAAATTGCAGAGAAGCATCTCTCCTACTTTTGCCCTACAATTCCATCATCACCCCTCAATCTCATCTTTCTTCCTCCTGCTTTAAATGCCCATAAACCAAAACCCCAACTTCCCCCATCTTTCATTTTTCAAACCTCAATTATTATTGCTACAAATATATATATATATATATATATATATCTCTTCTACCATTTCTTTTAATTCCTATCCTTTCTTTTTTATTTTCTCTCTCTCTCTCACACACACAAAAAGAAAAAATGCAGTCTATGATTAATCTCCATGGCTCCTATGGCCTACCTCTTTCTGTTTCTGGTTTCACCCATCATTTTTCTCTCTCTAAAGAGTACTGTCTTTCTCTCTTTCTCTTTGTTTCTTTGTTTCTTTCTTTGTCTCTTTATCAAATTCTTGTTTTTCTTGGTATGTAGGATCGTGGATCATGATCGCAGAAGAGAAGCTATGAAGAAGCAAAGATCACGAGGTGGAGATCGACAAATGGTTTTTCAAACACTCATCACTGGAGTTCAACGAGGTCAGATCATTGATGAAGATCTAGATCATGTTTTACAGGATCTGCAGTCTTGTACAGCTAAAGCTGCTTGATAATAATTAAATAGAATTTAGCTTAGTATTAAATCAAATTTATTAGTTTAGTTATTGTATGATTTTAATTAGAGTTATTTTCGTAGGATTTTTATTCTATTTAATTAGGCTATGTTTGATTTGGCTATTTTAAAATTCTGCATTGTGAATATTGGTCTGATGATACCAGCATGTATACTTAGCTTGGTTTTGTTTTCTGCAGCGTGTTATTATTAATTTATTATAATTATTATTCAGCTGTTTTACTATTTAAAGTGACCTTGGTTTAATTATTATTTTTGCTTTGATTTTGGATAATCCAATAGCTAGCCTTCAGCCTGCTATATTAATATTGCATGTTGAATTATAAGAGCTAGATGCAACGTTTATCATTATTCACGATCACCTGAATTTTTAGGTTATCTCAAGTATCCTCAACTCCAGTTTGTTTAGGTCAATCAATTTTTTAACCAGATGGTCATCCCTACTAGATTACCATAACCTATCCACTCTTTAACCTGATTCTTTACAGTTTATTCAAACAATGCTCTTTTCTGGTGTCACATGTAAACTGCTAAAATAAGGCAAAATTAATTTAATATAATAAAATACTACCATTGACATTGAATTTTTATATTAAAATAAAAAAATATTATTATAGTATTTTCAATTGATGTAAAAAATAAATGCTAATAAATTTAAAAGTATGATTAATTTTTATATGATGCAATTTTAAATACTTTATTTTAAATTTTCTCTAACTCTTTAAATGTATTTTTTTCACACTTTTAAATTAATTATTATTTTTTTAAATTGTGAATAAAAAATTATAATTTTAATGATTAATAATACACAACTAACTAGTACTAGGGGAAAAAAGATGATGAATTCGTTTTGGTGGGGGAAAAAGAAGAATGGAGAGAATAACCTTCATTGATTGGCTTGGAATGCTCTAATAAAGCAGAAGGAGGGTTGGGTTTTAGAGACTTGCATTGTTTTAACCTGGCTATGTTAGCTAAACAAGGTTGGCATTTTATTTGCAATAAAAATACTCTTGCTTATCGTACAAAGCTAAATATTTTCCGAATGGGGATTTTTTGAAAGTTCAATTGGGATCTAATCTTAGTTTTACTTAGCAGAGTATTTTTCATGCAAAATCTTTACTTGTTGAGGGAGTCAGATGGCAAGTGGGGGATGGGCAATCGATTTTCTTTAAAAAGGATCATTGGATTCATAGGGAGAGTGGTTTCTTTGTTAGTGATGGCACATATTTTGTGTATGAGAATGTTAAAGTTAGTGCTTTTATGAAGAATAGTGGAAATGAGTGGGATATTGACAAGATTATTGAGTTCTGTAGTGTCAATAACATCTACGACATTTTAAAAATTCTCTTACCGTTATTTAATAAATGTGATGGATTGGTCTGACATTTTGATAAAAGAGGTTGTTACAATGTTAAGAGTGGCTACCAGGTGGCAGTTAATATGGGTAGGAGAACACTTGTGGAGCGTAATGGTATTTGGCAGGTCCTTTGGAAACTGAAACTCCCTCCAAAGGTGCTTAATTTTCTATGGCGTGTGTGTCGGGATGTCTTGCCTGCTCGTACAAGGTTGGTTCAAAAGGGTATCGATATCATTCCTTCTTGTTTACTGTGTAATCAAGTGGAAGACCTTTTCCATGTCTTGTTTAGCTGTCCTTTCACAAAAGAAGTCTAGGGTTGCCATGATGTGACTTTCTAGCTCTCTGACGAGTCAATGTTAAGTATGCTTGCTATGCTATTTGACTCTTTTAACTTGAACAAGGTGGAAGAGTTGTGTATGATTTTATGGCAGGTATGGAATGTCAGGAATAAATAGGTGTGGCATAATGTGTTGACAACTCCCCATGTGATTGTCCAATCAGCTTTGTCTTGTTTGGAAGAGTGGAAGGCAGCAAGGGATGTTCTTAATTCAGTGTTTGAACCATTGAATAACAGGGGACTGAACCCAGATTCGTAGGCTGTAAGTTGGGAGGCAGACTGGTTTTGCAAAGTGGATGCAGTAATTTTTGAGGATAGGCAGAAATGTGGCTATATGATGCTGTTTTTAGAGACTCTGAAGGGCAGTTTATCAAGGCTATCTCGGGTCATTAGTATGGGGTTTTTTCTCCTCACGAGGCTGAAGGGTTAGCTCTCCGGACAGTCTTAGCCTGGATTGATTTTAATATGATTTCTTCAGGTATAATTTATACGGATGCTCAGGAAATTTCGTCGGCTATTTGTAATAGTATAGAAGACTTTTCTGATTTTGGATCCATTATTTCGGATTGTAATTCTTTTATTTTGGGTAGACATAATATTAAAATAGCCTGGATTAGTTGGAATAACAATTCTGAAGCTCACAACCTAGCTAGAGCTTCAGTGTTGTATAGTTCTGCAAAAGTTTGGGATTTTACTCCCTCTTTTTTGTGATCTTTTCTTTTATCAAGGTCATTTCTTCTTAAAAAGAAAAAAAAAAAAAAACTAGTATTAGGGGTGTGTAAAATGGAATCAAAATCGAAAAAAGCAAATCGATCTGTAAGTAGTTCAACTATTTTGATTTAGTTGTTTCGGTTGGCTCGATTATTTTTCATAAAAAAGTTTGGTTTTGAATGAGTTCAATATTTTATGCTGAAAAATTGATAAATCAAGTTGACAAAAATTTATATATTTGTATATAATTGTTATAATTATAAAATTATACATTTGTGTGCAATTAATTAATTAGTCTTTAATTATTGTTATGATATATAATTTAATTCACTATAATTATTTTAATATTTAAAATTAACTTTTAATATATATTATATAAAAGTATATTTAATGTCCGAATTTGTTATAAATTGGCTATTTTTGAATTATAATAAATAGTAGTTAATAGTATTTAATTTATTATTTGATTTTTTTTTTGCATATTGTTTTTTTTATATGGTTAAAATTATGAGTTTTATTATAATTTTGTTATTAAAGATGAACATTATAATATAACCTACAAAAATAATATAATTATCCTATAAAAATAGTATAATTATTTTTATATCCACCACTATATTAGAAAGTTATAAAATCATAAATTATATAAATGGATCGTATAGAAATTGGGTTATATAAGTCAAGTAATGTGTCTTGTAAGGGGTGAGAAAAAAACCGATGGACTCGGTTAACCGAAAAAAATCCGAAACCGAACCGATGGACTGGTTAACCGATTGTAATGGACTGGTTAATGGTTATTGTTTTGAAAAAACCGATATTAATGGACTGATTAATGGTTTTTGACTCATGTGACTGGTTAACCGAACCGAAACCGAATTTTTAGTTAATTTATTAATAATTTATAACAATTTATTCTAATTAAAGGTGATCATATACTTTTTTTTCATTATACTAATTATTTTAAAGTTTTTAAGTTTTTTTAATTGGCTATTAGTAAGTATAACAATTTATCTAATTAAAAGTGATTATGAACCGGTTAATATATTTACTTATTAAATATTAATTTTTAAAAATAAATTTGCTTATATCCACCAAATATTTTTATTTTAACAAAAATAATGTTATATTACAGTGAAAAAATTTTAATTTTTAAGTATCTTGAACATTTTACTTTTATTTATGAATATATTTATAATTATAGTGATTAACCGAAAAATATTGGGTAATCGATCCGAAAATTCGAAACCGATGGACTGGTTAACCGATATTAATGGACTGATTAATGGACTGGAATTTCAAAAAACCGATATTAATGGACTGGTTAATGAACTGGAGCTTATGAACCGGTTAACCGACCATACTCGTCCCTACTTGTAACGACCTGTTAAACTTGATTCAGACCCAAAAACTCCGTCCAACCCACAAAAAAAACTGAATGAAATCCAACCCAATTAAAAACTTATATAAAACATAGCCCGTTGGGGTCTGCCCCTAAGGCCCAACGGGCCTCACTCTGCCCCCTTCCAATCTGCGTTTGTAGTGGCCCTCTCTGTCTCTCTCGCTCTCTCCATCGATTCCTTCCACCCTCGCCGTCTCTCTCCCTCTCCACTGTCTAACCGTCGCCGCTGCCACCCTCGCCGCCTCTGTCTCTCTTGCTCGCTGCCTCTCTCTCTTTTGTTCGCCGCCTCTCTCTCTCTCTTGCTCGCTGCCATGTAAGGGATATTAACTGGTTCTGGCTTTTTATGCATTTCTTGTCTATGTATGAGAATGGATTACATGTTTAGTTCATAGATTGATTTCATGGATGTAATGATCAGTATGATTGATTTCATAGATTGATTTTAGGTTCACATGCATGTTTTGATCTCTTATATCGGAAGAAATATTGAAAAATTAGCAAATTTCTAGTTTTTGACCCATCGAATGCCTGCGTAACTTAAACTGGAGGAACAAGTGAAACATTATAGTTAAGGAAAAATTAGAAAAAAAAAAATTGAATGTCTTAGGATTTTGGGTTGGATAGACAAACCTCCCTGGTTGATTCGAAGGAATCCTCATTTTCTAACTATTTAATGCACATAGAAACAATTTAATTTGATCAGCCAAATAGGAGGCTGTCAGCTTGGGATAGTGATGGCAACTCTTCAGACATTCATGCAGAGTTTTGTTGTGGTTTGCAGTTAGCTTACTACTGGTAGCTGATAAGCTGGTTTGTCCACCCTTAGATTTCAGATTAACTGTAGCTGTTGTTCTCTCTTTTGAGTATATACTTGTACATACATAGAATAAAGCTCTGTTTTTATTTTATTTTTTATTTTTTTCACATTTTAGATCTTAAAGATGTATAAGTTATAACTTAGTAATCTGCTCATGAGATTTGAAAATAAATGAAGGGTTTTAGTTAGAATTTGCAATGGAGTGTTAGTTTTAGGCTCTGATGTGGAGGAATAGTGTGCACCGTGATAAACTCGTCGAAATCTAACATTATATTTCCATCTTTGTCAAGCTTTCGAAAGAATTCAGAAGAAGAAATTGATTTAAACTTCTTCCCGACGAACCCTGCAAATTCTTCCACACTAATTTTTCCATCTCCATCTGTATCTATTTGCTTGAAAAGATCAACTGCTGATTGCTTCTGTTTTTCTGAAACATGTTAATTGACTTTTCTGCATACTGATTTGCAAATTCCTAGCTATGCTTTTGTTAGAAATTATGTTATTGTGATTTTCGTCATGGTTGTTCATTTTATTAGCTGCCATTTTATTATTTGCCATAGATTATATATGGATTTGCTGGGTTTATAATTTCATGATGTGAGAATTTATAACGTGGTTAGCTATTTCCTTGTAAAAGTTGCCATTCAAGAAACCTTTATAGCTCTAAGTTATACATATATAGATTACAGCAACATCATGTAACCCAATTACGATACCCAAATTCAAAATAAAAAATTAATGAAGTTGACATTGTATTGTGTGTATGTAATTCTAACATGGCCTTATTGTTAATCCGAATGTCCAAGAATGTATTGTTTCATGACTCTCACTTATTGTTCTGGTTTCATCTTGGTAGAGTTATGAGTTTGATGATAGTAGTTTCCCTTTTCTTCTGGTTGATCTTGAAGACATATATCCTGTATTGTAGTTGAAATATCTTTCTTTACATCTTGATTAATAGTTGGATGCAACCACGTCAATTTTTTTTGTATTAGCCATTTTAATATCCTTTTATTATATCGAAAATTATTTTTCATTAAAAATGAATTAAATGGGTCAAACCACGTCTCGGTCCATTTGGGGCTCAAGCGGCCCATTTGGGCCACCCAATCCGTTTGGACCAAAATCGGCTCATTTAGACCACCCAATTCATTTGCGTATTATTATAAATTTTTTGTATATTCAAAAAATTTTTAATCCATGGGTCAACCCAATCAGCCCAATCCATTTGGGCATTTGACCCATACTTTTTTATCCATTTATGATCCGCCCATTTATGACCCAACCCAAATCCGTCCAATTTGCCACCTAAAGTCTTGTTAGGTCAAGTTACTTTTCGGGCCAAATAAATCATGTAATAATTGTGTCATTAACATAACATATCGAACTTCAATTATATTTTTATGAACGGATTTGATCATATTATTAAAAATTGATTATTATTTATTAAGGTTATACTCCGATTTAACTTATGATGAGTTGATGGTTCTGCATTAATTTGTTTTTATTTATGTGACCAAATTTCTCCTAAAATTATTATTATTTTGTCAAACTGAGATTATTATTAACTAAGGTTTTCTATTCGAGTCCCATGAACTATTTTTTTTTTTCCATTCTTGTCGTGCCATTTTGTTGGTTGGTAGGATTTAATGGCAATTTGATGATAATGAAGAATTAGTGGCATTTTTAACTAGGATTTGCATATCATTTTAATTGTTAGGGTATAAGATTTTATTTTATTGTCCTCATGCATGTGTGATAGAGATATTGAGATTTGGAGTGTGCAATTGAAATATTCCTCTTTTCTTTTTAGGTTTTATTAGCCTCTTGTTCTTACTTGAGTGGATGAAAGAACTGTTTTGGAAATCGGACCAGTCGTTCTCAACCGCAAACCAATAACGAAAATGATTAATTGGTTCCGAAAAAACTGAAAATTCTATAAAACCCGATTTGAAGCTAAATAGTAAAAACGGTGTGCTTTTTTTTTTTTTAAAACAAAATTCTATAAAACCCTAAATTCAAACCAAAAGAGCGCGTTCTCTTTCTGCTTCAAAATCAAACTGACTGCCAGTGCCAGTTCCATCTGCCCCTCACCCAAACCACCATCTCCTTCTTCCTTGGTCGGCCACGGTTCACAACCTCTGTTACCGACCAGCTTTCCTATTTTTCGGTATGTATATTTCTCTTTTCTTTTTTGTTTTCTCTTTCTTCTAATTTCGTTAATCTCTTGATTTTCATTTGTTTTTGGAACAAGTTGCTTTAGTGGAAGCTGCTGGTCTAGAATATGCAAATTAGGATGTATCTGATTTGTTCTCCAAGTGACATCTAAAATCATGAGAGGAAATAGAACATATTATCTAGTACACTTCAATATGTATCAGCCTTTTCTTTTCTTAATTTAAAAGCATACTTATAAGGGGCATATAGGATTTTAGCAACATGTTTCAACCAAAAAAGTCTTAATATGTAATTAGAAACCTAGACACATATAATTACTATTGCATTACGTAAAGCACATCAATTAGTGTAAATTCTCATATTGTTTTCGAATGATGGCTGTTTGTACATTGCAGATTGTTAGTTGATCCATCACCATCAGTTACGCACACAGGTTTCCACTCAAACCCAAAACTAAACATTTTCCTTTCTTACAATTCCAATAAATAACTTTGACGCATTTTGGTGGTGCATTAACTTTAAAAGAAAGAGGGAGTTAAGTTTGGATTTCTTCTAGTTTCATTATTCTTTCAGAGATTAACATTAGCAAATTTTTTTAGAAATAATTGTTAAAAAAAAAATTGGTCAAACCAGTCCAACCATGACCCAATTGGCAATGCTTATTTGATGTCTTGTCCAGTTTTAAAAATATTGGATAAAAGTAGGGATGTGCAAAAATGAACTCGAATCAAAAACCAAACCGAATGAATTTTGGAATGTTTGGTTCAGTTTTTGTTCCATTAAGTTTAGGACCGAAATAGAAATATGTATAATACGGTTTGATTCGGTTCTTAGAATATGAAAACTGAATGAACCGTAACCCAACCAACCGAATTAATTAAAATGCACCATTTAATCTGTGTTTAGAGAAAGAGTAAAGAATACTGTTGAACTTCCTGCAACTAATGCATGCAGAGTAAAGCATGAGCTTCTATAGAAAGTTTTTATAAATTGGCATTATAAGTATTTGTACTTGTTTTCGATATTAAGAGGACTTATTCAGCTTCATTGTTGTTTGGTTGTCCAGTGAGTCATGGATTCTTGAAGGGAAACGAGCCAGATTTCCTCACAGCTATTCCATTGAGAAAATCTTACTATTCAGAGGCTATAAAAGGTACTCTTAATTGTTGCCTCTTGCGATTTGTGTTGTAGGGTAAAGGAGGAATCCTTTAACTTTGCGATGGATACTTAGGCTTAGAAATTATATTTTGTCACTTTGAATTATTATTATTATTATTATTATTATCATTATTATTATTATTATTATATATTGAAGTTATAATACCCTATACCCAGACATTGGTTCAAGTACAGGTGCCGCATTAGTCGGCGGTTTAACTTAATTTTTCCTTATCAATTCCTCTATAATTATTGTACAATATTGCCAAACCAATAATATGGATACTTATGTCTTATTAAACACATTCCTTCTAGTAATCTTAAATAACCAATTAAATTACAGGTTCAAATATATACATCCAGTTGCCGGGTAAATTGCAAATATATGGGCAACATAACGGCTGTACCCAAAATCTGTCCTTCTGCAAAATTGGAAAATTTCACCCCCAAAATATTCAAACAACCCAGCAGCCTCCCATTCTACAAGTTTCACTCACATCTCCACACATAATCAATTTAAGCCACTATATTACATTCAAATTCATCAAAACCAAAATTTGCATAATACAGTCATCCAGATATATACATAATCCCAAAATTTGTATATGACACTATGTCATATATTCGTTTTCCAAATATGTACATGCCAAGCATAAGAAATCTAGATCACTTCTTCTCCTTTTGTGCTCCAGCTTAGTCCCCTGCGTGCGACACACAAAAATCACTAGTTAAGTACAAATTGTACTTAGTGGTAAACACAAAATTTCAGAATTTCACAAAATAGTTATTTCATATAAATAATCTTTTTATTTAATTAATTGTCAAATATAATTCGTATATTTTTCTAAAAATTCAGTTTACATGCTTTGTCAACTAAATTTAGGTTAAAATTTTGATTTAGTCCCTTATTAATTGTTTTTTTTTTTTTCCTTTTTAAATTTTTCACTACCTTTCACTGTAATTTTCTCGCTGAAGAAAAAATTTGCACTTTAGTCCTTAAAGTATCCAAAATGCCGTTTTTGCCCTAAATTAACTTATTTTCACCTTTTTCATTATTTGTCATTCTTTTTCACTTTTTTTTTTCATTATATCGTATCTTTTCCCATTATTTTGCATCATAGTTCAATATTTCTAATATTTAAAATATGTTTACTACTCTGTCATTTTTTACAATATTATGCTATATTTTTACTATTTTTTATTATATTTTATTATTTTGCATAATAGGTTATATTTTTCATTTATTTTGCCTTTAGTAAAATTCAGCAGAATTGTATCGAGCCGGATAAGTGGGATTTTAATACGGGACCCGATTTTTGGAACCATTCGGTCCATTTATATTGCTTTTATTATTAATGTTACTATATTATTATTATATACAAATATATAAATAAATACATATAATGACAGAGCTCTCGGAGCCATTCAGTCCATGACTCAATTTAACATCTTATACCGGAATAGAGCTCTCGGAGCCATTCAGTCCGGTTTCACTTATAATGACGTAGTACTGCTAAACTCCCTAATGGGCATGTCAATGTTATTATATTCCTCCAATTCCTGTCTAGTTTTACTGAGGGCATACCTAATAGATTTTCATATTTTTATTTTAAAAACATAATCCCATAACATTTCTTAAGTACACATATCAAAAATTACTTCAATTCTTTCCTTTATAATCAAATTTAACTTAAATTTAACTCACATCATTTTTTTTAGTTCTTACCAATTTAAGACTTAAAATTCTTTGTAATCATTTTCAAACATCACAATAATTATTTCATGTTCTACCAATTTTAGCTCAAATCACAAAATTTCACTCTTCATAATTAAAATTAAATTTCCATGGTATATAATCATTAAATATATCCATATAAACGTGAATTAACACCTAAATCATGAATTGTCTACCGCATATATTTCGACCACTTTGTGAATAATTCTTTATTTTCCTTTTTTTTCCATTAAATATCTTAATTATGTTCTTATAATATGTAAAACAATTTTTATCTCATCAATTATTCATTATAATATACATATCAAATTCTCAAGTTCAAATATAATGTATGTAAGTGTAGGAATTATCAAATTATACCTCACAAAATTAATTTAAATATGCTATACATCTTATTTAGCCTCCAATTTAATAATTCTAACATCAATTTCATAAACCCCCAAGAACTCTAGGTTACATATTCAAATTTTTGTATAAAATTAAGGAGTTTATGTGTTCACTTACCTATTTCAAGCTCAAGCCACCAAAAGGAGCTTATTCATGCCTTTGCCTAATTTTGCATCCAAATCCTTCTCTTTAATTACACTTGGCCAAAAATCTACATAGTATATTTCATCAAATTTCTTTCATTAATCAATCCAAAAACATATAACATCATGCCCAAAATTCATCTCTAATTAAAATCTAAAGAAAAAACTTAAATTCATTAACTTACATAATATGGCCCATTTGGAAACCTTGAATTTTCTTGCTCTTTTTCCCTTTTATGGCCAAGATGAGATGGAGATAAGCTAGTAGTAGGATTTTTAGTGGATTTGAGGTGGAAAACACAAGGAAAAATCAAAGTTGAAGTTTTCATCAATGGAGGAATGATGAAAAGCAAGCTACGAGACAGTAAATGAAGAAGAAGGGATGAAATGAGGAAAAAATCTAGGTTTTTAGATTTAATAAAGGTCCCAACATCCAATGGTCAAAATTAAATGGGTGACTATTTTATCTCATGGTGGAAAATGTGCCACTTGTCACATCTTGATTGGCCAATAAGTTTTTGTTGTCAATTTTCTACCGAAACTAATTTGAAAATACCTAAAAATATCAAATAGGATGCGTTCAAAATTTCAGATCAATCCGAGGTTGTTTTGATATAAAACTTGATCCGAAAATGTATTTTCCAGTCCGAAGCTGAATTTTCAAAATTATCCAAAAATTAATTTTTCACTTTCAAAAATTAATTTTTCAATTTCAAAAATTCATATACATTAAGTGATCCGGTGCAATCAAAATAAGTTTCTAAAGTCGTGGAATATTTTTGGGCCAGTCAAAGGTTTGGTCAACCATTTTCAGTCTTACGACTTATTTTTATTTTTGACTTTTGGAGGTCTATTGCCTTCAATTTTACCTCAAATTATACCACCAAATTTTCCATGAATTGTACTTCCCCATGGTGATGAAAAATATTTGTGTACCCTGTAGGTCACAAGTAGCGCTATTCACTACTAGGAAGTATTTTTCACGCAAGTAGTGGTTTTGAGGGCGTTATAGAAGTACTTAATATGACCATTGGATATCAAAATAGCATTGATTTTAGGGGTGGGCAAAACCCGACCCGAATCAGCTATTTGGGTAGGTTTATTCGGATAATTAGGGTCGGGTTCATAAAATTCATATATGTCGGGTCGGGTCGGTTTAAAATCCCCCGAACCCGACCGTTATAAATATATAAACTATTTTTTTTTTAATTTTTGCCCATTCAGTCATTCACCCACCCCCACCCACTCTTAAGTCTCGATTCTGCCTTTCCATCTTCCCCTCCCACCACTCTCTCTCTCTCTCTCTCTCTCTTTCTCTCCCTCTCCCTCTCCTCCTCAGACTTACCACCGCCGATCAACTCCCTCCATCGCCGATTTCTCTCTCTCTGTCTCTCTCGCTGTTTCTCTCTCTCTCACTTCCTCCCCCTCAGATCTGCCACCGACGAAAAAACTTTCTAGATCTATTCCGGCGAGAAGCAAAAACGAAGAAAAGGAGTGGAAAAACAAAAAAAAAAGAATAAAAAAAAAGAAAAAACCCAGATCCAGTGAGATCTGGGTTTTTTCTTTTTTTTTTTTTTTCTTTTGCTATGAGGATTGAGGAAACAGATTTTGATTTTTTTTCTTGAGTATGTTGTTTAATTTTTGATTTTTCATATAGATTTTTTGATTTTAATTTGTTGAATTATTTTTTGGGTTTTTTATTTTTAATCTAAGTATTATTTGTTGGATTTTTTGAATTTTTTATTTCTTTTAGAATCTTGATTTGTAATCTGATTTTTAATTTTTTGGATTTTTTATTTCTTCTTTATTTTTTGGATATTTGTAGTTTGATTTTAATTTGTTGGATTTTTTTTCTTGATTTGTAGTTTAATCTGAAGTTTGATTTTTGATTTTTGATTTCTTCTTGTAGTTTGATTTTTGATTTGTATTTTTCGGTGTTATTTGCTGTATTTTTTTGAATCTAGGGTAATCTTCGGGTTTAGCGGGTTGATCGGGTCGGGGTCCGAATAATTTCGGGTTTATCGGTTCGAGCCCTTACTATAATATAGGGTCGGTTCGGATTAGGATATTAGCCATATTGCGGGTGTCGGGTTGTTCGGGTTCGGTTCGGTTCGGGTTGACCCGAACCCGACCGATGCCCACCCCTGATTGATTTTGTATGTTTGTAGGAGATGTATTTTTGATGAATACCCACGAATATTGAGGAACAATTGTAACTACAAATATATATATGTTGAAGTTATTAATCTTAATTAGATAAAGAAGATGGAACGAGCCCACAGTATAGTGTGGGTACGTATAGTAAATGGTTAAGGTTGTTAATTTATTACTATATGTGGATTTTAAATCTTACCTTTGATTTGATGAATTGTGGTGGATGGGCAAAAATTTGAGAATTTCTTGATTGGAGGATGGGGATAAATTTATGGTTGATTTATAGAAGTGTATTTGTGGTTGTTGAACGGAGGGGATAGAGATAGAAGAAATTTTGTTCTATTTTCTGTAAAAATTATGGGTAGTATAAGTTTATATAAATCAAAAGTATAGTAAAGTTTGAATTTTATATATGGTTCTAAAAATAATAAGTGGTGTAACGTTCGGTAAGTGCCCACTTATCAAACCAAATATAGGGTATTACAGGAATCATTTTATTTTCTTTGTTAAAATTTATATTTTCTAGTTAGATTAGGGTTCTATTTTATATTTCTAGTTAGAGTTTATCTTTATATTTTCTAATTAATTTTTTATCTTTTCTTATTAAAATAGAACAATGACTTTTTATTTTCTCTCTAAATAGTTTGTACATTTTTATAATTTTTAAGATGAGAGAGTTAATAAAATTTTTATTTTAAAAAATTTTCACATATTAATAAACACTGACTTGATAGCTATTTGCTTCGGGCATAGATGCAAAAGTAAATTATCACCACTAGAGAATTAGGGCGTTCAATGATGAATTCCTGCTAACTACTTCCTCTCTACTTTCTTTATTGTAGCTATGGCCATTGAAACAGGCAAGAAAAAGAGACAGAGCAAAAACCAAACTCTAGAATCCCAATTCAATTACAATCTCAATTCTTGCTGTAAATCTAAAGACCTCTCTTCTGCCATTTCTCTATATGATGATGCAGTTTCCAAGAACATCTTCCTCAGCCAGCACCACTTTAACACACTGCTTTACCTCAGCTCTATCTCTCTCTCTGACCCATCAACCAAAGAGCGTGCTCTTGAATATGGGTTTCGCATATTTGATCATATGGTTGCCAAAGGTGTTAAACCCAATGAAGCCTCAATAACTGCTGTTGGAAGACTTGCTGCTGCCAAAGGGGATGGAGATTATGCATTTGATTTGGTTAAGAACATGGGTGTCTATAATGAATTGCCACGGTTGAGGACTTATGATCCTGTATTGTTTTGTTTTTGTGAGAAATTGGTGGCTGATAAGGCCTATGAGGTGGAGGAGCATATGGGGAGTATGGGAGTGAGTTTGGAGGAGCCAGAAATTGCAGCGCTGTTAAAGGTGAGTGCAGATACTGGAAACGAGGAACGAGTTTATGGATATTTGCAAAAGTTGAGGAAGACAATAAGGTTTGTAAGGGAGGAGACTGCAAAGATAATTGAAGATTGGTTTCGGCAATTTGAGGTTAATGGATTGGAATTGGATGTGGATTCGGTGAGGGAGGTGGTTATGAGGAATGGAGGTGGGTGGCATGGGATTGGTTGGATCGGGAAGGGGAATTGGATGGTGAGGCGAGGGAATGTGGATAGTGGTGGAAAGTGTTGTTGTTGTGGGGTGCAGTTGGCTTGTGTTGATATTGAAGATGTGGAGGCTGAGAGGTTTTCTAATTCTGTGGCAGTTTTGGCTATGGAAAGAGAGGTGAAGGCTAACTTCAGTGAGTTTCAGGTAATTGATGTTGGAGCTGTTTATTTATGTACTTGTCTGATAAGGTTAGAAGAGATGCACAACAAAGTCAATTGCTTTAAGCACCTTAATTGATTTTGGCATGATTGTAATTACACAAAGATAACTATGAAGTAGTTGCACTGTGTGTTAATACATTACATTCTTTGATCATCCTTGGTTTATTTTTTTAGCATAATGCCAATTGGAGTTTGCTTCTAGTTCTATTTGTCTAGGAGATTGATGTCTGTGTTGCAACTATTTTTTTATATTGCTGTCCTTTCTTTCTCCAAATGCATGGATAGACATTGTACACTGTTTTAGCATGATCTGATGAAAGTAAAATGTGAATGACTTTTTCATGTGCTAAAAGTTTTATGGTAATCTCACTTATTTGGGCAGAAGGATATTGCTTTGTTTCTTTTTTATGTCTTGTGATGCTCTTCCTGTCATTTATTTACCTTCTACTATAGGAGTGGCTAAACAAAAATGCCAATTATGAAGCAATAGTGGATGGAGCAAATGTTGGACTTTACCAGCAAAATTTTGCAGAAGGAGGATTTAGCATTGCTCAGGTTGTTCCTTTTCTATTTTCTGCTGTTGCCCTTCCCTTTCCCTACCTGCTTTTTGTGTATCAGCAAATTTTTATCATGTATTATACTTACATTCTCAAAATTGCTATAGAGCAGCTTGATGCTGTTGTTAAAGAGCTATATGATCGGAGTGGAAAATGGCCACTTATTGTCTTGCACAATAAACGTGTTCGGCCACTCTTGGAAAGTCCTACCCACAGAAATCTGATTCAGGAGTGGATTGAAAAAGATGTTCTCTATACAACACCACAAGGCTCCAATGATGACTGGTATTAAGCATCTCAACAAACTCTTGCCTTTATACTTTTGTGTTTCTCATTCATGTTCTTCCTCGGCTCTTGCTTCTTAGTTAATGATTAAAGCTCAAAAGATCTAACCTTGCCTATAATTGGATTGAATCTTTTTTTCCAGTCAACATTTTGTAGACATCATATGTACCCTACTATTTTATTTTTTCACTAGACTTGGTTAGTGGATGTATAAAGAATGTTTTTCCACTTCTAATGACAAGCTTTAGTGTTTGGTGATTTAACTTATAAAAAGATTTTGTGTTATGTATTTATGGGTTTTCTATGATTCAGGTATTGGCTTTATGCTACTGTAAAACTGAGGTGTTTGATCATTACTAATGATGAGATGAGAGATCATATTTTTGAACTTTTGGGAAACAGCTTCTTTCTTAAGTGGAAAGAAAGGCATCAAGTATGTAACTAATGCTATTCTCAATTTTTTCCTCTTCTTAATGTTAGGTTGCTTGATTCTGTTTTTATTTTCTTTTCTTCCCGTAAAAACTATGAAATGAATATTTGCAAACAAATGAATATTCATCGACTTTAACTTTTTAGGTCGTGTCCATATCAGGTGTGCCGGCTTTAACATTTTAATCCGTGTCCATCTTTTGCACAAAGTTTATAAGCAGCACATCTTTTTGGGAGACGCCTTTTATTTAAGAAGTATCTACTTTGAAATCACAATCACCAGGTTATATACAAAACTTAAGATGATCTTATTGGTGTCAAACTATTGGTGTCATTGGATGAGTGATTCTAGTTAAAGATTGAGCATGTGTCTTGGTCATGTTGGTTAGATGTGCAATTAGTAGTGCAGAGAAGAAATCTTTTTGGCCTCAGTCTACGAATCTTGTTGAATTATCTCTCCTTTATGGTTCATCTTGAATCATAGTAGTTCCTGTGTATTATTATGACACTTTTAGTGATATATTGTCTAATGGATTTACTTGCAGGTCCGATACACCTTTGTGAAAGGTAATCTAAAACTTCAGATGCCACAACCATTCTCCATAGTGACCCAGGTATAGTTTCCAGTATGGTTTTCTTTCTTGGCATATTTGCGCTTATTGATTTTTGTTGCCTTTTATGGGCACATATGATAGTTGTAGGACATGGGGGTTAAACCGTTAAATAGTTTAAGTTAAACCGTTAAATAGTTTATCTTTCAGTCTCACATTTGTGCGTCATTGTGCTAGAACAATATTTTCTATGGGAATTCTTACATGCTTGATCTGTGATCTTCATATAACAGCTGCTTCTGAAATGTACTTTTTTTTTTTTTATAATTTTGTGTTCGAGTTTTGATGGAAACAAGATGCAGTCACAAGATGATAGAATGGTTGTTTTATAGTATAGTGTAGGCATCATAAAGAGCTGTCAACATTGGTTTGGTTTCTTATTACAATCAATAAAATGCACATGTATGCACTGGTAGGTGTTGAAGAATAAAGTGAAGCAGTTGAGGGAGTCTATTCATGCTTACAAGAGTTTTCACTTCTGCATTTTGCTGTTCTTATTGATATAGTTGAAAATATTTGATGATTTTTAAGAATGTGCTCGACTCATGAATGCATGTGATTTTGTTTGTTTTTTGCACTCATCTATTTGATGTCAACAATTTTTGCTTTTTGTTTTTTTTTTTTAAAAAAAAAAATCTGTATGATTTGAACTAACATGTGTATTTTTGAATTGAAAAGATGCATTGTGAGGATTTAACCCTTGGTTGAGTGCTTGAACTGCTTTGATCTTTCAAAAGAACGAATGACGTGAACATTTATTCACTTTTTTATACTTGTGTAAGAATAGAAATTTTGTTTAAATATAATTTTAGTGTGCGTGAAGTTGAATATATGCTAAAAGGCATAAATATATTAATAAACTGGAGTTAAGAACTCGGCAGTCAAAACTGATTATAAACTTTGATCATCATTTTTGTTTTTCCACATTTTTTGTGGTTTGCACTAAGAAAACTGATTTCAGCTGCGAGGCATGGGCAGCTGATTTTACAGTCCAGTTCTAAATAGCTATTCATTTAGTGTTATATATATGCGACTCAAGAGCATATTCAAGATGTGCTGTAATATGTATTTTTCGATGCAATTCAATCAACTAAAACTTCCTTTGACATAAACTAATGACCTTATTCAGGAATCAGAGAAGGGATGGCATGTGCCTATAACAGCTGATGGAAATGAGGATTCTGCACAAAGCTGGGTCTGCATTACCGGTCCAAGTGCTTGTGATCCAACAGACAAAGATGCGGTGGATATGGAAACTTCCAATAATGCTTGTGGTGTTGGGAATGATAATGAATGGTTGAAGCCCTGCGAAACAAACTGTATTATGAGGAGCAATAACAAACTTGAGAATGAAGATTGTTTCCAGCATTCAGGTGATAAAGCTGCTACTCTAACAGGTAAAAGGAAGGAGAGGTCCTCATCTCCTCCCTAGCCATATATTTAATCATGTGCATAGATAACAGGTCTTTGAGCAGCATGCCTGTTGTAACTCTAATTTTGATACAGCGCCCAGGGCTGTATTTTTCAATCCACGGGGCTGGGGGTTTAAAGTTATAGGGAAGGGTTAAACCATATTTACATAGCAGAGGGTCTAAGATGGTTCCCTAATGGGGAAAAACTATAACAAGAATTTTGCTATTGAGAAGATAATTTAATTTCTTTTTTCTATAGCTGTTTTGGTGTTTATGAGAAGTTAATAAGCAATAATGCAATGAATCCTTTTTTTTTTCTATGATATTCTAGTGTCGGGTCCTACTTTTTTAAATTCACTGGACCGATTAGGTACTGTTAGGCCTATAACTAAGAGTGTTTCTTCCAATAGCATACGTTGTATGGAATAATGATTGAATTTTGAATTTCGTTTAAGAAAAATTTGAATTCCTTTATCACTAGGGTCAATTAACAATACCAATATACTTTAATATGCAGTCCACTTCTTCATTAACTTAACGGAAAACAAAAATTTAACATAAATGTATATATTGTATGAAAGAGTCCAAAACTAATCTCAAACATTTAATGTAAAGGTTGGAAAAGAACAAAAATCTTGTAAGAAGACTGTAAGATTAATTAGCGAACATATTAAAATGGGCTTTGTAAATGCATCAATTCTCTTGAAAACATGAGCAAGTGGTTTCAATGCATCTGTCCTTTTCAACCAACAATTTCCCCTAATCTATCGAGTTTATCGTTCAGTGGATTTCATAGTCTTAAAAATGATCCCGGTGTGTTCCTAAGCCAAAACTCATTATGGATAGCTTATAGTATGTTTTAGTTACTGAGAAGCTTAATGCATAGTAGAAATGTCTTCAGCCAGCCATAACTTACATTTCTTGGGCAAGACTAGCATAATAAAACATGGATTAGTTGGATAAGCCTAGGAGCCCTCTCTTCGCTAAAATTCTAGATCTTCATCGAGGAAAAGTATTTTCGGTATCTTGGCCACTCCTGTTTAGAGATAATAATTCATGTTAGCTGACATGTCAAATCCCGACGCCAATGATGGATTGCTGCTGCAGAATCTATGCTAGCTATACTTAATAACAACTCAATAAAAAAAATAAAAAATATTGCATAAAGTTACCTCAACCCTTTTAAGTATTACAATTAAAATTTATTTTAGACATAAATTCATGAATCCAGTACATGCAGCATGCAACATAAAACCTTTTAGAGGTTTTAGAACATATAACAGGGATATTCAAAGTTCGCATCATTCTGCAATTCCAAATTTATGAGGTTTTAGGTAAATTGATCTTGCAATTTTTAATGCGTTAAAGAGTTATTTTTGTAATTTACTTTTATGAGACATATTTTTTTTTTTATTACCGAATCATCATTAAAGTATAAATCTAATAACCATAAATAAAATTAACCTCTCAATTTAGTAACAAGGAAAGTCTCACGCTTGATGATAGTAACTAAACTAGAACATGATTTGTAATTTGCAATGAACGACTGGAACAAATTGCATAATCCAGTTTCTCCCAAGAAGTGCAAACATGATGGTCAAGAACATTACAAGCAGAGATAGGAAAAACCGCAAATATTTGAGCAAAACTATTCATGGCTGATGTTATAAAAAGCAGACTACAAAGAACCCAAGATGGCTCAAGTAAATATTTTGCGGTTCAGATGATTAAGTTCCAAGGTAGCCACCAACTACCATTCTACCATGATCCTTCAGCACCAACTGTTGGGTTCTGGAATGCAGAGAATCCCCAGAATGTCTTCAATGCATAAGGAGGTGAAATTGTTACACCTTCTTCAGTAATTTTAGCTATCTGCAAATTTTAAAATTGTAAATAGGTCAGGCATCATTTAAGAGAGAATATATATTATTAAAACTAATATATGCTCCAAGATTCAATTTATATTAATTGAAGTCAAAAGCCATTTTCATTTGTCTCCTTAAAATCATCTGCGTTAAAAATTTCCACACCAATGCAAATGAAGTTGAACATCAAAATCTAAGCCTTCTAATATACTACACAAATAACCAGGCTGAGGATCTTCAGCTTATAAAGATTTTATAAAGGCGTGGATGTAAGCTGGCATAAGCTTTTCACATATATACAGACATACAGGTGAACTCAGATAAACACTTGAAACATAATTTAAAATTTTAAATAAATGCAAAAGTTTCTTGATATATCTTTGTGAACTTCATATATCACATGTGCAGAAGGTTAGCATCAACTTTCAAGAGGCCAACAGCTTTGACTTCATGATTGTTCTTTCTCCCTAGTTTTCTTATGAAGAGAGAGCGGAAAAGAAAAATGAATCACTGTCTCACTCTTCTTGTTTTTAATTGTCATACTTAAGAAACTACCTTTTTTCAAGTTAATTACTTTTGTGGTCATGAAAATATGTGGGTTATAACACCATAATCATAAAAATAAATTTTCATAAACATAAAATGGTAAAAGTTTTTGTCAATATCAAAAAATATAATTTTGGCCAAATCACACAATTTCAGGGCACATGACAATGATGTGTCGTTTTATATTTGGTTGACCGGCACCAGAAATCGTATTATCTGGAAAAATTACTTTCTATAATTACTTTTTATGATATTGACAAAATATTTGATGATTTTATTGTTACAAAAAAATGGTGATTACAGAGTTATGACCCCTATACTTTTATGACCACAAAAGTAATTGACCTCAGCTATTCCTTCAAAATATTCAAACACAACCATCTAAGAGCATACTTGATAGCAACTCCATTCCCATTTTCACCCAATCTACTATCTCTAAGGAAGTATAATAGCACAATAAAAATGTAAGATGCAGTATTGAGACAAGAGCACTTTTATGCCATTTGTCGAAATATGTCACTAATTCAATAAGACGAGCAATTTGTCTCGTAATATAGCATTTACAGGCATGGTACTAAGGGACTGCCTGGAAGCCAGAGAAATACCCAAAAGGCATGGAATTGCAGCTGCCACTAACTGATTAATGGAATCTGCATCGCTGTTGCAATGCTTAAAAATAAATTCAATTTATCCATGCAATTTATCCATGTTGAAATTCAACTTCAACTTCATCCCGTATTTGTTCAAAATTATAGGGAAATAATTATTGCTAATTTTATCAATGCAGAAAAAGGAAAAGCCAACTAAACTGATGATGTAAATACTGAATGTTCCACTTCTTACAAAATCATTTCATTTGTTCTTCTGTGCTCCTATGCTTTTGTGACTGCCACAGAATTAGCCCTCTGCTTTGAACTAATACCATTGTTTTTTCTTTCATTCATTCTCAGCTTCTAGGGCAGTTCCATCTAATCTAAACATGTCACTAGAAATCCAACACTGCAAGTATAAAGAACATGTGTTTACTCGATCTATAATTCGTTATTTACTGTCACAAAATATTTCAGTAGCATATGATTAATGGCATAAAATAACAACAATTTGGGAACATTGACAATCTTCCATGGAACATATAAACAGCAATTGCGATTGCAATTACACTCCCATATTGTCTGGTAGAAGGGGTAGAAAAATAAAAGAACCTAAATAAGGAAAGGAAAACGGTGAGGCTGGGTGGAAGAAGGATGGATGCTTGGTAGGAAAGAAAAAATGAAAAGTGGAAGGCTTAAGGTGCAATTTTGCACTTAATGTTTGATAAAAAGTGCAATTTTCAATCGGTGTAATTTTACCCTCTAAAAAATAGCAAAATTCTCCTAATTTTAAAACTTGATGGCAACATTGCACCATGGCAAATTCGCACCTTTAGCAAAAGCGAAAAGAAAACATGTTTTTTTTAGCATTTCACTACTATGTGATTGACTATATAATCACTATATTGTCGATAATAACCTTGAAGACCAATCACTTTCCCTTTCCCTTCACCTTTCCACTTTCTTTCCAATATTTGGAAGAATGAAAACAGAGCCAGCCACCCAGCTCACAGCTTTTGTTTTTAGTCTCTCATTTTTCAAGTCAACTCATGGATGGAATTTTAGATATTACATCCACCCTCCTTCTTTACTGTCTCAGCATGTCCAAAATCAGGTTCAAAGCTCAATCATTTGCAAACAAATCATAACATATACTAAAGAAAAGCAAACAAAAATCTCAATTCATATTTCGGCCACTCGAAACTAATTAAAAAAACCAACTCTATGTGTTAAATGAATCATTATTTCAGCTTGCGGAGAGGTTTATTTGCACAATCACATTCTCTCCAAGATCAGATGGCAGTATAATACATGACATCCTAAATCACATTGCTAATACAAGAAGATCAAGAACAAAATTATATCCTCTCTCTTCAGCTAGTCCTACAACATATCTTTACATTTGCCCACCTATAGCTCATTATTCACGGTCTCGAGATTAAATGAGAGCAATAATAATAATAATAATAATAATAATAATAATAATAATAATAAAAAACCAACTTTGGCTAAAAAATTCAAAGCATCAAAGTAATATGATTGCTGAGAGTAAAGTCACAAAATTGGTAACCTTAGATTCTAGTAAAGTAAAACCCATGAAACATTACGTTAATCCTAAGAAAATGATGCAATTGTTGAAAATTACTTGAAACAAACACACAATTACTCAAACAGAGAATTTATCCAAATACCTTATCTAAGTTTCTCCTTCCCCGAGCTGCGCCTTGCTGCCTCCTTCACCTTTTCAATGTACCCTCCAATAGGAGGAGTCAAAGTAGCCATGACTCTATTCGCCGGAAAAGGAGTCAAATCCGGTACCAAAGCCGCCTGCTTTAACTTTTCCGGCAAAGCATCAATGGCCTCCTTCTTCAACCTCAAAAGGGTAGACTCCGCAGCTTGTAAAGTTCTGTGCTTTCTCATCAAAACCCTACTGTACTCCTTAGCCAATCTCCTCCCATCTTCCTCAGTGAGCTCATACTTAGGGATTTTATCAGCATCCACTAATCCAAGCGCAATTATGTCCAATCCAGGAGTACCCATTATCATAGGCTCATCAGGAACACCCATTGCTTGTCTCCCTCCTTTTTTCAGAATCTCTTTCTCTCGCTTTCTTTCTTTGCTTTCAAGCCCCAATTTTTGGCGCTCAGCTTCACGAGCGCGCTCTTTGGGCTTGAGGAAACGAACTGGGGTTGGGGCTTCGAGGCATAGCTCGTATGAGTTGTTCTTGCCGGAATCGGGACGGAAGGTTGATTGAGACCAAGGATCTTGACCTTTCGATCCTTTCTTTGTGGTGACTTTTGATCGTTTCTTGGGCTGCCCATCTTTCATTTTTGCTTTTCCTTTTGCTGTTCCGCTTACTGAACATCGCTGGAGAAATTGGTGGGTCAGTGACTGAAGATTGCTCGTTGTTCTGATTCGGAACATTTGCTTTTAGTTTTCTAGATTGATTTTCTTGTGTGTAATCTGAGCGAAGAGTCCGTTTGGTGGGAAAAAACAGTGAAAGGGAAAAGTTCGCAGGCTGGGTGACTTTGGATTTGAGTGAAGGTAAGATGTAGGGTATTTCATTTGCTTGATAATAATTAAATAGAATTTAGCTTAGTATTAAATCAAATTTATTAGTTTAGTTATTGTATGATTTTAATTAGAGTTATTTTCGTAGGATTTTTATTCTATTTAATTAGGCTATGTTTGATTTGGCTATTTTAAAATTCTGCATTGTGAATATTGGTTTGATGATACCAGCATGTATCCTTAGCCAATGAAGTAAATTAGTTTCAAAATTTTACCTGTCTTTTCTGAGGATCGGATTTGATGAATCTACCTCCTTTTGCATTTGCATTACTTTTGAAATGATAAATGATGTTTTTTTTTCATCAACACTTTATAGATAGCAAGCTTACAACTACAAATCTTTTACCTTTTTTTAACGCTATCTAAATGAGCAGGACCAAGAGATGTTGAATCTCTTAAATCATTCGTTTTGGAGGAAGCTGAAAAGGCAGCAGCAAAAGCACATCTTGACACTGATCAAGAGTTGTGATTGTGAGTAAGGTAGTCTCAAAGACACTGTAAGCAAGGGACTTCTGAATGGAAGCAGCGGAGCTGCTGAAAGACTCGCAATGAAATCAACATGGTTCCACAAACATTCGTGCTTAGGTGATTTTGTGGGTTACAGCAGATTTTGTTTTTCTTCTTCTATATCCTGTGATCGGAGTTTTTGAAATACCTGCTTGGAAAGAGCACTAATTTTGTATGCAAGAACAATTGATTTATTACAAACTTGCATGGTCCTACAGAAGAAATTTGACTTGAAATTCTGGTGGTCCATAGATAATACATTTCGTTGTTTTGAGACTAGAATCAAAATTATTTCAGTTATGATACGTAAATTCCGTTTGCCAAAAAACACATAATCATGAAATGTGTCTCCTCGAATCTATTTCCATTAACTGTCTTCTGAGATTAGCAATGGCATGAAGAGCATGTCTGAGAGGATCACACAGAATTCATTAGGGGCAAAAATGCGAGTAATAATTTTACAATACTGATATATCAACTGCAATTTGATCCAGAATTCCTGGTTTAAAAGATCACATCGCTCAAGCGGAACCCAACACTGACATGCAAAAATAAAAAAAGATCAAAACCAACTATGCCTGTTCAACACCCACAACAATCTGACCATTCCACCGCTGAAACCTGGAGTATTGTATTGGAAGACAAAGATGCTCCATGATTTTGAGGTTAGCCCACATAACCGCTAATTGTTAACACCATTAGGTGCACCATAGTTAAAAGCAATCTACTTTCCACCTTTCTGTTATAGAATGGGGACTTTGGCACCTGTCTCAGACAATTAGCTGCCAGTCTAATGATCGTCTCTCACACGCATAGTGAAAACAGTCTCCAAAGTCATGGACCCTGTGGCAATTATCTCAAGTATTCCAGAGTCAACACTTTTCAAGAAGTGAAAGTTCCTCCACATTATAGCACCTAATCTTAGAAGATCTTCGTGAACCTTACAGCAGCATCCGGAGAATGGGCATCAAGCACTAGAGCATACTCTTTCCAAGTTATTATTATGGAGCAGATTGGTTAAGGTAGCATCTATTAAGCAACCTACATCAAGAATATATATGTAGGTAAACAGAATCTGCACAAAAAATTCAACAGAAGAAAGATAGACGGCATATTAATCCAGTGCTGAAGTGCAGTAGAAGAAACAATATCTAGATCATTCAAATACTGAAAAAGTTGAAGACCCTCCAGCAAAGTGAACACTGGAGAAGAAACAGCGCAGAAAATGAGATCTGAAATGTGGCTTTTCTATTATTGCTGTGTTCCCTCTCTGCAAAGAGCTTGTGTTAAACAATTAAATTTGCTACGACACTTAAATAATAGATTTCTGTACACATGATAATAAATTCAATAGGATTTTCATATGGAGAAAGGAACATGCTGACTAAATTTAAGGCCTCTTGCAGAGATTTAATTAGACAAGTAGACATTATAAATCAGCAGTCCCAAGGCTATGATTTTGACATTAATAACCAAGTGAACACAATTAGCGCCACAAAACCTGAGGGCCACAGGATCACACTAAATATAAAAATAACATGCTCTTTTCAATTACCAACTTCCTCGATCTCATTCATTATGTACGAGAGGCAGCAATATCAATTACAATATTTTCTACACCAACTGTTCTTTTCAAAATCTAGCCTTTTGCATCTTTAGATTAAAAAAAGGAAAAAGAATTGTAAGAATATAGGACAAATAACAAGCTTTATCAGAAGTTGTTATCAATTCTTTAGACCTTCTAATCTTGCAGCTTCAGTTCAGGATTTTTCTCAAGATTTCAGTGGACAGCTATCAACCATAACCAGAAAATTTAGATGCTGAATGAATATAAGGACAAAACAAACATATTGAATGACTACCGCATTCTGCAGATGCCAAGCTACTCTTCTCATTTTTCCTAAGTTCTTCTAGGTTAATGATTGTCATTCATTTGGTCAACTTACCTGCAACCATCAGAGAACATATAACATAAAAAACACCTCAGAAGGCAATTATATAGAATGTTTTTGGGGGTAACTTTGAAACTCAGCCGTGTTGACAGGATATCATAAAACATTTGCCTTCAATGGAAAGTTAAAAAGGAATTGAGTTGTGAGTTTCAACTAATTTGGTTAACAAAATCATTTAATTGACAAGTGTCATCCTCTACATATATGAATTTAGATCTCATTTACTTTAAAGGGATGAGATTAAGATGCAAAAAAATTAGAAGAAAACTTGCAAAATGTGTATACAATTAAATGCTTTGAATGAAAAAAAAATAGAAGAAAACTTGCAAAATGTGTATACAATTAAATGCTTTGAAGTTTTAACTTCAGAAAAGCGTCAATATCAAATGGTGATTAAAATACCCGAATGCTAATATGAGAACCTCTTAGCTAAATGAGATAGAAATCAACATCTTATCAATTTCCAAATTTCAAATAAGATGAAAGAAGATTTTATGTTATTGGACATCCCACAATCCTACATGTACTTTTTTTATTTGTATAAAAAACAAAGCAGCTTGAGTGATATTCAATAGTCCCGATATGGAAGATTATATCCACATATCATATATTGTATATTAGTCTCTTTGGAAAAACAAACCCATGATAATAAGTCTTTTTCTACCAAAATAAATATATAAATAAATGCATAGGCAAAATCCCATGGGTCATTAAATATGAAAAATGTCTTTCATTTAAACTTAATATTCCATCAAGAATCACACTTCATGGGTTCAAATGCCAAAGTACATTTGTTACGAACCTTCAATCCGTAATAGGATTGCTTGGACATATGCTTCAACGACAATTGAATATATATAAAGTGAATTAAGAAAAAACATTATATACTTGAAAAGGTTTGATTATAGTCAAATTACTCAGTATAGCACATCAAATCAAATATGATATTAAAAGGCATATAAATAACTTCGCTTGAAATGTAACATAACTACACCATGTATGGCATATAAAAGAAGGTCAATGCTCAATACCTGAACAGGTTTTTGTCACTTGAATCTCCAAAGTCATCTTCAAGCACGTGAAGAAGCTTCTTGTAAGTATGACAATCCAAAAGGTCTTTCTCTTGCCACTCCTTCAACAATCTCATTGCCTCTCTAACCCTTCCTTGCCTACACATCTCATCGAGGACTGTCCTGTAAGTGATGAACTCAGGCAATTTCCGTTTCCTAATCATGTGCCAGAAATAATCTAAAGCTTCCTCAACTTCTCCATTAAGAGCCAAAGCATTCACAAGTGAATTGCAGGACTTGCTACTTGGAAGAAAGCCTTTTTTCTCCATCTCCTCACACAACTCCCTAGCATTATTTGTTCGTCCTTGAGCACATAACCCGTGGATCAGATAATCATAAGAGAACGAATTAGGCATGCAATTGTAGACTGCACCCATTTGATGGAATATTCTCAGAGCATCATTGACATGAAGTGAAAGAACATACCCTTTTATCATAGAATTCAGTGAGTAAATATCAGGCTCAATTCCATCATTCACCATCTGCTTAAACAAACATCTAATTGTGTCCATATACATATAATTTATATAAGAATTCCTTCCCCTACTCAACATTGCAGTGAAAAGAATATTATAGGTTCGAATTGATGGTCTGCAATCCAAGTTTCGACCATTTTTCATATGCCTAAATATATTTACTGCTCTAGTCAACTTCCTAGCTTCGGTGAAGAAATAGATAATTGTATTGTACAAAGCCTCATTCCCAATATGTGGAAGTGCAAGCACCTGATTAACAACATCGTCCATCTCTTTGTACATTTTCACTACACCAAGCTTCTTTATAGTAATATGATACGTAGATGCATCATGCCTAAATCTATGCTGTTGTGATGCCCAATTAAATATCTCAAGACAAACCAGAGAGTCTTCTTCAAGTGTTAATACATTGCACAGTTGTTCATTACTGAATCTTGGTGGGAGTTGGGATATCGCTGCTTGAAACTTAGCTTCATCAAGAACAGGCTTCCTGCTAGATTTTAATCTTTTACTTTGTCTCCTTCTAAATGACCTTGATGGCGCTTTAGTTGAGTAATAAGAACATAAAAAATTGCCAAAACAACCAAGAACTTTTGCATTTGAATGAAACATAAAGCCTGAGTCTATTTGAGAACGAATTAAAACATTATATGAGTTGATACTGGGATTCAAAAGACAATGCATTACAGGGTGATGGTCCAGTGAGGTCAATAAAGGAAATACAAAATCAGTTAAGCTTGTAGAGTGATAAGGGAAATATGGGCAATTGACAAATAGTTTTGTCAAGAAATTTCTATGTAGAGAAATCATTTGAAATGAACAAAAAACAGATTGAGATTGATGAAGAAATAAAGATATCGGATGGGCTGCTGGACCGGGCTCCACCTGGGCCACGAAGGTTGTTGGTCTATACCAGAAAGAAAAGCTGCAGCAACATGGGAAGGGCACTCCAGGGAATTCACCATTGTAGTTCTGTTATGAAAGAAGGGGAGAGAGGCAGTTAGTTACACCTAGGTGTCCAGCTAGGCAATAGGGGTAACGGCTGGATTGCTTTTGGGTTTTCTTAAGCAGGGATTGAGAGGGGAAGGGGGGCATCTGGGATCGTTTCGTTTTTTCTGCTTTCTTAGTGAGCAGGGCTCCATTGTTTGGAGAGGAAAAGTCTTTTCCTGTGGGCATTGTAATGTTGACAGTGCTGTTTCTACAATAATATCAGTATTTCTTCCTTGCATTCTCTTCTCTTGATCTATTTTTCTTCGTATAATCAATCAATATTATATTTTTCTTATCAATTTGGCGCCATCTGTGGGAAACGAAATGGTAGACCCACCACACACCCGCCTTCAAACTATGCAAAATAAAATCGATTCCCATGACGAAACGCTTTGACAAATGCAGCGTTCATTGGCTACACTCCACAAACTCGTAGAAGAAGTATTAGACAAACTCCCGCAAAATCCAGGGAAGCAACCCATGACCGAAGAAGCAACAACCCAATACGAAGTTGAGGAAACAGGGGAATCTGAGAAAACACCAACAAGGGTCAATCTCTCAACCAATGCCAAACATGGCCATCATGCCCCTCACCCACTAGATTCCTGTATTAGACCCAATCACTTTGAAGCTGGAACAATGGCTCTACCTAAGGTGAAAGTCCCAGAGTTTAGTGGCCCTGAACCTCGGAGTTGGATCGCCAAGGCTGAGCTCTACTTCAGCGTGAATCAAACCCCTGAGCGAATGAAATTAGCAATCGCCCAGATGTGCATGACGGGAGCTGCCATAACTTGGTTTTCTCAAGCATTGCGCGACAATCCTCATATGACCTGGGAGCAGTTCAAACTTCGATTGAGCGGGCGGTTTGGCAAGCGGAGAACACCGGAGGTGAATCAGAGTGGAAGAAAGCCCTCGCTCCTCTTTCCCTTAATAGCGTAGCGGAAATCGGGGGGGAGCCTAGGAGTTTTAATGACATCTAAATTTCAGCCCCAAAATGGATTTCTATATTATATATGATATTTTAGTAGATTTTTTATCTCCCATATCATGATACTAGTGGATTCTCCTCTTTTTACATACCCCTATTTGTTACATACCCTTTATCCAACTACTATACGGTAAGGCCTTGACTCTATTCCTTCCCTTTGGTCAACCCGTATGAGGAGCTACGCAACTTGTTCTAGACTGGAAGTGTCGACGATTACATTGAGGAGTTTGAGTCGATTATCGGATATATTTCAAAAACATCCGAGGAGCAGTTTTTGGGTTATTTCATGGGGGGATTGAGGGAGGAAATAGGAAGATGGATGCGATTTTTGAAACCACGAACCTGTGAGGAAGCAATGGAGCTAGCCCGTGATGCCGAACTCACTTTTGGTGCCCTGGGTGGACGATCGGCGGCAAGGGAAAGGAGCGGTGCGAACTGGAACAGAGTGGAGATTTCCCATGTTTCCCACTAGAACCCGCGCCCACAAAACCAGAAGGAAACGGGCTAGGCCGACCCCAAGGGAAAACACCCAAACCCAGGACCACTAGTCCCTCACGAAACAACCCTCCCTCGTGCGTTTCCACCCACCCACAGGAATCAGCAGCAGTCACGCAACAAGGGGTCTCATCACCTTTCCCTGAAGGAGATGGAGGAGCAGCGCCGGCTAGGATTGTGCTTCAAGTGCGCCCAACCCTATAGCCCCCAGCACCGGTGTAATTCAGGGGAATTGAAGGTAGCAATTCTTGAAAACGAGCTGTTCTTTGACGTTGAGGAGCCAACCGGAGATGCGGCAGATATAGAGAACGACGAAGGGGAAGAAGCTAGGGAAGGGGAATGTAACTCTCTGGAAGAATATTTTGGAGAAAGAATGGGCTCAAGCGGACCCAGTACCTTGAAGCTTCAAGGCGCGATTAACAGAATCCCCATCTTACTTGTCGGTTCCGGAGCCACTCACAACTTTATCTCCCGCAAATTGGTAAGGTCCCTAAATCTCAAAGCTCAGCTTACTCCTGCTATAAATATCAAATTGGGAGATGGGTACAAAGTCTCAGTCAACGAACAATGCAAGGGCGTTGAGATAGCGTTGGGAGCCGTTACCTTGCGATTAGATGCGTTGGTGTTTGATCTGGGACCTTTGGATGCAGTGTTGGTTATCGAATGGTTGCAAACCTTGGGGGATGTTATGCACAATTGGAAGCAAGGCTGGATGCGGTTCAATTATGAAGGCCGACAGGTTGAACTAGCGGGTGTAGAGGGCACCTCCCTGGATATGGGGGCTTTGCAGGCTTGGTTGGGAGGAAGGAGCTTAAAGCAACTGTGCCAAGAAATGCACCCCACCCAGGCAGCACCAATATTGCTGCATGGACTTACTCAGGAACAAAAAGCAGACATTGGTATTATCATGGAGAGGTTCTCGGCAGTATTTGAGCCCATGACTGGGTTACCTCCTCGGAGACTGCACAATCACGCCATCCGCCTTATTCCTAGGCATGCAGAAGTCAATGTTCACCCTTATAGATACCCGCACACTCAGAAGGCGGAAATTCAAAGACAGGTGGAAGAGATGTTGCAGCAAGGGATTATCCGCCCCAGCCAAAGCGCCTATTCTAGCCTTGTTCTTCTGGTTAAGAAGAAGGACACCACCTGGCGGTTGTGTATTGACTATAGGGCGTTGAACAAAGTGACAGTGGCAGATAGGTATCCGATTCCGGTTGTTGAGGAGTTGCTAGATGAGTTAAACGGAGCTGCATTCTTCTCTAAACTAGATTTGAAGTCTGGTTTTTATCAAATCAGGATGCGGGCAGGGGATGAACATAAGACTGCCTTCCGCACGCATGACGGCCACTATGAATTTCTGGTGGTGCCGTTTGGGCTCACCAATGCCCCCTCAACTTTCCGGAGTGTTATGAATGACATTTTCCGGCCATGGTTAAGGCGCATGGTATTAGTTTTCTTCGACGACATACTGGTTTATAGCTGAAGTTGGGAAGAGCACCTGGAACACCTAGCCACTGTATTACAGATTTTGAGGGACAACCAATTCAAGGTAAATCCCAAAAAGTGTTCGCTGGGACAGACTTCCATTGACTACCTGGGACACTGCATCTCAAAACAGGGTGTGTCCGTCGATCCCACCAAAATCACCGCTGTCCAGAATTGGCCAATTCCAAAGAATGTTAAGGGAGTAAGGGGATTCCTTGGGTTGACTGGCTACTATAGAAATTTCATCCAAGATTATGGAAAGATTGCACGGCCCTTGACTGAGCTAACTAAGAAAAACGGCTTCTAATGTAATGAGCAGGCTCAATCAGCATTTGAAACTTTGAAAAGCAAACATACAGCATCCCCCTTGTTAGCACTGCCCAACTTCGATAAGCCTTTTTGTGTGGAATGCGATGCATATGGGACGGGCTTAGGGGCTGTATTGATGCAATAGGGTCGGCCTCTCGCTTATTTCAATAAAGCCTTAGCGGCTAGCAACCTCTCCAAGTCAGCATACGAGAAGGAACTCATGACTTTGGCACTGGCCATCCAACATTGGCGACCGTATCTGTTGGGGAGAAGGTTCACAGTCTTTACTGATCAAAAAAACCTGCGCCACTTGTTGCAACAGCGGGTTACCACCACGGATCAGCAAAACTGGCTAGCTAAGCTTATGGGGTATGTGTATGAGGTGCAATACAAGCCAGGGAAACCTCAATACAGTTGCTGATGCTTTGTCCAGGCAGCAAGACTATGCCGAGCTTACTTCTTTCATCTCTTCCCCCTCTTGGACTGAAGGCAGTAGCCTAATTAATGAGATAAACCAGGACCCACAGTTGACTGCCATCAAGAATGCTTTAATTGCCAACCCCACATCCAAGCCTAACTATGAGCTGCGTCAAGGAGTGTTGTACCGCAAGGGGAAACTGGTCATCCCATCTAATTCGCCATGGATTCCAGCCATGCTACGCGAGTTTCATGATACTGTTATTGGCGGACATTCGGGATATTATCGAACTTATCGCAGGATCGCAGCAAATTTTTATTGGCGGGGGATAGTACAACGGGTCAAAGAATATGTCAAGAATTGTTCCATTTGCCGACAGTTTAAAGCCCCAACCCTCGCTCCGGCAGGTCTCCTACAACCTCTTCCTATACCACAGGCTGTGTGGGAGGATATTTCGATGGACTTTATCATTGGGATGCCCAAGTCCAGGGGGTATGAAGCTATTTTGGTCGTTGTGGACAAGCTGTCCAAGTATGGGCATTTTTTGGCCCTGGAACATCCTTATACGGCAAAGGCAGTTGCTGACCTGTTTGTCAAAGAGGTGGTGCGGCTCCATGGTTTCCCAAAATCTATTGTGAGTGACCGAGACCCCATCTTTATGAGCAGATTCTGGCAAGAATTGTTCAAGTTGCAGGGAACGCATCTCAAGTTTAGCTCCTCCTACCACCCGGAAACGGATGGACAAACAGAGGTGATCAACAGGTGTCTATAGACCTATCTCCGATGCTTTGCAGCAGACCAGCCACGTTACTGGAGTCAGTGGTTACCCTGGGCTGAATTTTGGTACAATACTTCCTTCCATGTGAGCACCAGAGCAATTCCTTTCGAGGTAGTGTATGGACGGAAGCCACCAAGATTCAAGTGGAGGCAGTCGCCCAAGATTTACAAGACCGTGATGAGGCTTTGAGGCAACTTAAGGAACACTTGTTTCGGTCACAGCAGCACATGAAGGCATACGCTGACAAAAGTCATCGAGACGTTCAATTTGAAGAAGGGGACTGGGTTTACTTGAAGCTGCGACCACATAGGCAGCAGTCGGCCACACGGAACATTTATCCGAAGCTCTCAGCTCGCTACTATGGGCCGTTTCAGATTGAGTCTAGGATCGGGGCAGTAGCATATCGCCTGCGACTCCCTGAGTCTTCCAAGGCACATCCTGTCTTCCATGTTTCTTTGCTCAAAAAGGCCATGGGCAACCGGCCTGGTTCTCACCAATTACCTCCAGAGCTTGAGTTGGAAGCTGCTACAGATTCCGTTCCTACGAAAATATTAGCTACCAGGGTTGTCCAAAGGGATGGAGAGAGCATCTCCCAATGGCTAGTGCAGTGGCAAGCCAAGGGACTCGAAGAAGCTACTTGGAAAAATGAGTATACTTTTAAGAGGGATTACCCACAACTACGTCTTGAGGACAAGACTATCTTTCAAGGGAGCGATATTGATGAAGAAATAAAGATATCGGATGAGCTGCTGGACCGGGCTCCACCTGAGCCACGAAGGTTGTTAGTCTATACCAGAAAGAAGAAGCTGCAGCAACATGGGAAGGGCACTCCAGGGAATTCACCATTGTAATTCTGTTATGAAAGAAGGGGAGAGAGGCAGTTAGTTACACCTAGGTGTCCAGCTAGGCAATAGGGGTAACGGCTGGATTGCTTTTGGGTTTTCTTAAGCGAGGATTGAGAGGGGAAGGGGGGCATTTGGGATCGTTTCTTTTTTCTGCTTTCTTAGTGAGCAGGGCTCCATTGTTTGGAGAGGGAAAGTCTTTTCCTGTGGGCATTGTAATGTTGACAGTGCTGTTTCTACAATAATATAAGTATTTCTTCCTTGCATTCTCTTCTCTTGATCTGTTTTTCTTCGTATAATCAATCAATATTGTGTTTTTCTTATCAGAGATTTTCTATCAGTTTAATACACTAGCAAAATTGGACACTTTCTATCATCTTCCAGAGGCCACGAACTTGCTGAGTGGAAGAAATAATATAATGAGAACTTAGGCCTTTATTGTGGGATTAAGGATAAGCAAACAAGTGACTAGATTTGAAAAAGCTTGGAATATGACTTGAAAAGGGAATGTCTTGAACAGCTGACCTGAAACTGCCTGCATTCCCTTTAAGTTCCCAATGGAAAGTCTTATTTAATGTTTTCCTCGCCCAGCATCTTCTGCCAAAAAAAAAAAAAAGCATGTATGATCAATACCAATATTCATAATAATTATAGCATTTACAAGAACTTCAATAATAATACTAATCTTTTAGTATCTCGAGGCAATTTTTAGTGACAGTCTCAGAACTAGTCACTTATTCTCTTCATTATTCTGAAAATTCATTTCACCTCTTAAACATCATAGCACGGAGTTTAAATTATATAATATTATTAAAGCTATGTTTGTCAGTACCCCAGTGAAGGAGTTCAAATAAACCCTAAAACACCTGAAGAGTGAACCAGTTGAAATAAGCTACTGGATATATGTTAATTAGCAAGCAGCGCAATCATTGTGAATGAACAATTAGGGCCTGTTCACTTACAGAAAATTGATCCAATTTTTCAGAAAATTTTTTCACAAAAAATAGAAAATAGAAATTATGTTTATTTTAGTCAATTTTCTAAAATAGAAAATAAAAAATAGATTTTCTAGTTTTCTAAAATAAAAAAGAGATTGGAGAACTAATAAAATATGTTTTCTAAATTTTCTAAATCATTTTAATACATATATACATGTGTGTATATATTCACACACACATACATATATATACATATACATATATGTGTATACATATATATGTGTATGTATATGTATGCATAGACATGTATGTATGTATGTACATACATACATATACATATATGTATGTACTTATATACGTACATACATACATATACATATATACATACATATATGTACTTATATACATATGTATATACATACATACATACATATATGTGTGTGTGTGTGTGTGTGGTTACGCACACACATATACACATATGTATGTACATACATATACATATATATATGTGTGTGTACATACATATGTATGTATGCATGCAGATGTATATGCATATACACATACATGCAAATGAACATATATATATATATATATATACACACACACACACACACACACATATGCACATGCATATATATATACATATGCACATGCACATGCATATATGTATATATATATATATATACACACACATATATATAGAATATAAATACTCTAATTTACCATTTATTGACCTGTATGTGTATATGCATATGCATTTATATGTATGTATGTACATACATATACATATATATAGAAAATAATTACTTTAATTTTTTATTTATTAATATGCATACGTATATGTGTATATATATATTTATATGTGTGTGTACATACATATACATATATATAGAAAATAATTACTTTAATTTTTTATTTATTAATATGCATACGCATATGTGTGTGTGTATATATATATATATATATATATATATATATAGAAAATAAATACCCAAATTTTTTATTTCTTAACAAATAAACGTGTTTTTAAAATTTTTTATAAAAAATAAATACTCCAATTTTTTTAAGAAAATAGAATACAGAAAATAAAAAACTGTTTTCTATAAACAAACGCAGCCTTAATCTTCTCTTTAAAAGAACTTCAAATTGACTTGAAAACAAAAGATTATGAAGCAGCTGTCGCTTGCAATCAACTAATCATTAAAATTACAAATCATCACATGGAATCAGCATAAAACCTTAATTAATAATAATCAATCTTAATGGATGGACTTCAAAGAAAGAGCCTAATCTTCACTTCTGTCTGATGATTTGTACCTTTTTTTTTTGTTTACAGCATTGGGTATTAAGAGGATGATAGAGAAAACAAAATAGATAAAAAAGTATAATTTCATTATGCAGCACATAGAAAACAGAATTAATTTTCATCAAGAAATAGGAGCTTTTTTTTCTTGCTTTCTTTTCCTCATATTTCTGCATAAACTCTCCTACATGAAGTCTCACATTTCCTATCTAAGTCTTATCTGTTACAAGATGGCTACTCATGTACAAGAAATACAGGTCCTGGATGGCTTAGACTTTCGCCTAAAACACAAACTAGTAGAAGTAATCCAGTCTCAGCCAACCCTTGAATTGAATGCACACAAGAATTCGGAGAAAGAAAGCATAAATTAATTACTTATGAAACAGAAAACTTGAGTCTAAATCTAAAGAGAACAAAATATAGAAAAACAAACTACCTCAGGTGGTTGCCGCCCGGTTTGGAATAATGAGGGCTTTTCCGCCGTCTTATTCGGTGGCGGTGGAGATCGGCGTTCGTGGAGGTGGATGAGGGAGAAGATTGTACCTTGGAAGATGGTTAATGGGATTTTGTTTGTAGCTTCTGCTTGGTTTCTAAAATGAAAAGACGATTTTTTTTTTTTTTTTAAAAAAAGCCCTAATATGTTAAAAAAAAAAACATATTTGTACATTTTTATCAAACTAGCCCCTAAACTTTTCAAAATCTCATTTTGATATCTTTATTGGATACTGGCATGGACTAGAACAAAAAAAATTAAAAAAGAGAGATGTTAATATATATTATTTAAAAGTATATTTAATGTCCGAATGTGTTATAAATTGGCTATTTTTGAATTATAATAAATAGTAGTTAATAGTATTTAATTTATTATTTGATTATCTTTTTTTGCATATTATTGTTTTATATGGTTAAAATTATGAGTTTTATTATAATTTTGTTATTAAAGATGAACATTATAATATAACTGATAACCCAGCAAATATCATTTGCTCTAAGGCCCATCTAGTCGGCCCATCCAACTGGCAAGGCCCAAAGCCCATCAGCCAAAGGTATCAGACACGAGCTCCTAGGCAGAGCACATGCCCGATCGGCTGATGTGACCGCCAGTCCCATCAGCCGCCTGACACAAGGCAGCGCCCATGTCTACCACCTGCTCCTTGTCATGTCGCCGAATACCTACTCTGACAGCCAGTAATCACTCCCCAGGCACTCGAGTGTCCCTCAACTACCTCGTATAAATAGTCCAGCCAACGATGGCTCCAGGTATTGAATTCACGACATTATCTCTCTAAAGCACATTCTCTCTCTATAAGCTACTAACTTAAGCTTCGGAGTGCTCACGCCTGGTCCGACCGGGCTCTTCTTATTGCAGGTTTCTCTCATCCGATCGGATCGCCCTCTCTCCTACAGATAAAGACATTTTTGGATTTATCATTTGGTGCTTTCATTGAGAGGTGGCGAACTCAAGATCCAACGAGAATTCAACCCACATGGATGTTGATCAGGAGACTAACGTCCATGCCAGGCCAAGGACCAATTCCATCCTTGAAATTGACGATGCCATTTTAAGGCAACCCGAAGACACCCCCATCACCGTGAGGAACTTGCGCTCTCTTATGGACGATTTCGTCAAGAGCATCGCCCAGACCATAAATAGGGACAAGATACTCACCACCTCTGAAAGAGCTCAAGAGCGACTACTCTTGAGCGAAGACTTCAGAAAGAGGAGGAACGAGGGGATAATCATCGACGAGTCGAGAGTTCAAGATCATTCAAGGTCCACGGCTCGAACCCTGGGAAGGCACAGCAGGGGTAAGCAAAAAGTGTCCGCCAGCAGATGCTCCCCTTACAGCAATAGGTCAGTCACTCCCCCCATAGGAGATGACTTATCACATGCTTACACCCCAAATCACAGTCACGCGAGAGGACGCAAAGGTGACTCTACCGCCATGACCTTGAGCAAAGGAGACCTGCGGCTCAAGCAGGAGCCCCAGCGGCTTGGTTTCCTCGCGCCAAAGAAAAGCGCCTTTGGCGGGAACACATGCGGGAACACCGCTTCTCCCTTCTGTAAAGAGATCACTGAGTCGGAGCTGCCTCCCAGGTGGAGGAACATCGTGATGAACAAATACACAGGTAAAACCGATCCCATTACTCACTTGTCTGAATATTTAACGAAGGTGCAGGTTTACACTTACGATGAGCGGATCGCCTGTCGAGTCTTCCCCACCACTTTGGGGGGAGACGCCCTCAATTGGTTCCACGATCTGCCACAGGAGTCGATCGCTTCCTTCAGGCAGCTTGAGGAGCTTTTCACCACGCGCTTCGTTGTGCAGACAAGAGCCCCGAAGTCGGTGAGTGACTTGTGTAATCTCTATCAGAGAGCCGATGAAAGTCTCAGAGATTACGTCGACAGATTCCAAGCCACCATGTCCGAGATAAGGAATGTAAGCGTGGAAATGGCGGCAACAGCCTTGGCAGGGGGCATCACCGATCGTCCCTTGTTTGAGTCACTCGCCACAAAACCCCCGGTCAATTTTGCCGATCTCTTGGGGAGAATCAGGCAGTACGTTCAGCTGGACGACGCCCTAAGGGCGAACAGGGGAAGAAAAACAAACGTCATGAACAGATTGCAATACCCCGATGGACACCCGTTCGGCAGGGCGCCAGCATTTGAGCGGCTAGGACGGAACCCGGACAGATCAGAGACTTCAAAACACCAGGGCACACGAAGGGAATTCGGACAGGGACGATCCGAACGTCTTAATGACCGATCTCCCCAAGCCTTCACTCCACTCAATACCAGCCCAGCAAAGGTGCTGATATGGATTAAAAAGAAGCACCGGAAAGTGCACTGGCCCAGGAAATTGTCCGATCGGCACAGGTTGGAGAGGGACCAAAGCAGTTACTGCGAATTCCACCAAGACGTCGGTCACACGACAGACGAGTGCTATTCGCTGCAAAAGGAAATAGAGCGGCTTATACAAAGGGGGTCCCTCAAAAACTTTGTAGGATCGGTTAGAGGGGAAAGTCCCTGTAGACAGCCGGACGCCGATAAGGATGACTCCGGCACGGATGACGACGAGCGAAGAAATCCAAGGGCTGCAGGACCAAGCAAGCCGTACGTCGGAGTGATAGGTTAGGCTAATCACGGGTTAGAGGGCAATGCCCTGAGACGACCCCAGAAGCGTCATCGGCCGAGTGAATCTTGTTTTCACAAACCCTTGTAATAATGTATGAGAGGTTGGCAGCTGCCCGATATATAAAGAGGTTATTTCCCTCGTCTTATTAAAATTATGCTTTATGCTTGTTTAAATTATGTGGGATGCATGCATAACTTATACGCTAGGCTCGATGCCCATTCCGAGCCGAAAACGCGAAAGTTGCTGTCCGATTGTTTGCAGGCCGAACGACCGGACATCACACCACTAGGATCGATGTCCATCCCGATCCGAGCCGGCGAACCACTTACCTCCACGATCGGTCCACGATCGATGCCTGTCCTGATCCGAGAAAGCGGATCCTTCCAGATTGAGCCGATCGGCCACTGGACTTGAAGGTTCTTCCAATTCAGGAAGTATTTGCAATTTTATGCAACGCTCAGGCCACCCATCAGGCCATTCTCTTGGGCCATCATAGGCCACGATTAGGCCACTGCTCAGGCCACTATTTTGAGCCGTTACAGGCCACTGCTCGGGTCATTGTCTTAGACCATTTTAGGCCACTACGACTCATCTGCTAGGATCGGCCTCGATCCCAAAATGCGAGAGACCGGAAAATAAGCCACTGCCCCAAGTCAGATTGAGCCGATCGGCCACTGGACTTGAGGATATTCCAATTCGGGCAGCGCATACAATTTTTTATGCAGCTTTATGAGCATCACCTAGCTCAGCTTTGCAATCCTTATGCAGCTTTATGAGCATCACCTAGCTCAGCTTTGCAATCCTTATGCAGCTTTATGAGCATCACCTAGCTCAGCTTTGCAATCCTTATGCAGCTTTATGAGCATCACCTAGCTCAGCTATGCAATCCTTATGCAGCTTCATGAGTTTCACTTAGCAAAATAGCGCAAATTTTATGCGATTTGAAAAGCCAGACTGACCCGATCGGTCACTAAGCTTCGACGTCATTTGAATTCAGGAAGTACTTGTGAAATTTAATGCAAATTTTAATTACGAGTTTCAATTAGCTCGATCATATTGCAAATTTTAGTACAAACTTATGTATATGTTGATTTGCAGAAATATGCAATTTTATTAAGAATATCTCCACCATACAATTTGTAAAGAATTGTTACAAAGACAGGAAACAAAGAAAAAAGTAAAGCTGATCTAAATTCCTAAGCTAACTATCTATATTTACAACCTCCACTTCACCAGGAGGATCAGCAACTTCTTCAGCATTCGGATTGGCGGTGGCTTGAGAGGGGTCGGTAGCTGGCGGCACAGATACTGCCCCCCCTTCAGAGACAGGCCCAGTGGAAGAAGGCGCCACTGGCTCGGCTTCAGGTGCAGGGGGAACCTCTTGAATAGTCCCCGGAAATAAAGGGCCTTCTCCCGAAGTTCTCTCGGTGATCTCCCCCTCAGGAGCGCCTTCGTCTTCATCATTTGGAGGAACAGGCAGTGATGCCGGGTCGTCCATCCATGACAGCTCCGCTCCAGGGAAGCGCCGCCCAGCTTCATGGACTAGCCGGGACAACAGCTCCACCTGAGCGTCTGCCAACTCATCGATCAGGCGCTCCTTTTGAGTGGCGAGCTCAAGCTCAAGAATCTTCGTGTAGGAAGCTTCTCTCTCCCCTTCTGACTTCTTCAAGGACTCCACTTCTGCCCGAAGCTGCTCGCCCTCAGCCTTCAACCTGACATTCTCAGCAGCCAACTCTCTGCACTCGGCATCCAGTCGGTTTGCATCTGCCTCGAACCGCCTTAGCTGGGCACCCTCCGCAGATAAGCGGGCCACTTCCCCTTTCAGCTTATCGGCCTCGCTCTGCCGAGCCTTCAGGTCCTGGGCGCTCTGGTAGGCCTCCTTTCTTAGGGCCACCGTCTCTGATTGAGAGGCAGCATACCGCTCCTCTAGCTTGGCAGCCTGAGCTCGAAGGTCGGAAGCTTCCTTTTTGGCAGTCTCCCAGCGCGTGGTTGCCTCCGCCTTGGCCACGGCGCCCGACTCGGCCCTCCCCTTCCACAGATGGGCCATCATGTGCAGCCGCTGTGTCCTCCTGGCAGCCTACACAAAATCAAGATTAAAAGGTTCAGACACAAGGTGCAAACGAGCACCAGAAATAGCCAGTAAAATACTCACATCTATCAGCTGCTGGCCGATGGCTTGGGCTTCCCTGCTGAGCTGACTGGCGTCGCTAGCATCCTGATGATCGTCCTCCCTGAGAAGACCCCGGCAAATGTAATTAGCCACCTGGCCTACCGACCAGTCATCACCGAAGTTCTCTTTCAGAACGTCCTTCATGGGGACGATTCGCCGATCGGATGAACGCCTCGGAGACTCGCCGTGTTGCACAGCTTTGCCTCTTGCCGCAACCCGAGCGTCCGATTCGGCGATCAGCCCAGCAGCCCTCTTTTTGGCCGCCTCCTCGGCCTTCTTCTTGGCAGCCTCCTCTGCCCTCCTCTTAGCGGCCTCTTCCGCCTCTCGGATGGTGGCACCGATCGGCTGATCGTCATCGTCTGGCTCATCCCGAATGGTGTGGCGCCGGCGGCGTAACGGCTGAGGAGAAGCCTCTTTTCGAGGCGCAATTGTTGGTCCAGCAGCAGTAGAAGCAGGTACAGTAATGGCAGCTGGAGGCGCTGACGAGATTGGAACGGCGGCAATGGCCGGAGTTGCTGCAGAAGAGCCGGCCGCCCCCTTAGAAGCTTGAAGCTCGGAAGCGAGGACCAGTTTCCTCCTTTTCCTTTGCTCCTGTGCTTTCTTCTCTGCCTCGCGCTTCTGGCGGATCCGATCGCCAAGTTCTCTGGACGCACCATTACCACCAGCCATCTCAGCTGCAATCAGGCAACAAACAAGATAAGTTTTCGAAAAGAAATCTCTATCACAAAGCATAAATAAAATGCAATGCATCATATGCATGATAGTGCATAATGGCAATATTCTTTTCCCGATCCTAATGCTCACGTTCTACGTCCTCAGCCTCCTGAAAATTGGGCGAGCCGAACAGTGTCCGCAAAAGGAATTTGGACTCGTAAGGCCCTTCATTCCTGCTGACGGCGGCCATCAGTTTCTCTATGTCCTTTTCGTAGAATTCTTGACCGGCGGCTAAGTCCCTTAAGGTCTCGACCCTGGCCGATCGGGTTAGGCGTACCCCAAACCCGCCTTTCCTCCCCACCAAGAAGTACCGTTCTCTGTACCCTTTCATGGAAGTGGGGACGAACATCAACTTCCTCTTTGGGCGGCTTGTAAAGAAATATTCTGTGCCGTCGCTCCGACCCGAAATATAGAAGAAGTGAGTGAAAAGCTCCAAGGTCGGCGCCACCACTTCGATTTGGCATAAGATTTTGAAGCACGCCACCGATCTCCAGCCGTTCGGATGCAATTGGTTAGGGGCGAGACCATACCCCCTCAGCACCGCCGTCTCAAAGCCGCCCAACGGGAACCTCAGGCCCGCATCAAGGCTCCACAGGTGGCAGACGAACCACTCTCCGCCATCTCGACCAAAGGGCCCTTCTGTCACCGCCATTGACTCAGGACAGGCCAACACCTTTATCTCCTCAGAAAGGCCATATTTGGAGGGAATTTCAGCCACCTCCTCAGCGGACAGGCGAGAATGCAGTGCGACGGCTGGTTTATTCTCATACCACTCCAAAAAATTTGTGTCTAACACCTCAGCACTACTGGAGGCCATCTTCAACAAAAAATATGGAAGGAAAAGTGCAACTCTCTTTTTTCTAAATGAGATGGGTATGGAAAGAAAGCAAAAGACGAAAACCACGAAGAAAGAAAAGAAGGGGAAAAAGTTACTTACTTGACAAAAAGAACTCAAGGAATTCGAAGAGACAAGAAGATGTTTGCAGAAATCTGAGATTCAAGAAGGATTTTTGACAGAGCTTCGCTAGGGATTTCGAAAATAAAAGAGGAAATGCTCTGCAAAGTTCCCTATTTATAGACCGAAGCTTCTCGAAAACGCCAAGCAACGCGCCACTCAGCAAGCGCCACGTGTCAAAAGACATTATGTCTCTGCGAAGAACGAAGCGTCGCCCTCGGTACGCTCACTGCATTAAAGGAGAACAGCTGTCTCAGCAGGCGCGTCGCTTCAGAAAAAGCGCCCCTCAAATTCAAAAAGCGCGCCAGTACGCGTCTTCGGATCGGGATTTTCCAGACCAGATCCCATCCGAGCGGACCAACAAAGGCAATTCTATGCCCGATCGGAACTGTTGAGGGGGGACAAGTGATAACCCAGCAAATATCATTTGCTCTAAGGCCCATCTAGTCGGCCCATCCAACTGGCAAGGCCCAAAGCCCATCAGCCAAAGGTATCAGACACGAGCTCCTAGGCAGAGCACATGCCCGATCGGCTGATGTGACCGCCAGTCCCATCAGCCGCCTGACACAAGGCAGCGCCCATGTCTACCACCTGCTCCTTGTCATGTCGCCGAATACCTACTCTGACAGCCAGTAATCACTCCCCAGGCACTCGAGTGTCCCTCAACTACCTCGTATAAATAGTCCAGCCAACGATGGCTCCAGGTATTGAATTCACGACATTATCTCTCTAAAGCACATTCTCTCTCTATAAGCTACTAACTTAAGCTTCGGAGTGCTCACGCCTGGTCCGACCGGGCTCTTCTTATTGCAGGTTTCTCTCATCCGATCGGATCGCCCTCTCTCCTACAGATAAAGACATTTTTGGATTTATCAATAACCTATAAAAATAATATAATTATCCTATAAAAATAGTATAATTATTTTTATATCCACAACTATATTAAAAAGTTATAAAATCATAAATTATATAAATGGATCATAAATAAATTGGATTATATATGTCAAGTAATGTATTTTGTTAGGTCAAGTTACTTTGCAGGCCAAATAAATTATGTAATAATTGTGTCATTAACATAACAGATCGAACTCCAATTATATTTTTTTGAACGGATTTGATTATATTATTAAAAATTGATTATTATTTATTAAAGTTATACGTCGATTTAACCTATGACTAGTTGATGGTTTTGCACTAATTTGTTTTTATTTGACCAATTTTCTCCTAAAACTATTATTATTCTGTCTTTTTTTTTTTTCCATTCTTGTTGTGCCATTTTGTTGGTTGTGGGGATTTAATGGCAATTTGATGATGATGAAGAATTAGTGGCATTTTTAACTAGGATTTGCATATCATTTTAATTGTTAGTGTATAAGATTTTATTTTATTGTCTTTATGCATATGTGTGACAGAGATATTGAGATTTGGAATGTGCAAGTGCAAGTTCAAATTCCTCTTTTCTTTTTAGGTTTTATTAGCCTCTTGTTCTTATTTGAGTGGATGAAAGAACTGTTTTGGAAATCGGACCGGTCGTTCTCAACCGCAAACCGATAACGAAAATGATTAATTGGTTCAATATAAAAATCGAAATAGATAAAAAAAATTAAAGTAGACCGAAAAAACTGAAAATTCTATAAAACCCGATTTGAAGTATAATAGTAAAAACAGTGTGCTTTTTTTTTTTAAACAAAATTCTATAAAACCCTAAATTAAAACCAAAAGAGCGCGTTTTCCTTCCCCTTCAAAATCAAACCGACTGCCAGTGCCAGTTCCATCTCCGCCTCACCCAAACCACCATCTCCTTCTTCCTTGGTCGGCCACCGTTCACAATCTCTATCACCGACCAGCTGTCCTATTTTTCGGTATGTATATTTCTCTTTTCTTTTTTGTTTTCTCTTTCTTCTAATTTCGTTAATCTCTTGATTTTCATTTGTTCTTGGAACAAATTGCTTTAGTGGAAGCTGCTGGTCTAGAATATGCAAATTAGGATGTATCTGATTTGTTCTCCAAGTGACATATAAAATCACGAGAGGAAATAGAACATATTATCTAGTACACTTCAACATGTATCAGCCTTTTCTTTTCTTAATTTAACAAGCATACTTATTAGGGGCATACAACAACATCTTTCAACCAAAAAAGTCTTAATATGTAATTTGAAACCTAGACACATATAATTACTATTGCATTACGTTAAGCACATCAATTAGTGTAAATTCTCGTATTGTTTTCGAATGATGGCTGTTTGTACATTGCAAATTGTTAGTTGATCCATTGGCAACATCAGTTATGCACACAGGTTTCCACTCAAACCCAAAACCAAACATTTTCCTTTCTTACAATTCCAATAAATAACTTTGAAGCATTTTGGTGGTGCATTAACTTTAAAAGAAAGAGAGAGTTAAGTTTGGATTTCTTCTAGTTTCATTATTCTTTAAGAGATTAACATTATCAAATTTTTTAGAAATAATTGTTAAAAAGAAATTGGTCAAACCAGTCCAACCATGACCCAGTTGGCAATGCTTATTTGATGTCCTGTCCAGTTTTAAAAATATTGGATAAAAGTAGGGATGTTCAAAAATGAACTTGAACCAAAAACCAAACCAAATGGATTTTGGAATGTTTGGTTCAGTTTTTGTTCCGTTAAGTTGAGTACCAAAATAGAAATATGTATAATACGGATCAATTCGGTTCTTAGAATATGAAAACTGAATGAACCGGAACCCAACCGACTGAATTAATTAAAATGCACCATTTAATCTGTGTTTAGAGAAAGAGTAAAGAATATTGTTGAACTCCCTGCAACTAATGCGTGCAGAGTAAATCATGAGCTTCTACAGAAAGTTTGTATAAATTGGCATTATAAGTATTTGTACTTGTTTTCGATATTAAGATGACATTATTCAGCTTCATTGTTGTTTGGTTGTCCAGTGAATCATGGATTCTTGAAGGGAAACGAGCCAGATTTCCTCACAGCTATTCCATTGAGAAAATCTTACTGTTCAGAGGGTATAAAAGGTACTCTTAATTGTTGCCTCTTGTGATTTGTGTTGTAGGGTAGAGGAGGAATCCTTTAACTTTGTGCTGGATACTTAGGCTTAGAAATTATATTTTGTCACTTTGAATTATTATTATTATTATTATTTTACATTAAAACTGTAGCACCCTATACCCAGACATTGGTTCAAGTACGGGTACCGTATTGGTCGGCGGTTTAACTGAATTTTTCTTTATCAATTCATCTATAACTATTGTACAATATTGCCAAACCAATAATATGGACACCTATATCTTATTAAACACATTCCTTCTAACCTTTAATAACCAATTAAAATACAGTTTAAAATATATATATCCAATTGCAGGGTAAATTGCAAAAATATGGGTAACATAACAACTATACCCAAAATCTGTCCTCTTGCAAATTAAAAAATTTCACCTCCAAAATATTCAAACAACCCAACAACCTTCAATTCCATAAGTTTCATTCACATCTCCACGTCATAATCAATTTAGGCCACTATATTACATTCAAATTCATCAAAACCAAAATTTGTATAATACAGTCATCCAGAAATATACATAATCCCAAAATTTATATATGACACTATCTCATATATTCGTTTTCCAAATATGTACATGCCAAGCATAAAAAAGCTAGACAACTTCTCCTTTTTTGCTCTAGCTCTATCCCGTGCTTGCGTACACAAAAAACACACGCTAAGTACAAATTGTACTTAATGGTGAACACGAAACTCCAGAATTTCACAAAATAGTTGTTTCATACATAATCTTTTTATTTAATTAATTATCAAATATAATTCATATATTTTTTTATAAATACATGCTTTGTCAACTAAATTTAGGGTAAAATTTCGATTTAGTCCTTTATTAATTGTTTTTCTTTATTTTTCTTCTTTTTAAAATTTTCACAACCTTTCACTTTAATTTTCTCGCTAAAGGGAAAATTTGCACTTTAGTCCCTAAAGTTTTCAAAGTGCCGTTTTTGCCCTAAATTAACTTATTTTCGCCTTTTTCACTATATCTCATCTTTTTCCATTATTTTGCATCATAGTTCAATATTTTCTAATATTTAAAATATGTTCACTACTCTGACATTTTTTACAATATTATGCTATATTTCCACTATTTTTCATTCTTTTTTATTAATTTGCATAATAGGTCATCTTTTTCATTTATTTTGCTCTTAATAAAATCCAGCGGAATTGTGTCAAGCCGGATAAGCGGGATTTTAATACGGGACCTGGTTCTCGGAACCATTCGGTCCATTTATATTGCTTTTATTATTAATATTACTATATTATTACTATATACAAATAAATAAATAAATACATATATGGACAGAACTCTCAGAGCCATTCAATCTGGTTTCACTTTTAATGACACAGTACTACTAAACTCCCTAATTGGCATGCCAATCTTATCACATTCTTCCAATTCCTGTTTAGTTTTACTAAGTGCATACCTAATAGATTTTCATATTTTTATTTTAAAAACATAATCCCATAATATTTCTTAAGTACACATATCAAAAATTATTTCCATTCTTTCCTTTATAATCAAATTTAACTCACATCATTTTTTTTAGTCCTCACCAATTCAAGACTAAGAATCCTTTGTAATCATTTTCAAGCACCATAATAATTTTTCATGTTCTACCAATTTTAGCTCAAATAACAAAATTTCACTCTTCATAATTAAAATTAAATTTTCATGGTATATAATCATTAAATATACCCTTATAAACGTGAATTAACACTTAAATCATGAATTGTCTACCACACATATTTCGACCACTTTGTGAATAATTATTTATTTTCCATTGTTTTCCATTAAATATTTTAATTATGCTCTTATAACATGCAAAACAATTTTTACCTCATCAATTATTCATTATAATATACATATCAAATTCTCAAGTTCAAACATAATATATGTAAGTGTCGGAATTATCAAATGATACCTCTCAAAATTAATTTAAACATGCCATACATCTTATTTAGCCCCCAATTTAATAATTACAACATCAATTTCATAAACCCCCAATTTTATCCCAAGAACTCTAGGTTACATATTCAAATTTTTGTATGAAATTAAGGAGTTTATGCGTTAACTTACCTATTTCAAGCTCAAACCATCAAAAGGAGCTTATTCTTGCCTTTGCCTAATTTTGCATCCAAATCCTTCTCTTTAATCACACTTGGCCGAAAATCTATATAGTAGATTTCATCAAATTTCTTTCATTAATCAATCCAAAAACACATAACATCATGTCCACAATTCATCTCTAATCAAAATCTAGAGAAAAAACTTAAATTCATTAACTTACATATTATGACCCATTTGGAAACCTTGAATTTTCTTGCTCTTTTTCCCTTCTATGGTCAAGATGAGATGGAGAGAAGCTAGTAGTATGATTTTTAGTGGATTTGAGGTGGAAAACACAAGGAAAAATCAAGTTTGAAGTTTTCATAAATAGAGGAATGATGAAAAGCAAGCTACGGGACAGTAAATGAAGGAGGGGCGGCCCAAATGAGGAAAAAATTTGAGTTTTCAGATTTAATAAAGGTCCCAACATCCAATGGTCAAAATTAAATGGGTGACTATTTCATCTCATGGTGGAAAATGTGCCACTTGTCACATCTTGATTGGCCAATAAGTTTTTATGTCAATCTTTCATCGAAACTAATCCGAAAATACCTAAAAATGTCAAATAGGATGCGCTTGAAATTTCGGATCAATCCGAGGTTGTTTCGATATAAAACTTGATCCGAAAATGCATTTTTTCAATCCAAAAGTTGGATTTTCAAAATTATCCAAAAATTAATTTTTCACTTTCAAAAATTCATATACATTATTTTAAGTGATCCGGTGCAATCGAAATAAGTTTTTGAAGTCTGTGGAATATTTTTGGGCCGATCAAAGTTTTGGTCAACCCTTTTTAGTCCCACGACTTATTTTTATTTTTGACTCTTGGAAGCCTATTGACCTTAATTTCATCTCAAATTATACCACCAAACTTGCTATGAATTGGACTTTCCCATGACGAAAAATATTTGTGGACCCGGTGGGCTACGGGTGGCACTATTCACTGCTGGGAAGTACTATTCACGCAAGTAGTGGTTTTGAGGGCATTACATAAGTACTTGATATGACCATTGGATGTCAAAATAGCATTGATTTTGTATGTTTGTAGGAGATGTATTTTTGATGAATACCCACGAATATTGAGGAAAAACTGTAACTATAAATATATATATATTGAAGTTATTAATCTTGATTATATAAAGAAGATGGAATGAGCCCACAGTATAGTGTGGGTATGTATAGTAAATGGTTAAGGTTGTTAATTTATTACTCTATGTGGATTTTAAATCTTACCTTTGATTTGATGAATTGTAGTGGATGGGCAAAATTTTGAGAATTTCTTGATTGGAGGATGGGGATAAATTTATGGTTGATTTATACAAGTGTATTTGTGGTTGTTTAACGTAGGGGATAGAGAACCCGTATAGAAGAAATTTTGTTCGATTTTCTGTAAAAATTATGGGTAGTATAAGTTTATAAAAATTAAAAGTATAGTAAAGTTTGAATTTTGTGTATGGTTCTAAAAATAATAAGTGGTGTAACGTTCGGTATCTGGCCACTTATCAGACTAGATATGGGGTGTTATAGGAATCCTTTTATTTTCTTTGTTAAAATTTATGTTTTCTAGTTAGATTAGGATTTTATTTTATATTCCGAGTTAGAGTTTATCTTTATATTTTCTAATTAATTTTTTTATCTTTTCTTATTAAAATAGGACTAGAACTCTTTTTATCTTCTCTCTAAATAGCTTGTACATTTTTATAATTTTTAAGATGATGGAGTTAATAAAATTTTTATTCTAAACATTTTTTCACATATTAATAAACACTGACTTGATAGCTATTTGCTTCAGGCATAGATGCAAAAGTAAATTATCACCACTAGAGAATTAGGGCGTTCAATGATGAATTCCTGCTAACTACTTCCTCTCTACTTTCTTTATTGTAGCTATGGCCATTGAAACAGGCAAGAAAAAGAGACAGAGCAAAAACCAAACTCTAGAATCCCAATTCAATTACAATCTCAATTCTTGCTCTAAATCTAAAGACCTCTCTTCTGCCATTTCTCTATATGATGATGCAGTTTCCAAGAACATCTTCCTCAGCCAGCACCACTTTAACACACTGCTTTACCTCAGCTCTATCTCTCTTTCTGACCCATCAACCAAAGAGCGTGCTCTTGAATATGGGTTTCGCATATTTGATCATATGGTTGCCAAAGGTGTTAAACCCAATGAAGCCTCAATAACTGCTGTTGGAAGACTTGCTGCTGCTAAAGGGGATGGAGATTATGCATTTGATTTGGTTAAGAACATGGGTGTCTATAATGAATTGCCACGGTTGAGGACTTATGATCCTGTATTATTTTGCTTTTGTGAGAAATTGGTGGCTGATAAGGCCTATGAGGTGGAGGAGCATATGGGGAGTATGGGAGTGAGTTTGGAGGAGCCAGAAATTGCAGCGCTGTTAAAGGTGAGTGCAGATACTGGAAACGAGGAACGAGTTTATGGCTATTTGCAAAAGTTGAGGAAGACAATAAGGTTTGTAAGGGAGGAGACTGCAAAGATAATTGAAGATTGGTTTCGGCAATTTGAGGTTAATGGATTGGAATTGGATGTGGATTCGGTGAGGGAGGTGGTTATGAGGAATGGAGGTGGGTGGCATGGGATTGGTTGGATCGGGAAGGGGAATTGGATGGTGAGGCGAGGGAATGTGGATGGTGGTGGAAAGTGTTGTTGTTGCGGGGAGCAGTTGGCTTGTGTTGATATTGAAGATGTGGAGGCTGAGAGGTTTTCTAATTCTGTGGCGGTTTTGGCTATGGAAAGAGAGGTGAAGGCTAACTTCAGTGAGTTTCAGGTGATTGATGTTGGAGCTGTTTATTTGTGTACTTGTCTGATAAGGTTAGAAGAGATGCACAACAAAGTCAATTGCTTTAAGCACCTTAATTGATTTTGGCATGCTTGTAATTACACAAAGATAACTATGAAGTAGTTGCACTGTGTGTTAATACATTACATTCTTTGATCATCCTTGGTATATTTTTTAGCATAATGCCAATTGGAGTTTGCTTCTAGTTCTATTTGTCTAGGAGATTGATGTCTATGTTCCAACTATTTTTTTATATTGCTGTCCTTTCTTTCTCCAAATGCATGGATAGACATTGTACACTGTTTTAAAAAATACAGACTCTATGTACATTGGTCATCCGTTTTAGCATGATCTGATGAAAGTAAAATGTGAATGACTTTTTCATGTGCTAAAAGTTTTATGGTAATCTCACTTATTTGGGCAGAAGGATATTTCTTTGTTTCTTTTTTATGTCTTGTGATGCTCTTCCTGCCATTTATTTACCTTCTACTATAGGAGTGGCTAAACAAAAATGCCAATTATGAAGCAATAGTGGATGGAGCAAATGTTGGACTTTACCAGCAAAATTTTGCAGAAGGAGGATTTAGCATTGCTCAGGTTGTTCCTTTTCTATTTTCTGCTGTTGCCCTTCCGTTTCCCTGCCTGCTTTTTGTGTATCAGCAAATTTTTATCATGTATTATACTTACATTCTCAAAATTGCTATAGAGCAGCTTGATGCTGTTGTTAAAGAGCTATATGATCGGAGTGGAAAATGGCCACTTATTGTCTTGCACAATAAGCGTGTTCGGCCACTCTTGGAAAGTCCTACCCACAGAAATCTGATCCAGGAGTGGATAGAAAAAGATGTGCTCTATACAACACCACATGGCTCCAATGATGACTGGTATTAAGCATCTCAACAAACTCTTGCCTTAATACTTTTGTGTTTCTCATTCATGTTCTTCCTCAGCTCTTGCTTCTTAGTTAATGGTTAAAGCTCAAAAGATCTAACCTTGCCTATAATTGGATTGAATCTTTTTTTCCGTCAACATTTTGTAGACATCATATGTACCTTACTAATTTATTATTTCACCAGGCTTGGTTAGTGGATGTATGAAGAATGTTTTTCCACTTCTCATGACAAACTTTTGTGTTTGGTGATTTAACTTATAAAAAGATTTTGTGTTATGTATTTATGGGTTTTCTATGATTCAGGTATTGGCTTTATGCTGCTGTAAAACTGAGGTGTTTGATCATTACTAATGATGAGATGAGAGATCATATTTTTGAACTTTTGGGAAACAGCTTCTTTCTCAAGTGGAAAGAAAGGCATCAAGTATGTAACTAATGCTATTCTCAATTTTTTCCTCTTCTTAATGTTAGGTTGCTTGAATCTTTTTTTTTTTATTTTCTTTTCTTCCTGTAAAAACTATGAAATGAATATTTGCAAACAAATGAATATTCTTCAGCTTTAACTTTTTAGGTCGAGTCCATATCAGGTGTGCCTGCTTTAACATTTTAAGCCGTGTCCATCTTTTGCACAAAGTTTATAAGCAGCACATCTTTTTGGGAGACACCTTGTATTTAAGAAGTATCTACTTTGAAAACACAATCACCAGGTTATATACAAAACTTAAGATGATCTTGTTGGTGTCAAACTATTGGTGTCGTTGGATGAGTGATTCTATTTAAAGATTGAGCATGTGTCTTGGTCATGTTGGTTAGATGTGCAATTAGCAGTGTAGAGAAGAAATCTTTTTGGCCTCAGTCTACGAATCTTGTTGAATTATCTCTCCTTTATGGTTCAACTTGAATCATAGTAGTTCCTGTGTATTATTATGACAGTGTTAGTGATATATTGTATAATGGATTTACTTGCAGGTCCGATACACCTTTGTGAAAGGTAATCTAAAACTTCAGATGCCACAACCATTCTCCATAGTGACCCAGGTATAGTTTCCAGTATGGTTTTCATTCTTGACATATTTGTGCTTATAGATTTTTGTTGCCTTGTATGGGCACATATTATAGTTGTAGGACATGGGGTTAAACCGTTAAATAGTTTATCTTTCAGTCTCACATTTGTGCGTCATTGTGCTGGAACAATATTTTCTATGGGAATTCTTACATGCTTAATCTGTGATCTTCATATAACAGCTGCTTCTGAAATGTACTTTTTTTTTTTTTTAATAATTTTGTGTTCGAGTTTTGATGGAAACAAGATGCAGTCACAAGATGATAGAATAGTTGTTTTATAGTATAGTGTAGGCATCATAAAGAGCAGTCAACATTGGTTTGGTTTCTTATTACAATCAATAAGATGCACATGTATGCACTGGTAGGTGTTGAAGAATAATGTGAAGCAGTTGAGGGAGTCTATTCATGCTTACAAGAGTTTTCACTTCTGCATTATGCTGTTCTTATTGATATAGTTGAAAATATTTGATGATTTTTAAGAATGTGCTCGACTCATGAATGCATGTGATTTTGTTTGTTTTTTGCACTCATCTATTTGATGTCAACAATTTTTGCTTTTTGTTTGCTTTTTTTTTTTTTTAAATCTGTATGATTTGAACTAACATGGGTATTTTTGAATTGAAAAGATGCATTGTGAGGATTTAACCCTTGGTTGAGTGCTTGAACTGCTTTGATCTTTTAACAGATTGAATGACGTGAACATTTATTCACTTTTTTATACTTGTGTAAGAATAGAAATTCTGTTTAAATATAATTTTAGTGTGCGTGAAGTTGAATATATTCTAAAAGGCATAAACATATTAATAAACTGGAGTTCAAGAACTCGGCAGTCAAACTGATTATGAACTTTGATCATCATTTTTGTTTTTCCACATTATTTGTGGTTTGCACTAAGAAAACTGATTTCTGCTGCGAGGCATGGGCAGCTGATTTTACAGTCCAGTTCTAAATAGCTATTCATTTAGTGTTATATATATGCAACTCGAGAACATATTCAAGATGTGCTGTAATATGTATTTTTCAATGCAATTCAATCAACTAAAACTTCCTTTGACATAAACTAATGACCTTATTCAGGAATCAGAGAAGGGATGGCATGTGCCTATAACAGCTGATGGAAATGAGGATTCTGCACAAGGCTGGCTCTGCATTACCGGTCCAAGTGCTTGTGATCCAAGTGACAAAGATGCGGTGGATATGGACACTTCCAATAATGCTTGTGGTGTTGGGAATGATAATGAATGGTTGAAGCCTTGCGAAACAAACTGTATTATGAGGAGCAATAACAAACTTGAGAATGAAGATTGTTTCCAGCATTCAGGTGATAAAGCTGCTACTCTAACAGGTAAAAGGAAGGAGAGGTCCTCATCTCCTCCCTAGCCATATATTTAATCATGTGCATAGATAACAGGTCTTTGAGCAGCATGCCTGTTGTAACTCTAATTTTGATACAGCGCCCAGGGCTGTATTTTTCAATCCACGGGGCTGGGGGTTTAAAGTTATAGGGAAGGGTTAAACCATGTTTACATAGCAGAGTGTCTAAGATGGTTCCCTAATGGGGAAAAACTATAACAAGAATTTTGCTATTGAGAAGATAATTTAATTTCTTTTTTCAATAGCTGTTTTGGTGTTTATGAGAAGTTGATAAGCAATAATGCAATGAATCCTTTTTTTTTCTATGATATTCTAGTGTCGGGTCCTACTTTTTTAAATTCACTGGACCGATTAGGTACTGTTAGCCCTATAACTAAGAGTGTTTCCTCCAATAGCATACGTTGTATGGAAAATGATTGAATTTTGAATTTCGTTTAAGAAAAATTTGAATTCCTTTATCACTAGGGTCAATTAACAATACCAATATACTCCCTCTATTCTTTTTTAATTGTCACTTTTGCTATTTTCACTAAAATTAAGAAATATTAATTAGTGTTGAATTTAGAAAAAAATTGAGTGATTCAATACATATTGAGTAATTTAATGTAAAAAAAATGAATGTAATTGGTTAATTTTTATTGAAAATAGAAATTAAATTGGAAAGAGAAAATTAAATTGCATTGAAAATCTAAAAGTGACAGATAAATAGAATTTGGATTTTACTCAAAAGTGACAGATAATAAAGAACGCAGGGAGTACTTTAATATGAAGTCCACTTCTTCATTAACTTAACGGAAAACAAAAATTTAACATAAATGTATATATTGTAAGAAAGAGTCCAAAACTAATCTCAAACATTTAATGTAAAGGTTTGAAAAGAACAAAAATCTTGTAAGAGGACAGTGTAAGATTAATTAGCGAACATATTAAAATGGGCTTTGTAAATGCATCAATTCTCTTGAAAACATGAGCAAGAGGTTTCAATGCATCTGTCCTTTTCAACCAACAATTTCCCCTAATCTATTGAGTTTAACGATCGGTGGATTCAATGCATCTGTCTCTTTCAATGCATGTCTTGAACTTAAAAAAAAAAATCAAAATTCACAGTTTAAATTTGCATGTGTTTAATTTACAACTTAAATTTTTAAAAATTTTTATAAATTACTAAGGGCCTTTTTTATAAATAATGTGTTTTTAAAAATTAATTTGATTTTTGGAGTATTTTGAAAACTATTTGGGGGTTTGGGGTGTATTTTATTTTTGCAACAGACTGTTGCGGAAATGGCAGTCCAATTTTGCAGCAGCATGCTGCGGAATTGGGAATTGGACATAAATTATTTTTTTTTATTATTATTTTTTTAAATGGGAAAGGAAAGCTGCAGCTTTCCTCACCTCAACCGGCAGCCAAGGATAGGCTGCCGGTTACTCACCCCACCCCTATTTTTTTTTGTTATAAAATATATATTAATTAAAATTTACCTTTCCCCTATTAATGTATAAAAAAATATTTTTCTAACTTAATTTGGTAAATAAGATAGAAAATTGTAACTCAATAATAATGTATAAAAATATAAAATTAGTAATATTTTGTGTAATTAAAATAATTTAAAATAAAAATAATATGTTTATTATATATATATAATAAAAATTAAATAATATTTTTGTTTTAATAAAATATATATATATATATATATATATATATATATATATATATTGCGTGTATAATCAACGCTATATTGATAAAAGTTTGACATTTGCATATAACAAGAGCGTATTAAGTGAAAAAAAAAATTAAATCAATTGGTTTGTAATTATATTAATTAAACTTTAATTTTTTTTCATTTAATAGTTTCTAATATCATATATATGTACTCCATTTGTTTCTTTTTACGTGTCACTTTTGAATAAAATTTAAATTTTATTTATCTGTCACTTTTATATTTTTTTAATGCAATTTAATTTTTTTTAATTTAATTTATTTTTTCAATAAAAATTGATCAATTATATTTAAATTTGTGTATTGAATCACTTAATGTGTATTGTATTAGTCAATTTTTTCCTAAATTCAAAACTAATTAATATTTCTTAATTCTAATAAAAATAACAAAAATAATACATATTATTAAATATGCAAAATTGAAAGTATTATTTTAAAATTTCATATTGTTTTCATGTTATGGAGGGAAGCCAAATTTTTAAATTTTATATTGTTTTCATATTTTAAAATACTTTATGGTAATTATAATATTAAATATGCAAAATTGAAAGTATTATTTTAAAATCTTAAACAAATTTATATATTAAACCAATAATTAATTAATAATTTTAATGTTGTACTCCATTATTAAATAAATAAATAAATAAAACAAACCAACCAGCCTGACACAGCCAAAATTAGTGCACAATACAGCTCACTTTTTGAAAGACATTTGATAGTGATATTGCTCTTTTCTTTTTTGGCCACATATACTTTATGTTAAATTTGGTATTTAATGTTCGCCTTCTTCCCTCCGTAGCATGAAATATCCACCAAGCAAGCAGGTGGCAAAGTTTGAACATGCTGTCAAGCCTTACGTGTGACAAATGACATCATATAATAGTCTCAATCTCCATTTTTTTCTTGGCTAATCAAATACATATTCTAAATAAATTTACCAACATGTCCATTCATTAATGGTACAATTTTTTAAATAATATTTTTTGAAAAAAATTTAAAAAACTGCAACAGTACACTATCAAGAGGGTAGAAAGCATTAGAAAAAGTCTGTCAATTCATTGCGATTTCAGACACGACAGGCTAAGTCTTCCAATTGTCATATATGTAAAATAATCTCAAATATTTTTCAAAATACCACTATTTTCTAAATAATTTTTTTAAAAAAAACATTATTTAGAAAAATCGACTAATTGCCGTATATGTAAAATAATAATAACTATTATAAGTACCCAATACTATATTATATTATTTAATTCATCAATGTATTTTTTTTTAAAAAAGGGTAATTAGGGAATAGAAATTTAAATTTAAAATCTTTTAATATATTGGGATTACTTTTAAATATTTTATAATATTTTTGGGTACGGAACCTACAAGCTGAATGAGGGGGACCATTTACTTTTATATTTTTCAAGATCTGCTAGCAAATTACTATTCTACATTTTGTCCGACTTTTTATAATTTTCTTGACCACATAATGCATCATAGGCCAGCCAACACAAAGCCATGTCTAAATAATCATGAATATGATTGATTAGTTTCTTTTGCCTATATATGAGGGGAACTGGTTTGGATAAGAATGGACATTCTAAACCACTGATGATGAACAAGGCATTTGGTTTAGAACAAGCCACCGTTCTTGTACCATGACTAACAACTAGTACTAAAGAGGTTTTCTACGCAGGAGATATGGTATCGTCGCGTCTAAATTAGCTCCCAAGGAATGAGATAGGACTGCGCCGGTATCATCTCTCCAGCGAAGGTAACCTTGCAAGTGCAGTACATACATTTCAAGACATATATGGGATAAGTTTGTTCAACTTCTGCTTTTTCTTGTTTATGTTTGTCTGCTTTTTTTTCAGGTGAAAGATGAAGATAGCACGAGGAGGATATTTCAAGTGGATATGGTTTTGCCTAACTACATTTTCATCACTTAGATGTTCATGGAAATCATGATTATTTACTTCTTTAGTAAGCTAAATCTTTCAAGAATTTCATAGTCTTAAAAATGATCCCGATGTGTTCCTAAGCCAAAACTCATTATGGATAGCTTATAGTATGTTTTAGTTACTGAGAAGCTTAATGCATAGTAGAAATGTCTTCAGCCAGCCATAAGACGGGCTTTATCTTACATTTCTTGGGCAAGATTAGCATAATAAAACATGGATTAGTTGGATAATAAAACATGGATTAGTTAGATCTTCGCTAAAATTCTAGATCTTCATCGAGGAAAAGTATTTTCGGTATCTTGGCCACTCCTGTTTAGAGATAATAATTCATGTTAGCTGACATGTCAAATCCCGACGCCAATGATGGACTGCTGCTGCAGAATCTAGGAACATTTTTATATACAGTATTTTTTTAAAAAATATTTAGGTTTTTGGGATGTTTTGAACAATATTTAGGGAAATAGTATTTTTATCATTTTCGCAATGGACTGTTGTTGCAGGAATGGAATTGAAATTAATTTTTTTTTTTTAAATGTTGAGCTTACCGGCGGCTTTTCCGGCTTTTCCAAGGAAAAGCTGCCGTTTTTTTTTATTTTTTTTAATGAAAAAATTTAATATTTTTTTAATAAAAAATATAAATAAAATATAAATATTTTTTTATAAATGAAAAAATATAAATAAAATTTGCCTTTTTATTAATATAAAAAAATAATTTTTTTATTCAATTTGATAAATATAATAAAAAATTATAAATTAATATGCGTATATTGAATTAAAAAAATATATTATTTAAATTTGATTATTTATATAATAAATGTATTTATAAATAATCAAATTTATATAATATTTTCGTTTTAATCCAAAATACGTATATTAACTTATAATTTTTTCAAAATAAAAGAAAATATATTCATTATATAAATAATCAAATTTAAATAATATTTTCATTTTTTAATAAAAAAATTTAATAAATTTTTTAATAAAAAATATAAATAAAATATAAATATTTTTTTATAAATAGAAAAATATAAATAAATTTTGCCTTTTTTATTAATATAAAAAAAGTAATTTTCTTTCACTCAATTTGATAAATATGATAAAAAAATTATAAATTAATATACGTGTATTGAATTAAAACGAAATAAAAAAATTTATTTATATTTTTCCATTTATAAAAAAATATTTATATTTTATTTATATTTTTTATTAAAAAATTTATTAAATAAAAAAACAGGCAGCTTTTCCTGATGAGCTTGCTTTCCATTTCAATATTGGAATGGAAAGCAAAGCTCAACATTAAAAAAAAATTTCCATTCCATTTCCGCAACAATTAGTTGCGAAAATGATAAAAACACTATTTCCCTAAATATTGTCCAAAACACTTCAAAAACCTAAATATTTTTTTAAAAAATACTATATATAAAAATGTCCCCAAAATCTATGCTAGCTATACTTAATAACAACTCAATAAATAAAATAAAAATAAATAAATAAAATAAAAAATATTGCACAAAGTTACCTCAACCCTTTTAAGTATTACAATTAAAATTATGGGTAAACCCATATACAGCTTCCTAAATTTGTTAACAAAAATCAGTTGAACACCTATACTCTAATAATGACCATTTAAACCCCTAAACTTGATTTTTATATAACAAATAAACACAAAATGTCAGTTGAGTGAAATATAAAATGCGCGTGAGGTACAGATGCGTTAACATAGCAAATAACCCTATAATATTATGACACGTGTCCCAAAATTCCACTAGCTCCCCTTTAGACTCGGATTTGGAGCCCGAAAATGTCCTGAAGCTAGCATATACCCACCATGGTGGAGAGGTTATATGTTGTAGAGGTGCGTTGAGGCCTGAATTTTTTTTTTCTTGATTTCCATTTCAAATTGTTTTCTGAACTTTTTATCAATATGGGTGATCGTAACACAATATATAAGACTCATGATTCAGGCAATCCAAATCGGAGACATCCCACCTGCAGTGGGAATGGTTTCCCCATTGCAGATGCAAATACTCTTTGAAGACTGCAATTTCTAAATCTATCTCTTCCACTAGTAATTACTAGAGCAACAATCCCAAAACTATAAACTTTGGATTCCTTACTTGCCTAACCAGTATGTTAGATTTCTGGTTATGAACAAATAGTAGTAATTTCTCTATTTGACTGCACTTAGACAATTTATCAAACAAGTTGTGGGCAAGAACAACACATGAAGAGAACTTAAAAACAGTTTTATTCATTCATCCAACATGCTTATATACTACAACAATTGAATTTCTACTTTGTAATAATATCAAAAGTAAAAAAGAAGAAGAAGACAACACAAGCATTACAGAAGAAGCCACAATCGGAGTAGAATTCCATGAACTAGTAGCTACTCATTCTAATACAAATCGGGAAAGCAAACAGGAACTTTATTGGAGCAATATAGCCATTCAAGAGTACAAATCCACATCACCAACATAACTATTTATCACTTTGTCAATTGGAGCAAAAATTGTTAATAGAGGTTGTTCCAGAAACCTAACAATTGCAACTCAAGAAAGGATGTCATAATAGAGCAATCTTTCGATCTCAAAACCATAGCAGCTTCAATAAAAGAGCTACCATCACCGGCGACTCCATCAGAATTAAGAGAGCGACGATTACCACCGCTGATTGATGGGAATCTGAGAACCACAAGGAAGAGATTTAAGGGAATTGAGATGGAAAGAGAGAGGAGACAAGTGGAATTTGAGGACAGAAAGAGAAAGCTGACCGAAGTGGTGGAAGGAGGAATCGGAGGGAGAGAAGATGGTGAGTGAGGGGGAGCGAGGGATGAATAGAGAATCGAAGGGTGAAGATTGTAAAGCAGGGGGAGCGAAGGATGAATAGAAAATTCAGAGCGTGGATAAGAGGAAGACAGATTTCTCTCTTCTTTTCTGGAGAAGTCAAAACAGTCATCAGTAAAATAACGGGTTCACGCTCTTCTAATGTAGTGTAATGCACACGTTTGGCGACGTCAGTTTTTGTATTTATTTATTGTATAAAGATTAAATTTAGGTGTTTATATGATTATATTAAAAGTTTAAGTATTTAAATGATTTTTGTAGATAAATTCAGGTGTCTATATATGGGTTTATCCTAAAATTATTTTAGACATAAAATCATAAATCCAGTAAATGCAACATGCAACATAAAACCTTTTAAAGGTTTTAGAACATATAACAGGAATATTCAAAGTTCGCGTCATTTACCATATTACCGCTGCAATTCCAAATTTATGAGGTTTTAGATAAATTTATCTTGTAATTTTTAATGCGTTAAGAGTTATTTTTGTAATTTACTTTTATGAGACAATTTTTTTTTTTTTACCAAATCATCATTAAAGTATAAATCTAATAACCATAAATAAAATTAACCTCTCAATTTAGAAATAAGGAAAGTCTCACGCTTGATGATAGTAACTACACTAGAACATGATTTGTAATTTGCAATGAACGACTGGAACAAATTGCATAATCCAGTTTCTCCCAAGAAGTGCACACATGATGGTCAAGAACATTACAAGCAGAGATAGGAAAAACCGCAAATATTTGAGCAAAACTATTCATGGCTGATGTTATAAAAAGCAGACTACAAAGAACCCAAGATGGCTCAAGTAAATATTTTGCGGTTCAGATGATTAAGTTCCAAGGTAGCCACCAACTACCATTCTACCATGATCCTTCAGCACCAACTGTTGGGTTCTGGAATGCAGAGAATCCCCAGAATGTCTTCAATGCATAAGGAGGTGAAATTGTTACACCTTCTTCAGTAATTTTAGCTATCTGCAAATTTTAAAATTGTAAATAGGTCAGGCATCAGTTAAGAGAGGATATATATTATTAAAACTAATACATGCTCCAAGATTCAATTTATATTAATTGAAGTCAAAAGCCATTTTCATTTGTGTCCTTGAAATCATCTGCGTTGAAAATTTCCACACCAATGCAAATGAAGTTGAACATCAAAATCTAAGCCTTCTAATATACTACACAAATAACCAGGCTGAGGATCTTCAGCTTATAAAGATTTTATAAAGGCGTGGATGTAAGCTGGCATAAGCTTTTCACATATATACAGACATACAGGTGAACTCAGATAAACACTTGAAACATAATTTAAAATTTTAAATAAATGCAAAAGTTTCTTGAATAAGCCTCATTAATTAATTATCTTTGTGAACTTCATATATCACGTGCAGAAGGTTAGCATCAACTTTCAAGAGGCCAACAGCTTTGACTTCATGATTGTTCTTTCTCCCTAGTTTTCTTATGAAGAGAGAGGAAAAGAAAAATGAATCACTGTCTCACTCTCCTTGTTTTAATTGTCATACCTAAGAAACTACCTTTTTTCAAGTTAATTACTTTTGTGGTCATGAAAATATGTGGGTTATAACACCATAATCATAAAAATAAATTTTCATAAACATAAAATGGTAAAAGTTTTTGTCAATATCAAAAAAAAATAATGTTGGCCAAATCGTACAATTTCAGGGCACATGACAATGATGTGTCGTTTTATATTTGGTAAACCGGTACCAGAAATCGTATTATCTGGAAAAATTACTTTCTATAATTACTTTTTATGATATTGACAAAATATTTGATGATTTTATTGTTACAAAAAAATGGTGATTACAGAGTTATGACCCCTATACTTTTATGACCACAAAAGTAATTGACCTCAGCTATTCCTTCAAAATATTCAAACACAACTATCTAAGAGCATACTTGATAGCAACTCCATTCCCATTTTCACCCAATCTACTATCTCTAAGGAAGTATAATAGCACAATAAAAATGTAAGATGCAGTATTGAGACAAGCACTTTTATGCCATTTGTCGAAATATGTCACTAATTCAATAAGACGAGCAATTTGTCTCGTAATATAGCATTTACAGGCATGGTAATAAGGGACTGCCTGGAAGCCAGAGAAATACCCAAAAGGCATGGAATTGCAGGTGCCACTAACTGATTAATGGAATCTGCATTGCAATGCTTAAAAATAAATTCAATTTATCCATCATTTTAATAACTTAGCATCCCACTCAATCAAATCCGAAGAAATTGGTCCTAGCAGTTCATTTCCTAGCATCTCTTAGCATATGTTTATAGTAGGGTCAGGAAGGCATAGGCCCAACCTTGCTTTATTGGCAATATGAAAAGCATTGATCCATCCTAAATGAACTATTTTGTTATTCCTATTTTAGCTCAATCCAAAAGAACCTCAACTGTATCAATTTTGAATGCCAGATGTATCAGTTCTTCTCCACCACATAGATAAGCAAGAAAACATTCTTTAAATTCTACCACCCAAATTTAACACTTTCCAGCATAATAATTGGCGAAATATTAATGCAATTTCGTGGAAAAAGGTAAAAACACAAACCTGAAGCTTGTTGATAGCAGATCTATCACGATATAGGAGCACTCGCATGCACTTCTCCAATAACTTAACACCATCTTCAAAACTCAGGTTCTCATGCCATTCATCACGAAGAATTGGCCGTGCAAGGTGATTACCAAATCCAGTTGCCACATGATTGTCCTCAAAATTTACTCCTATCATAGACACCTGAAATACGCACATTAAGAAACACAGTGCCTCATTACTAAACAGCAATATGGTTTGTGCCCCTTAGCAGGTGGCTCAGAAAATGGCAAAAAACAAAACAGCTTATAGCTAAATGTGGAGGCCAAATGTAACTAAGAACTACCATGCCAAGATACTTTTGTCCATTTTTCACTCCACCAAGAACAAGAGAATTCCATAATGGATTGAACTTGTTACGCCTATTATACATCACCCTTGTCAGATAGTTGTGCACCTCTTTAGGACCCAAAGAGTTGCCATCATCCCACATATTGTCATATAGGCTGCAGATATTAAAGAATTATCAATCAACAGTTCCTTGGAACTATGTTTCAACCAATACAATCAAAAGCACCTCCCAGCCCCTTATTTCCTATAGAAAGGATCCATGAGATGTAACCACAATTAGCTAAAACTTTGTTTTATCATCAAAAACCACCGAAACTTACATAAGATCATCAAGATAGCGTAGAATCTCCTGAAAATCACTGATCTCTCCACTAGCACCAAGAAGCGAATGCTTCCCAATGGGCTTAATTCGCTCCACACTCTTGTAACGCAATGTGGATCCATAAGATGCTGCTTATTTCAATGGCACAATAGAAAATTTATCACCATTCATCACACATACATTACAAATGGGGAAAGAGATCCAAATTCAAATAATCAAGAAAGAAGTTAACAACACTAATTGGGGCAAAGAAAATATGAAATCCATCTCATACCATAAGGTGGAGAAGAAATAGGGAGGTAATTAATAAGATAAATGCAAGCCATAAAATATAACGACATTTAGATACCCGAAATATGCAAACATAAAATATAATCACATTTGGATAGCTCAAAAAGAAAAGTATCACAAAGCATATGCTTAAGAAAGAAAATAATACAAGGGTCTTGGAGAAAAACGGAGGAAGAAGATAACATGGCTAGAGTATCTATGCTAAGCACAAAGTTTTGCTATAATATGAATTGGACAGAAAATTTTAGTGTGGTCAAACTCAAGTTTTGATCCTGATATTAAAGTACACGGTACCAACAACAGAGGGAAAAGAAAAGGAAAAAAACAATGAAATAGAGTTTTAAAAAAAAAAAAAAATTCAGCTGGTACCATTACATAATCTACGAGTCTTAACAATTATAGAGTGAGTCTTAACAATTATAGAGCTCATCCGAACCCAAAAATTTTCAACTATTAATCCTTTTTTTTCTTCTCCATTTCTAGAAAAGACTACCTGGAGCATTGTAAACATCTTTAGAAATCAGCTATTCTTAATTTACAACAACTAACCTCCCATATCAGCAGCCATCAGGATGCCGTCCTTATACTTCAAAGCAACCACAGATGTCCCCGTCACATATGGGTACCTAAACCAACATAAACATATACAACACTAGGGTTTCAAATCACACGGCAAGAAATCTTCTCATAATTCAAAAATTTTGATTTTCCATACAACATTACATATAATAAACAAGTGCCAAAATCGAGAGATGAAGGGAGTAGGAGAGGGCTTACAGTGTTCTCTCAGAAGCTGATTCAGGGCCCAAAATCTGGGCGGGTCCGGACCCGGTCTCTTTCACCGTCGCGGCAGCCATAGTTGGGTTATAGATCAAGAGGAAAACAAAGAATGAATCGATGGATGGATGCTTTGATTTTGATTTTGTTTCTGTTTCGTATGCACAAGGTTTATGAGGGGACCTTCTCAGACTTGTTGGCGAAGACAGCGTGCGATGGACTGCAGAGTGTAGTGGTGCCCGTCAGGCCTCAATTCAGAATTAAGTGGGTTTTTTATGGGCCGTTTGGGGCCCAGCCTCACCAAAAATTTTAGCTCAAATTATTTCCGTTTTTAACCTTATTTTTTAAAAAATACAATTTCAGTTTTAAAATTTCAAACTTATTCTGTTTTCTTTTTATATTCTAAATCAAAACTTTCTCACTATTAAGATCAAAACATATGCGGACCCTATTTAGGGTTTTATCAAAATCCATTCCACAATTCAATCAAGATTGCACTACATATCATAAATACAAAAAAAATGAGAAGAACCTAAGTGCTGCATCGCATATCTCTCTTTTCATCTCCAAAAACTCATGCTCAAACATCAATAAAGGTAGGAAAAGAGTGGTTATTTTTACATCAACTAAGTGTGTGTTCGTAAAATTGCAGGTTTTTAGTTTTTTATTTTTAAAAACTAAAAACTATTTTTAGTTTTTGTTATTTATTTTTTAGAAATTGTTTTATATATTTAAAAATTGTATCATATTTTTTTAATTATTTATGTATATTATAATAATAATTTTGGTAGTAGCGGTGGCAGCAGAGGCAGTGTGGTGGTAGCGGTGATGGTTGAGGTGACGGTGGTGCGGTAGCGATCAAGGTGACGGCGGTGTGGTTGTGGTGGTAGCAGCGGCGGCGCAGTGGTGGTGGTGGAGATGGCAGCAGTGTGGTGGTAGTGGCGGTGGCGGCGCCGGCGGTGGCTGGTGGTGGTGCTGGAGACGGCAACGGTGTGGTGGCAGCGGTGTGGTAGTGTGGTTATAGTGATTGCGGTGGCGGTAGCAGTGTGATTGTGGTGGAGGCGGTGTGGTTGTGGTGGCGGAGGCGGTGTGGTGGCGGCGGCGGTAGTGGCGTGGTGGCGGCAACAGTGTTGGCGGAGGCGTGGTGGCGGCAGCAGTGGCAGTGGCAGCGTGGTGGTGGCAGCGGCAATGGCGGAGGCAGCGGTGGCGGCAGCATCATTAATTTAGATTAAATACTAAGAACATACCAAGTTTAGAAATAAGTTTATCGATTTGTATTGTTGAAATTCCTAAGTTGACTTTGATATACTTATATCTATCAATATATGCCAACTGATATATCAAATTGCAATGTTGATTTTTTCATTTTTCACTTCGGTATACCTGTGTATAATAAAATATACGCACTGGTACACCGAACTGAATTGTTGAAATGCTCACCATGCGATTCGTTATAACAAAGTCAACCTCAAACTTGCAATCTTCCAACCCAACCAATAGAAATTTCAATATTGAGGAAAAATGATTAAAATTGTTCGGAAAATTTGGTTCGCAAATAGAAATTTCGAATTATAGAAAAAATAAAAAATACTAAATTTTAAAAAAATGAATAATCATTTATAAGGAGATTGTAGATTGCATAAGAAACTTGAAAATAGGAAAGAGTGATTAAAAATATGAGTATTATTAAAAATGTATATTTTTAAAAATGATAATTTTAAAAAATGTATTTTAAAAATCTAGAAGGAAGAGGGGTAATTTTAAAAATAGTCCTAACTTTTTGGTGCATTTCTGTACAAATCTCAACATTTTACTCTATCCGTTCTATAATATCTGTCATTTTTTAGTAAAATCCAAATTTCATTTATCTGTCACTTTTAAATTTTCAATACAATTTATTTATTTTTTAAATTAATTTTCTTTTTCAACAAAAATTAACCAATTAGATTTAAGTTTATGTATTGAATTACTCAATTTAATCTTAAATTTAAACTTAATTAATACTTTTTAATTTTAATTAAAACAATAAAAGTGACATATATTATGAAACAGATATAGTATCACATAATGTCATAATAAACATCATGTTGGATGCCGGTTAAAGGAAAATAAATAGTGATAGCATCGCTATCTCCTATCCCACATCGGTTTGAGATGAGCTGAAAGTAAATCTTAAAAAGGCCATGGACACCTTCTTCCTGCATACGCGTTTTGGGGAAGCACCCCAGGAACAAACCCGTGAGAGCCCAAAACCCAAAGCGGACAATATATGCAGGCGCCGCCGCGAGCTGGTGTATCACTAAGCATTGAATATGAATACTTAAACTCCTTTCGTTTAATATAGATAGACACAATTTAATGAAAGTTAATTATTTTAACTAAACATTTAAAATTACATGCATCTTTTCTAAAATATCCCTACTTAATAAAATGGTCATGTTTTAGTTCTAAAATTATTTTTATTCAATGAGATAATGCAAAACCACAATTATATATTAATGATGGCGAATTTATAGAAGCTACGAACAAAAACAGTTTTGACATTTGTTTGTGTTGTCACTTCTAAATAGTCATAATATGAATGTATTGGAGCTTAGTTTTGTTAGAGCCATAGATGCACTTCAACCAAGAGGCTCTAACTACAGTTGATGAACTTATTTTAGCTATGGAAAAGGCTTTTAACTTTATAAACATGCACGGTTGAAGTGGTGCAAAGTAAGGGTGAAAATAACTACAGGATTCCACATTTGAGCCATGAAAAATGACCAGAAATGTGCAGCTAGCGATTCGCATTGATCAAGTTCTGAATGAGGCAAGGAAAGCTTTAAGTGAAGTGCAACAAAATTCTCAAAGTGAAAATGATAATCACGTAGCTTATATTTTGTTTTGATTTCTTTGCCATTGGCTTTTGTAAGAATTGTAATGGTTTGTCATGACTATATGAAGATTATGTTTTACAACAAATTAATTTAGATTTTATGTTTTAGAAAATACTCCATATTCACAATTTTGTAAGTATTATTCCACCTTTCCTCTTGGAAGTGCTTCAGTAGCTTTGAAGTTGCGGTTTCTAGCAACATGTCCAACTTGAATCAATTAAAAACTTGGCTAACTAGACTTGTATCCTAAATGAGGCATCGCATTTGGTAGGGTTAATTTTTTCGGTGGTCACTCAACTTTTCGCTTATAACGATTTGGTCACTAAACTTTAATTTGTAACGAAAAAATAACTCATCTATTATTTTGTAACGAAAAAATCACAATAATCGAAAATTGTGCTCGCCGGTAACCAATGATCTGCACAAAAAAGGCATGTATTTATTATTTTCAAAAAAGGCATATGACACGTAGCGACAAATAATAAATACATGACTTTTTTGCAAAAATATTAGAAGTTCAGTAACATTTAAGTTGGAAAAAAAAATTGGTTACTTTTGCACGATAAATAATAAGTTTAGTGACCGTGAGTGAAATTGATTTAGATGTAGCATTTGTTGAAAATATTGTTAAATGACATGTAGCTTCTGACATGCATGCCATGTCATCAATCCAGCAAGGGTCCTCGCCGGATTCCGGTCAACATTACTTTTTTGCAAAAATGTTAAAAGTTCAGTGACATTTAAGTCAAAAAAAAAAGTCGGTTACTTTTGCGCAATAAGTGATAAGTTGAGTGACCGTGAGTGAAATCAACCCTATTTATTAGTTAGTTTCAATTACCAGATAATTTAAAGTTTAGCAACTCAATAATCAACCAAAACATGCAAACTTCGCTGGGTTTTTGCTAAGTTTATAGACAATAGGTGTCCTTCCTTACGCTTCAATAAAAAAAATACTTTGAATTGTTTTCTGCTAAATTTACAATACTTGTGATAAACAACTTTGTGAGTTTGTTAATGCTTACCTGGGAAACTATTGCCTCCAGTGTAAAGACAAGCTAATCTCCTCGTTATAGCATTTGAACAAGGCTGTGCAAAGGAAAATATGAGAATCAACAATCCAGAAAAGGGAGGTTACAATGTGGTTCTTATTTATCTATGGAGGGATATAATTGCCTTTTCATTCGTACATCATTTATCTAATCTTATTTACCCTTATTTACTTCCGTTTAAGACACGGAATTTACAATATTTGTGGAGTATTTATCTAATTTTCCAGAAAAAATAGAGATAGAAAATAAAAAATAGAGAATATGTTCAAATTAGTAAATTTCTAAAATAGAAAATAGAAAAGGTAATTTCCAATTTTCTAAAATTAAATAGAATTTAGAGATCTAATTTAATATGTTTTCTAAATTTTCTGCTTGGTAGAAAATACAGAATTTTCTGTAGAAAACACGAAATTTTCTTTACGTCATCAAAATTACTTCTTCATCGAATCTCAGTAAATTTACTCTGCAATTTTTTTTTCTTTTTCTTTGCTACCCAATTCTCCTATTTCGTCTCTAACAAATCGAGTTCAAATCAGCTTATATCTTTTCAATTTCAAAAATTGCTTTCTGTTTCTTTCTACAAGATTCTCCTACTTGTTCTCAAACCAAATCCAGAATCCCTTCATAAGGAAAACACGGGATTCTTTACCAACGATGCCGAAATCGACTCATAATCCCCCTATCCCCGTTTCTACTCTTTTTTCTTTATATAAATTAGGTTTTACTGATTACTCTTTATTTATATGGAATTTCTGATCTTTTGTAGTCAAATTTGGTAGGCTATCCGTAAAAACTCAGGTTTGTTTTTGATTTTATCTTTTCATATCATTGTTGTATCTGGTCTCAATTTTCTAAACATACAAGGTGCAGGAAAGAAGCCATTGCAGCAGCTCTAAACTCTCTGTTTCAGCTCTAAGCCTTTGTCAGTTGCCTCACCTCTGTCCCACCACTGTCACTATGCTCAAGTACATTTCGTGGCATTCCCTCTTTTATGTTTTCGATTCTTTTCAATTTCTTCCTTCATTGTCCTTTCGGTTTGTGTTGAATTTCATTTTCTTCAATTGCCGCCTATTTGTGATGATTTATTTTAAGCTATTAATGAGTAAAGGCTCACATGTTAACAATTGTTTATGAGAAATAAAAATGGTTCGACTTAAAACTAGTTATAAGCTTAACAATAACTTAACACAAGCTGGATATTGGATGAAAAATAATGGCAGACCTGTAATGGTGCTCTAAATAAGAGAAATATATCAGAAAGAAGATCATATATTTGGAACTTATATTTGGTATCAGAGCAAGTCTATTTATTTACAGGTTTAACCACCTAAAGATATCCATTAAAATGGCTGGAACAAATCAGTTTGTTATTGCTGAAGAAGACCAAAATGCAGTAAGTGATTATGGTTTTAATTTCCTTGAAGGGCTAAATAATATTTTTAAAGAGCTTTGCATAAAATATGATAGATTAAAGGAAAATAATTTTAATATCTTAGTTATTTATCATGCATTAGAATAAGATCATAGAAGTTTGGAAGACTCATGTGATAATTTTTTTTTTTTAAATGTGGAAAATTGTTGCATTATTCTCATGGTGAACTTAAAAACTATCTAAAGTTGCTTGAAGATTTAAATGAACTTGAAAATGAGCTTAATATTAAATTATATGATTGTGTAGAGCTTGGATGAAAGTTGTTGATTTAAATATTGAGATTGTAAAAATAAATAATATTAAGAGATTCATCCAAGGCTGTGGTACGAGATGAGAAAATGGTTAAACAAGAGAAAAATATCAAAATAATTAATCATTCATCTGCATCTTTATCCCAAGTTAATTGTACTTTTTGTGGTAAAAATGGTCATTTTACGAAGAATTGTTTTCACAAAAAGAAAGGTAAGATAAAATGGATTGAAATAGAAATACTTGTTACAAAAACTAATCTCTAAGAACCCAAAAAAAAAATGGGTACCTAATAATTATCTTGCAGGTTTGTCTAAAGAGCAATGCAAACAGCAAATGGTACCTTGATAGTGGTTGCTCAAGACATATGAAATGAGATAAAAAGAAGTTTGCTGAACTCTTTATGAAAGACGGAGGGATTGTTAGTTTTGGTGATAAAAATAAAGGCAAAATTTGAAATAACAATGATATGAAATAAACTGTCCTTAGTGTAAGTCAGTTATATGATAAAAAATAGATGAGTTATCTTTGAAAAAAAAACTGCAATGTTGAGGATGCAAACTTGGGTAACACTGTTCTAACTAGCTATAGAACTGAAAATATTTATCAAGTAAGTTTGGATGAAAATAAAAATAATAATTGAAGTTGCTTAATTTCAAATGATGATCAAAACTGGATATAGTATAAATGACTAGGTCATGCAAGTTTACATGCTATTGAAAAATTATCTAAAAATAACTTTGATAAAAAATATGCATGTGAAGCATGTCAACTTGGTAAGCAAACTAGAAGTTCATTTAAATCCAAAAAAGAAATTTCAACTAAAAAATGCTTAGAAATGTTGCATATGGATTTATTTGGACCAATTTTTCCATCTAGTCTAGAAGAAAAGAGTTATGTATTTGTAATTATTGACAATTACTCACGTTTTACTTGGACACTCTTTCTTATACATAAATATGAGACGTTTGAGGCCTTCAAAAGGTTGGCAAAGAAAATTCAAAATAAGAAGGGGTATCACATTGTCAAAATTCGAAGTGATAATGGAGGTGAATTTGTTAACAAAGAATTTGATGATTTTGCTCAAGGAAAGGAATAGAGTATAACTTCTCAGCACCAAGGACTCCACAACAGAATTGAGTAGTAGAGCGAAAAAATAGAACATTACAATAGATGGCACGAACCATGTTAAATGAAAATAGTTTGCCAAAATATTTTTGAGCTGAAGTAGTGAACACATCAAGCTATATTATCAACAGATTTTTAATTAGAGCAATTCTAAATAAAACTTCACATGAGCTGTGAAAAGGGAGGAAGTCAAACATCAGTTATTTTCACACATTTTGTAACACCCCGATACCCCATTTGGAAGGATACCGGAGCGCTACGCAAATAAATACATTTGCAAACTCAAATGCATATGCAAATACTCAATTAAGTTAAGAAAAGCTAACATATTTAATCACAAAGATATCAAATCCATAAATAATAGTCATATCATTTTACAAAAGGGATTTACAAGCCTTTAACATAAACAAAATCGTTCCTTTACAAATTACATTTGCCCAAAACCAAAATCCATATACAAAACTTATATCAATACAAAAATATCGCGGAAGACAAAAAGAACTCCAACTATAGACTTCTAATGGCTGACCTGCAGATGTCTGACTCCAAACTGAACCTATCACCTACACGAAAAAATAACCCGTGCTAAACGATAACGCTTAGTGGGGAGCAACAAAACATGCATATGGGTATGTAGCCATTACTTTTTCATCATATGAGTATTCACAAGATAGAGTAATTAATCATTTATATCAAAGTAATCAATCTTCATATGTATCCTCACAATATAAACAATTAGCCATTCATATCCAACTACAAGTGTCGCATCATATCTTGTCATATCGCATGTACATAAACATGTAACATATATCCATTTTCATATTATTGGGAACACATATCATAGTCATATATAATAGCCGCATATACAAGCCTCATATAGTAGCCTGATTACTCACTAACCAGTGGATACGGGTACTAATGATACTGATAGGACACAGTATCCAAGCATATATGTAAACATGTATACCCAAAGGTATACCGGAGATAGAAATCTCGAATCATGTATACTGGAGGCCGAAGTCTCTTATCATATAGACCCAAATGGGGCCAACATGTAACGTGTAACATATAGCAGCTGCACTCACACTCTAACCCTTGATAAGCGCTTATCTATCCACTACTATAACTATCAGACTCAAATAACAATTCAGTTATGCTCTAGTATTACTATCATATAATAGAGAATAACTCAAGTATAATCACATAATTTCATGTATACATGTATATTGACCAATTTCAGAAACACATAAATCATATACAAGCTTTATCATGGACATATAACTCATAATTAAATTACCCATATACATATAAATCATGAACATTTAAATCGCATACAGTATTATTAATCATGATCATATAACTTATGATTAGAGGCATCATAAAATAAGACAAGCCTAAAATAAATCATGTACCATATAACAATGAAAACCCATGTAAAAAGAGATGTGAAATTCATTTTCAAAACAAAGCAGGAAAACTGCGGAAGAGAGGGCCAGCACGAGTCGTGCATCGCATCACAACTCGTGCTCAGGCCAATACTCAATGTCACGAGTCGGGCGCATCCCACCGAGCCGTGCACATCCCGCCGAGTCGTGCACTTTCGGCCGAGTTGTGCACTTTTAGCCGAGCCGTGCACTTCCCGAGCGGATCTCTCCTGCCGAGCGAGCGGGCTCGCTAGAAACTGAAATCATGCAATAGTAATACCCATCCAAATAACATATACAGAGGTTCTAATAATTCATAAAAAACCCAAAAATTCATCGTATATTCATGTACATTCACTCAAAATTGACATGTAAACAATTATAACTCTATCATCTCAAATCATTTATACAAATCTACTAAATACATGCGTTTACATGTATCAAAAACACACAATTAACAGTAAAATCAACACTCAATAACTGATCCGAACTGAGAAGGGCAAAAACACACCCGAACTAACCATAATCAAAAGCAAACTCCCAAACCTGAAATAGATCTCAACAAATCCACTATCTTCAAAATCCCACTTTTCCTTTTCCTTTATCTTTCCTTCTCTCTTCAGATTCTTGCATAAATTCAACCAAAATACACATTCAATTAACCCATGAATAAAACCATATAACCCATAATAAACCCATACGGATGAAGAAAGAGAAGAAGAAGAAAAAGCAAGCCACTAAACCCAACCAATTACCTCCTGGAACAATTCTTGATCTCAAAACCCTAACTCAATCTTGAAGAATAACACATGCAAAAGCTTGAGAGTAGAAAATGGAGGAGTGAGGGAGTGAGAAAACGTAAGATGCAAGAAAGAGGAGAAGAAGATGGCTTCCATGGGAAGCAAACTCCTTTTCTACCCTCCCTCTCTCTACTCCATTTCAAATCCAATTAAATGCTCTCAACTACCCATCCACATGTCCATCTCTCATTAGACCCCTTACACAACTTCTTTGACTTTCTCTTTTAGTCCTCAATTCATTTCCAAATCCACTTGCAAAATACCAAAATACTCTTAATGTCCAATTAAACCTGCAATTATCAACTAGGCCATTTTTGGGATGTTACACATTTGATTGTAAGTGTTTTATTTTAAATGACAAAAATAATCTAGGAAAATTTTATGCAAAAGCTGATATAGGTGTTTTTTTAGATTATTCACATAAAAGGAAATCTTGTAGAGTCTATAATAAGAAAATACATATGGTTGAAGAGTCAATTAATGTTGAATTTGATGAGATTGATATCTACACTAGAGAAATATGTATTTCTGCTGATGAAACATGAAATAAAGACGAGAAAATTCAGAATAAAGATCAAACAGAACTGAGATCTAATGAAAATAGAGCTGATGAGATAAAACTACCACATGCAGTAGAACATGCAGAAATAGAACTAAAACCTAATCAAAATATAGCTGATGAGATAGAACTGCTAGATGCAGTAGAACACGCAAAATCAGAACAGAACACTGATCTTCCAAAGGAATGGAATATTCATAGAATTCATTCAAAAGAGGATTTATTGAGCAGCCCATCAACTAAAATGATGACCAAAAGACAACTCAGAGAATTCTACAGTAACGTGGCTTTTGTTTCTCAAATTGAACAAAAAAATATTCAAGAAGTTCCAGATGATAACAATTGGATTCTTGCAATGTAAGAAGAATTGAACTAATTCGAAAGAAACAAGGTATAGTCTCTTGTCCCCAAATCGAAAAATCATTCAATTATAGGGATAAAATGAATCTTCAGAAACAAGCTAGATGAGCAAGGAAATGTGACACGAAATAAAGCAAGGCTTATGGCTCAAGGCTACAATCAAGAAGAATGTATTAATTTTGATGAAACATTTACACCAGTTGCACGTTTAGAAGCCATTCATATCCTATCTGCGTTTGCATGTTTTTAGAAAAAATAAGCTATATCAAATGGATTTTAAAAGTGCATTTTTAAATGGATATTTAAATGAGAAATTCTATTTTGCACAACCACCTGGTTTTGAAAACAATGAATTTCCAAATCATGTTTATAAATTGATAAAAATTTTGTATGGTTTAAAACAAGCTACAAGAGCTTGGTCTGCAAAGCTTTTAAGCTTTTTAATAAAGCATGATTTTGCTAGAGAAAAAGTCGATAATACATTATTTATAAAGAATAAAGAAAATGATATCATGCTTGTGCAAATTTATGTGGATGATATTGTATTTGGTGTTACTAACATCTCAATGTGTAAGGAGGTTGAAAAATTAACGAAATAAGAATTTGAGATGAGCATAATGGGAGAATTGACCCTCTTTTTAGGGCTACAAATTAATCAGAATAAAGATGGAATCTTTATTAGTCAAGTTAAGTACACAAAAGAATTATTGAAGAAATTCAAAATGATGGAAGCAAAGGTTATCAGTATATGTCTTTGTGCTCGGTTTCAATCAAATCCATATGAGTCTCACCTATCAACAGTAAAACGAATTTTGAGATACCTATTAGGAACCCAAAATGTTGGTTTATGGTATTTTAAAGACTCAAGTTTTGATCTTGTTGGTTTTTCTGATGCTGACTTTGCAGGTTACAGAATTGAGAGAAAAAGTGCTTATGGGACATGTCAATTATTAGTACAATATCTCATTACACAGTCTAGCAGAAAACAATATTCTGTTGCTTTATCAACTGCAGAAGCAGAATATATAGCTACTAGAAGCTGTGTTGCACAGATTCTATGGATCAAACAACAGTTGATTGATTATGGTTTTGAGTTTAAGGAGATGCCCATCTACTGTGACAATACTAGTGCCATAAATCTCACAAAAAATCAAGTGATGCACTCAAGAACAAAACACATTGAAATAAGACATCATTTTAAATGAGATTATGTTCAAAGAGGAGATATCACATTAAATTATATCTCAACAGAACATCAATTGGCTAATACTTTCACCAAACCATTGAAGGAAGAACAATTTTACAAACTAAGGAGAAAATTAGGTATGGATATGTTAGAAAATTCATACTAAAACGTAATCCTATTTTCTCAAGAAATTTTAATTTATCTTGTGTTTTATATATATTTTTTTAGAACTAACATGCTCTAAGTGTTTCTCTATAAATTGTTCTATAGTATGCTTTCTACTTGTTTTACAGATATGTTACTTGCTCTATTTTTCTTCAAAAGTGTCAGTTATGGAAAATGGATTTTAATCTTATTTTGATTCCTATTTTAATGGAGGTATTTTCGGTACTTAAAAGTAGAAGTTAACTTCTTTCCTTTTTGTCAATTTTTCTCTTTCTAAATAACTTTTCGCTTTTTAATAAAATATTACTCTTTTAAAACTTTAAAAAATACAATATTTCACCTACCACTACTTTTTTTATATATAAAGGAATTTTTGTACACATTTTTCTTCAATCAACTTGTTCACTTCTCTTTTTCTCTTGTCGATTTACTCCTTCTAGCAAAAAGCCCATTCTGTTTCGACCATTTATTCATTAGAGGAGCCAATTCTAGTGCCGCGCACACCAAACCGGAGAAGCTACAGACATCGCCTAAGCAGATCCGCGCCATCACACTCAGCCAATTGTGCCCGTCCTCCATCGCACGCAGCACGTTCAGCCAGTCGCCCAAAGCTTCCCTCGCCAGTCACGCGCAGTATGCTCTGATCAACCCCGTTGCTCCTTCTGCAAATCCAGCCCATTCGACCACATAACCACCGCTACAACACGAAATTCAGAGTCAGCGTCACACCTCCACACTCAACGCCAGCTAGCTAAAGCAGAGTACTCTTTTTAATTAGATTTGCTTGATTTTTTTACTATCTCATTCTCTCGAATATTCTCGGTAACCTTCATCAATCTCTCTCAAAATGGCAAGAGTGAAAACACTAAGCCAAACAGAATTCTTAACTTTTTTCTCTTGTCCAACCATAGTCCCGTTTCAATTTTGAATTCTCCAGTCAAGAAAAGGCGTAATTTGGCAGTTTTTGGATTACAAAGATGATTTTTTTTTTTTTTGTGTTTGGATACTTTGCAACAGGATTGCAGTGCTAGATAATAATTATGATTATGGATGTTTTGCTAATTTTTTTCTGCTCATTTTAGCTAGTTGTCTTGGTTGAATATCTTTTGCTTATGGCCATCAACTCTTTTTGTGATGACAAAAAGGGGGAGAAAAATGATTATTTGATCTTGTGCCTTGTGCAAAATTGTTGTGCTTGAAAATTTGTTGTGATATATAAATGTATAATTGATGAATTTTTGCGCATGTGTAGATTGTGCGGAATTAAGTATATGCAGCATTGTATGTGTGTGCATAATTTTTGTGCAGTGCAGAATTGAAACTATGCTGCAGATTTAATCTTTGATTTATGCAAAGTGTTTGATTTTAATTATCATGCAGAATATATATATTATGCAGATGTAATTCAGCAGCAAATTTAATTATGCAGATTGTGCAACAAACTTGATTTTTGCATGTTGAACTGATAGATATTGAGATTATGCATAATTGCTCCTTTAATGGTGCAGATTTTAATTTTGAAAGTGATCATTTGATGCAAAATCAAAATTTTATATACGCTGATTTGGTTATGTATAATTATGCATAATGCTTATCTGATCTTGATTTCTTTGCAGCAGATTATTTTGATTTTTATACAAACTTGATGATCATTTGGTCTTGTGAAAATAACTCTGCAAAAATAATTATTTATGCGTGAAGGGTGATAAAATTAATTATGCAGGTTGAAGTGATTAAGTGAAAATTTGATGTGATATGCTTACTAAAATGCAAAATTTCTTTTGCATATCACCTTAATTATGCATGATCATATATGCAGATTGACTTGATATGCAACTACTGATTAAATTGAATTAGATTGATTTGTGCAGATAAATGATTAATTGTGCATGCAGGTTGATCATTCAGCAGAATAAATGATTTTTCTTTGAGTATGCAAAATGAATGGTTGATTTATGCAGGTGAAATATATGTTATATACTTGATATGGCCGTTACAATCAATTGATTAAATGAGATGCAAGTTTTGCAAGGTTAATACATTATAATGCAGTATTAAACATGTCTTAATGCAATATGCACTCTTAAAATTGAAAATTATTTTTAGTGCATACATTCAGGGGGAGCTATATTCCATATATACAGGGGGAGCACAAGCTCAAATAAATAAATGTTTTGTTATCATCAAAAAAGGAGAGAATGTTGGCTCAAAATGGCTAATTTATAGGTTTTGATGAAGTACAAAACATTTGCATTGGCCTTTTCTCTAACTTATATTGTGCAGGCGCAGTTAACAGACATTGATGAAAGGTGCTCTATCAACTACAGAATAGACATGTTTTATAACTATCAGAGCATATTTGCAGCATCAAGTTTTATTTAGGAAATAAAAGTGTAAAATCATCACTAAAGGATTCACACACTCACCATCACGTTAATTGTATTATTTTCAGCATTTTTCTCTGCATTTAAAATATTTTACAAATCATCTTTATTCAAATCAAATTTATTTCTTTTCTAAAGTTAATTTTCCACAATTATATTTATTTGAAAAATGAAAGAGAGCTATTGATTTAAATTGGTTTTTCTTGTTTAAGGAAACATAAAATCGTGAAAATTATTCTTTCAAACAGCTTCTAATTAACTAAGAAAATAGAAAATTAAATCTCTTCTATTTTGGAAACATTTCAAATGATTAAGTTCACATCTAATAGCTATAATTTTCAGCTATAAAAAGGAGTTATATTGGTGTGTTTTAGCAAGTGAGTTAAAAAACAATTTCTTTTATTTTGAGCTTCAAATTATTTGTAAGTTTTTCAATCTTTCATGTGGTTACACAATCACATCTCCTCAATATGATTATAGTTTCAATTGTAATCATGTTAGTGAGACTTGATAAATTTGTGAGATAATTTGTGAGGTTAGGTTACTAGAACTTAGGAAAATAAATTAGCAATTGTTTAAATTCTTTTACTTTGTAAAAAGGGTTCAGTGTTTTGATCATTTTACTTGGAAAAAATAATCAATTTTTTTAGAGTTTTCACTTGGAAAGAAAAACTTGGTGTAGCTAAATGTAACAGACTTTTGACTCTTGCCCGTAAATAGAGTCACATTAGAAAGAGAGAAACTCTTAAGACGGATTGTCTTAAAGAGAGAATGTAGACAATTGCCGAACTTTTATAAATTGTAGTGTTAATTTTCTCTATCCCTTACTCTCTTTTTATTTTGTGCTCTATAATTTTTATATTGAAATTAACTATTTCATGTACAATAGAAAAGAATTTATAAATCATGCCATGCTTTAGAAAAACAGGTTGAATATTAATTTTGCAAATTGATTTATCAAATTAAAGCATAATCTTTTCTCACTAGATATTTTGTTCATATATATATATTTAAGAAAAGATTTATCAAATGCATGAAATTAATTTATGATTAGTATATCAAGCTGCTCATGTTTTTAATTTGGCTCGAATTATGAAATGATCTATTCACCCCCCTGTAGATCATATATTTGGGACTTACATATGCTACCTATATCTATCGCATAAATATAAAGTATACAATTATGGCTTAGTTATGAACTTTACTACATTGACATCTCCGAGCCAAAAAAGATATCAAAAGGTCTAACTTTGGTAGTATGCATTATCAAACAAAGAATAACTATTACAAAATCTTCAATCTTTTTTCGGCTCATCTTGTTCCATTGTTTGCGATCTTATTTTATTATTTTAATTCTATTTTATATAATCTAATTACATATTACAATTAGAAAAACATCCATTGAAAAACAATTGGCCAGGACATGAAGGTCCTCATGGGTTTAATTATGCAATATGCTCAATCACATTGGGTTTTTAGTTCATAACTAACTATCATGCCAAACATACACCCTTATATGCAATTCTAATGCATAAATTAGAGTCATACATGGAATAATTAACTTGTTTCAACTTTCGAAACTATTTATGAGTTATTGTCTTAGGGTGATAAGATTAGGAAACTATCCAAATTAGAAAACTTTTCCGGTTTTGGAAACTTTCAATTTTATCAAACTTTTTGCATGCATATGTTCTTATCTTAATTATCAATTCCATTGATTTTAAATTGATTATTTATTTAATTAATCATATTAAATTAATTAAAATCAAATTAGGTCAAAAAATTATGGGTGGGCCGAAATCCATACCATTAATTTTAATAATGTGTTCACACAAACTAGTTTTTTACATTTAGGCCTTTTAGGTTTTGGGAATGGGCCATGCATGTACCAAGCCAGCCCCTAAAACCCATTAATAATCTTAATTATGATCTGTAATTTTAATTTAAATTAGCTCATTGGGCCCATAAAATCATATGTTAATTTAAATCGAGCCCGCAAACTCAATTAAGCCTATTAATTAGTTTTAGTCTACTAATTTCAATCAAATTGAATTAGTGCTCAAATTAATTAAAAACACATTTATACATCTTATGTAACTAAATTTAAGATCAAAATTCGTTCTTTCCAAGAATTAATAAAGAATACTCGAAGAACGCAATTTTACTGAACTTTTTGATAATATCAATTTTCATGCAAAATTTAACCGATTTTAATTCCATTTGATCAAATGATTTAAGATTACTTATTAAAAACATAAATTATCATAAAATAATTTTCACATGAATCAAAATTAAATTTAATATAGAACAACACCCCCCCAGCATGCGTAGAAGACTGTTGTTTTGCGTAGAGAGTTTTCCTTTGCGACTGAAAATCGATTTTCTCTTTTTTTTTTCTTAATTTAATCACACAATTAAAGAAATTATTATTCTTAATTTAATATTCATAAATATCAAAATCAAAATTTTAAAAATTCATGAAATAAATAACTCAAAATTAAAAAAATATTTCACAGACTTAACATATTATAATTTTATAGCTAAAAACCTTGGCTCTGATACCATGTTAGATTTATTCGGTTACATGCATCACATGCAAAAACGAAATTTAAAATTTAATCAAATAAAAATAAGATTTTTGCCATAAAATTATATTGCTAATATAAAAGATGAAAAATCACCTGTGGAGGTTTATTGATCAGTTAATTTTTCTTCGCACCGGGTTGTCGCAAGCCACAGTGTTTAAACTTTCGAACACCTCAAACTTGTCCACACCAGAGAAAGGAGAAACATGAACCAAAGATGGAATTATAGCGGCTGTCGAAATTCCTAGTGGACTAGAGAGGATTTTCGGCCAAGAGGAAGAAGAGGAGAAGGAATTCTGATTTTTCTGTAATTCAGTAAGAGCCAATTTGCTAAAATTTATGAAAATAATTTTTTCAATTGAAAAAAATTGTATTAAAAAAAACTGTATTTCAAAAAATAGGTAACTGTTTGGTAAATAAAATTCAAAATAACTTATAAAATCAAAAACAGTTGCCAATTGTTTGGTAAATGATATGATTAAAAATGATTTTTTAGAATAAAAAGAAAAAAATGATATAAATAAATTTTAATATATTATATTAAAAATCTCACTAAAAATCATAATAGTTTTTACTTATTTAAATTTTTTTATTTTACTAAACTATTAAAACCATATATTTTCATATATAATTAAATAAAAATAAATACAACATAAAAAATTTAAAAAATATATATCGTTTTCATAATTAATCATACATATTATTTTGGGCGATAAAAAAAGAGAAGAGAAAAAAAAGAATATAATTATTTTTAACGTTAGATGATTTTTGGTGGTAAGATGAGAGAAGAGAGTAAAATATTTTTTTATATTATATATAATTGTCATTATAAAATAAAATAAATAATATTTTTATTTAAAAAAATATTAAATCTACTGGTTTTAAAAGTTGAAAATCAGTTTTTATAAAAAAATTCAATTTCTAGATTTTTCTAATATAAAGTTTTTTTACTTTTCATAAAATTGATTTTTCTAAAATCAACATTTATCAAACACTTATTTTTATCATATAACCAACTTTTTATCCAATAAGCGGCTTTTTATCCTTCCAAAAGTAATGCCAAACACAGCATAATTCTATTCTTATCATACTTCTGTTTTTATACTCCAAGTTAAAAACATAATTCTAGTAAAATTAAAACTTTAAAAAGTTAGACTATTAATTATTAATTAACTCTTAATTAAGTATTTTATCTATTCAGATGGGATTAGAACTCTAGTGCATACATATCTAACAACATACTTTGCACATGATTAATTTATTATATAAGAAATTATACTATTGAAATTACAAACCCTGGTGCTTAAGGAGTAATTCATAAATTTGTGATTTTACAATGTTCAAAGGATAGATAGAGACACATGGAGTCATTAATAACGCTATTGAAACAAACACGAGTTTAATTAAGAATATTGACTTATTTTAATCAGAATTTACATTAATAAATTAGCAATTTGTGTATAATTACCCAAAGCAACCGTCCACAACAAGCTGTATATCTTTATTGTTAGCGCAACTATTTAGACTTGACCAATGAATTTTATTTTTTTAATTTCTTAAAATTTTCTCCTTGCTACATTGAATAAGGTCCGGTGGGACCCAACAATTGTATTTAATAATGCATAGTTGTTACAATAGATCCACATTCATTACTACCATCTAGGTTCAAAAACACAAAAATGGAATCTGACGGCTGTAGATCATCCGATCAAATTGATGCCGCAATCGATTTAAGAATTCTGATACCTGCAGTAAATGACGTGGCAGAATAATAGCCGCAAAGTTGCATCAAATTAGAATAACCGCAGTCCAGAGAAATCCCAAAGGCGAATAACGTAAGGGCGTGCATCACTAGCACACCCGCAAATGCACCGAAACACAACCCGGACGTGTTCCCGTTTCAAAAACCGGAATTCATAATCGCCGATAGGTCCGGGCCTTTTTGTAATTGGAGGGTAGCTTCATTTTGCTTTCTTTCTTTCGGTCAAAATAGAGAATTAAAAAGAAAAAAAAAAACGCTTTAGCAACGAAACCACCACACCCAGAGAAGGGAAGGGAAGAGAAGTCGGCGTTCACAAGCTCCGCAAACCCTAAACCGATTCCTCTCTTCTATTATCTCAAATCAACGCGTAAGTGTTTGTATTGATTATGTTTTCTTTCACTGGTTTGTTGTTTTATTGTATCTCTTTCCGATTTCTATTTGTTTTTTGTGAATAAGTTTGGTTATTTTTGTTTGGTGAAATTTTTGAATAGATCGATCGTTGTTTCGACACTGTGCATGGACTGGTTGGGCTGGTTTGGTTGGCTAATTGAGCAATCGATGGTCTAAATTATTGATTGGGTTCTGAATTTGGTCTTGAAGTTTTTGGAGGCAGAAAAATGGATTTGGTAACTGGTTGCAAGGTATTTTACTTTGCTAGATTATTTGCTGTTCTGTTCAATTTCTTATCTGCTGTGCTTTTCGTGTTCTTTTGTTGGTTTCAATTTAGTAATATGGTTGTCATAAGGTGAGAATGAGTTCAGTTTGCTTCTATACGTAATATAGCTCTTTATATGGAAGTGAGTGTCATACATTATTAGTATTGGAGTTTTAAGTGGTATCTGTATTTGCTTACTGGTTTAAAGTTGCAATTGCTGTTCGCAATTTTCTTTGAGTCATGTGGTTACTGATGGGAACTTGGAGGGATGATAATTAGAAGGATAGGGGTCGGTTTTGTTGATGATTTGTGTTTGGGCTTGTTTCCTTTACAGTTATGTTTTGTGTTTTTAATATTGCATTTATAATTCGGGAATTCCATCATTTTGAAGTGTTTCTTTTGTCACTACTATGCAAATCACTATAATTTATAGTACACTTAGTCCCGGAATTGATTGTTTCTGGAATTGTTATGTAAAGTATGGTTTTTGATGTCTTTATGTCAAGTTTTTCAGTTCTTGTTGTCACAAATCCATGATCAAGTAGTCTGGAGGGTTTACTTTTCTCCTATTTATTTTCTGGTAAGAAGAGATTGTAAGATTCTTTTTTTTTCCCTTCCCTTGCAGGATAAATTAGCATATTTCAGGATTAAAGAGCTCAAGGATGTCTTGACACAGTTAGGTCTTTCAAAGCAGGGGAAGAAGCAGGTACATTCTTGAAATATTCCTATGCTGCTGTTTTTTAATAAAGGACAATTTACTGCATGTTAGAGTAATGCCATGAAGTATGGTCTTAGTAGATTTATCTCATTGTAGTGGGAGGATAGGGCTGTACTGATTTGCAGTTTTGCTATTCACAAGCTATCTACTTAGGATGGTGTTAATCATTTCATATATTTACTTATAATTCATGAGTTTGCAGTGTGACTCTTTGTATATTTAACATGTAGGACCTTGTTGAACGAATATTAGGTGTTCTTGCGGATGAACAAGGTAAACTTTCCTTGCTTACTTCTTTTGCTTATGAAATAGAAAAATGATTGGTCCAAGTACAATGGATTTTTTTCTTATCATTTATTTGTGCTTATAATTGTTTACCATTGTAGATAACATCATTCATTCTTACCTTATTTCATGGCTTATTGTTTTAGAGGATATTATGATACTAAAGATGGTACTTGCCCCTAGTTGTTATGTACATCACTCTCAGGGGCTTCTACAACAACCCCTTGCGTTCTATCTTATTTTATTGCTTATTCTTCTAGAGGTTACTTTTGTTGGTAGTTTTTCTTCTTTGTGATGCCAAGGATGTTAGCTGACACTAGTTGCTATATGCGTAAGTTTATAGTCTTTCGAAGCTTAGGTTTTATTTATGTATATAATACATGTTATCTGAATATTAGTTAATTACTGTCAAAATTCATTTTTCCATCACAGCTTACTTGATGTGGATATTATAATGTTAAGTTCCTGACAAAAGAATCTGTAGCCATTGAGGAAAAAACTGAAATGCTTGTGTTTTGGGTTTCATGATTCACAATACCTTAAACTTGGATAAATTCAATCAGATGTTATGGTCTCTAGAAATTTGTATAGGACATTCTATAAGCAGATAACCTTGAAATTATTGTCATCTCTATTTTTAATTTAAACCTATGGAATTGAGAACAAAATTTTATCTGATTGTTATATGCTAGTTAAACGTATCATGTTTTAATAATTATGTTTTATTGAATATTCTTAGATTGAAATCATTTGTCCCGATTTTACCCCTTAGTGCTCTTTTTGCTATAGTTTAATTCTGTCCTATTTTCCAGTTTCCACCTTGATGGATGATGAGGTAGCCTTGCCAGGGCATGGTTGGGTGGGGGACTTTTGTGTTCATGCATTTGTTATTCCTTTTTTTCGATGATTCATTTTTGCCGTCTCTTGTTGAAAAAAATAAATTCCTGTGTGCCATGTTGATTAACTTCTTCAAGAATTACTTAATCTGCAGTTCCAAAAACATCAGCAAAGAAGAGTACTGTTGGGAAGGAAGAGGTGGCAAAACTAGTTGATGATATTTACAGGTTTATTATTACATACTTGTGACTCCATTTTTAGAGGTTTTTGTTTTGATTTATTGTAGTCAGTAAGTTCGTTGTTATTGTTGTCCTTGTTTTTCATTATTAACTTTTGCGATTAGGTAATAGTTCTTTTTCTGTGACTTTTATATAAGTCAGTCTTCACTTCAATTGACATGCACCTTATGTTATGCCTCCAGAAAAATGCAGGTCTCTGGGGCTACTGATTTAGCATCCAAAGGACAGGGTGTCTTAGATAGCAGTAAGGCAGTGATTAAAGGAGAAATAGATGATTCCTATCACTCGGATACAAAAGTTCGTTGCCCATGCGGAAGCCAATTGGAGACAGAGTCAATGATTAAGGTTTATGCTACTCATCTTGATTTCTTTAAATTAATCTTACTTTATAAGTTGTAGGTTGTAAAAGGAACAATTGATTTGAAGGGTTGGAGCTTTTTAAGTGTCTTGAACATAGTTTAAATTTATCTTGAGCTAAATATACACTGATCCTTGCTAAACATGTACAATGGTGTTAGTCTCTCTGCATCTAATATGGGGGTCCATTGGAAATTCCTCGTATACGTCTCCATATCAAACCCAATTTACTACCTCATATATTTATTCAATAGGTATTTCTGGCAGTTGTAAAGACATGGCATACTATAGCAATGTACCCCATTGTTCACTAAAGCTCTAATATAAGTTTTCTTTCATATTTTTTTCCCGTCTAGGTGCTTAAAAAAATTCTATTTAGATGTTTTTCATCATAGTTCATACATGAAACAAGCCCTTATAGTACCTTTGTGCAGTCATGCGTTCTCAGATTGTTGATGCATGGGCCTGGTCAAAATTTTTGGTCCATTTCACCGTTGCTCAAAGACATGCAATTATGTTGACATAAAAAATAGAATGATGCCTGTCTTCGTGTGCCATACTACATGCTTTAGTGTCATGGTTCAATCGTTATGTATGGAGTTCCTATTCATTTGAAAGCATGTTTTCAGTCTGAACATGTTAGCTATTGTTCTCTCTCTCTCAATCTCTCTCTCTCTCTCTCTCTCTCTATTTTTCATAATACAGATATCTCATGTGCAATGGTTTATGTTTATGATTGGCAGTGTGAGGATTCCAGATGTCGGGTATGGCAACACATAAGTTGCGTTATCATTCCTGAAAAACCCATGGAGGGCATTGCCCAAGTTCCAGAATTGTTTTATTGTGAGATCTGTCGACTCAACCGGGCTGACCCGTATGTATTACCCATGCTTTCTTATGTTGGATTTATTGCTTTTACTGATGGGTTGGAGGGTGCCTTATTCTTTCTTACCCCTCTCTCCTTCTCAACCATGGATGGTGTTGTAGTTAAGTTTTATGTGCATTATCTTATATGAGAATATATATAGCCTCTTATTTTTTGTTTGGAGTAGCTTAGTTAGACCTTCAATGTTTATGTGGTTTTTTGCATGTCTTTTACCATGTTTACTTATATATGTCTTCATCAGCATTGCAGTGACATTGTCTGTATGTGCCTCTGACTCTGTACTCTTATGTGCCTCTCCAAGTTCTTAAGCTATTCAAATAATGATTTGCTCTACATTATACTTTAGCAATGATTTTTGGATATTCAACTTGTAATGTTATAGTTTCTAGAGAATAGTGCAACTCCATTTTCATTGCTACTTGAAAAGGGCCTGTCATATGATGATCAGGATGTGCCACTCTACCTTGATGCTGTAGTTCTTATTTAGGTGAATGAAGGTAGTATGCCATATCACTATGACACTAAAAGCGTGGCCTCTTTTACTCCTTGTAATTTATAATGCATGGACACTAGTCATGTTCCATAACTGGAGGGATATGAATTTGTTGAGGTGTGAAGAATGCAATCAAGACAAGAATGAGACAGGTCAAGTTTCTGTTATACAGTTTTGGAAAAATCAGTTGTTTTCTGAAAAGGTGAGGAGAGCAGGGTATTTAACTGTTGTTTATTTGACGGTCTCTGTAAGAGGAAGGCTAAGAAGCTTGAGTGTGGGGGCACTTGGGAAAGAATGTCGTGGCCTTTCGGTAATGAAGGAGAGGTCCAATTTTGTTTTGAATAATACATTTTGATTTCTATTGTTAGCTTAGAAATCTTAAAAATGGATCTGCTGGTGGACTTGGGTGTTATTGCACTAGGAATAATAAATGATTGCTTTCTTTCTTCCTCCAATCAAAGACTTCCTATGTCATATTCTACCTTCATGAATCCTATGTTATATATTGTTTTCATTTGTCCTCCGTTTTTTATTTAATCTGCTGGGTGTTCCATGTAGCTATATTTGAACTTAGTTGTAATCCTGCGATCTTCTTTGCTCATTTTATCATGTGTGTTTTATGTGGGTGGTGTACTGGAACTAATGCTTGTCGTGGCAGAAGTCTATGTCGATATGCTAGTTTAATAATCAATCTTTAAACTCAGTTCTAACATGTTTCTTTATGTACAGCTTTTGGGTTACTACTGCACATCCTCTAAATCCTGTGAAGTTGGCTACTAGTATTCCAGCTGATGGGTGAGTTCAACATATATTCTTGAATTCATAAAGTTTGGAAACCTATTCTTTGGCCTCCTTTTCTTTTCCTTCTCAAGGGTCTATTTTTGATTTATGAATTGACAAGGAGATACGACATAATATTTGCTTGAACAAATGTTTTGGCCCTTTATTTTTGTTTGATGTACTTTTGTGTGCTTCAATAGGCACATGTTTAACATCTCTACATGCCACAATGCTAGCCATGAATTTAGAGTTGGCATTTTATTTTATTCATTTCTCCTTGCAACCTTTTGTTTTTTTTTTTCCTTTTCATTAAGGAGCTAAATGAGTTGCCAGGTATATGTTAAAAGTTTGGAGCCTGTTAGAACTTTTTCTTGAATGTAATTTAGTACTTTCCTACCTTGGATTTTCCAGTTCCAGCCCAGTGCAGAGCGTGGACAAAACATTTCATATTACAAGGGCAGACAAGGATATGTTGGCAAAACCAGAATATGATGTTCAGGTTGGTTCATGTACATGGTTTTATTTCTTGTGAAAATCTATTGCGTTCTATCAAACCATTAATATAGTGACAGTTTGGATGTGATGGTTTCATTCAGGCATGGTGTATGCTTCTGAATGACAAGGTTCCATACAGGATGCAGTGGCCACAATATGCGGATTTGCAGGTCAATGGTATGGTGGTTAGCATTTTCCTTCCACTGGTTGCCAATACCTTTTCTACCTGTAGTTGCAGTGGTTGAGAACCATTTTACTCTCTTGGGGGGAAATGTTCAGTCATATATGTATAGATCTACATATCATATATGCATATGCATGCATTTCCTCAATTCTTCATTCGTTGCTATTATTTTATATTCTTGGTTGTTTTTTGATTAATTATTGTCTGGCCTATAGGTGTGCCTGTTCGTGCTATCAATAGACCTGGTTCACAATTGCTGGGGGCTAATGGTCGTGATGATGGTCCAATTGTGAGTTTCTTGTCACATCCGTTATTTTGAATTACTATTGTTAAATGCGGGTATGCTCATTTTATATATTGTTTATGAGTCTCCATGTGTTCTACTCAATCTCACTTTAAAAAGAATGAAAGACACATGCGCACATCTTTCTGTTTTATCCTCCTTTTTGGCTTCAAAATTTTCTTATGTCTTCTCTTAGGTTATCTTATGTTTTTCAATTTTTCCCCCTTTTCCATTAGATCACACCCTGTGTAAAAGACGGGATCAATAAGATTACATTAAGTGGATGTGATGCCCGAATCTTCTGTTTGGGAGTTAGAATTGTGAAGCGACGAACTGTTCAACAGGTAATTGTAGCTCCTCACTCCCCAATGCTCATTTTTTGGTTTTATTTGGCTTCAGTGTTTTCTGCTAAGTAGAATGAACAAGAGTTAAATTTAAAAAAAAAAAAGAAGGGAATCAAGGTACAAATTCGCTACTGGACTTTTCAGAAATGTTTAAAGGCACTACTCATTATGTAGTCTCATAACTTCTTGCTTTTGTACAATTGAGTCTGCAGTTCATTCGTGTTCTATTGGACCCTTATATTATTACTCTTCTAAGAGGAAATACTTCCCTAATTGAGCAATGCTCGTTTGGTTTTATTTGGTTTCAGTATTTTCTGCTAAGTAGAATGAACTAGAGTTTAAAAAAAATGAGAAAAAGGAATCGAGGTACAAATTCGCTACTGGACGTTTCAGAAATGTTTAAAGGCACTACTCATTATTTTGTCTCATAACTTCTTGCTTTTGTACTATTGATTCTGCAGTTCCTTTGTGTTTTATTGAACCCTTGCATTATTATTCTTCTGAGAGGAAATACTTCTCTAATTGAGGGCTTAATGAAATATTGCTTGATATATTATGTTATTGTCTTGCCTAGAAAAATTTTTAAAGAAAAAAGAACAATATGAGAACGTAATATAACACTATTGAAATATGGGTGGTTATTAGAATAAAAATGATAAGTTGGAGGGCCAAATAATGTGTTTTTCCATGTTTAAATAAGCCACAAGATTCTATAAATCCAAGTTCCCCTGCAAATTTTATTTTTGGCGCAAATAACCATTTTTAATTAAATCTCATGTTTTAAATTGATCAATTGCCCCATTTGCATAAATATCGGTAGGCATTTTGTCTAACTTAGTGTTTATTATGATAAAAAAATTTGTTATTTAAATGTGAGTAGAATAGTCAAAAATGGCTTATTTGGACTCAAAATAAATGTTGTGGTCTAATATGGACAAACTAAGTTCTATAAATTACATGAATATTTATGATAACTTGAGTGATAGAACCAAACCTTATTCCTAAAAGCAAATTTATACTTTTTTTTTCCTTGGGACCCTGTTAACTCTGAAGAGTATTTTCCACTTTCTGTTTTGTTGTTTAGATACTTAACTTGATTCCTAAGGAGTCTGATGGTGAACGTTTTGAAGATGCACTTGCTCGTATTTGCCGTTGTGTTGGTGGTGGAGCAGCAGATAATGCAGATAGTGATAGTGATTTGGAAGTCGTTGCAGATTCTTTTGCTGTTAATCTTCGTTGTCCTGTAAGTTTCACCATTTTTTCATTGTGATTGCTAGCTTCTTGCGTGCTTCTAGTTTTGCCCTTTCTTCTTTGTACCAATGATGTCATGAAAATTTTGATCGTGCTCTTTATACCACTATGTGTTTGCATTGAATTATGCGAATGACATTTATATTTAACATGTCGAATAGATGGTTGCAGTTATTTAATGGACATTCAATTTTTTGTTTCCCTTGAATGTAATGAATAGACACCATTTTCCCCTTAAACCTTTTGTTAGGATATATTATGTGAAGAGTTCCCTTGCATGTGCATTCACTATGGGGCTACTCCATGATGGTATTTTGAACTTACGGCCATCAGGCGACATGGTTGCATTAGAGGATTGAAACATAATGTTGTACCAGTTAGACCGCTTTTTACTTGGCTGTATACTTTAATGTTTATGAAGTGGCAGAGATAGAATATTTCATGGTTCAAGCACCAGAGTCTTCACTTCTCATGGCCATAATTGCTTAAATGGAGCGTGATTGATTCATGTTGACAGGAAATTATCTCGTAATTTTTCATATTCCGAAGCTGAAGATCTAGTTTTTCAGCCGTTTAGTTTTGTAGTGTGCTTTTAAGTTGTTGGAAGTCAATCAGGACATTTTTCAACTGGGATTGTGTCAGTAGTATAACAAGTTTATGTCTTAGATATTTCTTTGTTAAACAATATATAGATGAGTGGATCGAGAATGAAGGTTGCTGGAAGATTCAGACCTTGTGCACACATGGGTTGCTTTGATCTCGAGGTCTTCGTGGAAATGAACCAGCGTTCCAGGAAGGCAAGTTACTAATACCTTTTTTCTTTTTTGAGTCTATTCTAGCTACTTTCTTTTTCTAAGAAAGCATTGACTTATATGCAGTGGCAGTGCCCCATTTGTCTGAAGAACTACTCGTTGGAGAATGTGATAATTGACCCATATTTCAACCGTATCACTTCCAAGGCAGTGCTTCCTGATCTTCATCTTATTGTTAATTGGATTTCTTCTTGTATATTTTAGTATTTGCTTATGTTGATGGTGGTTCAGATGCGACATTGTGGTGAGGATACAACAGAGATTGAGGTGAAGCCTGATGGTTCTTGGCGTGCAAAAACTAAAACCGAAAGTGAACGTAGGGAGGTTGGTGAACTTGCACAATGGCACTATCCTGATGGCTCTCTATGGGTAGCCAACGGTGAACTCAAAGCAAAAGTTGAACTGGAAAAGCAGATCAAGCAGGAAGGTACTTCGGAAGGTCATAATGGCCCTGGATTGAAACTTGGAATCAGGAAAAACCGCAATGGGTTTTGGGAAGTCAGTAAACCTGAGGATGTGAATACCTCTTCCTCTGGTAATAGATTACTTGAGAATTTTGAAAACAATGAGCAGAAAGTTATACCTATGAGTAGTAGTGCTACTGGCAGTGGTCGGGATGGCGAAGATCCAAGTGTAAACCAGGATGGTGGTGGGAATTTTGATTTTACAAACAACGGCATGGAACTTGATTCTTTATCTCTGAATGTAGATTCAGCATATGGATTTATTGACCGAAACTTCTCTGCACCAGTTGGAGATGCAGAGGTTATTGTTCTTAGTGATTCAGATGATGATAATGATATGTTGATGACATCTACTGCTGCTTACAAAAATAATCAAACTGATGATGGGGGGGCTGCTTTTTCAATGCCCCCTCCTGGAATTGCTAATCCCTACCCTGAAGATCCTACAGTTGGTAATGGTCTGGGATCTCTCAATTATAATGATGATGAATTTGGGATGCCCCTCTGGCCATTACCTCCTGGAAGCCAAGCTGGCCCAGGTTTCCAATTATTTAATTCAGATGTCCCAGATGCCCTGGTTGATTTGCAGCATGGTCCTATCAATTGTCCCATATCAATGAATGGTTATACATTGACGCCAGAGACTGTCATGGGATCTGCTAATTTAGTCCCAGATTCATCTGTTGGTAGATCCGATACTGACATTAATGATGGCTTGGTTGATAACCCCTTAGCATTTGGTGGTGAAGATCCCTCTCTTCAAATTTTTCTTCCAACAAGGCCTTCAGATGCATCTGGACAGTCTAATTTGAGGGATCATGCTGATGTGTCTAATGGTGTTCGTACAGAGGATTGGATCTCTCTAAGGCTTGGTGGTGGTGGTACTACTGGAAGTCATGGTGACTCAGTGCCTGCAAATGGATTGAATTCAAGGCGGCAGATGCCATCAAGAGACGGTGCCATGGACTCCTTAGCTGACACTGGTTTGTGCCCTTTTCCTTAAAGCTTCGTCGTAAATTGATAGCTTCAGACCTCATATAATTTCAATAAAAAAGCAGTCTAGAATAGTTTAATAAGATATTGTGCCTTTTATTGCACAAGTGATTCTATCCATGTCTGTTCTCTTTTCATGACGTTTCCTGCTTCTGCAGCTTCTTTGCTTCTTGGTATGAATGATAGTAGACCTGAGAAGGCAAGTCGGCAAAGATCTGATAGCCCTTTCACATTTCCTCGTCAGAAACGTTCTGTAAGACCCCGGTTGTATCTTTCTATTGATACGGACTCAGAATAGAGAAGTGGAGCCTTGTTTACTGAGACTATTGCTGCTTGCTTTAGAATATCAACATTTCCTGGAATGTTTTGGTGATTAGGAAGGGAAAAATATCATTTGTTCCTATGGCATTGAATTCTCAGGAGACACAAGCATGAGGCATATGTAGTGTGGGGGAGATGTCCATGGTCATGAAGAAGTGTTCTCTAGAAATTGTATTGGTACCAGAATCATTTTCTGCAATTGGTGAGCTGCGGCCCTCATATCCATTCTCAATTTTGTGCAGTATAACCTTTGGGTGTCTCATGTTCTTTGTTTCATCAGGGTTACAAGCACATACCAACAGAGATCTCTGTCAAGTGCTGGTAAATTGTACAGTAGATAGTCATCTGAATCAAGAATTTCGATTTATCCTCTGGTTTGGTTCAAACCTTTGGATGTAGTGGGGCAGCCCCCAGTTAGTAACACACTACCCATCTTTTTCTGTTTCTTTTTTGGTCTCTGTTTCAGGACGAGCTAAAAGCTTGTAAATGTCCAGCAGATCCAGTTATCTATAGAAAGAATAAGATATTTTTTTGGATGTGAAATTAGTTGGGTATGGTGGTTGTGGCTTTATTGTTATCTGTCACGATCATACAAGTGTTGTGAATACCTAATGTGTGTTTAGATATCATTTGCTTACAGGTTGCTGGGAAATCAACTACTAGGTGTTCCGAGTTGTCTCCTCTGCAACAATTGATACAGTTTTGAATATGCTTTAGTGTGATCCTCCCTCATTCAAAACCGCCTACGAAAACAGTTTGTCTGAGGCAGTGATTGATCAAGCAAATGGAGAGAACTGGTAGGCTGCGCCTTGTGAATATAATTTTCAGAGATTTTTAGGGAATATAAATGCTGGGTTGTGTTACTTAGTTTATTATTAACGTTAACGCTTATGAATCGAATGATTTGGGCGAGTTGTTAGTGTGAATATTTCACATGATAAATTTTTACTCGGTCACATAGTTTAATTGCTTTTCTCAATTGTAGTTTGGATAAAGTTCACGTTTCATTTCCTTCGAACCTTGTGCTCCCTAGTAGGATATTATGGAAAAAAATGTGCTTCAGGAGGGCATAAAAGAATCAAATTGCATATACTCTCCCATGGGAACTCAAGATTTTGAGTTTGTGAAATTAGATAGAATTCGTTTGGAGCCGGCCACCCAACTTAAGCTCTTGGTAGGGTTAATTGTAACTTTGTGATCAACTTGTTATATGAGTGGTTCACTAGGTGCACATTGAAGCCATAACCGCAAACAAAGTCTACGAGGATTTCCAATCTTAACATTTGATTTAGTCCAGAATTCTTTGTAAGCCATGAGAATTGCGCCGGAAGCCACGATGGAAAAAAAGCACTTTTGAGAAAATCCATGTCATGAGGCGATTGGATGCTTTCGGCAGTCCTCATGCAGATCTAGCAACTAAAACTAAAATTAAAAAGAAATACAATGAAAAGAACCAAAAAAGAAAAAAAGAGGCAACACTAGCAACTGAAAAAATAAAATTAAAAGAAAGAAAAAAAAGGTCTTCCTAAAGCCACAACCATAATCAACTCATTTCTTTTATGGGGGAATGATGAGATCAAAACCATAATCAACTCATTTCTTTTATGGTAAGATCAAGACATATTCGCTCTTCCAAAGCCTCATTCAGATAAAGAAGCGGATGGTTTTTCAAATATTGGTCCATTGCAAGTGTAAATATCCAAACTCGATGGAATTTGTGTTTCAAAGGGCAATGGCGAGAGAGCAATGGCCCCCGCTGGCAGCAGAACAAATGAGATAGCAGCAATTTTCATCTGTGGATGATCAACTATGAATGCCTGAAACTCTCACAGCCTGGGCAATTATGCAAGCTCTCGTGAATATAAATATCACAGTCAAGGCAGAAGTACTGTTTACATTTTGGGCAAGAAACACACAGGCCAGGTTTGTTTCCTGTGACGAAACAAGCAAAAACGTCAGGAAAAAAATGGAAATTGCAGATTGGGGGCAATGACAATATCAATCGGATCTAAAGCCTCACTTAATGGAGGCTCCATAGTATAATCTATTAAGATGGTTTAATATAGAGATCAAAGATAGTGTTGTCCTCCAAGTATGAGTTTGTAAAAGACAGAGGTGCCCACATATGGACGTAAAATCTCTTGCTTGATTATCCCAAATATATTATTTTTTATACACACAAATTTCAGATACCAAAATGTGCAGTCACAATTTTGATGGCTGCATATGAAATATGGGTATTTGCATGCATATGTGAAAGCATGTAAGTTACCAGTGTTGAGAAGGCTCTGTTGGCAGCCAAAACAAGTTTTCTGTGGCCTGTGATGTAGTTCATTTTGGCGTGGAGAAACTTCATCAAATAGTGCAATAGGGAAGAGATGATGGTACGACCTTGCCAAATGTGGAGAAGAAACAAGTGTCAACCCACAAATACGGCATTCAGTAGGAAGGTCACATACACGTGCCTTGCATCTTGGACAAATGTATCCCTCGCTCACTTTAGCTTCCTTATGACAAGAACAAATTGCGATGGAGCCCTCTGCTACTCTTTGTGGAAAACCCATCTTGATCAAATTAGCTATTGCAAACTCTGCTATTGCTGGAGGTGGCGGTGCATGCTCCAGTAGCAGGTCTTTTAAGTGGGCCTGAATAAGAGGACATCAATTACAATCTACCTGCAGAATTCAATTAAGTTCTACCAGACGCACAACATCAACAGAGGAGAGTAATGAAGAAACTAACAGAAGAATGAAGAAACTAACAGAAGTAGTAACAAGAGTTAGAGGAGGAAACACTTGCATGGTAAGTGAACTACATGTACAAGATAGATTTAGATACCTCAATGTTTCATTACACTTCCACATTTCTTAAAGTCCTCAGTCTCAAGTCACTTTCTATCAACCACTAATAAAAATTCCTCAAATGTTCCACTAAATATTTGATATCACTACCCATTTAGTTATAATCCATATGATTCTAGTGCTGAACATAACCAGACAATGGAATTCAGATCTAAGTCCTAAGGAAATATACCAGTTTGTTCAATTTCGCGATGCAAAGATCCAGTAGAACTCACCTCATCCATTGCAACAGAGTATGAACCACCAGTTTCTTGACACAGATGTTTGCATATAAACATTTCTGCAGAAAGGCCAATAACTGAACACCTCATTTTAGATTTCTTGCATTTCTGGATGGTCTCCAGTATATCTCCTGGATCGCAGGTACTGAGAGCTGAATATAAGATAAGAACTTCACGGTGACCATAAGATGGAATTTGATCAACATATCCACGGGCAAGATCTAGAGCATTCTGTAGTGAGGAATCCCCTGAGGCTTCCAATTTGCCCATCAAAGCCTTAATATGGGACTCTGGACTACCACCAAGCTCTGTCAAGGAATGGGCAACCCCATCTTTTATAGTCACCAAACCAATCTGGCTAAGTGGATTTTGGTCAAAAAACTCCCTAATAAAAGCCTCAACATGTTTCGCAATCACAACCATTCGACTTGGTCGAATATCCATCTCTCCTGCTGCCTATACACATCAATGGAAACAAGAAGAAACTGACGAACCAGCATTTGAAATTTAATTACTTCAAATACCAACAAAATATAGTTTCCCTCACACGAGACAGCATTTGAAATTCAATTACTTCAAATACCAACAAAATATAGTTTCCCTCGCACAAGACACAGCCAAACTTTCCATTGTTCTAAATGCCTAAACTCATCTTGTACTTTGGAAATGAATTTCAGCTTTCAGCATTTCTAAACACAACATCCAATTAAACAAGCCCTTATATGTTATGCAAAACCACTTGTATGTTGCAAATATTAGAAACAGAATACACATCCAATCAGGAAATTCACATACAGTGCCCTGAACCGATTCTAGAAAGTCATGGCTAAATTGAAACCAAAGAAAAGCCAAGACCTCAACAAATTTTAGAAAATCAAAATGCCAGGCATCCAGAATAAATCACCAATTCCAGTGACCTAATCCAATAAAACCTATAGAAGCACCCCCATTAAATTATTTATACAGAAAAACTAGTGCTAAAATATTCAATGGCCAACTTGGCCCTTATTCCAAATACAAAATCTATCACGAAATTTTACGTATATTACCCTAAAACTGATTCTAGAAAATCATGGTCAGATCAAAAGCAAAAAATATTCAACAAATTGTAGAAATCAAACAGCCAGATATCCACAAGAACTCATTCAATCCAATCAAACCTACACAAGCACTTGCATTTCGATCATTTATAACAAGGAAACCGTTAATGAAGAAACGCACATACCCTAGAGAGATCAACAACAATGTAAAGAAAACGAATGAGGCCTTTTTGGATGCGAGCAGTGGTGGCAGTAGCAGAAAGAGAACGAAGGCGACGGCGATACTGAGCATGGTAAATAGCTTTATTGTCAATAGGGCGAAGAAGCCCACTTTCATCTTCTTGAAGAGCCTCCCATGATCTCTCATCAGCGTAAGTTCTCTCCCAAGCTTCCAGTCCATCGCTGTCCAAATCGTCATCATCTTCATCTTCTTCTGTTTCTCCATTTAATCTTCTTCTTTCACTAGTGCTCATTGTTTCTCTACTTCACTTATTTGATTCCTCTTTATACTTGGTTTTAATTTAAGCTTCTGAAACCCTAGAAATGGACTTTGATTCGCAGCTATGGAAGTTTGATCAGTAATGAATGATAAAAGATTAGTGAATGAAGTAATTGAAAATTTTTGGGTGTTTAACTATAAATATTATGAAAATGCTGTCTAATTTTTCGTATTCGGAGAAGCTAAAACTGTCTTTTTTTTTTTTTTTCCTTTCTTCTACATAAGTTTTTTTTATGTGCAATTTAGTCGAATTGATTCAAATGAAACCCGCTACAAATTCGAAGATAAAATAATGGACTTAAAAATATTGGTTGATAGTTTTCATCACAGTGCCGTGGATTTCACAGAATTTGGTTGCCTCAGGAGTTCTTGTATTTTTATTGCTTAATCTTGCCTTAATGTGTCAGTTGGGTTTATTCGTAGACAAGCAAATTAAGTTGCTCGTGCTCTTGCAAAAACAGCTCGTTTTCATGCTCATCTTATGATTTGGCGGGAGCTACTTTATTTGTCATGAGCTTACTGCAAAATGATGTATTGATTGTTTAAATTATATGAATTCTAATTTTCGTCAAAAAAAATAATAATAAATCTGACCATAAATTATACTCTATATCTCTCAATATAATATAATAGTTCCATTTTCATTTCTAATTTATTCTAAAATATAATTTACTTACCAACGAATCTTGCATCCAATTTTTTCGATATCATTTTCAAATAAAAATTATAATGTATCTTTTCATATAATTAATGATTTTATTAACAAACTAAAACTTGCTTAATTTACAATTTTTCTTTAATTAACAAGTTTTATAACTTACACCTGTTCATCATTTCAGGTACCCAGTAGAGTTATGCTTTTATTATTTTCTTTTTTCCACAAATTTGAACATAAGACTTTCACATAATCTACGTTGGAGTTTAGACATTATAAATTCTGACCCTATGCAAAATTTTATTCAGATGATTAAATTGAACAGCAATCATTAAAAAACATTAACTGTTGAACTAAAAGATTATTAAATTTTGATTCAGAACTAGCATTAAGTGAAACTGTATATTTATTTGAACTGAGAATAAGACCTTAAGTAAGCAGATAACATTTCAACATAGCTGCAAATTTTAATTATAACAGTATCTTTCTAGCAAAGTATGTCAATACCAAAAACTACAAAGTAGCAATCCTAATTGGAACATTCATATTAGTTGTAATACAACATTAGGTTGGTAATCTACAACTGAAACAATGCTGATAGGATTTTGCCTAATTACTTAGATCACTCTTCGAGTGACCTCTGGCGAACTTTAAAGACAATGATCGCCACTAGAAGCCCTCAATAGTTCAGGTCAAAAATCAGTGTACTGAAGAATTGCACAGCCAAAATACCCCTTTTAAGCAAGATTTCCACCAGTCAAGCAACTTGTGAATTTAACAAAGATTTTTATTTTATCCTTCATCACCAATATTCATAATCAGCAGGTCCATATCATTCCAAACAGCAGTTTGCCCAATAGAATTGTCATTCCTCAGTTTCTGACTCGAGAACTGGGAGGATGCTCAAGGCTGATGAGCTAAGATGCATACCTCGTACTATACCTCCATATGCTACCTTGATCCTGTGACACCAAAGCAAGATCGAATCCCATAATGCTGTTCTTCCCTGAAAACAAACATGAGAAAAATTCTTACAATGGAGCCTTATCAAAATATCACTGACGCGTTCAAGGAGCATCATAGTGAAACATATTAATTCCAAAAAGTACATTAAGAATGGACTAAGTAATGCAACAGGCGGTTATCAATGCGTCAATTCATTTAGATTAAGCCTAACATATATGAACACAATACCAAATCAAATTTAAAAAGACGTTGATATAGTCAAAAACTAGTTTGTGATAATAAGTGTTATCCAAGCCTTAAATCTCACTATTTCCATCTGTCCAATATTTTATCTGCTCGCTGTGTCTAACTTCTACTTACACTTCATGCTGTTATCAACACAATTATCCCTACATCATAAATTTCTAATTTTCATACAAATTTGAGTGGAATCAGAATAGTCTCTCTCCACTTGTTATCTAAACATTAGCATCCTGATTAACTACCTGAAGAGAGAACTGCAGTTTCTTATCCCAGTACAAGGCAAAGATTGGAGGGCCTTGCTTTCCAATGACAAGTACACAAGCTCCTGGGTGAAGAGTGGAAGGAGCACCAGATATCACAGAGATGTACTTTTCAGGAAATCTTTCCTTCGGAGGCAGAAAACCCAAGAATAAGGGATTCTTGCCAGACTGCCCACCAGAATAAGAGGCGGGATCTACATGAAGCATCCACTTTGGGTGCTCAAGGAATGCACAAAATAGATATAAAAGCAAGTGAGAATCTGTAGGAAGCTCAAGAGTCCACTTCTTCATTTTTTCATTACCCTCTCCATTTCCGAGATACTCATAATTCTTCAAGCAAGTACCTTCAGCAAGCTCTATTAAAATTTCACAAGCAGGTAGCATAAGTTTGAGTTGAATGACACTGGTGGGCATTAGATAAAATTACATTTCAGAAGATAAATGGGAAGAGAAATTAGATAATTAGCATCAAATGAAGTTTAAGATTCTGATTACCTCGAATCCTATGTGCAATATAATCTTCTGGAACATTGCTATGTGATAGCAAACCTTTGGCCCATTCTCCTTTCATCAATGCATGAAGCCTTTGGTGCTCAGTGATGGCATCCACACACTCCTGCATGATAGGGATCATAGGATTTTGCTGTGGGGTTTGTTGCAGATTGGCCACAGGAAACTTAGCTACATGTGAAAAGAAAACCACTCTTAAATTCTTTTTAATGATCCGTATAATAAACCAAACCCAGGAACAAAAAAAAAACACTGAAGCTACTCACGCATGGAATAATCAAGAGCTTGCATAAGAGTAGCACGTAATTGCTGGAGAAGTCCATCTTCATCGAGTGTGAATGCTGGTTGCCACTCCTTCCTATCAATTGAAGACACGGTAGCAGGAGTTCCACTACTTTGTGAATCATTTCCCACTTGACTAATTGTGATTGAAATACCGAGTTTGGCAGCTGCTTGCATTACCTACATATGACAAGAATTAAGCAAAATAAACATGAATTGAAATAGATTTTAGCTTTGAAATGTTTTTAAAACAGGGAGACTTGCAGGAGGAAAAAGTTAAAACAAGAAGTATTAATATTCAGTAAACTTTTTGTAGATCAACTTCTGCTTGACTTCAATGCCGTGCCAAAATCTGGACATAACACTCGACAACTAATAAAAATTAAAGCTTTTGCAAATTATGTAGAACATCTGCTCAATGAAACTAATATTTTTTCTGAAAACGGAAGTTCAATAACAATATACTGAATTGTAATCTCCTATCTCAAGTACATGTCCTGAAAAATGGGCGAAAAAGTGTAGAACTGAGAGGCCTTGACATGCAAATAAAAGTTTCCTAGAAGTCTTGAATGCAAAACTATTTTTGAATACTTGAAAATACATAAGTTCCTTTACATGTACACCATTGCAAGATATATACAAACATGAGTAGTGAAAATAGTCAAAAGATTGAGAAATGATGATGATGAACGACCTGAATGTGGCTGGTTTCAATCTTGTCAAGTAGAGGATTGAGTAGAATTGATGAAAACCACTGCCTAAGGCGGTCGCGCCACTGCTCAATTTGAGGATAGATACCCAATTGCTTAAAAGCCTCAATAGACTCTTCCAAAGACATTGGTGAAGGGACATCACCCTCTCCTTTCTTAGGGGGAGTGGTAAATTTCTGAGAACTAGGAGACATCCTCACAGGTCTCAAGGGTGTGCTCCTCTTAGTTCCAGATGCACTAGCTGGACCTGCCACAGTATTAGGACTGGCTACACCAAAACTTCTAATAGTGGGGGGTGGGGTTGCAAGTTTCCCAGCTGATTCAGCTATTTTCTCATCTACTTCTGCCAAAAACTGCTCGAGCTGTTCTTCTGTTGCTATTTCTTTAGTAGCAGAGGCTCGCTTGCTTGACCAAGGGGTTGAGACTGCCGAATCCATCCCGGGAGAAGATTGAGTAGAAGGTAAAGGTGAACTAGCCCCAGGAACAAGGTACAAGGAAGATGGAGAACTCTGTGACTTTGATGGAGTGCTAAAAGAGGTCATCTTATTTCCACTACCAGCATTTGGTTTATCAGAGCCAACTTGAGACTTTCGATTGGAACCAGTGATTGGCTGGTGAATTGGGACAAGGAGATCACAAGCTGACAGTGCAGGTTTGGACTTGGGAGGTTTGTTCATCGATTCAGTTGCAACTGATTCAACTTTAGGCTTTATTCCCAAAAGCCCGAGTTGACGGCTAGTTAAAATTGATTGATCCTTAGTTTCTTTAGAGGGAGATTTAATTGGGACACAAAAAGTGACTGCTTTGAAGAGGGCAGATAAAGATCCAATGAAAACTACACCCATCAAAGTTTGTATTGCCTTCGTGAATATATCTGACACACCATAATGAATGTTAAACTATCAAATCCAACAACAGAGACTAAAATAGTTAATCCAGTAAATTAAGGAAAATCCACTGAATTGCAACTTACAAGCTGCTTCTTGGGGCAAATTTGATGATCTCATTGTTTCAATCAATCCATTTTCCCTTCATCATTTTGAACCAAATAAAATTGTCAGTCACATTGGATTCTAGCTAAATCGAACTCATCCATAAATCATAAACTTACACTTCAAGAATTATTTCAAGATAAAGACCATCATTTTGTTGATAGAAGTTGTTTCTTTGCTTAGGAACTAAAAACCAATTCCATTCATTTCGCTCCCTACAAAGCTTCTCAATTTTCTCAAAATGCATACGTCCAAAAACCAAAAAGGAAAAGAAAAAAATCAGCTAGCTTCACAACAATAAAATGCTTAATTACCAATTACAATAAACTAAAGCTACAGAAAGACAATTGCACTTCTGTTGCTTTCTACTGGCAAACAAATAGTTTAGTTGCCCACAAAACTCTTGCGTATCTTTATTCACATCAAGTTCTAATCATACATCACATTAATTGGAAGTAACTTGTTTCAGCAACCAAGCAAATCAATTGTTAATAGAAATGAATGAAAAACATATAATACTTCTAAAACCCCCTTAAACCCTAACACTAAAAAGAAAAGCCATACATGGTAAATTCAAGGCACAGACAAATACATACGCATTGGTGCCTGAAGTGTAAAAGTCGCACCTGGAAATAACGGAGACAAGAGCAAAAGCAGAGGCAGAGGAAAGAAAGAAAATGAAGAGAAGAGCTGATTTGGAGGGCTGGAGACTGTTGGCTTTAAGGGCACTGGATATGGCTGGATTCTGATACACTGAAAACTTAGATGGCTTGGCCACCGGCGGCGAACCTCTTCCGCCGGCGATACCGCCTTCCATTGCAAGTAATAGTTGGTGGGGAAAAGTGGGATTTTGAGGTGAAGGAAGAGGAAATCACAAATGGGTATGTTATCTGGCAAGAGAAAAGACTAAGAAGGATCTGATTTTTGAATTTTGTTATGCTACAGAGCACTTCCCCGCAGTGTTGTGGAACTCAAATTTCGAACGCCAACAGATGCCGCTTTCAACTTTCATTTGAGGATTAGAGGCCATATAGAAGTTATTAAGTTAAGTGACGGGAAAACCAATGAATCGGTAATTAAGCAGCGGTGAGACAAAAATAGATTTTTTTTCTTTTTTTATTTTTTTAATCTCCATACAAATTCCAACTGATTTTAATTTATTTTAAAGTAGCTAAATCGGTAAGTGTTCGGTAAGATTGCATATTTTTCATTTTTTAAAATTTAGAAAAAATTATTAATTTTTCTAAAACTGTTTTTTAAATTTAAAAATGACATCACAATTTTTAATTATAATGTTTCTAATATCCATTAATAAATATTATGCATATGTATTGTCTAGTCATTAATATTGAATAACAAATAAAAAAATTCATAATCACAAGAAAAATCGATGATTCTTCAAAAAAAAAAATAATATAAATATCAATTATTATAATTCAACTACAATATCTACACTATTCTATATCGAATACTGTTCATTTGATGAAATTGATTTTCATTTATATCAACAGTTTCACGTGACTCTGAAATACTGGTTTTACTATTTTATTGATCATTTTTAAGGACAATATTTTCATTTGCATATTTTACAAATAAAGATTATATACTTCTGTACATTCTAATAAAGTTATGTAGTAAAAAGGTCAAATTAAGAGTAAAATGGTCATCTTGACATAAAATAATTTTAGGGACTAAATAGTAATACAATATAAAATTTGGAGCAAAACTGTAAAAAAATGAGCATAATATGAAATTTTAGTGGTAAAAATATAATTTTGAATAAAGGAAAATATTTTAGAGATCAAATGATAATTTTGTTATAAAGATTAAATTTTAAGGACTAAAATAGTAATTTGGCAAAAAGACGAGGTTTTAAAAGGATAAAATGGTAAATTTAGTAAAATATGAAACTTTAATAATAAAAATGGCAAAAATATAAATATGAAGAAAATGGGAGATAAGAAGAGCAAAATAGTAATTTTATTATCAAAATAAAAATATAAGGATAAAATTGTAATATTAAAAGTAGAAATATAAAATTTTTAAATTAAAATACATACCCTTTTTTTTATTATAGAATTACTGTTTTGTTTTTCTTATTTTTTATTTTTTTCATATTTATATTTTTGCCATTGTGCCACTAAAGTTTTATATTTTACTATATTTACCATTTTACCCCTTTAAAATATCGTCATTTTATCAAATTACTATTTTAGTCCCTAAAATTTCATCTTTATAGCAAAATTATCATTTGATAACAAAATCTCTTTATTTATTCAAAATTACATTTTTATCCCTAAAATTCCATATTATGTTCATTTTTTTACAATTTGCCCCAAACTTTATATTTTATTACTATTTAATCCCTAAAATTTAATTTTACGTCAAAATAACTATTTTATTCTTAGTTTGACATTTTTGCTACGTAACTTTATTAGAATGTACGAAAGTATAGATTTTTTATTTGTATAAAATGCAAACGAAAATACTATACTTGAAAATGATCAACAAACTAGTGAAACCAGTATTTCAAAGTCACGTGAAAATATTGATATAAATGCAAGTCGATTTCATAAAATGAACAGTATTCGAAATGAAATAGTATAGTCATTGTAGTTGAATTATAATAATTGATATTTATATTGTTATTTTTCTTAAAAAATCATTGATTTTTCTTGTTATTTTGAATTTTGAATTTCATTAAATATTTATTATTCAATATTAATAATTAAATAATATATATGCATAATATTTATTAATGGATATTAAAAACATTCTAATTAAAAATTGTGATGTCATTTTCAAATTTAGAAAATAGTTTTAGAAAAATAAATAACAAAAATTTAAAACAGTTTATGGTTTTTAAAAAATTAAAAATAAAAAACATATAATTTTACCGAACACACTCTAAAAACCACATTTTGCTGTTTAAGGGTTTTTGTTTTTATAATCTTAAATCACATTATGTATTTTTTTAATAAAAACAAAAAATTAAAATTGTAAGAACATTTTTTTGTTTTATTTTAAGAAAAAACTAAAAACAAATTACGCCCGGCCGAACACATTAATATTACAATTTTTATTTTTAAAAATAAGTGTTAACCGTTTCGATTTATACATATTTTATATTTAAAATTTTTAATATTTTTGTAACTTATCAATATTATAATATATGACTTTTTAAAATATTATTATAATAAATTTTTAAAGTAAATAGATATTATAATTATTTTTTTATTACAATTATTTATTAATGGCATATGTATAATAATACTCTATTAATAATTTCATGTTAAATATATTTATTTTTCATTTTTAATTATAAAAAATTTATTTTTAAAATTTTTTTAATGAATATTATATTTAATTTGCATTTTTTTATTTTTAAAACATTTTTAATCATTAAAAATAAGCTTATAATTTTTGTATAAATTATTCCATTTATACGTTAAATTTTTTAATAGTTAACCAATAAATCGATTTGAAAAAAATTAGTTAAAAATCGAAATTGATATATCGGTTAATCGAAATTAATTGACTGATTAAATTATTAATAGATTAATTTACGGATCCATACTCACTCACCTCTACTATTGTTAAGGATTAGAATGGTTAAAATATTTAACCGGGCTGATTCAAATTCTGGATTGTACTAAATGGAATCCACTCACATCTTAAATCAATAACTGCGAATCACAAGATTTTCTTTTATACAATAATTCTAAAACATAAGTATCGTTATATTTCCACTTCACAAAATCAGAATGGATATTCATAAGAATTGCTATCTTTACAGGATGCAAACAATAATAGGTCGGGAATGCGCATTGCCACACTCATTTATCCTTTCAAAGCCGAGTAACTGGAGGAAGTTTTGACATTGAATAGAATGCTAGTGTGGATGTGGACAATTTGTGGATCGAATTAATATGGAGAAACTGCAAATTACCCATCAAACTATTCGGTGTTTATACAACTAGGACTTTATAATGTTATGCTCACAAAATTTTAATTTGGTTACCGATTTGATTTGACATTTAAATTGTTGTGATGAAAATGCGTGAGGTCAGTGACAATTTAAATTAAAATTGATTTCTTTCTTTGTGATGGATTTTTTATTGATATTGTGATGATATATTAGTGCAGTAGAACATTATGCACTATAATTTTTTAAAAATAGACTAATTTGTATTTATTATTTATAAAATTAAAAATTATAGTTATTTAATAAGACATTGTTAAAATTTAAATGTCGAAATAAATTATGAAATTAATTTTTAGGTATTTATATATATATTAAGCAGCGGCGGAACCATATTTAAATAAGTATGTGCATATATACATTCTCACTTTTAGAATTTTCTTAATTGTATGTATATAAAAGTTACTAGAGTGACCCCACTAATTTATTTTAAGACTTTTCTCTCAAACTTTTCAATAATAATCATATAATTTTAATTTTTTATAGAAAAAATGATTGATCAAATTCTATTGAATCTAACTTATAGTGATCATTTATCAAAAAATGACTCTGGTTATCAAATAATTGAAGAGCCGGGAGCAATTTATTTACGATACTTAGTTGACATTCATAAAAAGTATCTAATAAATTATGAGTTCAATACACCATGTTTAGCAGGAAGACGGATATTTATTACTTATTATTAGACAACCACTTATTCACAAATCTCGTGTGGGGTGAATAGTTTTCATTTCCCATCTCATGGAAAACCCTTTTCGCTCCTCTTAGCCCTATCCCCCTCTAGGGGTATTTTAGTGATAGGTTTTATAAGAACTGAACGATTCTATTTGGTCAAATACCTAGCGACAAACTCCTATCTTATTGATCCTGAAATTCTAGCTCGGTCACTGATATTAAGTTTATATTTATTTAAAGGAGAGCATCATTATCTCTATAGTACTTATTTAAAGGTAAATTAAACATCAATTCTTGATATGTCGAAATTCAAAACTACAGGTATTTATTTGATACAAATTCTTAATATTGAATTACAATTCCGTTCATGCATATAAATCTGCTGACTCAGCAACATCTATCCCTTTCATATACTTTGTTTGAATTTATAAAAAAGGGATTGTACAAGGAGTCACAATCATGTGCACCCAATCCTAGATATCACACAATGAAGACGTTAGCAAGTCATTGCTGTTCTGTGCTTACACGCCATTGCCAAAGAATTTTTTAAATGTAATTATCCCCTCCATTATCTTCCCCTTCGGTTTCCGTTCCTTCTTATCAAAAGCTCCATTAGAAATCGAGTAACGATGCAAACACTATTTACAGCAAATTCTCTCCGTTCTTCCATTATAAGGAAGTGGACACAGCGTGCTTCTTTCTCTACATCTCTTCTCTTCGATGATACTCAACTTCAGGTCTCTCTTTTGCACTTTTTTGAAATGTTTTTACATAATTTTGTGATGATTTGTGCTTAATTGATGGTTTAGCTTATTTGATTTCAGTTTAAGGAAAGTGTTCATCATTTCGCTCAAGAAAATATAGCTCCTCATGCTTCAAAGATTGATCAAACCAATAATTTCCCCAAGGTAATAGCGATGCTTCGCTGGTTCTTATTTTTTATGATTCTGTTTTTTCGTAATTTTACAAAATTTGAGTTTGTTGCTCTGCTGCAGGAAGCTAACTTGTGGAAACTTATGGGCGATTTTAATCTATTTGGAATTACGGCACCAGGTTTGAGCTCTTCATTCCATTTATTTAACCACTTTTTTTTTTTTTTTGAGAAGTGACATATTAACAATATGATCAATAAAAAGGCAAAAGTACTGAATAATTTTTTTTTTTTTTTGTTTTGTTAGTTTAGAACCATTTAGGAGCTTTTTTGAGGTGCCTGTTAAATAGAATGGTGCAAATTGATCTAATTCTTAGTTGTATTTTAGAGGAGTACGGTGGACTTGGTCTTGGTTACTTATATCACTGCATAGCGATGGAAGAAATTAGCCGTGCTTCAGGATCTGTTGGGCTCTCCTATGGTGCCCATTCTAATCTGTGCATTAACCAGTTGGTAACAAGGACAGCACTCGTGCAGGTTTTTCAGTTTTCTTATGTTTTATACAAATTCTTGATGTAAATGTTAATGTCATTTCAGGTGAGGAATGGAAATCCTGCGCAGAAACAGAAATACTTGCCGAAGGTTCTATTTCAGTATTATTTTTTTTTTCAGATCATAGTCTTACATTCTACTACATAAACCATGCCCTCTGGCAGACTTCAGCTACTTCTTCTTGCACCAATGTACTCATGATCGCGATATCTCTATGTGATCAGACTCTGATTTATTTTATTATTCATATAGTGCCTGAAATTTCCAACTAGAACACAGCATGGTGATTTCATTTTCCCATCTCATCTTCCCCTTATCCACTTTAGTCCAACAATATAGGAATATGGCCATTTTTTTTTCCTAATTTTAGTTAGATTATAATACCATTTTGCAAATTTTTTGTGCAATAATTTCATTTTATCTTACCAATTATGTATTGATGCAAAGCTTATCAGTGGAGAGCATGTGGGAGCTCTTGCCATGAGTGAACCCAATGGTATCCTCTATGATCTTTTGGATGTCTTATGCATTATACCTATTAAGGACTCATGAGAGTCCTGTAGATCTCTTTATCCAATGGTTGATATCCTTGTGTCTTCCTTCAGCTGGCTCTGATGTTGTTGGCATGAAATGCAAAGCTGATCGCGTAAGTGGGGGCTATGTTCTAAATGGGAACAAGATGTGGTGCACAAATGGTCCAGTTGCTCAGACACTGGTATTGCCGTTGAGATTGCATTTTTTTTAAAAGAAAAAAATATTTCTCTCCTGGAATGGATGCATATAATTGCTTAGTTACTAAGTTATTTTTCTTACTGATATGGGCTTTATATTTTATATAGATTTTGCTTGTATTTATGAGAATAAATCAATACCCTGAAGTGAAGAATTTATGAGATATATATAGGAGGTTAAGCTGCCAATGTGAATGCCATGATGCACATGATCTGGGGAAGGGAATTATGATCATGGAATTATTCATTCTTTTCGATAATAATAATAATAATAATAATAATAATAATAATAATAATAATAATAATAATTTATGTTATCAGCTCTCAAAGTTCAAAATATATACATTGCAAGTTTAGATAAGTCAAACATATATGACTCTGTTGTGGAAATGATTTTATCCAGGAACTTGTGTTAATTACAATTAAAATATTATGTAAATCTTAACTTATGTGTTTCAAATTTGATTGAAGAAGTAACAAAAATTTAAAAATGTAATGTAGAAGTAGCAATATTATTATACACTGAATTAGCTTTATTCAATATTCAGTTCATGTGGCTATTAGTTTGGCTCTGGTTATCTATATCCCCTTTATTTCATGAAGTTACTCTCTCATTTGTTGAAAGTGACTTGTAGAGTTTCTTGCAGGTTATCTATGCAAAAACAGACATCAAAGCTGGCTCTAAAGGGATCACGTCATTTATAGTTGAGAAGGGAATGCCCGGGTAATTTTACTAGATTTGATTTCTATTTACAGATCTATTATCATAAAGGAAATAGATCTAGCGGAGAGATTTGCACTCTTATAGGTTCTAGCCAAAACAAATGAAGGCCAGTGGCCTTTTGGGCATTAATGATGGAAATATAAATGCATTTCTGCTAAAGAGCTTGACATGTTTCTGGTTATCTTCTAATATTGAGTTCAGTGTTCAATTTAGTATTTCCATTTGATGAAAATTTTCTGTATCACTGCATATCTGGCTTGCAGATACATGCAACATAGGGTTATTCATTTGATTTCATTATTTATAGAATTTAAAGTAGAAATTATCTACTTATTGAGGAATCATATATTTCTGGAAATCGTTAATACAATTCCAAGGCAGAAGAGGCTCACTTTCCCTGATAAAACAATTCATCAAAAAAATAGAAAGTCAGGTTCGCACCCTTCATTAAAGTTTCTTTCTTTCTGGTGAGTGCAGATTTAGTACTGCCCAGAAACTAGACAAACTGGGGATGCGAGGAAGTGATACGTAAGCTCAAAATGCCCTGATTAAAGTTCTCTATATATTTTAATTCATTGGCCTTTCTCTTTCCCTCTATCTAACTTGGATGATGGTTTGGACAGATGTGAGCTAGTCTTTGAGAATTGCTTTGTCCCAGAAGAAAATGTGCTTGGGGAGGAAGGAAAAGGTTTTCTCATACTGTAAGCTTATTATTGTTATCATATCAGGTCATAGGGCATTTAGCTGTTACTGTTGGTGCATATTGTTGGCAGCAAAGGAATTGCATGCTATTATTATGCTACCGTTATTGAATCAGACTGGTCAAAATTGTTGCATGAACCTTTCTGGAGTAAAGTGGTCAGAGGAGGTTGCTTCTAAACTTGGAAGAACAATTACAATTTTATTCTGATTCAAACTGTTTGGGAAAAAATCATTTTTCTTGTTGTGCTTAGATCACACTGTAATTAGTGGTTCCAACCCACTTCTCTCCCCTTGGTCTTTTTTGTTTATAAGTTTTAAGTGTTGTCTTTTTCTTGCAGGAGTTTATGTCATGATGTCAGGGCTAGATTTGGAAAGGCTTGTTTTGGCTTCTGGACCACTGGGTATTATGCAGGCTTGTCTTGATGCTGTTCTTCCTTATGTTCGTCAAAGAGAACAATTTGGCCGTCCAATTGGGGAATTCCAGTTTATACAGGTTGTTGCTTTGTAGAGAAAGATTTTCCGTTTTCAGGAATTGATGTTGCTATGGCATCTTTAGCTCATTTTCTGTTAATTATTATGTAATTACAGGGGAAGATTGCCGATATGTATACTTCTTTACAATCTTCAAGGTATATGAATCTTTTGAAAAAATTCACTTTTCTTTGTATGTTAGTTTTATGAAGTGGCTGTTAATTACTCTGTTATGACAGGTCCTATGTGTATTCTGTTGCAAGAGACTGCGACAATGGGAAAGTTGACCCTAAGGTGCTGATGATTGTCTACTGATACAGATTAAATCAATAAACTACACTAATGGCTATATTCCACAGCCTCAAACAACAACAACCAGCCAAAGAGAGGAAATGAACTGTATTGATGTATAAATCTCAATTACAGCAATGAGTTCTCAACAAAAGAACTAAAGAGCCTTACAACCAGTATTACAGAATCAGGAATAAACAACTCAAAATGGCAAAGGCACAGATGCTCTTCACCTCCAAAGCAGAGAGACTCAACCCTCTCCCCTGCTCCTTTCTTTCCCCCAAATAATAACCGAAAAAGCATGCCCCTATGAAGATCTCAAAACTATTTATATCTTCTCTCTCTTCATTCTCTTTTTCCTCCTCATGCGTAACCACCTACCTCCAGCTCAGCAGCCTCCTCCTTTCTTGTGGGCCTGCTATTCCTTCTTGAGTACACCCTCCACACTTTGGGCCTCTGAGCCTGCCCATCGTTTCCTAGAGCAACATCTTCATCATTGCCGGGGGGTGGGGAAACTGTCTTGTCCTCAAGACTAAGATTTGGAAATTGGTTGCGGATTGTGAAAACATCTTCCCACGTAGCATGATCAGGCCCACCATCTTGCCACTGGATAAGCCACTGGGGAGTACTTTCACCATAATTGGTGACTGTACGATGAGCTAAAATGCAAGCAGGAAGAGGACTACTCATCTCATCCGACTCCAGACCAGCAGGAAGCTCAGCAGCCTCCTGCGCAGTGCCATGAGCCTTTTTCAGAAGAGACACATGAAACACGGGATGAATCTTTGATCCTGCAGGCAAGTCTAACTTGTATGCTACTGTACCAACGCGCTGGAGCACTTGAAAAGGGCCATAGAATCGGGGAGCCAGCTTAGGATTGATCCGAGATGTGATGGACAATTGCCTTTGAGGACGTAATTTGACGAAGACATAGTCACCCACACAGAACTCCACATGGCGACGATGCCGGTCAGCTTGACTCATCATTTTGGATTGGGCCCGGGCTAATTGGATCTTGAGTTGGCGCAGGGCTTCATCCCTGTCCAGCAACTCCCTCCCTACAGCAGCTACTTGGACTTCTCCTGGGACATATTGAAAAACAGTCGGAGCTTTTCTTCCATAGACCGTCTCAAAGGGTGTAGTTCCAGTGGAGTCGTGATATGTTGAGTTGTACCAAAATTCAGCCCAAGGAAGCCAATATGCCCAAGTCTTTGGTTGATCAGTGGCGAAGCAACGGAAATAAGTCTCCAAACACCGGTTAACCACTTCCGTTTGGCCATCGGTTTGAGGATGGTACGCTGAACTGAAGTTGAGCTTGGTTCCTTGTAACTTAAATATCTCCTGCCAAAACCGACTGATGTACAAAGGGTCCCTGTCACTCAAAATCGACTTGGGCAGCCCATGAAGTCGAATGACTTCTCGAATGAAAATTTCAGCTAGAGCCCGGGCTGTGTAAGGGTGTTTTAAAGGAATAAAGTGACAGTATTTAGACAGTCTGTCCACCACCACCCAAACAGTATCAAACCCCTTTGACCTCGGCAGCCCCGTTATGAAGTCCATCGAAACCTCCTCCCAAACATTCTCTGGTATTGGCAGCGGTTGTAATAAACCCCCAGGTACTAGGGTGGAGGCTTTGTAACGTTGGCAAGTATCACAGTTTTGAACAAACCGCTGGATAGCTTTAGTCATGCCAAACCAGTAAAGAACAGCAGCCATCCTCCTGTAAGTCCTATAGTAGCCGGAGTGGCCACCTAAGGGACTAGTGTGAAATTCTTCTAATAGCCGCGGAATCCATGGAGAAGAAGATGGGATAACCAACCTGGACCTGTAGAACAGCTTCCCATGATGCACAGCAAAACCCGGATGGGAGGAGGGATTTACGTGTAAATCTTGCATGATGCGCTGAATTTGAGGATCAGTGGCCGCCCCTTGTAACAACTCCTGCCCTCCTACCCAAAGAGGACTAACAGCCATGCTTTGTAATTCTCCAGGATTAGTCACACGAGACAAGGCATCAGCTGCACTGTTTTCTCTGCCAGGTTTGTAACGGACGTCAAATTTGTAACCCATCAATTTGGCCAGCCAGTTTTGTTGTTCCTGAGTTGTGATCCGTTGGTGAAGCAGTTGTCTAATACTCTGTTGATCAGTATAGACTATAAAATTCTGCCCCAAGAGGTAGGGCCGCCAGTGCAGTATGGCCAGCACTATGGCCATCACTTCCTTCTCATAAGCAGACTTGAGCAAATTCTGAGCAGACAATGCTTTACTGAAGTAGGCAATGGGTTGCCGGTCTTGCATAAGAACTGCTCCTATACCACACCCTGACGCGTCACACTCTATCTCAAAGGGTTTTGAAAAGTCAGGCAAAACCAATAAGGGAGCTGAAGTCAATTTATGTTTTAGGAGGTTAAACGCCTCCTGTGCTGCAGCATTCCACTTGAAAGGCCCTTTCTTGGTTAGCTCAGTGAGTGGCTTGGCTATCTTCCCGTAACCTTCGATAAATTTTCGGTAATATACCGTCAAGCCCAGGAATCCCCTCACTCCCTTAACTGTAGTCGGCGTCGGCCAAGCTTGGACACTTTCTGTTTTTTTAACATCCACCCGTACTCCTGCACCGTCAATCACATGTCCTAAATACTCTACTGACGTTTGCCCAAAGTAACACTTCTTGGGATTGACCACATACTGATGGGTGGCGAGAAGGTTAAAGACTGACTCCACATGCTTCACATGTTCATTCCAAGTCCTGCTGTAAATAAGTATATCGTCAAAGAATACCAAAACATAATTACGGAGTAGAGGTCGGAAAAGATCATTCATAGCTGATTGAAATGTGGCTGGCGCGTTTGTCAGCCCAAAGGGCATTACCAAGAACTCGTAGTGACCGTCATGAGTTCGAAAGGCAGTCTTCTCCACATCTCTGTCACAGACCCTGATCTGGTGGTACCCCGACTTGAGATCCAGCTTGGTGAAAAATCGTGCTCCTTTCAATTCGTCGAAAAGTTCTTCAATCACAGGTATCGGATATTTATCTGGTACCGTCACTCTATTAAGGGCTCTATAGTCTACGCACATGCGCCACGAATTGTCCTTCTTCTTCACCAAAATTACTGGACTAGAGAATGGGCTTTGGCTTGGCCTAATGATACCCTTGGTCAGCATGTCTTCCACCTGTTGTTGAATCTCTGTTTTATGGTGATGGGGGTAACGATAGGGGCGGACACAAACAGGCCCCTGACTTGGCTGGAGGAGTATTTTATGTTCCATTGTCCGTTTGGGAGGTAGGCCATCGGGTTCTTGGAAAACCAACTGGTACTTGCTACATAACTCAGTTAACTGACTCTGTTGGTTTGGGTCCAAATAGTTCAAGGATTCCCACGGAGAAGGCACAATCCCATCTCTATCCCCTTCCCCTACTAATTGGTGCAAATGGCCCTTAACCCACCCTTGAAGAGGATGAATGACTCCCTGTACCCGTGTGATTCCCCGCAGCTCCACCCATTTGCCATGGTCTAAAAATTTCAATTTGCCCAATGCCCAATTTGCTGTCACATCCCCAAGAGTCCCAAGCCATTCAACGCCCAAAACAACATCCAATCCTCCTAAATCAGTCACCAAAGCCTCAACAGTACTCACATAATCATCCATTTGGAGCTTAAGCCCTGAACACTGCTTGTCAATCCCAATCATCCGCCCATCCCCCAATTTAATTCCCAGTGGTTCAATGGTACGTACCTGTATACCCAACATGGAAATCAACTGGCTGGATACAAAGTTGTGTGTGGCGCCACTATCTACCAGCATCACTGTTGGCACACCATTAACCATGCCTAGTAGTTTGATTGTGGTTAATCCGGTGCCCTCCAGAACTCCTGCCCCCATGAGATCGCCAACGCCTTGTAGTTCCAGAATTTTGCACTCCCCGTCTGCCCGTACTTCTTCGATTTCTGCCTCAGCTTCATAATATTCCTCATCATCTTCAACCTCCTCTCCCTCGCCCAATAACATGACCTTCAGCTGTGCTTGTGGACATTTGTGTTGGGGGGAGTATGTTTGACCACATTGAAAACAAAGGCCTTTCCTTCGCCGCTCTTCCCACTCAGTCTTGGATAGCTGACGCAACCCGGTCCTCCGCTGTCCCCAACGCTGGTATTCAGTTGAATGAGAAGAGATACCTCGATGTGGGGGAGAAGCAGTTGGGGCTAGTTTGTGCTGAGTTGGGCTTGGGAGATTACTTGAAGATGAACTTGGCGGCCCAAAACGACCAGGCCCAGTCCAGCTTGATTGTGGCATTGAAATTTTACTCATCCCATCCCTCTCCTTAAAGGATTGTTGCAGCGAACGATACCCCCCTCCCTTGCCGGAATGCAGCGTCGCCTCAATGGAACGGGCCAGTCGCATGGCCTCCACACGTGCAGTGGGTTGATGAACCTTCAACCAACCTTTAATTTCTTCCTTCAAACCACTAATGAAATACCCAAGGTATTGTTGCTCAGGTAATCCTGGTGCTGTAGCAGCTACCATTTCGAAGAGCTCGATGTATTCCTCCACAGTGCCGGTTTGTTGCAGATCTGCCAAATCCTCAAATGGACTGGAGGAATATGTGTTACTGAACCTCCTCATCATTTCTCCCTTAAGTTGTTCCCAAGACAAGTCGGGGTAAATGTCCAGAAGCATGAGAAACCAGTTAATGGGTGCTCCCTCCATCGAGATTTCAGCCAACCGGACTCGCATTTCGGGGGCAATGTGATTAATGCGGAAGTATGTCTCCACTCTGATAATCCATCCCCGAGGGTCAACCCCAGTGAACCCTGGAAGTTTAATTTTTCTTAGCGAGGGGTGAGGTTCAGCGTGGTAATTTGGGTTATCCTGATAATTCATTCTAGGAAAAGAGTTCTGCCCCTGCTGATTTTCCTCCATCGTCGTTTCTCCAGGTGAACTGATAACCTCCACTGATTGGGGCTGTTTATCCATTCGTTTGATCCAATTCATGACAAACCCCTTAAACTCTTCATCCTTCTTTCTATCAGCCTGGAACTCAGAAATCGACTTGTGCATCTCATTTATACTCCCAATGAGCTCATCAATACGCTGGGCATTTTCTTCGATTTTGGTTTGTAAAAATTGTTGACGGGTCTCCATTTCGCGAATCCGGCAGGTCGGACCAATGATACAGATTAAATCAATAAACTACACTAATGGCTATATTCCACAGCCTCAAACAACAACAACCAGCCAAAGAGAGGAAATGAACTGTATTGATGTATAAATCTCAATTACAGCAATGAGTTCTCAACAAAAGAACTAAAGAGCCTTACAACCAGTATTACAGAATCAGGAATAAACAACTCAAAATGGCAAAGGCACAGATGCTCTTCACCTCCAAAGCAGAGAGACTCAACCCTCTCCCCTGCTCCTTTCTTTCCCCCAAATAATAACCGAAAAAGCATGCCCCTATGAAGATCTCAAAACTATTTATATCTTCTCTCTCTTCATTCTCTTTTTCCTCCTCATGCGTAACCACCTACCTCCAGCTCAGCAGCCTCCTCCTTTCTTGTGGGCCTGCTATTCCTTCTTGAGTACACCCTCCACACTTTGGGCCTCTGAGCCTGCCCATCGTTTCCTAGAGCAACATCTTCATCATCTACCCATATAGATATTTCTCTTTTAGTTTTTAGTTGTCTGTATGCAGTTTCTTCGGCCCTTGTATTTTGCTCCTGTTTACTAATGAGTCTTCAAATATCTACAAGAAGTTATCCATAGCCTCTTTCTTCTGCTGTGAAGGCCGAGGGCCTGTTCAATCTGACTTTTCATTTGTATTGCTATCATGATTCTGTTAATGATATGTGCTGGGAACTTGAGGCATTTGCTTCCCATATATATGTGTGTGTGCATATATATGCATAAATATTATGTACTTTGTATATATACTTCTTTTCCTCATTCCACTCTGGTACCAAATTTCCTCTTTATTAATTTCTCCTTCACCATTCTTTCTCTCTCTCTCCCTATCCCTCTTTTTCCATTCCTCATAGGTCTTGAATGTTTGATCTGCACTTTTCTCCTTTCTTTTCTGTACCATTTTATCACGTATCTTATCTCATTCATAAATTTCTGTTCATATTAATGTTCAGGATTGTGCTGGAGTCATACTATGTGCAGCCGAAAGAGCAACCCAAGTAGCTTTGCAGGTGCATTAATCGCAAATATATATATATTTTTTTCCAAAGTTCTATTTTGTCTGTGCTCTATCGGGGGTAGTTTCGCTACTAACCATAGTCAAAGCTGCTGTATAACCTTAAAGATTTGCAAACATTACAATTCCAGTTGAGCCTTGAGGCATTGTTTCTTGATCAAATGCACTTTCACTGTTACATATCACTATATGTTATCAAATTGCTCGCTCACATAATATTATCAATTTTGCAGGCTATACAATGTTTAGGTGGCAATGGTTATGTAAACGAGTACCCGACTGGCCGGCTTCTTCGAGATGCCAAACTATATGAAATTGGGGCAGGGACTAGTGAGATCAGAAGAATGATAATTGGTCGTGAACTCTTTAAGCAGTGACAAAGATATTGCATATTCTTTACTGATATAACAAACAATCCTTTCGAATAAAATTCACCAGTTTATTGAATCAAAGAAATGGCGCGCTCATCAATTAGCCCCGAGAACTTTTTATTGTTAGAATTGGATAAGTGAAGTGTTAAGTATCAAAAGAGGGGTAAAATTCTCAATTAAATACAGTTAATTTTGTTATTTTAGCAAAAGAAGTTAATTGTTAGCAGGGACATATTTTGTGATGACAGGATTGCATGTTGCCCTATTCTTTAGCACAACCATCCACACTCTTTTTTATATCATTGTAATGCCCCTTTGAGGACCACTTAATTATTGCAATACAATTCTGAAGTATTCCTCTCTTTCTCTCTCTCTTAAATCTCTCTTTTGTCTTATCCTAATTCTCCATATTCTTTTTCTTCTTCTTCTTCTTTCTCTTTCTTGAATTTCTCTGTTTCCTTATTCTAGATCTCTATCTAGAATTTTCTTTAACTAATTGTTAGGATTAGTCCTGGCAACCGGTATTAGAGCTTGGTCGGTTCTTTGGGAAAATATGAGCAAGAACACAACGAAGAAGACTAAGGGAGGACCGACTGAAAAACTTCAGCATCCATGGAAGAAATGGAGGATCAGTTGTGTACCCTGAGTTCTAAATTGGAGGAACAAGGGGGATTTTATCTTGATCAATTGGAGACTAAGTTTGGGTCCTTAGACACCAAACTACAAGAGATGTAACAAGAGCAGATCCACCTGAGAGCATATCAGAAGAAGTCTCATATTCATTATGAAGAGCTCAAACCGGAAAATCGGAGATCTATAGCCTACTTGGCTCAGCTCATCCAAAGGAATCAACCAACCCAAACCACCATTGCCTCTCTTATCAACCAATCCTCACCGACTAGCACTAGTACAAGAGGTAAGGAATCTTAAACTCTACTTTCAGATCCATCTAGCCTAGGAAGAGGGCTCTTACCCACACCAGTTGATAAAGCAGGGGGAGAATTAGTGGGAATGGGTCGAACATACATCAATAAACTTCTTCCTAAATGTGATTTGCCTACATTTGAGGAAGGTGATGCTAGATCTTGGATTAATAATTGTAGGAAGTACTTCCAGATTTATGAAGTGCAGGCTGATATCTGAATTGGAGCAGGAACAAGGAAGGGGTTACTTGGGAAGAAGGTTTAGAGATGGGGGAGAATTAGATGTTGTCGAAGAATTTCAAAAGCTCAAGCAAACCTCCACTGTAAAGGCTTACCAGGACAAATTTGAAGAGTTTAAGCTAAAAGTGGAGAAGGTATTTTCCCACTATACTTACCCCTATTACATTGGCAGTTTCATTGGTGGATTGAAGGAGGAAATCAAGAGTGTTGTTAGGATGTTCAGTCCTAGTGACCTCTATATAGCCATTACTCAGGCTAAGCTCCAAGAGAAGTACCTTAAGGCCAACAAACCTAAGGCATATCCAAACCCTTTCACCAACAACAGACCATATAACAACCCACCACTCTCAAACAACTAGTATGATCCCTGCACCACCAACCCTACTCCAAATATAAGTTTTTCCAACAAAACTCCTATCATTGAGCTACCACAAACTTCTAATAAAACTCCAAACTTAAGATGCAAAAGCAATCCAAGCACTTGCTATAGGGATAAATATTTTCCAGGGCATAAGTGTAGTGAGAAGAAACTCTTAGCCTTACAGGCTTGTGAGGAAGGGGAGCTAGAAGAAGGTGATTAGCAAGAGGTGGGGGAATCTTCTGACCTTGAGGAGACTGCAGAAATTGAGCGGGTCCAACTCTCCCTTTATGTTGTAAGTAGGGGATTGAGTGACAATACCCTGAAAATCAGAGGACAGATACAAGGCAAGACCATTATGTTGCTCACCCACAGTTTTGTGGATTCCAAGCTGGTCAAGGATTTAAAGTTCACCAAAGTTTCCCCCGTCACTGCTACTGTGGCAGATGGTAAAAGGATCACAGTTCAAGACAAATGCAATGGCTGCATTTGGAGCATGCAGGGTAGCAAGTTTGACTTCCATTTCAGGGTATTTGAATTAGGAGACTATAATCCAGTGACCTTTGACTTTGACAAGCTTACCCTCACTATACTCAATGGGGGAAGCAACTAGAATTAAAGGGGCTTACTGAACAAGCTTTCCTAAAGATGATTTCTACCAAGTCAATAAATAAACTCATGCAAAATGGGTGGTGAGGCTTTACATCCAAGTTCTTGTTCATTTCAGCGCATCAACTACTTTCCCTACAGATATCTTTTCTCCAAGGCCTATTCCTACTGCTATTCGGCAGTTACTTTCCCATTACCAGGATGTGTTTAGCATTCAAACTATCTTGCCTCCTCCAAAGTCACATGACCACTCCATCCCACTCAATGCAAACACACAACCTGTTAATATTCGGCCTTAGAAGTATTCTCACCACTAGAAGAATGAAATATAAAGACTAGTGGAAGAAATGTTGGCCAATTCTGTGATCAGACCAAGTTCCAAATCTTTTGCTTCTCCGGTGCTGTTAGTTAAGAAAAAGGATGGAACCTGGCGAATAGACTATAGAGAATTGAACAAGGTGACGGTCAAGGATAAATACCCCATTCCCTTAGTGGAAGATCTCATGGATGAATTACTCGGGACAACAATATTTACCAAGCTGGATTTAAGGTTTGGTTAGTATCAAATTAGGATGAAGGATGCTGATGTACCCAAAACGGCCTTCAAAACCCATTGTGGGATTATAAATTCTTGGTTATGCCTTTTGAGCTCACCAATGCCCCTACTACCTACCAATCTCTCATGAACACCATCTTTAAACCCTATCTCAGGAAGTTTGTCCTAGTATTCTTTGATGATATCCTTATCAATAGCTCCAATAAGACACTGTATTTACAACACCTAAAGCTTGTCTTTGATTTATTCAGAGACCATCAGCTGTATGCCAAGGAGTCCTAAGTGTGAAATAAGGCAAGGGCAATTTTCTTACTTGGGGCACATCATTTTAGTAGCAAGGGTTTCTACTGACCCTAGCAAGGTTAAGGCCATGAACACTTGGCCAGTTCCAAAGAACTTAAAGGTTTTTTGGGCCTTACTGGTTATTACAGGAGGTTTATCCAAAGGTATGGAGCAGTGAGTCAGCCCTTAATTGCCTTGTTGAAGAAGGATAGTTTCCATTGGGGACCAGAAGCCCAAGCAGCCTTTGACCATTTATAGAACCTCGTGACTCAAGGTCCCTATTCTAGCCTTACCCAATTTTCATGAACCTTTCACCTTGGAATGTGATGCTAGCAACACTGGGATAAGTGTTTATTTCTAAACCTCTCAACCCCAGGAATCAACAGCTATCCACTTATGAGAGAGAACTCCTGACCATCATTTTTATTGTCACTAAGTGGAGACACTACCTTGAACAGGGGTCCTTCATAATCAAAACAAATCATGGAAGTATTAAACATCTATTGGAGCAAAGGTTGCATACCTACATACAAGGGCATTACCAAACTCTTGGGCCTTGACTATAGTATTCACTACAAAAAGGGATTCATTACTTGGTTGTTGATGCTCTCTCAAGGAAGTTTGAAGGGCAATCTCTCCCACATCTCAATGCCATTTCTAGAATTACCCCTAGTTGGATTGATGATGTTTTTCATTTATACGCTGCTGATGAGAAAATCCAATCAATCATCTAGCAATTGGTTGTCTCCCCTACAAGTCTACCCAACCACACCTTACATGGAGGCCTCATCAGGTATAAAGGCAAGCTATATATTGGCTCCAGCACTACCCTTAGGCAATAGCTGCTATATGTTTGCCATGATTCTCCTTTCGAAGGCCATTCTGGCATTGGAGGCACCTTAATAAGGCTTTAATAGACTTTTTATTGGCCTGCTATGCAAAAACAGGTTGTTGATTGGGTCACCAAGTGTGACATTTGCTAAAGATGTAAGGTTGAATCCGTGGCAGCACCTGGATTGCTCCAGCCCTTGCCTATTCCTATACTAGCTTGGGTTGACATTTCTATGGATTTTATTGAGAAGTTGCCCAGGTTAAGGGGGTATGACACTATACTAGTTGTAGTTGACAGGTTCTCTAAGATGGGCCACTTCAGTCCTTTAGCCCCTTCACTGTTGTAATTGTTGCACAAGCTTTTTTGGATAATTTTTTCAAGTTATTGGGGGATTTGAGCAAAATTGATGAAGCTATTGGACACCAAGTTGCATCTCGCTATAGTTTATCATCCTCAATTTGATGGCCAGACAGAGAGACTCAACAGGAGCTTGGAATGTTACTTAAGATGCATGAGTTTCCACAAGCCAAGCAAATGGCTCAGCCTAGCTAAATACTGGTACAACACCAGTTTTCATTCAACCATCAAGATGAGTCCTTACCAGATAGTATATGGTCAAGCCCCACCTCTACCTGTTATTCCTCCACTTCCAACCTCAATTGCAACAGTAGAGGAGTACATGCAGTCTAGAGAAACCGTGAATTCCTTCCTCAAAGAGCAGTTGGCTGCTTTAAAGAATAAGATGATGCAATACGTAGATAAAAAGAGGACTGAAAGGGAGTTTCAAGTAGGGAACTTGGTGTACCTCAAGATCCAACCCTATAGGCAACTTAATTTAACTGTTAGGAAGTCTTTTAAATTGACAGCAAAATATTATGGGCCCTTTCCAATGCTAGCTAAGATTGGCCTTGATGCTTATAGACTAGCCCTTCCCCCTACATGCAGAATACACCCAGTATTTCATGTTTCTCTTCTTAAGAAGAAGGTTAGAGACCACAACACTCTTTTACCCTCTCTCCCTCCACTCATTGCTGGTGAATTCTCTCTTGCTCCTGAGAAGATCTTGAATTCCAGAACTATCCTAGCTGGTGACAACCACATAAGGTAACTCTTAATCAAGTGGCAAGGGTTACCCTCCATTGACTCCACTTAGAAGGATGCTCACTACATTTAGCATCAGTTTCCAGCATTCTTCACTTCTTAGGGACAAGAAGTTTCTCAAAGAGAGGGGGGAAGGAGTATTGTTAGTATCAAATGAGGGGTAAAATTGTCAGTTAAATACAGTTAGTTAATTCTGTTATTTCAACAAAATAAGTTAATTGTTAGCAGGGACAGATTCTGTGGTGACAAGATTGCATATTGCCCTATTCTTTAGCACAACTGTCCTCTCTCTTCTTTATATCATTGTAACGTCCCTTTTTTGACCACTTAATCATTGCAATACATTCTGAATTATTTATTTTATCTCTCCCAAATCTCTCTTTTGCCTTATCCTAATTCTCCCTATTCTTCTTTTTTCTAGAATTTCTCCGTTTCTTATTATATATCTCTATCCAGAATTCTCATTAACTAATTATTAGGATTAGTAATAACATGAAGCCAACAAACTAAGCTGAAGGTGTGATCTCATTATGTTTGTTTATTACACACGATAGCAAATTCTCACAAATTTCCCTTGAAATAAGTCATCCAGGTCATTATGTCCTCAGAACTCAGGTCACCTTCTAGATTTTATTTCGCGCGTCACACTGAAAAGTTGCATGCTTGATTGTGAAGAACTGCCATAGACAATAGTTGTGCACTCTCAATTCTTTACCGGTTGGAATAAAAATTGGTATATGTTAGTGAGAAGTGAATGTTAAGACTTGAGGCTGCCTGATAATAGAAATTTTATGTATAATGGAATCAAACAGCGTGTGAGTAGCGACGTATGTTAATTTATCATTGGCTGAAATTTTTGGTGTCAGAAAATTGTATGGCTAATGTCAAAGAAAATAAGAACAAAGAGCAAGAAACAGAGATTGGTAGGCTATACTTGACGGCATTTTAATTCATCCAAGATGATTTTCCATGAACGCCCTTCATTTTGTGGAATATGTACTTCCAAAAAAATACAGGATTTTCAAGTCAGTTAGAAAATGCAGAGTTGCTCTTTAAAGTTTTCAAACAAAAATAAAAAAAAGGTCATTATTTCTCACGGCAACTAATTTATATAATAGCACGTATCATTCACTTTTACCGTATATAAGGTCAATTAATTATACAATGGTATGTACATTCACTTTTACTAGTAAATGCCTACGTCAACAAATTCAAAAACAAAAATTACCAATTTTAAAATTATAAATAAAATCTATTTATTTTGAAATGAAAAATATTTCTAACAGCCAAAAAATGATTGTAAGCAAACAAAACCAACATCGACAAAAGTTTCGGCTTTCTTACGAGTGTGCTACCGACTGGGTGGGTCAATAATTAAAGCTTTTACAGTGTTTCAGCTTGTCTGATTCTTGTAGTGCCCATATTAGTGTCGACTAAATGCAAAAACTTGACAATAAAATTACTACTCATAGAGATACATACAGTTGCATATGAAAAAAGGAAAATCTTCAAACAGTTCAACAAACTTCACTTAACTTTGTCTAAGGCCACTAATGCACAATAGTATTCGCTAAGCAGTAAAATGTTCTGCTACTAATCATTGAACATAGGATCCAAACAACACAAAATACATAACTAAGTCCAGGCTATGATACCAAGTTGACCAAACACACTCAAACCAAATTATGATTTCGAACCCTTAATTACTACTGTGGAGAAGAATCTGGCTGGCCTACTGATGACGACTTCGATGCTTCCATCGTGACATGTGCTTGATCCAAACAGCTTTGTGTGTCGTCACCAATCACTCCAAGAGTCATCTTCTCCACTTCTTCTTGGCTATATATATGGATCTTGAATACTACATTGCAGAACTCACTGTCAAAAAAAAAAAATAAATAAATAAATAATAAAAAAAACCTCACTGGATCATGATCATCATTTGTTGATCATTCCGAAACAAAGCTTAGAAAAAGAAAGGACTGGGTATATTGTTTTCATCTACTCTATTCAGCATATGCATTTCCTTTCTGCTTACATGCAGTTGAAGTTAATGTCCAGTTAAAAGCGAGAAAGTGCAATAATTTTTATATCCACATGATCACGCCTACTTCATGGAAAGAGTGTCGATTACTGATGTGCAATTGATGAGGCACATTTATGGACATCACCATGCTATGAACTTGATAGCAATAACCAGTAAGCCAGTGTTAGTATAGAGTCACTTACTGCCATGGATCATCCCCAACAACCATCATATCATTCTCGCTGTCAGTATACAAGATCCGCCATCCTTTATTTGGATCCCGAAGAAGGCCTTCCATGCTAAACAGCCGTTCTAGTTCACTCAAGAGGTCACTGTAGCCATTCAGTCTTGAGAGATCAATAGCTCTTCCAACCAAGCTGCCTTGCTTGTGAACCTTCAACAAAATTATGCAGGTGTAAGCATGCAGTCAATGCAAAAACCAAGCCGGTGTCTAGCATTACTTCTAATGCAACTTACCTTGGTACAACTCCGCTTACCAGAGTTTTGTGAGTTTGGAGCAGGTGATTCTGCAGTCAAGGAGAAGCCAAACAGCTTGCAGCCACTAGCAGTCCCATTAAAGGAGTTGTCCTTTTGATTTCTTATAGTTTCTTGTGACTTAAGCTCATTTGATTTATTTGGCTTTCCAACTTCATCCCTCATAACACCGGTCTGAACAGAAGAAGCACTGAATTGGAAATTTTCTCGCTGGAAGTTAGTTGCATAGGGGTGCAGTCTCGGATTTTGACCGGCTTTGCACAAATCACCATAGGGAAAATACATGTTTTGAAGGCTTTCTGCCGCTAGCGGGTAGAAATTGTGTCTAGGTGCTTGATGCATGTTGAAAGTATTATTTCCAAGATTGTGTTTGTCCCAAGCACCCAGATTGAAATCACTTTTTCCAGTCAGTGATCTCAGTGGACATATTTCTTGACCTTGCAAGACCTTTGGAAACCTATCGGATTCCACAAAGCCTGAGTAAGTGGTGGTGCGAGCCCTTGTTAACTCGCCAATATTAGTCTTTTCTCTTCCTGTTGACACAAGATTTTGATGTGCTGGAGTTCGCATTTCAAAATCCGGTGGGCGGTTTACTGTGTCATGTCCATATATGGGTGACACAAAACCTACATTTTCTTGACCTTGCAAGACCTTAGAGGATCTTCCAGACTCCTCAAAGTCTAAAAATCTACCCCTTTCTGCAAAAGACAAAAAAAGAATTCAGGCATGTTAATTTTATTAAACTAGACAAGAAATATCTGTCAATGAGAAGATTTGTACCAGTTATGGGGTTATCGTGCGGGGTTGCTGGCAAACCAGTCCGCAACTTCTTCAGTCTTGGGGAAGACTGGATGCTTAAGGGTGGTAAGGAAACAGAAGGATCAATCTCCCATGGGGAAACTCGTTCTTGATGATCACTGCCGATATCTTCATCCCACCTCACCTGTTTGATGGTATATAAAGCATGTCTAGATTAACTTGGTCACAATCATAAGTTAATAAGAAAATGCAGAAATCTGAGATAACAAGGATGCCTTTTATGAGGTAATAACTTGCATATTTTCACAGCTTTAACCACAAAGATGCAGAAGTTTATGATCAGATAATTGGATTGCAGAGTGCAGTTGTATTTGCTTTGAATCTATTATATATTCAACTCCATGAAAACAATGTTCTGCTTGGACTAATTACCATGTTGTTGCATAAAAAATAAAAATAAATAGAAAAAAAAAACTATAGTGTTCAGAAATGATAATTTCCCAAAATTGTTGATGTACATACACACAAGCATCATCAGTCGGAGAAAGAAAAATTTCAACATGCAAGGAGCCCCATAGAAATCACGTTGACAGTGGCAGATAAAATATAGGCATGCTCACAAAACATTAAAATGTATGGAAACAAAATCATCCAAGAAGAGTAATATTCCATGACAGTTAAAAACAAGATTATGAAAATTTACCATTAAGCATCTCCATTTTGAGCTGGGCCATCTGTAAGGATCCAAGTCACTTATGCCGGTTACAACCCCACTGCACCTGCAAGAATGTAGAAACACAATCATATTTGCAAAATATTATCATTACAGAAACATGAATTAGATTTGTCATATTACTAGACTACACAAAGACCTTCTTTCTGCAGAATCGTCCATTTCAAATTTCATCTTGAATCTTGTCCCCATGCACACTGGATTCATGACACTTTTCATGTACTTTTTATAAGGTACAACAAAGTCTGCATGACTAGCCCTGCATTTCAGTCGTAATGATTCACTAATTATAAAGGGAGTCAAAATTACAATAATTGCTGACAAAGAAACAATTCCCCTGTAAATGATCTATGTACATAAATGCATTCCATGCAACTATCAAAAAACTATAATAGTTGATAATCCAGATGAAGTGCTGCAGACAAGTGTCAAGTTTTGTCAGCTCATGTATAAGGTAGTGCCGCAATGGGAATAGTTGAGATGAGATCAGTAGAAGGAAGTTTAGTAAATTTCAGAACCCGTAGCAAGTTTGTAGCTTTGTATCTCCAAATTAAGAATAGTTTTGCTTCTGGGAATTGTTCACTAGGCTAATAAGTCATGAAATTTTCTATAACGTTTCCTCTATCAATTTGCTTTGCTCTTTTTATGATTAAGCACATAAGCAATTGTTGCCCTAAACCAATTAGTTTTCTTTGCATGTTAGAAGTGGCATGACACTCAGCCAGTAGCCACTATGTATCTTATAATAATAAAACCCGAAGCTTGAATCACAAATTTCACAATTCCATGCTGAGGGCAGTATTATGCTGCAGAAGAGAAATTTATAGTAACTGAATTTCTGATCCTGGTGTTTTAGGTAAAATAACCACTCAAGGTGAAATGACTCATCTCAAGAGAATTCTTTCATTGAGTGTCCAATTTGTGCTAAACCTAGACATGGTGCAGCTTCTGGAGGATCAACTAATGATGGCAGTTTACAGAGAGCTGGGAGTTTTCGAGGGGATACATATTTATAGAATAAATTAGTCTTCGCTAAGCCTTAGGCTAGTAAGTCCAAAGAGGTAGAGTCAAAGCAAGGACTTAGAGTTTGCAAACTGGCATACTTCACTAAATCAGTCTAAGCTGGAAAGTGGTTCGAAACTCTTTTGATTCCAGCCGGCCGACCCAATTCTCTGGGATTATCTATAAGTCAAGCTCGTCAACTATCAAAGGAAAGGCCAGTTCAAACTTGTGATTTCAATAGGCCGAAAAAGCTTCTACAGCTAGAGGGCAGGTCTAGTGGAAAGCGAGGAGCTTGCAACAGCTAAATCACAATCTTCGGGCGAGCTCATATTGACATGAGGCTGCCTCTTTTCAATGCTAGGAGTGAAGCAAGCATTGCAGGAGCTATCTCTTCCAATTTCTTCACTTTACTTTTTTTTATTTATCATATTCTTTCTTTTCTATAAAACGAAAAAATTATTGCTTTCTTTGTACAATCATATGAGACATATCATGTAAACACCTTTCCACTTACATTGGTTACAACCACTAGTTGCTAGAATATCACTATTATTATACCTACTAGGAAAAAATTAAAAAAATTTACCAAATGCACCTTGTAAGTTTCTTTATATCTCAACATTCTGTCATCACATTCTCAAACATTGCACACCTAAGACATCCCACAAGGTTCCCTTACCTTTTTTTGCCATCTCTACTCTCTACCAAACATTTGATTCACATCTATGGATCTCTTAGCCACATACCAAACTGGAATGTGCACAAGCTCCAAACATTAAAAGCCAACCATAATAGCTCCTCTACTTAATAGTTCACTGACTTGGTGAACTCCCAAATGAGATAGCTGCTTCAGATCAGGTAATTCTACTATGTCCTATCCAGTGATGAACCTAATTTTGAGAACATGACAAGCATATTGCTCCTAATTCTAAATAATCAGTCAAAAAGGTCCATATATTCAGCAACTGAGGAAAATTTGTTATTTATTCAAGCCCTGGTGACAGGGACAGTGCTAAGTGGCCCCCCTGAAATTTTAAAAATTAAATTTTTATCAATAATTTTATTATTTTTTCAAAAATAACTAGTATTAGCCTCTGAAATTTTTGAGATTATATTTTTTACCTATGAAATTCTTATATTTTTTTTTCAGGAAAATTAGCATTAGTCTCCAAGATTATATAGAATTTCATTATCATCATTGTATGTTTACTTAAAAAATATTTTTATTCACTTCAATTTAGATTTTTCAAATAGAAAAATAATTGACATTTATTTTTCACCACCCAAATATAAATTTCTAGTTCCAACACTGCCCGGTGAACATTACATTATGATTTGTAATGCAAATAAATCTAATATGCAAAAATATGTAGACAAACACGTGTATCTTGAGAAATCGGAAAATATGGTGAATTATATAGTAAATCATTTCATGCAAAGCCAAGATAAGACTGTGTCATTCAAATAACCCAAGCTAGTTCATTTCTTTGGGTAGAAGAAATTCAACACACATGATTTCCCAAACCTAAGCCCTTAAATCATGAAACAGTGTACATAACGTTCATTTTTATTCTAGAAAGTGATATCATTGCCATTTTCACAGCACAACTCTTTACCACCTAGCACTAGCATCTAATATCCAGACCACCTGCTTGTGCTGAAACACATATAGTTCATAAATTTCACTAATGATCTAACTTGATCTGGTTAAGGTTTTCAGAATGGGCCAAGGCACTTAAACAAATGTTTTAAGAGCATTAGCAAAAAAGATAAACGAAAGACTAATAACATCCAATTTCTGATAGCAGTAATACCTTGGACTATACAGAACACTAAACATGCTCTTGGTGGATATTGCATTAGCCACTAGAGAAAGAACACGGGGATAAGAGTTCTGCTTGCCAACAAGTGAATCAGGAAGACCACTTCTTGGTCGAACAGCTTTTCGAATTCCCAACCTCAGCTCTCCATCCTCACCCCTGTAAAGACCAAGAAAACAGATTATGAGCTTCTAAATAACCAATACTGGCATCTGTAAACTATGATAAAATTAGTATTTTTTTCATGATATGCTTGCATAACATTGGAGATATTCTACTGTGGTTTTTCAATTTGGCACAAAAATAAATTCCTCCTATTCCTTCGAGCGCTGCAGCATTTTTCAGATTTTAACAACACTTGAAGTGCTTCCATTGTAAAATTTGTAGCTTTTCTGAGTTATACTCCTAAAAGATTAATTACTACATCCGAAGTAGGGTTTTCTAAACTTCAAACGAAAGGAAAAATCTATACTTAAGAATCATTATCCTGTATGCATACCTCAGAAATAGCACAGCATCCCCAGAAATAAGATTCTTTTGACTCACAAAAATGCTCCACCCTGTAGTAAGTAGATGCCTCCTTGGTTGGCCTAAAAAGCAATAAATATTAAGCAGGACTATAAATATTTCCCTCAATTAAACCAAATCCAACCATTCAATTAAGATATACCTCTATAAATATGCCTAAATTTCCACTCAACTCCATGCAAGTCTTTAGCGACAAGTTCTTGAGAGGGCCTCTGCTGTTTGTAATCCTATAAACAAAGAAATGTCACCACATTTACAAATAATAATAATAATAATAATAATAAATAAAAAATCTAACCACGGACTAGCAATGCAATTCAAGGCATGACAATCATACCAGAGGAGGGAAACAGTCCTCAGCAGCTCTTCTAGGAACAGAGAACCCTCCATGGGTGCTAGTATCGGAAGCTGTGAGTGTTTTACAAAACATATGAGGGGTTGATTTTGCTGGTAATCCTCCTCCACCCTCTTCTTCCACACCTAAGTCCCCAAGCTCCTTGCCCTCTAAATTCTGTCCTGCCAACTACAGAATTCCCCAAAATAATGACACCATCAACTTATTAATCTTTGAGCTACCTCAAAGACTGAGACTACAAGCTAAGAGAGAAAAATAAAGAAATATTTCACCATGACCAACAAAAAGAAACCAACTTTCTCCGCATAAAAGAGCTATAACATCAATTAAAGATGGTACCTCTGGTTGAGGAAGCAAAGAAAGTTGAGTGTAGACCTCATCATTTTCCTTATTAGCCTGTTTCAAGAAACTAGAATTAGGAAAGTAAAGAAGAACTAGCAAAACTAGAAGGAATCGAGTAATGGAAAAGTTATGAGCTTCAGTAGAAAGAATTCAAAGTAAAAGAAGAACCAATTTACACTACTTACAAGGAGTTGCACATTCATAACTTTGCAAAAGATTTGTGGTTGAAGATCAAAAGTGGGCATTTCCATGGGAGAGAAAGGAGAAGAAGAGGCAACTTGTTCAAGGTGTCCTTGAGGGAAGTAAACGACCACATTCCCTTTCTTGGGGAGTGAAGTGAGAGGACCAGCACAAGCATGCCAAAGCTCCAAGTAAATTGAAGAGGAAACTGGAGATGGAGATGGATTAGAAGAGCAAGAAGAAGAGGAAGAATCCCCATTAGTACAAAATGCATTCTTCTCCACCTCAGTCACTGCATAGTTCAGATCAATTTCCATGAACACCCAACCAATGTTGTTAGTATCTTAGTAAGGGCTTAAAAACATAAGTACGAACCACATAACCAACCCCGCCCCCCCCAAAAAAAATACACAAAATATCAAGAAATTAAAAAAGGGTAGGAGAGTAATCAAGTAAGGAAAAGAAAGGTACCCACAAAAGCTAAGGGGAAAACATAGAAAATTGGAAATGAGGTCAAATCATGGCAAGAAAAACTCAAAATTTAAGGGTACCCATAAAAGCTAAATACAGGAGGAGAGTAGTGCAAGAAGATGAATAGAAAACAACAAGAAAAGAAAGTCATGTTTAGAAAGGATACCCATTACCCACACACACTCACACTCAAAGCTAAAATATGAGAAAGAAAAGAAAAGAAAAAAAGGTATCAAATAATAACAAGAAATTCAAAGTATGATTCCTCCCCCATTTGCAGGTACTGAGAAGAGGGAGCAGAAGCAGACATAGACAATTGCATAGGAAGCACAAAAAAAATAAAAGCCAATGTGGTGGTGGCTTTTGGAGTTGGACTGTAGAGAGAGAGAGAGAGATAAATAGATATAGAGAGAGAGAGAGCTACGCCTGTGTTGGGTGGAGGGGACAAGCTAAGACAGTACATAACCCACCCTTGCTTTCCTCACCTTAGTTACCTTCATCTTCTTTTCTAAATCCTTATTAGTCATTACTATTATTATTGTGACTAAATTAACTAATTAATTAATTAATTAGCTAATCATCTTCACTGTTTTCTTTAATTAATTTCTGAATGTGGATGGGTCCTCTTTCCACAAAGACAAAAGGGGGGTTTTCATTCAATGCAAAAACAAAAAAAAAGATTGTTGCTTTTCTCTAAAAACCTTTTCTTGTGTTTTTGGGTTTGGATGAAAACAATGGCATAAAATTAAAGTTAATGCCTTTAAAAATATCTAAAAATATTTATCTAATTCTAATTTTTGGTCTCTTTAAACCAACAATATACATATATATGACCATTTCTTTGACTATATAGTGTCATCAAATGGTCCATCAATTTCTGTACTGTAATTACTCGCTTTTAAAATCATTTCCAAATAGATACATCTTCAATTGTCATTGGAAAAGTGTGATGCAGCATTCAAAACCCAATTGAATAAGATTAAAAATATATATATATATATAATTTTTAGCTGTTAGAAAATACTGCTCTCTCCGTTAAAAAATAAATGTTCACTTTTCTTTTTATATAAAAATTTAAAAAAAAATTATTTATTATCTTATATTTTTACTAATTAACCCAAATAATTAATTACTAATTGTATTTTAAAAATTAAATTAATATTGAATATTTATTATATAGAAGATGTATTTGAAAATTTATATTTTAATATACTACATTTTTTTTTGAAAGTGAAACATTTATTTGTAAACGAATTAAGTATTATATTTTTATTTTTATCATTAAAATTTCAAAATTTCAAAATATATTTATTTTATATAGCAATCCGTTATATAGTGCCTCGTGTAATTTATTTTATATATAAAATATGTATATTTTAATAAATTTAAAAGAAAAAATTAACTATTTTGAAAAGTATATAAATAAAAATTCTCGAAGGATTAAAATAACAAAATAAATTGAAAAATAATTTTTAAATGTTAATAAAATTGGGGAAATAAAACCGAAAAAGAATTAGAAGAGAGAGATGAGACGGGGCCGAGGGAAGTTTGGCAGCAACTATCATGGGCGTGTTGTTAGTTGTTAGGACTCAGTGAGTCAGAGACACAGCAGTCCACTCTTTTATATCTCAAGTCTCATCATCCTTTTGTTCTTTTATTTTTTCTCTTTTTTACACTCTTCTTGTTCCCTCACTCTCTCTCTCTACTCGCGTCATCTTCACTCTCCCCTTTTTTTTTTCAATTTTCCATCTACAAACTTATGCTTCTTGAAGGGTAAGAAATTTCTAAATTCATATGTGCAATTTTTATTATATTTTGGCATCTAGTTTATCATTGTTTTTATTAAAATATTATTGTTATACAAGAATATAATTTTGAGATATCTTTGGATATCACGAGCCAAATGTAAGCATGTACGTTGAAAAATATAAATATTATACTGACAATTGCATACAAGACGCGTAATATGAATATAAAATATAATGATAAATATTATAATAAAACATTTAAGAAGATCTCTTTATAAAAATAAAATTCAAACAGATATTTATAAAGATCTTTTCATAAAAATGTAATCCAAACATATCTAAAATTAACAAAACAAAAAATTTTGACGAAAGATACTTCTTGTCAAATTTCATCAGAATATCATACGCATCGTTTAATTAAAGTTTAATATTATTTTATTTTTAATTCAACTATTCATATTTCTATCTATTAAGTGTTTAATGCACTTAATCACAATCCCTTACATCCATTTTGATGTTTATTTTTTATTTTTCTAACTATGCTAGCAAGATTTATTGGGATAATAAATACCGTTTATCATAAGATATCATATCCAAAAATTTTGCAATGGTCCAAAAAAATTGCCATATTCTATAAAAAAGATAAGAATTAAAGTATTCTTATATTGCTAATTGAACATTTGTTACATTAAAAACAGTATATAAAATAAATTTACAAAATTTATCCACTTTAATTAATATGTGATATTGGTACTAAAAATCAAACATGAATATTTCCACTCATTTTTTAATGTATATATGCACACGCATATATATATATATATATATATATATATATATATATATATATATATATATATATATATATATATATATATATATATATATATATATATATATATGTACACAAATATTTGAACAAATCCATTAATTGTTGTATATTAAATCAAATTTGTCCTTAATTATCAATAAAAGATATTAGGATTTTTAAGAAAAAAATAAAGTTCTTACATTAAAAATTTAAGATTAAAATGTTATGTTAGAGAACTAGATATAGGCTTCTTAAACATAATTCAACATATATATACATATAAAATGCGAGCTTATATGTCAGCTATAAAATATTTGATAATTATGGGTAGAGATTGACTTCCTAGCTTTTTGTTTTTTTTAAGTAAGAGATGAGCCCTATATCCTAACTATAAATATAAATAAGAGGAATCACACTTTTAATTAAGTGTTATTGTGCATTAAATTAAATTATAATAGTTATATAAAAAAACTAATTAATTAATAGTATATCATTTAAGCTCCTAAAATTTGTAGAAAAGAAAAAAAATAAAACCTACCAAACAACCAACAGAAAACGGACCAACCTCTTTGGCTAATCCCCACATAATAAATGCTCACAAAATTAATTACTCAATTCATTTTATTATATATAAATTTTTTTTAGTAAAATTTAAATGCTATTTATATGACATTTTTAGAATTTTAATGTAACTTAATTTTTTTTTAATTTAATTTAATTTTTTAATTAAAATTAATTTATTTGAAATTAATTATATTTTAATTTTAATTTTAACTATTAAATTTTATTTTAAATTTAATTAATAACTATTTAATTTTAATGAAAATAATAAAAAAAATAACATGTAATAGAATGAATTGAGTAATTAATTAAGTAATTTCCATGAGAAATGTCTAAAAAAAAAGAGGAAGTGGAATCGTCAAACTCACGCGAGTGAGGAGCGAGTAAGTGGTCAAAGACAGAGATGTCAAATAGAAGAGGAAGTGATGCTATCGGGTGGCCTGCGCCTTTGGCGCTGCTTCATAGGCCCCACCACATACATTCCCCTCTCTAGCGCCTCGATATTCCCGACCCTATTTCCCCTCAAACTTATTCCTAATTACAAAAATTGCCACTTTCTTTTTATGTATACAGAATTTTATAGTGATTACTGACACATGCAGTGCACGAGCATTTACAAAGCTGTCTACTCCTCTTTACCCTTCCTATACCATACGAGAGCCGCTCATGTCATTTTATTACAGAATTGCACAAACAGAATATAAAATTTTAAAAATAAATGTGTTAAAAAATATATATTCTCTCTTTTTTTAGGTGGGATGAACCCAAATTAGCATGCTTCTATTCATCTAAAAAAATCATAAAAATTTGATCATTTCGATTTTAATTAGCAAAATATTTGAATTTTAATTATTAATTTAATTTAATTATAAATTGCAAAAATTAAAATTTTTAAATGGTTATATTTTTATTTAATAAAAATTTTCAGATTTTTAATTGGTTCAATTAATGATGATATATAAAAAAATTAAATTATGCATTTAATTTAATTTGATAATTTTTACCGAATTTTACTTTTCAATTAGATTATAATTACAAATTTAAACCATGGCCCATTTAATTATATAGAGTTTTGTGTATTTATTTATACAAATCAGTTTCATTGTATATTATTGTTGTTGATTTGTATTTTTAGAAAAAAAAAGGAGAGTGGAGACTTGAACATGAGAGCTCTCACTATATTGAAATTAATTTTACAATTATGATGTCTCTTTGGAGACTTGTTGAGTTTAATTATCTCCGTTTGGTTTAACTGATAAGTACAGCTTGTAACTGATATCTATTGCTATTAGAGGTGAGTAAAAAAAATCGGTTTATGCGGTTAATCGGTACGAAACCGAACCGATAGTCTGGTTAACCGATTGTAATGTACTGATTAATGGTTAGTATTTTGAAAAAATCGATATTAATTGACTGATTAATGATTTTTTTCTCATATAACAGGTTAATCGAACCAATAACCGATTTTTTAGTTAATTTATTAATTATTCAATGTATCAATATTTAGTATTTATTATTATTTTTTAATTTATCAATTTTCCAATAATGAAAATCATAATATATTCGAAAAGTTATATAATATTAATATATTAACGAAAAATTATATTTGTGATACACTTTTATTTCCACACACAAAAATTTTTTTACCTTTCAAACTTTTTTAATATATATAATTAATTGATAATTATAATTAATTTAATAATTTTAACTCTTTAATTAAAATATTTTATTTTAAAATTATTAAAATTTAATATGATAAATAATATTTAATTAAAATGTGGAATGTTAGTTTTAATATTTTTATATGTAATATTTAACACTTGCAATTCGAAATAAATATATTTCGATTTAAAAAAAAATTGTTGTAAGTAATAATTAATATTTAATAAAATTAATAAATTACAATTTTTTTTATTTATTACATTTTTATATCCTATGCATGCATATTGACTCAATATTTTTAATTTATATTTATAATTTGAATATTATATTAAATTATATTTGATTTCTAATGTTTATTTTTAAGTATTTTGGAAATTTTAATTTTTTTATTAATATATCTTATAATTATAATGGTTAACCGAAATAATATTGGTTAACCGATCCGAAAATCCAAAACTGATTAACCGATAGTAACGGACTGGTTAATGGTTAGTGATTTTCAAAAACCGATAGTTAATAGACTAATTTTTTTTTTGGCTTATGAACCGGTTAACCGATCCATGCTCACCCCTAATTGCTACCAGCTGATTGATGATTAATATTTAAATGTTTGACAAAATTATAAATAATTGTTGCTATTTTATGATATATTTTTCAATATAAAAGTATATTTTTATCATAAATAAATAAAATAAATAATAGTATAAAAATTTATAAATTGTTCAAATAAATAATTTATTGTAGGAAAATGTATTAATTTATAAATATAAATTTATGTATTTTTATAAACATATTTTATAAATAGCAATGAGTAATTTTATATTTGTATTGAGTAAATTAGTTATTGGATAAAAAAAAAAAAAAACTCTAAAGTGTTGCTTTTTTGAAAATGCAGTTCTTTAAATGGCAAATATCTATCAATTTCTGTTTCAAAAAATTTACCAAACACAAAAATAATGTTGTTAAAATTGAAAACGCTAGCAGTTCGGTTTAATTAGCTTTTAATAATTAAACCAAACACCCACTTAGAGTCATAACTCGCTTACCCAAAATAAAATGTATTGGTTGTGAGCTTTGGAATTTTAATTCTAGATTAAAAGAGGAAATATCATTATGATTTGTAGGGGTGAGCATGCTCGGTTAACCGGCTCATGAGCCCCAATCCATTAATCAGTCCATTAATATCGGTTTTTTGAAATTTCAGTCCATTACCATCGGTTTCGGATTTTCGGATCAGTTACCAAATATTTTTCGGTTAACCACTATAATTATAAATATATTCATAAATAAAATTAAAATGTTCAAGATACTTAAAAATTAAAATTTTTTCACTATAATATAACATTATTGTTGTTAAAATAAAAATATTTGGTGGATATAAGTAAATTTGTTTTTAAAAATTAATATTCAATAAGTAAATATATTAACCGGTCCATAATCACTTTTAATTAGATAAATTGTTATACTTACTAATAGTCAATTAAAAAAACTAAAAAACTTAAAAACTTTAAAATATTTAGTATAATGAAAATAAGTACATGATCACCTTTAATTAGATAAATTGTTACATAAATTGTTAAAAAATTAACTAAAAATTCGGTTTCGGTTCGGTTAACCAGTTACATGAGTCAAAAATCATTAACCAGTCCATTAATATCGGTTTTTTTAAAATACTAACCATTAACTAGTCCATCGGTTCGGTTTTTATTTTTTTTTTCGGTTAACTGAGTCCATCCTTTTTTTTGTTCACCCCTAATAATTTGCAATTCAGTTAAAAATAAAATAAAAAAAAAGGAAAAAAAATTATATTTATTTTTTGTTTAATATTGGGAAAACGAGTTATAAATAAAAATGTGATTTAAATCAATTTTAATAATCTATAATTCTGCAATCTTAATAATACTTATTAAAGTGATCTAATTTAGTGGTCGGTCTTTGATGATTATATAACTATAAGCACTTCCTATTGCTAGAATGTGTTTTGAGCAGTGCTTGGAGCTTGTGCTCTCCTATGCAATAAATAAATAAATAAATAAAAACTGCATTCGGTCAAATTTCATATAAAAAATAATACTCCATTAGTTTATAATTAACTTTCCATTTTATTTACTATTTCATCGGAAATAAATAAATAAAATCGTCAATTAGTCTACTAATTTACTAATTAAAAAAAATAGACTAATGAATAAGTTGGTCAAAAAGATAACTTTTAAATATTATTTTTATTTTAAAACTCGAACAAATACTTATTATAATAACTAATAAGGATATAATTGAAATAAAATGTTAAACATATCATATTTTTGGTAAGTCAACACTTAATCGTTAATATATATATATATATATATATATATATATATTTAGCAACGTGGATACTTAATTGTAAAATGAAATATTATGAAACATTTAATTATGAAGTTTAAGGGATATGTTTTGGCCCAGCTAATAATAATATAACTAGAGTAAATAAAATATTATAAGTGTTTAATAAAAATTGAGTAGCAGTATTAAAGGTATAGTTTAATATATATATAAAAAGAATTGATAAATTTATAATTAATAAAAGGTATTATTGCTGACTAAAAATAATAAAAGCGAAACATCTATCAGTTGATGATAAAAAGCTCAATAATGGAACATTTGAAATATGCTAATTATAAAAATTAGCAGATACCATTATAATAATTAAATTGATAGTTAAGCGAAACAGTTGCAAGTTTGCATGAAAAGATTAGACATTATAAGAAAAATAGTTTAGGATGTCTATTGGATATTTTTGGAAAAAAAAAAGAAGTTGGTAATAATATTATGCAGGCAAAGAGTTTTTTCTATTTCAAGGAATATTCTTTTTATTTTTACCGACCTATTTAAAACCATGTACTATTAAGTCTGGGCTTTGCTTATGGGCTGATGAGAGGCTGTACAACTTCATAATTGGGCTACTTCATTTATTTATATTTTCATTAAAACAAAACAAAAAAAGTGGGCCATAATAATAAGGCAAATGAACAGATGATGGTGACAAGGCATTGGCTTCTTTAAATACAAAAACAATCAAAACATACGTGGATTTTTCTTTTATTTTAAGAGATGACAAATGGAATATTTTTCGATTTATTATTATTATTATTATTATTTTTTCAATTATATTTTTCTACTCTTTTAGGGAACACTGCTTTGGTTCCAAAGCATTGAATGATTGAAGTACTTTAAATAAAAAAGAAATTATCAAAAGATTTAGTATTTCAAAATTGAAATCCATTGTTATATTTGAGGGTAATATCTCTAATTAATAAATAATAATTTAAACAAAAGGAAAGAAAGCTGTAAATAACTAAATATGTATGAATAAGATAATTTATTATTGCCTTAAAAAGATAAGATTTTAGTCAAAAAGTAAAATAAAGCATTGCATATTTATGTCTTTATATATACTTTTGGCGTTAACAACTTCCATCATCTCTTACTTTCAAACCAATAAAAAGTGGCAATCAAAATTTAAAAAAAGTCATTAATTATATTAATCTTTAATTTTCTAATTAATTATATTAATCTTTAATTAAAAATTTATTACTCCATATATATATATATATATTCCCGTCAGCTTGGGCCAATGTTATGTATGTAGTGTATATAGTTAAGCATAGAGAGAGACAGAAAATGAAATGACACAAACATAAGAATGTGATATTGGGTTCTAAAAAACTGCAGATAAAATTCATATGCCTTAAAATAGATACAAAGACAATAAGAAGTCGACATTACAGATATGGATTCATTTAATTTCGACTTACTTTCTCTGCAGGAAAATTGGCAGTTGAGCTTTTTGTTTGGTTGCCAACAGGATAGTGATTGCACACACCATCAATTAATAATTCAATTTTACATTACACCTTTGCAATTTGATGTAAAACAAAATTAAATAATCTACTCCTTTACATCACACGTTTCCAATTTTATAATTAATAAAAGTTATTTTTATTTTTTTAATTGCAATTTATTTTGTAGATTGAAAAATATTTCCAACTTCTGCTTTTCCATTAAAAAAAAAAATTTATTATTTAAAAGGGAGATTACTTTTAGAAATCACAAAGATGACATAGAAGTTAGGAGTGTGAGCTTCCACGCACTTTTGGATGCACGTGGGGGTGGGTTTGTTTACAATATTTATTTTCTTTTCTTTTTTTTTTTAATTATAAAAAAGAAGCTAATTTACAAATATATGTCGTCACGCAATTTCATGTCTCCATAACATATTATATATTTAAACTTTATCACTTTATTAAAGTGAGAAGTGTCTTGTAGTGTGCATATAGAAAATGATACAACTTGGTAATATAATTCTAAAAATAAATCTCTTATTTAGTATAGGTATAGTATAAATTAAAAAAAAATAAAAAAAAAGTTTTTCATTTTCCATTTTATTTCTTACTCTCTCTCTAAATTATATAATTGATCATATTAATTTCAGTCTCTTAATTTCTCAAAGAATCCTATAATTTTTATTTTGTTATGATAAAATAAAATAAATATTATTTTTGAAAAATAAAATAAAAATATGGTAAAATAGTTTAAATTATTATTATTATCGTTTTTGTTGGAAGAAGAGGATGGTCAAAAGGGATAGATCATATATGTCCCTCGAGAATCATGCCAGCTGCTTTTCTGGCAATGACTGCATGACAAATACATCACTGAAAATTTTATCTTTTCCTTGCTATACATTATCAATTATTTATTATTTCAAAAATAAAAGTAGTATAGATTAATTTCTATTAAAAAAGTTTTTTTAAAGGGAAAATCGGTATCTAGGAGAAAAATAGAAAGAGTAATTTGAGTACACGAGAGATTTGAGAGTCTATACGATAAAAATTGAAATTTTAAAATTGTATTGCGATTAAAAATCAAATTATTAATATTATGTAATGGCAGTTTATGCCTGACGTTATTCTTTCTATTTTATTTTATGTGTCATTTTTATTATTTTTATCAGAATTAAGGAATATTAATTAGATTCAAATTTATGATAAAATTAAATAATTCAATACAAAAATTTAAATCTAATTGGTTAACTTTCATTTAAAAAAATTAAATTAAAAAAATTAAATTTAATTAGAAGTCTAAAAGTGCCATTCAAAATTTAAAAGTATCGTATAAATAAAATTTAAATTTTACTTAAAAACGACACATAAAATATAATAGATGGAGTATTATATTAATAATGCATAGCAAGTGATTATATAAATTTATTTGTTTATTAAGCTAATTTTCTAATTTGTTAACTTTAAAAAAAAATAAAAGAAAAGCAGAGAGATTTGTGCTTGTCTGGTGGGCTGTTTTTATTATTGTATGGTATTATCGCCCGCATTTGTAGTACTCTTTCTCATGTGTCTCTGTCTCCCTAACCCCATTGCTTCTCTACAATGACCTCACCTCACCCCCCTTTTTCACTTTTCTTTTTATTGCTCTATCCACGTTTTCTTTAATTTTCTGTATGAAATTTACTAATTCGATTAATTTAAATTTATATGGAAAACACTTGTATAAGAAATAAATTATTATTTTTTAAGTATTTTTATAACCTGAAATCCATAATTACTAATGAAAGAAATTAGTTTTGTGTAAGCCATGTCCCAGCAATACTTAAATGGGACCTTTGAAATGATGCTATAACTATCCTGCAATTTGGGGTATTTGAATTACAAAGAAGCCTTTTGTTTTTGTTGTTATATATTAAATTTATTGGTGGATAGATTCACCAAAATGATCTCATTGCCTTGAATTAGTCTAAGGAATTGGACAAAGTGGGTCCAAATTAGGGGACAAATGGTATCCCATAATTACAAACTTGCAACTAGGGCATCACAATCATCAATAGTTGCTTTTAACAAAGTTGCTTCTCATGAACTACCAAAAAAAGTTAATGGGTTGTCTTAGTCAAGTACCCATCAATTTTTTTTTTTTTTTTTGATAACATTAACCCTAAAAACACAATTATAGCTTAAGAGATTTTAAGGTTTATGGCTAAGATTTCTCTAATCAATATCATCAATAAGTTATTATTATGAAACACCTTAATTACGTTACATTGTGATATTGGCCATTCAGAATTAATTAAGCCCATTATTTTAGAAATGTATTTTGCTATGGTTCAAGATTTTTTTAGATTGAATCAAGCTAGATCAGTCAAGTCTGGTATATTATTAATTAATTAAACTCATTATTCTTTGTCACTAATTTAGTGAAAAAAGAAAAGAAATTTAACAATAAGCATACAATTATTGAAGATGAATTTCCATGAGAAAAAAACAAAACAAAATTATGAAAAGAAGATGGGGATGGGATGAATGTTTGAGATAAGGGTGAAAGGGTTTGCATAACAAAGTGAGAAAATTCAACTTGAGGTGACCTAAATGCAGGGTTGTGTTGGTTGATGTTGGGATAGTGATGGCCAAAGTTAGGCACTATATAAATAAAATTAACAAAAACAATTTCCATTCTAATTTCTTAATACCAAATGAAATTTGTTTTTGTTTTGCTTCCCAAACATCATTCCAAAGACCTACAAAGGTTTGTGCTTTTGCTTCCTAACAAAGCCACAATGATAGATGTTCTTAGCACCAGACATGTAGGAAACCTTGACCCCTTCATGTGGCAATTATTGGGTTTAAGGGTAAGAAATGTATATATATTTTTGATATTATAGATTTTTAATATTTTTATTATAAATCATTTCTATTAAGAGTGACGATTCGGTGCAGTATATGTATCGTTCAAATGGGTAATAATGTTTATTTTTTTATTTTTTTTAATCGAACGATACAAATCATATAACGCACTACTACACTAAGTTCCAGTTAATACTCTTTATTCCTTTGAAAATGCATTTGATATAAATTATAAAATGAAGCTAATAATTGAAAAGAAAAGTGGGGTGAAGGTGTAATTAGAGAGATATTATGGTTCGCATAGTAAAAATAATACTGTGCTGATTTAATATTCGCCATTCAATTCAGCTAGAAACTTAGCCAACCGCCTAAAGATGAAACTAAAGATCGGTAATTATAAGGGTGAAGAGAGAGCGAAGTGTCTAAAAAAATTAACTACTTTTGTGCAATTGTATGAGCAATAACTACCATAAAATCCAATGGGCCGACATGTTTTTGAAGAAAAATCAGAAAAGTGGGCCACTTAGTTTAACTGTGTTTTGTCACACTCATAACCAACTTGTTCTGTTGGAGGCACTTTGATGTGGCTTGGGCCTAACCCTTTCAAAAAAATTGTGGGTCTTGTGTCTTTTAATTGTCTCAAATTTAGCATTATTTATGTCTTTGTCTCATGTTTCTTTCCCACTACTATCTTACACCTTATTAATTCATTCTAAAATCGACAATGGAAATGACTTTTTGTACCTCAATTATTAATTTTCCAAGGAATTTAAGCATGGATTATTTTAGGGATTATGTCAATTTCTCGGGTATGGATTGTCTAAATTGTTAGGTGGATAGGGAACATACGTTAAATAAAGGTTTTCGAGTGTTAGAAATAAGAAATTGTTAATTGGTAGATTTAAAATTTAGTAATCCATTTTTATGGTTAAGTGTTTCTAAAAATGGATGTGAAATTATTAGTAAAAATATCTTGCGAACCGATTTACTAGTTCACGAGCATTTTTACATATTTTTATTTAAATAAATCGTCTTTTCATAAAATTGAATTATAATGAAATGTCATATAAAAATGATGATATTTGCAATCGGTGGTTTTATATTTGTAAAGTAAAAATGATTCACATTAGATAATAAATTTTTATTGACGCAATTGAGAATTTCTTAGTGAAGGGAATGGATTTAAGAAAACATTTTGTAAATGGAGAATTTATCTCTTTAAATGGATGATTTTAATTAGCAAGATTGGGCCGACTAAGGATCTTAATGGAGTTGTTGGGCTGAAATTTCTTCATGGGCAGCTTTGGCCGAACTAGCTTACCATTAGGGCCACATCCCAAAGAGTCCAACTTTGCTCAGCCTAAAGCATTTGGTCCAACTCTGTCTCTTTCTTTATTTGTTTGTTAATTATATTATATTCTGTGCTTTTTAGTTTTATATATATAATTTTTGTTTGGTTTAGAAAAAATTAAATTGGAGTGATGTTAGGTGTCAAGATATTATAGCATAAAAACTTCAATTTAGATGTCTGTGTTCTCAAAGTGTTAATTATAATTGTAACTTGAATAATAAAATAAAAGTAACACTGAGGGAAGGGAATGCTAAATTTTCTTTTTATGGAATATTGGAAATAGTATGACATGAAATAATAGAAGAAGGATGCTACGGTAAATAGGAGGGACTGGAATGGAAATTTTAACACATTTACACCAAACGGCGTCGTTTTGGCCTCCCTAGCTTTTTCTTCTCTTTATTTCCGATTTTTCTTCCCCATTCCAGCCGCCACTGCCACTGCCTCCGCTTCTTCCATCATCACCCGCCGGTTGCCGGCGTTCTCTCCCTCTTTTCTCCCTCCGACGCGCGACGGCAGCAGCCCAGCCTTCTCATCCTTTTTCTTGCGTTTTTGCTTTGGTTGCAGCCCCAAATCCTGTCGTCTCCTGTCATCGCCGATCACCGGCATGCCACCGGCTTCCTCCTCACTGAACGGCGGCTGGAAGGGTGAGTATTAATGATTATAAACCTGAAATTAAGAGGGATATGAGTAGGGGGCAGATTGAATGAGTAATAATAATAATAATAATAATACATGTATATGTGGGTTTCTTTTTGAAATGTGAATTTATTTAATTTGTGGTTTGATTTGTTTATGCCTTGTTGAATTAATGTGTAAATATTAACACTTATTCATAATTGTGTATGTTGTGAGATTATGGAAATGTAAAATTGAGTATGTGTCAATTGTTTTGATTTATAAGAATGGATTACTTAGGGCCAATAAAAGAAAAATATATTACGCAAATGAGGATATGGTGTGTATTGGTTTGAAATGAAAGATGGAATGCAGAATTTATGAATTAGAATTACTTAATATGATTATAAAGGTGTAAAATGTTATGAATATCACAGTTTGAAATAAAGAAAGAAAAGAAGAATATCAATGGCTTTAAGAAATGATAGCAAACATGAGTAGGATATAATTGGCCGGCTATATGGATGAAAATTTAATTGGTGTGTCGGTTGGATGGTGTGTTGGTTAGATGCCGATCAATACGGTAACATAATAAGAATATATCTAAAAAAATTTGAAGTGAAATGCCTGGTATTAGCCACTTCAAACTGATAGGTCTAAAGGGTCTTAGTCCCGTGTATCATCTCGATGAATTACATTGGGATACTTTGGGCAATAAGATAAGATTTTTCTTATTTATTCAAAATGATTTTAAATATTGAATAATGACAAGATTAATTATGTTTTATGAATATAATGAAGAAAAATATATAGATATACATGCATGTTTTATAGATTTGCTTAATTCTTGATGTTGGTATATTGGATAATTTTTGATTTTATTTTTCTTATTTGTTGTTCATAAATTCTGATTAAACCTATAATATGGATTAGTTTGGAAAAGTAAATTTAGTGGTTGCTATTAAGCTTTTTGCTTAGTGTGTAGAGTTTATTTTTGCGCATAAGTTTACACGATGATTGGACGAAGAAGTAAGCCAGGAATCTACCAAGAAGTGAGACGGAAACTCTTAACTTCGTGATGGATATTTAGGCTTAGAATTTAATTTTTTGTCATTTTTGGAATTTTTATTAGGTTGAAGTCCTTAAATTGACCACCAAATGTTAGATAGTATTGATTATACATATATTCACGTGGGTGATGGGTTTCTTCTTGATGTATATTCTTGAATTTTAGGGAATATATATAACTACTGAAATGTATATAAATATACAAGTTGTTATTCTTGATCATGTAATGATGATGAAATGTGCCTTTGGTATAGCGTGAACATGTTAAGTATATGGCTGTAATTGTTAACTATATTCATATGTGAATATTAAATTTTATCTTTGAAATTTGTGGAATTGAGGCGGATGGGCATATTTTTGTTGAGAATTACATGGTTGGAGAATGGAGATGAGTATACAGTTGACTCATAGAAGTGTGTTTGCATTTTTTTTAACAGGAAGATAGATACCCATATAGGGGAGATTCTGTCTGATTTTTTTTGTAAAAATACGAGTCATATGAATTTATATAAATTAAAGTATAAAAGTAGAAATTGGAATTTCGTATATTGTTTTAAAATATTAAGTTGTGTAACATTTGGTATTCGTTTCTCAACAATTCGGGAGGTTCGGGTATTGAGTGTATCGTAATTACCTCTTTTCTATCTCATAGCCATTCCTTCTTTTTTGTTAGAATAAGTGCAACTGTTGTGGCTTGTTAAATTTGATACTTGCCATTACATCTTACTTGTATTTGATGAACTTTTGGCTTGCCTCTTTTATTCATCTTCTATGTTGTCTTAGACATCTTACATCTTACTTGTGAAATTTCCTATCTCATGATCTTGTAGCTTGTGAGATTTGTGCAACTGTTGGATCTTTGATGTAACATATTTCTGGTAAATAATGTAATCCACTACATTAATGTCTTTGTTTTTTTGATACTTGTCATTACATCTCAAGTGGTTCTGATTTTTATCAATTGAAAAATGCTTTTCTTTTCTATGGTTTTCTAACTCATTTTGTCTTACAGATTTTTCAAATCTGCATGCACTTTCAATTCGAGAGTGATGGTGCATATTGGAGGTTCATAATATCTCATCAAGGTAAAATTCATTGAAGAAACAGAAAAACTTATAATTATTAATTTCCTCATTAATATTGTAAATATTTAATGAAGTTAATTTTGATTGCCTGATCCTAATTTTGAAATTAACCGCAGCATTCCTCCAATAGCAGCCGTCGCCGGTTCATCCATCTCCATACTGGCTCGTCGGCACGCGGTAATCTACATCTTCTTTTGATGTCTGTTTTTTTTAATTTATTAAGGTTCGTTGGTAGATTGGTAGATCTGTTTATGCTTCTATTCGATCTCAGATAAGAAACCAATTCTGCTGGTTTTTGTAACTGGTGGGCTGGAATGCTTCGTCTTTGAAATAGGCTCAAACTGCCTGATCACGCTTTCTTTTTGTTGACATTATATGCCTTTTTCTTGTTGTCCTTGAATGGGGATTGAAGTATCTTTGTTTGCATCTGAACATTAAAGATTCATTGAGACAATAATACAAACAACTGTACTACTTAGATTAGGATTGTATTTGTAGTTTAATATCAGTTTAGGTACCCAAGGGAAAAACTCAGCTTTTCTATTATGTGTTTATGTAAGATTGTTGCACGAATTGGGTATGCCTTTACAGATTTTTAAGCTAGGGTTTGATTGCTTGCTTCAATTGATTCTGTAAATTTGCTTCCCTAACTAAGGGAATCAATTGGATTACTGTTTTAGGCGAGGCCATTAGTAACTAAGTTTGTAGACTGTAGGAAATTGCTATTTGTGCTGAAAAGGGCATGTGCTTGGCTTCATGATTGCTTATAGATTTCTTTTTCATCTCTGTTTTCAGATGGCCTCTTTCTGAATTTTAAGTTTTTCATCAATTTCCATTCTGCTGCTGTATATGCTCCACATGACAGATTATAGCTGGTTATACCATAAATATTCTCACTCACTTCTACAGGTGTGCAAGAGATATTTACAATGACTTGTAAGAAATATTGTAGCGGAGAATTACAATAATGGAGACTTCTTTTTAGGCTTAAGAAATTTGAAATATTAGTGTAATATCTGGAGGCCTTTATCGTAATAGAGTCTAATGCACCGGAAGACACTAGCCGTAAATCTAATTATCAGACATTGAAACAAAGAATTTTTTTGTAATAAAGAAAAATCTAAATTACCTATTTTTTTTTTTTTTGCATACGAAGTCAGTTTGGTCATATAACGTGTTTTTTATTTTATTTTTTTTAATGCTATGGGTTAGCGTTTGGTAATTTACTTTCTCCATTTAATAATATCTATCACTTTTGACAAAAATTTAAATTTTATTTATTTATTACTTTTATTTATTTATTACTTTTAAACTTATAGTACAATTTAATTTTTTTTTTCACAATAAAAATTAACTAATTAAATTTAAATTTGTAAATTGAATTATTCAATTTTATTTTAAATTTAAATTTAATTAATATTTTTTAATTTTAGTGAAAATAATATAAAGGATGGATTGGGGATTTCATTAACACACACTAGAATGTTATTGTAGTAATTTAAATACGTTGAAGGACTGGAACGAACTATTATTAATGGAATTTTTGGAGTGTGTGTGTACATGAATTATTTAGCCAACAACATAATATTACGAGGAAACTACCATAAACCCCAAACCTTGAATGAACTCTCAATTAGTGCTTCAAAAATTATAATACACAATTTTTTTTTTGACAAAAATCAAGAAAAATAACATGTTTAAAATTGTTAAGTTTTTTTTTGAAATAAAAATTAATAAATTTTAATTTAGTCATATAATTCTATCTTAAAGTTAAAACTGAAAATTTTAATTCGTTCTTTAATCTAGTCACCTTGATATTTAATTCAGAAAAAAAAAATAAAAATAAGAACCAACTAGGGGTGAGTAAATTTTGGTTCAAATCGAAAAGTCGAATCAAACTGATAGATTTTTTAATTCGGTTCGGTTTTGAAAATATACAAATTTCGGTTAAATTCGGTTTTAAAAGACAAAAAAAAATCGAACTGACCGAATAATTATTAATATATATTATTTTTTTCAATTTTTACAAAAAATAATTTTATTTTTGTATTTTTTAAGTCAATTTAAGTGCTTGAATTTAAATTAAATATATGTATATTTTTTAATTTGAATGTTTTTATTTTAGTTTTATTATTTGTAATTTTGTATAATTTTTAAACAATTTTTCAATTATAATTTTGAAACTTCGGTTTTATCGGTTAACCGAACCGAAAATATTGGTTCAGTTTGAGTTCAATTATTATATGATTTCGTTTCGGTTTGTCTAAATCCTAATAAATCGGTTTTTGGTTATCGACTGCGGCTCACCCCTAGAACCAACTCACCAATTTGGTTTAAGTGAAACTGCGTCGTTTCCAACTTTCAGTGTTGTTCTTCCTTCCTTTCTCTGTTTCTTCTTTGGCGCCATAGCCATCCTGTTTGGATCACCAAAAGCAAGTAAGGTTTAGGTCTATCTCTTGAAACTATGCTATACCATGATATTTATTTCCTCACTCTCTCTTCTAAACTCAAAATCACTTCTTAAGCTTAATTCTCCATATTATTCATAATTTTATCTCCGTTTAGGTTGAGAATTACTGACTAAATTGACACCAAAAATTTATATTTTCGTCTTCCTCTTTCTTAAGAACTTGTAATTTTCATTTTCATAAAATTTTTAATTTTATTTTCGTTTGTTTTACTATTGATGATCATTTTATAATTGCATGTTGGTAGCCGCCGATAAGTTTTTAGTAAAACAGATAATTACAAGAATCTCTTAACAGTTATACGTCCAAGCATCTCTCTTTCGGCTGTTTTTGAATTCAGTCTAGATTGATGCATGAGTCTATTAGCTTGGATGCATCTGTGAATTATACGTTTATTAGCGGTTGAAAGTGTACTAGGTGTTTGATAAATTGCCTCGCTGAAAATTGAACTTAATGGTGTGTTTCTAAAATTCTTGTCTAGCGCAGTTGTTTTGGAATTTGATGATAGCATTAACCACTGAAAATGGAAAACAAAGATGATGAGGTGAAGAAAGGCCAGGTTGTGGAGGCTCGGGCAAGAAATATTAGCCATAACGTTCGCTGTACAGAGTGTGGGAGTCAGTCTATTGAAGATTCTCAAGCAGATATTGCTATTCTTCTCAGGAAGGTATAACACAAAAATATTAGGTTGAATTTGTGATTGTTAGTGATATGTTGTTTGTGAAGCAGTTTATCAGCGTTTGAATGCTTAGTCATTTTAGGTTTCATCTACTTACTGAACTCTTGAAAGAGGAAAACAATGCACGTGGTTTTGTTTGACTTTTCAGGAGCTTGTGTTCAAGCTGAATTTTTACAAGTTTGGCTTAGTTTTAAAGATCAATTATTTCTGTGTCTTGCTTTTCTGTTCTTACTAGTCCCTTTTGATCAGTGTTATGGATCAATGTCTAAAGTTGTCCTCTAGAATCCTTGCTCCATCTTATACTATAAATAGTAGTTCTTTTATACCAAAAGAAAGTGCAGTTCCTTTTCCAAATCATATTCCGGGTCCATAACTTAATGGGAATTCTATTCCCCTTCAGTCATGGTTATGAGTCGATATGATTTAAAAAATCATGTTCTGTAAGAGTTCTCTCTCTCTCTTTTTTTCATTTTTTTTAAAAAAATGTGACCATCTGAAAGCGCCCAAGTCATCAGATGGTGTGTGTGTGTGTGTATACTTTCCGTTCAAGTCTTGTATAGAGAATATTTCTGAATGGTTTAAAATGGTTACTCCTATAGTTAGAGAGGCAATATTGCTGAATGGAAATTTAACATGTTTTAAACTCCTTAATTGATTGGCAATATCTGCTGAGGCTACGATGAACCTCATGGTGGTAGTTTTTCCCATTTAAGGGATTTTGACAAGTGCTCGTTGAAACTAACAAATGACTAATAGCTTCTTAGGTGAGCTTTGGTTTGATTCTTATCTGTTGCTACATCCTGACTGGCATTTTCTTGAGAATGTTATGCACATGATTATATAATTCTTGTCATGTGTTTCCTGAATATCGTTTTATATGCTTTATGTTTCTCTTACCATCTTCTTTTGAGTTATTCTTAAAAGTATGCAAATGTTAATGGTTCTTTCTATGCAGCTTATTCGTGATGAAATTAGAGCTGGGAAAACTGACAAAGAAATATTCAGAAAGCTTGAGGATGACTTTGGGGAAACGGTGCTTTATGCTCCAAAGTTTGATCTGCAGACAGCAGCCTTGTGGCTATCACCGGTTAGTTTGTGAGCCTTGATGGGAGGGTCAATCTGGATTAACTGTTAACTATATTCATTTGGACGCCATTCTTAATCTAAGACAGCATTTTTGTGTAGCTTCTAATTGCAGGTGCTGCTGGTGGAATTTGGGCTTACAAGAAGCACAGGCAGAGGACTAATGTGCACATGATGGCTTTGGATCTTGTTAGAGGCGTTCCACTAACCCCAAAAGAGAAGGAAACTATCCTAGACATTATCACACCTCCTCCCCCTGAAAGATCTACTCCTTCCTTCTGGTGGAGAAGATGGCGAAACCATTAGTATCTTTCTTATTTTGACAGTTGTGACTTTTCCTTTTCTTTCTATATTTCCGAGGTGCAAAAACCAGATATGCTCGACTGATCTTGTCTTTTCTAATGCATTAACTCCATATTGATTATCTGTTTGAAAATAAGCTCCATTGGAATACACCTAGAAGAAAAAGTGGTGCTAAGTAATGACAGCAAACTTACGGGTCCACCCAAGCAAATTTATTTTCAAGTAAAATCAATGAAGAAAATTGGCCATGCTATGTGGAAAAAAAACATTTTCCTCTTCTTCCATCCATCTACATCTAGACAAGACAAATGAAAAAGAAATAAAAAATCAATCTATTATGAGATTACTCTTAATCATACATACATGTCTCAAAATTTGATCAATCTTTGATTTATTTGTTAAGTCTATCTACTTATGTTATTTTTTAATATTAAATTTTTTAAAATGGCTAGAAAATGACGGTCATCGTTTTCATCTTTTACCTTAAAGCTCTAAAATATAGATATTTTGCCCGCCTACTATTCAAAATAAGTAATTTTTGCCAGTAAACTTATTAAATAAAATATTTTACTTCTAATAAATAGATGAGACGTGATATTACGTGATTATTTGGCGTAAAAAAACTTTTTTTTCTCTATTTTGAAACTATATATAAGGATAAAGGACAGAAGGAACCATTAAATAACATTTTTTAACCATTCGGAAAAGTTCACTCGGCACAACCTTAAAAAAATTGGATACGTAATTTATACAATATGAGTGGCGATGTCAGGCATTTCTATTTGAGCCGAAGTGGAAGAAACAATGTGTTGTTGAGATTCAATAATCTCATTGTTGGAAGCAAATGTAGGACTTTCAGAGAGAGTTGGTAATTTTTTATGATGGGAAGAAGAGAAATCCCGAGAAGTAGTGAGATTATCGGAATAAAAATCAGGAGAATCCATAGATGGATGATGAGAGGTAGATGGAGATGGAGATGGTGACGAAGAAAATAATTTTTTCTTTTTTCTTTTTTTCTTTACTTCTGAATGCCATTGCTTTATCACATTTCGTGTTTCCTCTTCCAGCACTGCACTTTTGTATTGTGATCCCATCTGCATGCATGCGTTTAAACTTATGACTAAACAATCAATAGGTATATTGAAATTTGGTTTGATATGCGAAAACAATGTCTGATAAATAAAACTGAATGCTTACCTGAGTAACTAAGGCGTATAATGGAAGAGTAATATAGCTGCACATGATTTGAACTGTCACCCTGAATAAATAAATAATAATTTCCCACTTTTCTAATTAGTAATTATGCTATAAATCTCCATTAATCAGTTATAACATATATTGATTTTTTTGACGATTTATCATCTATATATAAATTAATTAAAAAATAAAACTTGGAAGATATAACACTTACGCTAATAGCAGCCTGACAACAATAATATGTGTTTGTTCATGGTAGCAAGATTTTATTCCAAACTGTAACTGAGAGGAGATTAAAAAAAAAAAGAAAAAGATTTATTATTTTAAAAAAAAAGAGAGAAAAATAAATAATATGACAAGTCAGAAAAAAGGAAGTGATATGTACCGTCACCCAAACAAAGAAGGCCAGCTCAAATGCATTCTGAGGTGAAATAAAACAATTTTAATTAATTTCAACAAAGAATCAATTAACCAGAATTTAACTTTTAATTAATTTTGACATAATTAATATAAAAAAATACATAAATTCTTTTTAAATTATCACCATTTAATATTAATCGAGTGTCATATTACTTTCTTATTTACTGTTCATTCGTTATTTTAATGTACCGCGTATTTTGTAAAAAATTTATATGATATTTTTAATAAATTTAAAAAAGTAATATGATACTCGATTAATTTAGGAATAATATGTTAAACGGTGATAGTTTAATTAAGAAGGAAATTCATGTATTATTTTAATTAAGAATTAGTAAATAGTAATTACCATAAATAAAGTATAATGAAGAAGAGTCAAGACAAATTTAGGGTGGTGGAACCAGAAAAATTTGTCGTTTGGCTGCACTAAAATGGCGCCCTTTATTACATTATTCTGATCTTTGAGTTGAAGTGCCATTTTTGCAACTACCACCTCCAATTTAGTTCCAAGAACCATCACTATCTATAATCACAAAAATAAACATTTTTTTTTAATTTTTAATTTATGATAATAAAAATTATCAATTAATTAAAATTTTTAAATAGTAACACATCCAATATAAGTATAAGATATTATATAAAGAATAGCTAGCTTTCAATCTTGAGTACTTACAATGAAGGGAAGAAATGAAACCCAGAGATACACATTCCAGCCTGTTTAAATTCATAAATACCATTTAGTAACCACAAGTGTGTATATATAATTATTTTCCTCTATTTGTAATGATCACATTTATGTAATTAATTACTTACCATGCACGTCAACCAGCATGAAGATGACAACCAAGAACCACATGAGGGGACTGTAAGAAATTATTGTAAAAAAATTAGCAATTTAATTAATTTCAAAATGAATTACTAACACACAAATCTATATTTTAACTCATAATAAACCTGATCCCGACAATAAGTTTGAAATCATCGTCTAGTGATCTTTGTATGTACTTCTGGAAATTGAAGGAATTATTATTGGATAAGTGAGCCTGCAAAATTAATGGCACCGCACTTAGTATTTTACAACAAAACATATAATATCGTGAATTTTTTTTTATTAAACTATATACATATATATATATAATTCAATTTTCATAAACAAAAAATAAAATATTGTCATAAGAAAATAGGTCCAATATATAAAATGATACTCTAATTTGCACAACATTGTCAAGTCGATCTCTCTATTTAGATTTGTTCAGCATATTTATTTGTTAAAATTCCACATAATAAACAACCTTGGCATATCAAATAGCACATTTTCTCAATTGCGCTAATGACAATAATATATCATACTTGACTAATAAAATCCGGACAAATGACAATACGTATACGATAACGACAAAAAAATCTATAATGACTTTCATTATACATTTCATTAGAAATTAATTTAATTTATTTTCACTACTTTTACCCCTTTTAGATGCGTGATTTACTCATACTTAAACTAGATAAATAACATTAGTAAAGTATTATACGTATTTATCATCATATAAGGCTTTGATAAATAGTAGTGCTAAATTGGAATAAATCTAAAATAGAGGGGCCATCTTAATAAAAGTATGCAAGTTGGAGTGTGCTTTTATATATTAATGCAATAAATATATATACATTAACATAAGTTTTAACTGAGAAAACCTCACCGAGATAAAGCCATGGCGAAGAGTGAGATAATCCACTTTTGCGACTGAGCTGAAAAATTGCCTGAAGAAGCATTTCTGAATAACATAAAATAATATATCATTAAATTTAGGAAATCACCAAATAATAAATCAAATTAATTTATAAAAAATTAAATCAATATATATATACATGTAATAATGTAAATAGTAATTTAGGCTTCTCTCTACAGATTGGTTTAATTATGGAAATGTATTATGTAATATTGTTGTGCTAATGATCTTTTATATAAATGAAATTATATAATTAAACTCACAATCCAGAGTTGAAGAGACGTTGTTGTGCAAGAAGTCATGTGTCTGCGACCAAATGTGGTTTGTCTTGTGAATCTAAATCGATTAGGATCTGTTAAAAATTAAGCAAATTAAATCTCTTAATTAAATAATACAAAATATAAATTATTTTTCTTGTATTTTATTACAAGATTCTTTTTTTTTAAAGCATATAAATTTGATATAAAAATACGATAATGATAATATAGAATAGAATGCGTTTACAGTACTAAGTAATATATTTTCTGCATATAGTTTTGTTATGTTTATGCGACCTTACCATTAGCAGCTTCATATTCCACTGTTTGAGTCTCTTGCTCCCAGGCTTTCCAACGCCTCATCTTATATTCCAGAAAATGAAATTAGTAATAATGAATTTAACATATGCTAATAGAACATCATAAAAGTTGAGAAATTTAAGAAAAAAAAGAGATAAAAATCATATATAGATTAAATTAAAATAATATAAATACCTTTGCCCTGCCTAGTGCCATGGTAAGAACAGTATAAACAATTTGCATTATTGCCAATACAAATATGAAGATGTTGAGCTGATTGATCCCTTGTTCTGATATAAGCGATGTCATTCCCTGAAATTTAATATTATTTTTTAATTAAAATTAATAATATTAAAAATTAAATTAAAGGTAATAAATGAACAGATTTAGCTTTTCAATTTTTACTTCTGTTCTCTTGAGATGTATAATTTTCAGACTTCATACTCCAATCATGCACATGAAATTCGTGCCATTTCAAATAAAGGCTCAATTGAATAAAAATTAAAGTTTTAGAGAATTAATTGAATTAGATGTAGGAATAATGACAATAAGAAATAATGTAGGATATATTTTGCCTCTTATTGGTCCATTAAATTTCATTTTTTCTTTTTATAATTATAGTTCAAAAACAATTAAAAAAACTTACTACTTTTTCAATTTTTCACTCCTAAAGATGCAATTATATAAAAAAAATATTCAAATTTATTAGAAAGACAACTATAAATGCCACTAAAAAAATAAAATTTAAGATTTTTCACAATTTTTAATTGAGCGCTAACTAGTAAAAGTTAGATATAGGTTATAACTTATAAATAGCTAGGGGCTAAATAAGTACATGTTCATCGAATTTTGGGGCTTATAATCAAATGATCATAATAAAATAATTTGTAATACAAAAATTATCAAACTTTTATTTTACTTCAATTGAAATAAAAATAATCAAAAATTTAATTTTTCGCCAGCGGAAGGCCACGCAAGCATGGCATATCATCAGTAATTTTTTATAATGTGCCCAACTAAGATGCTATGTGGCTTGCCTACATGGAAGAATTGACACATCTGCAAGTACTCGTATCATGCCAATCTGTACAAAAAAATATACAAAAAGTCTTGCCGACGTGTCAATTCCTCCATGTAGGCGGGCCATATCGTATGCTGACTGAACGTGTTCTAAAAAATTACTGATGACGTGACATATTTATATGGTCCACCGGTGACGAAAAATTAATTTTTCGGTCATTTTTATTTTAATTGAAATAAAATAAAAATTTGATAATTTTTGTATTACAAATTATTTTATTATAATTATTTGGCTATAAGTTTCAAAATTCGATTATCACATACGCAATTAACCCAATAGCTAGTTACTCAATTTTATAAATAGAGGTGTGCATTGGTTAGTTAAGTTCACTAATTGAACCGAATTGAAACAATTAAGAACCAAATTAAACGTAAAATTGAGAACTGAAAACTGAACCGAATAGGATATACAATCAAATCAAAGTAAAATAACCGAAATATTTGGATTTGGTTCGAGCTTTTCAAAATGGGCTTATCTATAAAACTAAGTCCATTGCAATTTTAAATAAGTTTTATAAATAAATAAAATTAAATCCTAATATTAACAACATAAATATATATAATTTGAATTTTATAACAAAAAATAATGCTTCATTAAAAAATAAATACAAAAGAGCCAATTGTATACCATTCAAATTTTATAGCAAAAATAAATTTAAACCGATAACACTATATTTTGAAGAAAAAAAACAAGAACATTTATATAGGCATACAATTATAATAAAAATTATTTTTATTTTTATAAAGTTCGGTCGGTTTTATTATTTTGCAGTATAAAAAACGGACTGAGTCAAAATAACCAAGTTTTTATAAAACTAATAATCGATACGAACAATTTATTTCAATGGGTTTAACTTGCTCATAACCAAATTACACTCACTCATATTTATAAGCAGGCAACAGATAAAGGAATGTAATATTAATTATTAATACTAATAAAGAAGGGCGATATATTAAAAACAAAAATAGCAAAAAAGAACCTTAGAGCCACAATAATCTGATGATCCAGTAGTTGCTGGTTCTTGTAATGCTTCGGTAGAGCTCTGACGACATGGCAACATTTTTGTTGCTGCTCTGTTTGGTATACAGATTTTGATTATTGATCTTTGTGTCGCATTCAGTATCAGAGACATCAATCCCAGCAATATTAACTCTGTCATGTTCCACAATTTCATTTTTCTAACTTGCTTCTTCATTTTTCTTTTTAAATAATATATTTATAATTACTGAAAAATTACACAAATCCCACCTGATTTTAGCTTCTCAACTGCTTCAAACAATGCATTTTTTCTTCTCTCTTTGAGCCACTGCAAATCGTTTCAAAGCAGAAAAACATTTCCATTTTAAATTATAAATTATTCGAGCAAGTTGTGTAATTCTTGCATATTAAATCAGGGATTCGAGTTAAAATTATGAAAATAATTACTTACATGGCTAAGTCGATGGATCAAGCGTTCGATAAGTAGAGAGAGAGAGATGAAAATGAAGCAAACGGTGGCGAGAGCCCAAGTGGGTGTTTCTTGAAGTGTATGGACGGTGGTTGCTGCTCCGCCGGCTGCCATGTTTGTCAAATATTGTCGGAGGTGGATAGGCCACCATGGAGAGATTATTAATTAACGAGGAGAAGAAGCTAGAAATGTTCAAATCTTCAATGCTGGTAGACTTTGGCCATTGAAACTTAAAAGTCTTTGTTATGTTCCCTAGGGAAGGTCGTACTTGTATCTCCGTATACTTTGATTTGATGATGGTGGGATCGATTTGATCAAATTCAATTGAATTTTAAAAATAATATTTATAAAAAAAACAGATGTCATGATTTAATTATTTCTCATTTCTCGTCAAATTAAATCAGACCAAAGGCCATTGCGTATCAACAATATTTGTTTGACCATGGCGTATGGATGAGAGTTGAGAGAGTTAGTAGTGAACTAGAAAAAATATTATTTTATAAAATCAACGGAGCTTATTAAATTAAAAATCAATTCAAACAGTAACAGTTTAATCAGAACATTCTATTTAAAAAGAAAAGTCATTTAAAGATTACAACTTTTAATCAGGTTGCAATAAAGAGAGTGGTCCAGATACTTACTCGGAGCTGGAGTGATGGGGACTGGTTACCTTTTTTATTTACTACTAGTTTCTTGACCAGAGGAGGGGAATATTACTTGGGAAAAATGTATTTGTCTATTACAATGTTTGAATTCCGAAATTTATTTGCTCTAAAAAAATATCTAAAACATTTTGAAAATGGTACCCATCTATCCAAAATTTTGCCAATGTTATTCCCGTAAAATATAGAAAATGAAAATTTGGCCCCACTAAAATTGTATTCTTGAGTTCAAGCATCTAAATTTAAGTCTATTTATTATTGATACATCGGCTCGTGGGGTGCTGTAAATATTGTCCGCTTTTGACTGGACCCTTACGATTTTTCTTAAAAAACGCCTGAGGGGTTTAGAAAGAATAGGACCCGCTCGACCCCTGGTGCTTTCATAACTCATGGTCAGCACCCGCTTAAATATTGTCCACTAAACATAGGCTATCATGATTTTGTTCCTTGAGGACGCGTCTGCAGGAAAAAGATTTTTACGGCCTTATAAGAATCCGCTTCAACACTTGTCTAACCGATGTGTGATATGAGATAGCGATACTATCACAATTTCCCATCCAGATGAGAGGTTTTCGGGTTTTGAGCCTTCGTCTCTCAATGAAAATATCAAATGATACATCGACTGCCGGGGCGCTGCACGTATTGTCCGTTTTGGGCTGAACTCTCACAGTTTTGCTTAAAATTATCTGAGGGGTTTAGAGGGAGTAGGACCCGCTCGACCGCTGACGCTTTCATAGCTCAGGATAAGCACTCGCTTAGATATTGTCCACTAGACATATGCCGTCATGATTTTGTTGTTTGAGGACGCGTCTGCAGGGCGAAGGTTTTCACGGCTTTATATGAGTGCGTTTCAATACTTGTCTAACCGATATAAAATAGGAGATAGTGATGCTATCAATTATTAAACCAAGTAGACACTTATTGTTCTATTCACTACTTACTTTAGTTCTCTTTTCCGTTCTTACATAATAAAAGACACGTACACATACGATCTTTATATCCAGGAGTGGTGGTGGTGATTAAAATTAAGGTTCAAGGTCAATTTGAAGTTACAATTCAACTGCATTTTGTAAACGATGAATGTTAAACTCATGTTTATTAACCTGAATTCTATCTACCCACTTTTTTTTTTATGATGGTATATACAAATCAATTCATTTTTATTATAAGGCCGTGATTTTAATTTAAAATTTAAATAGAAAGTGAAATTATAAGAATATATATATTGTAACAGCTATAAGTTGAAAGGCGTTTCAGGCTGCGAAGTCGAAGACCTAGGTGGCAAAGCTGTGATCGAAGTGACATTTTTACTGTTGGTGTTTTTTTTAAAGTTAATTTGATTTTTAGGGTGTTTTAAAAAATATTTAGAAAACTGGGGTCTTTTACATTTTCGCAATAAAGTATTGCGAAAATAAAAATCCATTTCCGCAACATTTTGTTGCGGAAATGGATTAAATTTTTTTTTTTTTGGTTAAGGGGCAGCTGCAGTTGCAGCTTGGCCCTACCCCCAACTCAATCCATTTCCACAAGAAAGTCTTGCGGAAATGGATTTATTTTTTTTAATTTTTTTTTGTTTTTAATTAGCTTCCCCACACCCATCCACCCGGCTGGCTGCCGGTTACCCAACACCCCTCCTCCCCAAAACAAAAAAAAAAAAATCACTTTTTTTAAATGATAAAATGTAAATTTGTTTTTATTTTTTATTTTATTAATATGAATAAATATTTTTGTTACTCAATTTAATAAATAGGATAAAAAAATTGTAATTTAATAACAATTTATTAAAATAAAAAATTAGTAATATTTTTGCAATTAAAATAATTCAAAATAAAAATAATATATTTTTAAAAAAATATAATTAAAATTAAATATGAATAGTTATTATAAACGAAAAGGTCTCATAGCATGTTAGTTACTCACTCCATTCGTGCATCGTTTTTTTTTTTTTTTTTTTTTAAAAAATCAAATTTCATTTATTTAATATTTTTAGACTTTTAATATAATTTATTTTTTTAATAGAAGTTGATTTGTAAATCCAACTGGCTGCTGGGTGGATGGGTGTGGGGAAGCTTGGGCCTGTTTACTTACAGAAAACTGCTCCAGTTTTTTAGAAAATTTTTTCACAGAAAACAGAAAACTGAAATCATGTTTATTTTAGTCAATTTTTCAAAATAGAAAATAGAAAATAGATTTTCCAGTTTTCTAAAATAAAAAAGACATTGGAAAACTAATAAAAGATGTTTTCTAAATTTTCTAAATCATTTTAATACATACATGTGTATATACAAGTGTGTATATATTTACACACATACATATACATGTATATACATACATACATATGTATATGTATATGTATGCATAGACATGTATGTATGTACATGCATACGTATATACATACATACATACATATACATATATGTATGTATGTACTTATATACACATATATGCATATACATATATACATACATGCATGTCACATGCATATGCATATATATATACATATGCACATGCGCATACACACACACACACACACACACACACATATATATATATATACACACACACAAACACATATATTTATATGCATACATGTGCATGCTATGCATATATATATTTATATGTATATGTACATACATACACATATATATAGAATATAAATATTTTAATTTACCATTTATTGATATGTATGTGCATATGCATATGTATATATATGTGTACGTATGTACATACATATACATATATATATAAAATAATTAGTCTAATTTTTCATTTATTGATATGCATATACACACATATATATATATATATATACACACACATACGTACACATATATATAAAAAATAAATACTCAAATTTTTTATTTTTTTATAAATAAACGCGTTCTCTAAATTTTCTACAGAAAATAAATACTCCAGTTTTCTAAGAAAATAGAACACAGAAAACTGTTTTCTGTAAGTAAACAGGCCCTTAGCTTCCCCATTAAAAATAAAAAAAAAATTAAAAAAAATAAATCCATTTCCGCAAGACTTTCTCGTGGAAATAGATTGAGTTGGGGGTAGGGCCAAGCTGCAACTGCAGCTGCCCCTTAACCAAAAAAAAAAAAATTTAATCCATTTCCGCAACAAAATGTTGCGGAAATGGATTTTTATTTTCGCAATACTTTATTGCGAAAATGTAAAAGACCCCAGTTTTCTAAATATTTTTTAAAACACCCTAAAAATCAAATTAACTTTAAAAAAAACACCAACAGTGAAAATGTCCCGTGATCGAATGGGTTAAGCGAAATACACTGTGTACCCAACTGCACAACCAAGTGCTATTACTTTTGTTTTATCAGGATTGCAAATGCAAATTACAATAATGACATGCATCAGGTAATAGAACTATAACTAATTAAAAAAAAAAACTGATTTTTCCAAGTAAAACACAACAGAAACAACAAGAAAATAAAAAAACATAATCTACTATAACATTCTTTTAATTATCTGCTGCTCCACTGATTTTCACATTTAGTTCCTTCTTGTCTTCATCAAAATCACCACAACCTGATTTATCCTCTTTGTTTTTATCCTTCAAAATTCCATAGGTGAATGACACATCTTCCCACTCCATGTGGCTAGCCAACTGCTTGTGTCTCCGTAAATACTGTTTAAGTTCAAAGCAGAGCTTTCTCGCGGGCTAAAAATCAAAACCATATCAATTCTTTTTTTAAAATCATATAAGTATGCAATAAGACTAGTGCCACTAAACTAAAGCAAACCTGAGCATTGGAATCTAATGCGAGGCGAAAGAAAGCAACAGACAGGAAATGCTTGCCAACAGACTCAGCCAATTTTATCTGATCAACCCAATAAGAAGCAGTCTCAAGCCTGTCAAACCCTGATCTCTTTGCACTATAATATGGTGTTTCTACTAATTCACTTTTGATCACAAATGGTGGCACTACTGGGTTCTGGATTTCCTCCTTGAATCTTGATTTTATGGTATTTTTCACATGATTCCTCGGTTTTGTTGGTTTGGGATTTGAGGTTTTTGTCATTTGTTTCTCTGTTGTTGCGGTTTTTCCTGCAATGTTTGTGCTTCGAACTGTGCCAAACACTCGATTTTCCCTGGAAACAAACAGGAAGATTTTGAATTCACATAAAGAGAAATTGGAAATGCTTGTTGGGTTTTTAAAATTACCTGGAAATATGAGATTCTTTGGCAGTAGTTTTTGGTTTATCTTTGGATTTGAGAGCAATGTTTGACCTGGAAGGCTGTGATTTCCCTGAAATGTCAAAGCATTGTATCAGAAATGAAGAACTGAAATTTGTATCAAAACAGAAAGGGAAATTTTACTTACCTATGAATGATGTTGAATGAGGATCCATTACAAAGAATCAGAAATTGAAACTGAAATGGAGATGCCTTTTTCTTAGAATTTTGAAAGTGCCTTCTGATTATATGAAAAAGAAAAAAAAAAACCTCTCTTTGTTGCAGTTTAAATTCGGATTTTGAGAATGGCGGCAACAGGTTCCTGTTAAGCAGCCCATCCTATTCGTTTGGGCCTAAAAGCCCATTAGGCTTTGCCTCCCAGTGTAATAATTACATGAAATCTAATTTGACATAAAAAAGAGGAAGATTTAATTTGTGTTTAATAATTACAAGCAATTTGTGTAATTTTCATTTTCATATAAAATTTTTAATTTTATTTTCGTTTGTTTTACTATTGATGATCATTTTATAATTGCATGTTGGTAGCCGTAAAACAGAAAATTACAAGAATCTCTTAACAGTTATACGTCCAAGCATCTCTCTTTCGCCAGTTTTTGAATTCAATCTAGATTGGTGCATGAGTCTATTAGCTTGGATGCGTCTGTGAATTATACGTTTATTAGCGGTTGAAAGTGTACTAGGTGTTTGATAAATTGCCTCGCTGAAAATTGAACTTAATGGTGTGGTTCTAAAATTCTTGTCTAGCGCAGTTGTTTTGGAATTTGATGATAGCATTAGCCACTGAAAATGGAAAACAAAGATGACGAGGTGAAGAAAGCTCAGGTTGTGGAGGCTCGGGCCAGAAATATTAGCCATAACGTTCGCTGTACAGAGTGTGGGAGTCAGTCCATTGAAGATTGTCAAGCAGATATTGCTATTCTTCTCAGGAAGGTATAATACAAAAATATTAGGTTGAATTTGTGATTGCTAGTGATATATTGTTTGTGAAGCAGTTTATCAGGGTTTGAATGCTTAGTCATTTTAGGTTTCATCTGCCTTTTGAACTCTTGAAATAGGAAAACAAAGCATGCGGTTTTGTTTGACTTTTAAGGAGAGCTTGTGTTCAAGCTGAATTTTTACAAGTTTGGCTTAGTTTTAAGGATCAATTGTTTCTGTGTCTTGCTTTTCTGTCCCTTTTCATCAATGATATGGATTAATGTCTAAAGTTGTCCTTTAGAATCCTTGCTTCATCTTATACTATAAATAATAGTTCTTTTATACCAAAATAAAGTGCAGGTCCTTTTCCAAATTATATTCAGGGTCCATACCTTGTTTCTGTCTTTTCTGTCCCTTTTGATCAATGTTATGGATCAATATTTAAAGTTGTCATTTAAAATCCTTGCTCCATCTTGTACTATAAATAGTAGTTCTTTTATACCAAAAGAAAGTGCAGTTCCTTTTCCAAATCATATTCAGGGTCCATAACTTGTTTCTGTCTTTTCTGTCCCTTTTGATGTTGGATCAATGTCTAAAATTGTCCTTTAGAATCCTTGCTCCATCTTATACTATAAATAGTAGTTCTTTTATACCAAAAGAAAGTGCAGTTCCTTTTTCAAATTATATTCAGGGTTCATAACTTAATGGGAATTCTATTCCCCTTCTATGGTTATCAGTCGATGTCATTTCAAAAATCATGTTCTGTAAGAGTCCCCTCTCTCTCTCTCTCTTTTTTTTAAAAAAATGTGACCATCTCAAAGCTCCCAAGTCATCTGGTGTGTGTGTGTGTGTATATATATATATAGTTTCTGTTCAAGTCTTGGATAGAGAATATTTCTGAATGGTTTAAAATGATTACTCCTATAGTTAGAGAGGCAATATTGCTGAATGGAAGTTTAACATGCTTTAAAATCCTTAATTGATTGGCAATATCTGCTGAGGCTACAATGAACCTCATGGTGGTAGTTTTTCCCATTTAAGGGATTTTGACAAGTGCTCGTTGAAACTAATAAATGACTAATAGCTTCTAACTTAGGTGAGCTTCGGTTTGATTCTTATCTGTTGCTACATCCAGACTGGCATTTTCTTGAGAATGTTATGCACATGATTATATAATTCTTGTCATCTGTTTCCTGAATATGGTTTTATATGCTTTATGTTTCTCTTACCATCTTCTTTTGAGTTATTCTTAAAAGTATGCAAACGTTAATAGTTCTCACTATGCAGCTTATTCGTGATGAAATTAGAGCTGGGAAAATTGACAAAGAAATATTCAAAAAGCTTGAGGATGACTTCGGGGAAACGGTGCTTTATGCTCCAAAGTTTGATCTGCAGACAGCAGCCTTGTGGCTATCACCGGTTAGTTTGCGAGCCTTGACGGGAGGATCAATCTGGATTAACTGTTAACTATATTCATTTGGACGCCATTCTTAATCTAAGACAGCATTTTTGTGTAGCTTCGAGTTGCAGGTGCTGTTGGTAGAATTTGGGCTTACAAGAAGCACAGGCAGAGGACTAATATGCACATAATGGCTTTGGATCTTGTTAGAGGTGTTCCACTAACCCCAAAAGAGAAGGAAACTATCCTAGACATTATCACAACTCCTCCTCCTGAAAGATCTACTCCTTCCTTCTGGTGGAGAAGATGGCGAAACCATTAGTATCTTTCTTATTTTCACAGTTGTGACTTTTTCTTTTCTTGCTATATTTCCGAGGTGCAAAAACCAGATATGCTTGTTTGACTATCTTGTCTTTGCAATATAGTAGTCTTTTCTAATGCATTAACTCCATATTAATTATCTGTTTGAAAATAAGCTCCATTAAAATAGACACCGAGAAGAAAAACTGGTGCTAAGTATAGACAGCAGACTTACAGGTCCACCCAAGCAAACTTTTTTTCAAGTAAAATCAATGAAGAAAAAGGGCCATGCTATGTAGAAAATTTTAGCTCTACTCGAATTTAAAATTATACAACCAGGCATTGAAATAAGCTCAATGAAGAAAATAGGCCATGTTATGTAGAAAAATTCGCTTTACTCGAATTTAAAATTAGACTATAAGTCATTGAATGCCTGATAATTACGTACTTATATTGGCAAGTGAATTTGCATAAAAATAACAAAGTCAACATTTTCCTCTTTCTCGTTTGATAAAAGAAGATAACATTTTCCTATTAAGCAGCCCATCCCAAAAGCACATTGGGCTTTGCCTCCAGGTGTAATAAGTACAATACGTAACTTGTGATTTATATTATTCATTTATCTCCTAAAGCCATTAAGTAAAGGTTGATGTGACGTATAATTGACCTAAATTTTTAACACGTAAATTTTTGAACAAAGCATACTTCGTCCATACATGAATAATGTTAGGTGTCATGTATTCATTTTAACATGTTTTCATTGTTCAAAACATTTGTTGGTAACTGGGCATCAAGGATTCAGATTAATATTTATTTTTTGAAATCGCTATTTTTTTTTTTAAATAAAAAAGATAGGGCGAAGCCCTCAAATAAATAAACAAAAACTATCTAACCTAAGAAACACTATAATTATAATTATCATGGCAAAACTGCTCTCTAATGCCATCATATTCACGGTGGGAATGCACAAAAAAAAAAAGCAACTAAAGGTGGCATTAAATAAATTTATGGAGCCTGTGACAGTAAGGCAATCAACAAGAGGTGTTGACTTTCCATTCATCATGTTAGTTAGTCACTCCATAAACTGTTGAAACCCCAAATTTTTAACAAGCATCAAGCTATTGAGAATCGCCAAACACCAAATTGTCAGCAAAATATTTCATCAAATCTCCCAAATGATATCTACGATTTTATTAATAAAAGAAATTGACGATAAAACAACACATGTCACCTTATAATAAAGTTGAAGTTGTTAAGGAAAAGTTGAATAATATAAACCACATGATATTTATTTCACACATACTAATATGTCCCTTGCATAGGGTGTCCGACGATCGGTTCGGTTCAATAATCAAACCGAATTGATAACCGAAATATTATTATTTGAGCGAACCGAACCGATTAATATGTAGTAATCGGACTCAAATCGAACCTATATTTTCGATCGGTTCGGTTCGGTTAACCGAAATAACCGAAAATCTAAAATTATAATTAAAAAAAATTATCTAAAAAATTATGCAAAATTACAAATTATAGAACTAAAATAAAAACATTCAAATTGAAAAATGTACATATATAATTTGAGTTCAAGCCTCTTAAATTGATAAAAAAATACATAAATAATTTATTTTTATGTAAAAATTGGATAAAATAATATATAATATTAAAATTTCGGTCGGTTTTCATATAATTTCAAAATCAAAACCGAATTAACTGATTTTCATATAATTTCAAAATCAAAACCGAACTGAATAACCGAATTGAATTAAAAAAATCGATCGATTTGATTCTATTTTTCGGTTTTATCCGAATTTTGTTCACCCTGAACCTTATATGTCAAAAATTGAAGCAAGACGTGTACTGATTCGATACAAATTGGACGTTTTTCCCTTGTTCGTCAGAACAAAAAAAACGTATTTATGATTTGAGATCTGTCAATTTTTATTCCATTGAGAGGATTATATATCTCTATCCAAATTTTTATATAAAAATTAAATTTAATTGAAAAAAATCTAATATTTTTAATTTTGGACAGCAAAAATTAAAAATATTAAGTGGCATATTGTGCGTTTTACTATTTTTATTCTTTTTATATCATCTTTTTCTATTGTTTTCACTTTATATTCTAATATGTCATTGTTTTGACACTCATAACTCATCAGATATTTTATATTTGCCCAGTTATACTTTTACAATTTTTTTCTCATAAAATCATTGTGTCTAAAATCTGTACACATGCTTCTCTCTCTTTTCTTTAATAAAATTTTATATTCTAATTATTATTCCAAATTTTAGTTTAATTCATTTTTTTATACCGATTGAGAGGGAGATGCGACGTATAATGAGAAACAAAAAAAAACAAAAGAATAAGGTTAAGGGTTTTTATATAAAAAATATATATAAAATGATACTGATAAGTTCTGAAATATCAAAAGTTTGTATGATGTCATATCGCAGTTGAATTGCAGGTGAACCAATCGGATCTGTGATGAAAGACCGGACGATCTGACCCGTGAAAGATGATCGAACGATCGGATCAGTGATGGAAGATCGAACGATTGGACCCGTTAAGGATGATCGGACCTGGGATAGATGATCGGAGGATCGGATTGTTCCTGCAATAAGACAAGTCTGGTTGGATCAGGCATAACTATTCCGAACTTAAGTTAATAGTGCTTTTGAAGAGAGATTGTAGAGAGAGATGGTCTCAAGATTTCTCATACCTGGATTTTTCATTTCCAACGTATTTATAGAGACTTAAAAGATGCACTTGAGTGGCCTACTCGAGTGTTAGAGTAGATAGAAGATGATGTGACAAAAAATAGATGGAAAGATAAGGCGGTGGAGTGTATCAGTGGACTAACAGGGAGCATGTCTTATCAGTACTATCGGACTTGCTTTATTGACAGCTTATTGGTTTTTTTTGGTGTCTATGTCACATGTCTGGGTCTTATGGCTTTGGATTTGACTTGAGCTTAGTGATAATGGGTATAAAATAATGGGTATAAACAAAATATATAAAAGAGTACAAAATAATGTAGTTTAACTAATAGTTCGGTCGGTTCAGTTTTAACGTTACTAAAATCGAACCAATATAAATGAAAAATTGAACCAAATATACTGAATTTATTATGGTTTAATTTTCGATTTCGATCCGATTTTTTAATCCTAACTTTGATCCGGAATCCAACTCAAATCTATCTAAAAAAATGATCCAAATCGAAAATAATGATTCAGAATTTCTGAACCGAAAAGAACTGGTTCGAACTCAGCTTACCCGATTGCCAGGTTTTTAACCCAAAAGAAAATGTCTCTTTTGAATTACTTGTATAAGACTAACTTCACTGTTAGATAGATAGATACCTTTACTTTTATATTGTGTGACACAATTTCTTAGACGGATATAATACTTTTGACTTTAATCTTAGTTGACGCTTAGATGGCTGAATTGTGTTAATATGTGCAGCGTTAATTTAGTGCAAAATTATACTAACTTAATTTTAATTGTACTTTGATGTAAAATGTTGTACTAAATTAATTTTCTTAAAAAGATTAAAAATCAATTATTGCTAATTAAAAATTAAATTATTGCCAATTAAATTACTTTTAATTTAATTAAATTAAATTATATAATCATATATTGTAAATTTATAAATTATCAATCATATGCACATAAATATATTGATATATTATATATTATATAATCATATATTATATATTTAAATTATAAACTATATATATTTGAATTTTAAAATTTACATTATATAGATATATTTAAATTATATATAAGTACAAAAAATATATATTCGAGAAAAAATATAATAATAATATTAATATATAATATTATAACAAAAAATTTGGATCACTCGAATTGTTCCTGGATCTATTCTAATTTGACACTTAAATTTTGGATCGGGTCAAATAATTACACGTAATTTTTCAGTTCAATTCTAAATTTGACCTAATAGTGTCACAATTATATAATAGCTCCATTTATTTTTTGGAGTAAAAAATATTTTGTTCACACAAACTTTAATTTAAACAATTACAAAAGTGGCATGCAACAAATTTAACTATTATAGCTCCAAATATCATAATAAAAAACATGGGAAGTTTATTTGGTATCAAACGCTCAATTACAAAGTGCAAAGTTCAATTTTTTCTTTTTTATTGATATTTGTAGCCATAATTAATTAACATTATGGATTTCTTGTAAAACAACATCACATTAAAAAATAGGTCCATTTCTCTTTATTTGACTTCATGGGCCAGCATATAAGTTAATGCCTACGTGGGCCATTATTTAACATTAATAATGAAAAGTACTAAACCTTATTTATATTATCTTTTATTTTATATATTTTATCATTTGTATAACATTAATCTTTTTTTCTCGCGGCGTGGTATCCTGAATGAACTCTAACTCATACAGTTGTTCATTAACTGTGGGAGATATCTTACCTTTAATCCCATACTATATTCAAACTAATCATCGTTCGAACAGGAAATGTCTATTGCGAAAGCCAAAACTCTCACAGCAAGTTTTAAATGGTTGTATACCTGAAAAATTGAAGTCACAATCTCTCTTAAACTAGAAGAGTCCGTTACCAACTCACCTGCACTCTGGGTTATTTGTATAACATGTGTTTAAGTGAATAAAAACATATAATATATAAAATTAACGTATGTGATGAAAAAGGTAGAAGAAAAGTTAGCAAAGATAAATTATTTAACACTTCTATTTAACATCATGTTTCTAATTTCACATTAAACGTTGAAATTTCCAACACGTGGATATCATTTCATACTATTTATGTTGGAATTAATGGGGCAATTTTGAGACTAAATTTTCAATATCATCATTATGATTAATGATCCTAACAAAAAAAAAATATATATATATATATATTAAATATCCAAAATAAATAAATAAGTATATATCATGTCAAGTATAGGGAGTATTTAGAAAAATGAAGGTGCAAAGAAGATTGATCAGTCATTGTTGAAGGCTTAAATGAGGGTCTTTCTAGCGTTTCCATAGGCTTCAAAGATCCTTGAATTTTGGTTGGAGAAGGACCAATGGCTTAAGAGATATTATACTCAAAATAAATGTTGTAGAAGCAACAATTAATTCACTATTACTATCATATGCGACTTCTACGGACCATTCAATTTCCGGGTTATTGCAATTAAATTAACTAATGAAGGGTTAATTACATCCACATAAATAAACTTTATAACACAAAAATCGTTAAATTTTTATCCATGTATTTTGAACAATAGTAAAAAGGAAGGGAATGATAATAACAGATAAAAATAAATTAAAAATTTCGTGATAGGAGGGAGAGATTAATAAATAATAATAATAAGTAATCACACATTATTATCATTATCTTGAAATGGTCCCTCAATGTGATTTAGCATTGGAAAATACTAGGATGGTCCAAATGATTTAATTAATATTGAGAAGATGACAGAAAATAATTAATTATAACGGCAAGCAATGTCCTTGTTGTTCATTCTGGATAGTTTTTCAATTGAAACTTTTTTCCTAATTTTTTTTGGTTTTTAATTTTAAGTGGTAACATTAATTTCAACCAAAAATAAAGAATATAGTTATTAGTTAGCGGCTAAAACTTGCATTATTCACATTAATTAATTCAGACACGTAGAGCAACATAGTTACATCCAAACTTTTTTCATTATCAAAATGAATTTCTCTAGTTAATTACGTGCACGATTTAAATTATTTTGTTTTATTATATCTAGTTAAAATTTAAATTCGAAACATATATATATATATATATATATATATATATATATATCAATAAATTAAAATTTATTTGTATGTAATTTAATTTATTGATAGAAAAGATTTTTAGATTTTCTCTCAGACCATTAATTGGGTAAGAGGCTAAGAGCTGAGCTAAACTATTAAGTTGTTACTTAGGAACATATACAAAATCCAAACTCATAATCATAGGGGTGAGCAAAAAACCTTTGGACTTGGTTAACCGATAAACTGAACCGAAATCAATCCGAAAAATATGTTAACTGAACCTAGGGGTGTACACGGTTCGGTACAATTCGGGGATTTGCAAATCTCCGTATTGTATTGAAATTTCGGTTCCTAAAAATTTCGGTACAATTCGGTTCTTATAAATTTCGGTACAATTCGGTACGGTTTTTTTAATTTTCGGTACAGTTCAGTTCGGTTTTTCGGTTCTTTCGGTACAAAACAAAACAATACAGTACAATACAGTATTTCGGATAATTTTAATAATTTGCTTTTTAAATATTTTAAAAATTATCAATTCTTTAAATTTAAATTTTAATTCACTCCAAAAACTCAAAATAAAAATTTTCATCCACCTAAAAATTTTCAAATTTTATTCTTAATAATATTGCTTTACAACTAAAATAATATTGACGTTATTTTTAATAATCCTTGACGATGATTGGTGTGTTAATCATATATTAATTAAGTTTCTGATAATAAAAACTATACGTATTACTATCTTCAATTATATATAAATTTATAAAAATAAATTGCTTTTGTTTGCAATGTATATAAAAACACTTGAGGTAAATTATTTATACATTTCATATGTCAACCAAAAAGTGCATAGTAAATAAGAAATAAAATTTTAATAGTAATGGCAAAAGTTTTGACATATATTAATTCATATTATAGTAGTGGAAGGAAATTCTAGTTATGTTTTTGGATATATAGAGACTTTAAACTATATATAAAATTTGTACTATGTTTATAATTTTGACATATATATTAAATATAGGGGTTTTTGACTAAATATAATATTTCATCCGTGTTCAATTACTCATATCGATAATTAGATATTTTGCTAGATATAAATGGGTATTAGCTGAGTGATATTAAATATAAATCAAATTAATTAACAAGAAAATTACATACTTATATAATTAGTTATATATATAGTCTTAGCTAATTATATTTAGAGAATAGAAAATGGCTCTATTGACTATGATTATGTTTAGGGTTTATTCATATTTATTATCTTAACTCAATTATTATACTCAATTTCATTAAATTTGGCTTAACAGTTAAGAGATTGTTAATTGCTATTATAGTTAATAGTTATATTATAAGGGTGAATGTGAAATGCAGCCGTCTTTTTATAGGTTTTGTAGTTTAATAGAATATATAATTAATAATACGTATTGAACTTGAACAATTACTATATGATATATAGAACAATTTTCATGAAAAATAAAATATTGTGATAATGAAAAACCAACATTTTTATAGTACTAATTAAGCTAATTAAATTATTCGTAAGATTATTATATTCTTATATATTTATATTAATTGGTAAAATTTCATTGATACAATAATTGTATATAATTATACTATTAAAATACATAATCAATTACTCATATAAATATTATGCTAAAAATAGATCAGTATTGGTTGAGTGATGCTAAAAATAAATTGAATTATTGATAAGGTGATTAATATTATATACCCATACATTTACATCAATTGGTAAAATTTCATTTTCAATACATTCTTATTTATAAATAGATTTTTAATTTGCATACTCATATAAAAATTGTGACGAAAATAGATAAGTATTAGTTGAGTGACACTAAAAGTAAATAAAATTAATTGCATATTTATATAGATATAATAATTAAATTTTTCAAATTAATAATTAAAATATCCATTTTAATTTATTAACTATTTATTATATTAATTTAGTGCACTAAAATATTTAATACAAATAATTGTGAAACTAAATTTATATAATAAATATATAATATAAACTATAAATAATATTTATATATAAATTACTAGTATTATATATAATAAGTAATAAATATCGGTTCTTTCGGTCCAATTCGGTTCTAAAACAGTTCGGTACTGTTCAATACGGTTCTCGGTCCGGTTCCAGTACAATTCGGTTCGGTCCTAGTCAAAAAGTCAACGGTACAATTCGGTTCGGTTCTAGTAAAAAAAGTCAACGGTACAATTCGGTTCTGGATCTTTTTATTCGGAATTTCGGTTCGGTACAGAAAGATCCAGACCCGTGTACACCCCTAACTGAACCGATGTTTATGGTTAACTGTTAGTATTTTACAAAAACCGATATTAATGGACTGATTTTTATTTTTTAGCTTATAAATTGATTAATCAAATCAAAATCGATAAATGAATATTCCTATATTTTATTAATTATATTTCACTCTTTTTTTTATTTTTATTATAATTTTTTATTTCATTATTTTCATATTTAATTATTTATATCCTTTTAATTTTCATTTACTTTAAAATATTTCAATTTCATTTTAGTTTTTTTAAAGTTATTTTAGTTAATTAATTAATTGTTCAATATTTACATATTTAGTATTTCTTGTTATTTCCTGATATGTCAATTTTTCATTAATTAAAATCAAAATATATTCGAAAAGTTATATAAAATTAATATGTTAACTACAAATTTCAAATAAAATAAAATTTTTAATATATGTGAAAATAATATTTTTGAATATTTTTAGTTTATGTTTGTTGTTTGAATACCATATTTAATTATTATGTTGGATTATGTTTATTTTCTAATTTTAAATTTTAAGTATTTTCGACAATTTATTTTTTTTATAAATGCATTTTATAATTATAGTGGTTAACCGAAAAATATTGGTTAACCGGTCCGAAAATTCGAAACCGATGGTAATGGACTGATTAATGAACTGAAATTTCAAAAAATCGATATTAATGGACTGATTTTTTTTGGGGCTCATGGACCGGTTAAACCGGTTAACCGGTCCATGCTCACCCTTACATAATCATGTGTAAATAAAATTTCACTTGAAATACATTATAAATTCCTTTTTTTTATTATTATTTTACTTGAAACGCACAATGATAAATAATTCCTAACTATCTATTTTGGCTGAAATTAATTAACTTGAGAGTAAATAAATTTAATTTTAAGCTTTCTATTATAGTTGGATTAATTGATTCGTTTTTTTTTAACGTATATTTTGCATGAATTGCCAACTCGATCCGTATATGAATCAATTAATAAATCTAAAGATATACAAAATAGATTAAAGGTGTGAAGCAATTCGATTTGACCAAACTCAACTTCAAAAGCTTGAGTCGGATTGCAATTTAAATTCACTAAAATTCAAGAAACAAGTTATTCTGAAATACTTCTTCTATTTATTTTTTTCAAAGAAAATATTTTATTGTCATGGTCGTTATGGAAGAGTAGAAAAAGCAATTAGCAAAAATAATTCTCACTCTTGAAAATTCCATTTTCACAAATTTTTGCAAATTTTTATTTAGAAACATGCATATATTATCATATATTGAGATTTGGTAGGTGGATTTGGTTAGAGAGAGTCATAGTTCTCATCCTATGGTTAGAAGTTTCATCAAATTTTCAAAATACCATATTTATATATTATATTTATCTTTATATTATTAGAAAATGAACAAAATGACATAAATGTTTATAATCTTATTTATATTATGTCTAATGTAGAGTTTATAAAACAATGAATTGCATAAGAGATTTGACATAATTAGTGTAAAGATTATAATTTTTTTAATATAATTTATCCAACAGCTAAAATTTATTTATTCGACTAATTCGAACTGTTGCCTCACAAATGAAGCATGCCATTTTTTAATTATTTTTCTTCTTACTATTCTTTTAAATATTGTAACAAATGAAATTTCATCTGGTAAGTGGTTATATAATGATTTTTTCAAATAAGATGAAAAACAAATTATGAATAAAAAAAATTGGACCGTAATATTAATATATATGAAAATCACAATCACTATTCAACAGAACCAAATATTCAAACTATCAAAGTTAACAACCAATACATCATGTATGAAGAAAAATGGTAAAAAAGAAAATACTGTTCTCGAATTTGTTTGAAAATTAGTCAGTCAAAAATAAGATTGTCAATTAATTAATTAGACATGATATTATTATAGTCCCTTATGATTAGATTACTATTAAATATATAAAAGATATCAAGTGAAATTTCAAAATAGATACACGTCAGCAAATACAGCATGTTTTTTGGCTGCCATGCATGCATATGGTCAAAAATTTTACACCATCTATCAATGATCTTATACGTGAATTAATAACTAGGAAAATTTTCATTTTTTAATTTCTAAAATTTATCAAAATATGAAATTAAGTCCCTCAATTTTAAAATTTCTCAATTGGACCCTATGTTTGGAATTACAATTACAATTACAATTCATATTTATATTTATTTTGAATAGCATTGAGCTATACCTAATAGTTATATTATATCTATTTAAATGTAATAGGAGTCCTATATGATCAATGTAATTAATTAGATTTAGAGTTGAGTGATTTAAGTTAATTATGAACATATTTTTTTTTGAAACGTGGCAATATATTTTTTGTTTACTCTTCTTAATCAATTTCTTAACTGCTTTGGAGATTTTTTTCTATTTTTTGTCAAAACCAATGTACGGAACGATTCTAAGCTCAATTGAGCCCTCGTGTGAATGGATTGAAGATGGTTGGTCATGATCACGAAAGTCGTCTACTTTCTTGTCATTCTTGAAAAAAATGAAAAATCACCTTATTAGCTTTGATTTGATCAACAAAATTTCAAAAGCTGAATTCAATACATTTTTTTTATGAAATTTCAATAGCACGATATATAACAGAATTTACACTCAAACAATGTGATTAGTTTTTGTGTGTAAATTCAACATGTATAAATAGTATCATGCATTTACTTATACAATTTATATATATATATTGGAAAAAAAAAATTGGATTTGCCCTCCAACTTATCTCTAAAAGCTAGCTTAAGAGGTGAGTATTGTCCAAATCTTCATAATGAATATCCTGTTCTTAATTACAACTAGTTCATATGAGATACCTAATATACAACTTTTATGCTATGATCGAACCTAGAGCGTGAAATTTGTAAAACTGAACATCTACGAGTGGTCCGATAACAAGGATTATTGGACATTTGTGCTTAATTCAACTATAAAAGTTAGCTTATGAGGTGTTATGCTCTTATGATAAGCTGATGTAGGATACTTAACTATATATATATAGTTAATTAAGTGTCTCGTGTTAGCTGGTTATAAAAAATAATATTTTTTATAATTGTTTGGATAATTCTCACATCACGAGTTAACTTTAAAGTTGAATTGAATTTAAGTCAATTTTCTTCAATATGATATCAGAGTTATCAATCATATGGTGCTAGGCTATCCGTATGTATCCAGCCATACAAATTTCACACTCCAAATTTGTCGCATTTATTTGGCCTTGAGGTTACAAGGGGTGAGTATCCCACATCACTTTATATAATAATTTGGACAATTTTCACACAATAAATTAATTTTGAAAGTTAAATTAGAATGAGATTTTTTATATCCAATTTATCCATTTTTTGAGATAAGGAAAGCATTTGATAATTTCTCATGCTAATCATCCAAGGAGTTAATTGAATTTATACTCAAATAACACTGATATAATGAAAAAAATTTTGTTCTTTAAAAAATCACTGAACTTAGGACATGTATACAGAAAAATTATTTTGACCGTTTTCTGGTGAATAAACTGTCATAAAATTTAGATGGCGCATACACTCAGCTTCTTCTGCACACGTGGCTTGACGCGTGGCATGACACGTGAAAAAATGACATGTAAGCATGTCATGTGGCATGTCACATGAACATTTCAACAAGTCAACTAGCCACGTGACATGTATACATGTCTTTTTTTTTTTCACGTGGCATACCATATGTGCAGGGGGTATTGAGTGTACGTATCAGTTGAATTTTTCGACGGTTCTTTTGCCAAAAAATAATTAAAATGATTTTTTTATATACATGTTTTAAATTTAGGGATTTTTAATAAAATAATTTTTTTTTCATTATATTAGTATTATTTGAGTATAAGTTCAGTGACTATTCATGAAATTAACTCTCATCCAAGTACCACTATAGGCATACTTCATACTTTAAATCTCAACAATTACTCTCTTGTCACTCAAATATTTTGAAAGACTTTTTTTTTTTTTTTAAGAAATCAGCTAAAGAATTAAAACCTCCATTGGTATTGATTAAAATCATATGCTAAATTATTAACAATGTTAAATAAAATAATTAATGTTATAAATAGCATTCATTTTAAGTATATTTCTTTCTAATTAAATGAGGTAATATGGTATATTTTCTAAATTTCATAACAAGTGTGTGTTTTCACTTTCAGGGTTGTAGTTATCTTGAACTTTTTGTATAATTTTAATTTTGTATACATGACTTATAATTTTGTATAATTTCAATCATTAAATTAAAATTTAAATGGATGGTTATAATTTCATTATCCAATATCTTAATAAAGAAATAATTAAGTTTCTAATTTTAATATCTTTTTTAATTATGAAAAGGGAAAAAAAATTAAAATTACACATAAATCGCTCACAAGAAAAAAAAAAGTAAATTCTAAACTTAATAGTTATTAATTAAAATTTTAATACAGAATACATCTAAATTTTTTATTTTTTTTTCCTCTGAATAACACTTTAGAATCATTAATTAAGGTTTAGGCTGTTTTTAGTTCATCAAATATATAGGAAATTTGAAATCATATAAGCTTTTTTTCTATGTTTTTGAAAGAAAATCTCAGCTGATTTTCATACCAATCAGTCATAAGCTGCACGTCTCAATTAACATAAATTAGAATGAGAAGATTTTAAAAGATTTTTAGCGGTAGACTAGAAAAGAAAAATATTAGAAAGAATATATTTTCTGTTAATTTATGTTGGTAATTAGCTTGTATAAGAATATATTATTAATTATAAGGGATGTGATAATTAATAATTAGTTTATTAAGTATACAATCACCTAGAGGAGGTCAAGTCAACCAATCTGCATCTCCCATGAAGTGGCATTGTAATTAAGGAAATCCTACGATAAATTAAACCTTGTTTCAATTTTATTAATGTAACTGGGGGAGTTTCTTTCATGATTTTAATTAAATATTAGCAAATCTTCTCAAAGAAAAATTAAATATTAACAAAAAGAAAGGAGAAATTCTATTATACAACACTAAATGGTAATTAAAGGGTTGACTTGGCTGGAGTAACAGAGAGTGATTAAATATTAATTTACCACAGTGTTTTGTTTATCTTTTTAATTTTTTTTATTATTATTAATCTATAGTCAAATCAATTGGCTCATTTTAAATTATTTGATCAAGTCAAGTGAAATCGCTTTCTCTTTTAAGTAATATCCCTCCATTTACGCGTTCATGTAGTCAAAGTCATCATTGTTATTTTTTTTTTTCCCCAATATTAGTTAAACCAAACCAAATTGATCTTTCTGGAGCACGGTTTGATTTGATTTGATTCAATCGAAATCAATTTTCAATTTTACAAAATTTAAAAAATATTAAGAATTTTTTTATAATTAGTACCAAAATAAATTTATAGGAAAATATAAAAATACAATTATAAATTTATAGTTACTTTTGAAGGCATTCAACGTCAAACATCAATTACAAATATCATTGACACAAATTATATATTTTCAACATACTAATAGTAACAAATGAATTAAACAAGTTAATTTAGTTTCTAAATAGAACATTAGAAGTAATAAAGTCATGTGAGATCGCAATCAGACATTACATCGATCCGTTACTTGAGTTAGAATTAACCTATATAGAAGAAATCAACAATTAATTAATTAATTGAAATAAAGAAAAAAAAATTACATTATTCTTATCTTAGAAACTTTCTACTTCTAAAACTAAAACTACCTAAATAGAATCCATAAATTTATTCATAAATCAAATTAATATTGAGTAATAAAAATTAAATGAATAAATATTTTTAAATTGAACTATATGGTTGACCCGATTTTTGACTGGGTTGGACCTTATTTTAACTCGATTCAATGTTTTTTTGGGTTACAAAGAATTAAGGAAAGGACATATATAATCAACCTACAGTTATTCAGAACTGTAATCGGACTTTCGAAAATTTTGTACTTTCGATTGATTGCTCGCCTTCGTATCAACTTCTAATAGTCTCTATTCAAATTTTTAAAATGATTGACTCGATTACTAGGTCTGATTCAATTTCAACAATAACAACTTTTCCTTCGTTAGATTAATAGTAATACAGTACGTGCATGTTCACGTGTAATTAAACCGTTGGATCGCACGAATTCATTTGATCTAATGGTTTAAATTTGTAAGCACAATATCAAATCAGATTATTTTTATATGTTTTTTTTATTCTTATTTCAATAATTAATTTCTAACTTTACATTTTCATGCTTTCTCGTCTTAAGTTCATACTCTTAGCTTCTTCTATATATTTCCATTTTCCAAGAATTCTCTCGCTTACTATTTCAGAACTCTCTCTTTATTTATAGTACTTCGCTTCTTTTTCTCTTTCTAGCTCGATTCTTGAAAATAAATCTTTTTTTTTTATCTTAAAACTATTTTCAAGAACGGAGATAGGCTGCGACGACCATGGCCGGCGGTGACGGAGGAAGATCTTTGGAGCAAACGCCGACGTGGGCGGTCGCCATAGTTTGTTTTGTTTTGGTTTTGATTTCAATGATCATCGAATTCACAATTCATATCATAGGAAAGGTAAAACTATAAAACTGCTCACAATATATATTTTTTTATTTAAATCTTTGTAATTAAGCATATAATTACAGAATATTTTTCTCACTTTTTGCAGTGGTTAAAGAGGAAACAGAAACGAGCTCTTTATGAAGCTCTTGAAAAGATTAAATCAGGTTAAAAAAAAAAAAACTAAAATTCTTAATTATCTTGGATTTATAAAATTCAGTTTCTAACTTTTTTTTTTCTTTGATGTAGAGCTGATGCTATTAGGATTCATATCGTTGCTTTTAACAGTAGGACAAGGTGTAATTTCAAGTATCTGTATATCAGAAAAAATTGGATCAACATGGCATCCATGCAGCGACAAGGAAGAAGAAGAATTAGTTAAAGTTGATGGAGATACAGAAACAGATAACGAAAACCGCCGGAAACTTCTAATGATATCGGATTCCGGTGGAACTTTCCGGCGTGTCTTGGCTGAAGCAGAATCAACCAACAAATGTGGTGAGGTATGTATACATAATACATATGTTACAAAAAAAACACTAATTAATTTATTTTATTTTTCTTTATTTAGAGTACAAATAAAACTTGAACACCGCCCATATGAACAGAGTAAGAATGATATGGAAATACAAGTTCCATTTCGCTTTCGACGGAATAAAGATTAATCAAATTCACCTGGCAACCTATATATGTGCATGTGTGTATGTGGAATTTTCTTGGTGAGAACGTACTGAATTTTCTTTCACTATGAAAGATATGGAATGTAACTAGAAATTTCTGCTATTTTATGCGTTTTAAAGAGCTATATCTTTATAAAGAAAATGTTTCTATTTTAGACATGGTAAGTTTAAATTTTTTAATTTAATTAGTATATGAATTTATGAAAAAATATATATTTTTTTCTTAATTTGCAGGGTAAAGTCCCATTTATATCGACAGACGGAATTCATCAACTCCATATTTTTATATTCGTGTTAGCTATTTTTCATGTGCTTTACTGTGTTCTCACCATGGGTTTGGGTCGAGCTAAGGTATTATTTCTCAAATTATATTACGTATTATTATTACAATTGTTTAATTATTTGCATCACATATCATTTTTGCATATGGTGCAACTTAAGCATTTTTTTTTTTTTTGCATAGATTATATGATTTTATTAAAAATTGAGTTCATGAAAGAATGTTATTATATGAAAATTGTGAAAATTATTAATTTAATTACATGCATCCATGAATTTTTATTATCGGCTTGATTTATGAATTTATTGATTTTTAAGCAAATACGAAAACATTGTATAGGTTATTTTTTAGTGATAGGCAAATTTATTTTTAAAGTATTAAAAATGATACAAATTTCTATTTAAATTTATTTTTTTTAACAAAATACTTTTAAAACATTGAAAATGATACAAATTTACGTTCGTAAGAGCAAATATGGACAGTTTTTCAATGCTTTGATAACAAATATAAAGGTTTTCAATGCTTTGATAACAAATATAAAGGTTCATATTTTCTCTCAAAGTATTGAATAAGGGTAAATTTGTACCATTTTTAATATTTTATTAGCATTTAAAAAAAATTAAGGGTAACTATATATAATTTTCAATATTTTAAGGGAAATTTTGTCCATATCCCTGTCTTTTATATGTGGCATTTTATGCTTAACTGGTTAATATATAATATTATAAATCGGATTTAGACATTTAGAGTTATATTTGCTCATTGTATTCTTGCTAAGGTTGATGAGAATTTTATTGTTGATAGATGAAAAAATGGAAAGCATGGGAAAAGGAAACACGAACAGTAGAGTATCAGTTCTCACACGGTACGTTTACTTCAAATTTCTATTATGAAATCTTTATGGTTTTCCTTGAATAATTTTTCTTCATCTTTTGCATCTAAATAAATAATAAATTTATATAGTCAATGATTTTTTTTATATATATATAATTATTGACTAATTAATGATTTACAGATCCAGAAAGGTTCAGATTTGCAAGGGAAACATCATTTGGAAGGAGACATTTGAGCTTTTGGACCAAAACACCAGTCCTTATTTGGATAGTAAGAAACTAATCCTTTTCCTTAATTAATTATTAATTTATTTTTATTTTAACATTATGCATGAAATAGATATAACGTATATATTTTTATCATCTAATAAATTACAGTATAATAACGTATTTGGTCGTATAATAATCATATTTTACAAATTAACAGAAGTATTTTTTATTAGTATTTCAATACTTGCAATTTTATTAGGATTTATTTCAAATAGTTGATTTAGTCTTTGAAATAAAAATCACATTTACGTACGCCACAGGTAAAACTATATAGTTAATTAAACTATTAAAAAAGCATAAAAGCAATAGTTGATGGTTTAAGCCATAACTAATTCTTACAATGTTTGAATTTACTTTTTGTAAATTAATTAAATTAACAATAATAAAATATGCATTTCGGTTTAAGCCGTAACTAGAATAATCTCCTAGTAGTTTATAATTCTTTTTGTTGCTCAAAGTAAACCAATTCTGTAATTTTCTTTCGTATTAAGTTTTGAATTGACTTGGTAATTCTATTTTTTATATAGTTATGCTTTTCGAACTTGAATTTACTAAGAAAAATCAAATATTTAATTAATTGGAACGTCCATTTATCATTTTCTTAATGATAAGTATTTTTCAGAATCAATTGTCGAAAATACACGTTAGATTATTAATTAGCAATGCCAAAAATTATAAACGTAAATGACTATAATATAAAACCATTTCTTTTTCATGGAAAGCAATATTATGAAATATATTTGAAACAAGAGAATACTATAAGCATCAAACAGTAATAAAAGTCGTTGTCCTTACCGGTACGTGTAAGAAGGTGACGGTCTTAAGACGGTAATCTACAAAATGCCTGTCGCCGGCCAAATGTCCTTTTTTTTAAAAGAAAAAAAATAATACAAAAAGGAAAAAGAAAATCACTTCTGGGCTGGTCTTTGACTTTTTAGAGTTCGGATGTTTGACGCTTTTCACATTGACAATCTCTCCTTTCACACAAATAAATTATTATTATTTTCTTTCATTTTTCATATTATTGTCATAATTTTTTCGTTTTTTAAATTATTTTTAAGAGTTCATAAATGAAGAAATTAAGTTTAACTAAGCCAAAAGCTTTCTTATTATATATGGAAATATTTAATGAAGTCTAATTGATAGTTTATTTCCTTTGCAGGTTTGTTTCTTTAGGCAATTTGTGAGGTCGGTTCCTAAAGTGGACTATCTAACCTTAAGGCATGGCTTTATCATGGTAATTAGAAAACTATGTTTTAGTACATAATTCCACATTAACTGTCATTATTGGCGTTTTATATATTTAAATAAAATTTCCATGTATTAACTAATTGGGGTTAATTGTATTCTTAGGCACATTTGGCTCCTCAAAGCCATATGAAATTTAATTTCCAAAAATATATAAACAGATCACTGGAAGAGGATTTCAAAGTTGTTGTGGGAATCAGGTTTGTACCTAATTCTTTTTACTAAACAAATAATTTTAGTTTTACCACACACACTAATTAAATTCTTATTTTCAATTTCCAGCCCTCCAATCTGGTTCTTTGCTGTCTTCTTCCTGCTCTTCAATACTCATGGTAAGCTATGCGCATAATTTTGCACTAAATTTTATTACTTCCTCAATTTTATTTTATATGTTATTTTTATTGTAATTAAAAAATATTAATTAAATTAAAATTTAGTATAAAATTGAATAATTTAATACACAAACTTAAATTTAATTGATCAATTTATATTAAAAAAATTAAAATATATTAAAAATTTAAAAATATTAAATAAATAAAATTTAAAATTTATTTAAAAGCTCACATAATTAGTAGCATCTTTTTTAATATTTATTAAATGATGTGCATTTAATTTTGAAAATCACAAGCAGAAAATAATGTTACAATGTTTAATTTGTCTAGTAATTATTGCTGACACTGACATTTCTATGTACAGGCTGGTATTCTTACCTATGGCTTCCATTCATTCCATTAATTGTAAGTGTAATTAATAATCGTGAAAATTTGAAACGTGTACTTCTCACTAATTAATTTATTTTAAAGTCTTGGATAATCTAACGGTAGATATCATGCATGGACAGATCATCTTGTTGGTGGGGACAAAGCTACAGGTCATTATAACCAAAATGGCACTTGGATTTCAAGACAGGGGAGAGGTTGTCAAGGGTGCGCCAGTGGTTCAACCGGGTGATGATCTCTTCTGGTTCAACCGGCCTCGCCTTGTTCTTTATCTTATCAATTTTGTTCTCTTTCAGGTATTAATTCACCAAAATAAATTGCCTTTTATTAAATATAATTATTCATCGAAATTCTAAAAATCCCTTCAATTATAAACATAATTATTTTTATTTGTCTATTAAAATTTATATATCTTGAACTTGAACTTACACAGCATTTTTTGATTTGAATTTTTGAGTATTGCAGAATGCTTTTCAGCTTGCTTTCTTTGCTTGGAGCTGGGTAAGTCACATTCTTCCTAAATACTATAGTGGAATACTACAATATAACTACAAAATAATTAATTAATTATGTAGTAAAAGGTTAATTTTATCATGGAAAAATATAATTTTTATACCAGTATTTAGAAAATCTTAATTTTTTTATATGGTCCTCTTTTTCTTCTACTCACAGAAAGAATTTGGGATAAAATCTTGTTTCCATGAACATTTGGAGGACATAATCATCAGAATTTCTATGGGGTAAATTTCAATCTCATCTTTTTTTTTTCTTTAATAAATTAATGATCTAATTAATTCCTAATCAACTTGTTTGATTTTTGGTTGTAATTTCTTAGGGTCCTTATACAAATACTATGCAGCTATGTCACCCTCCCTCTCTATGCCCTAGTAACACAGGTAAAAAATAAAAATCAATATAAAATTAATTCAACTGACTAAGCAGTATTAATTTGGTCGGTTAAATTGATTATTTCTGTTTGGACCTTCTAATAAATAAATAAATAAGTTTCTCTCAGTTCAGTTTACGCTGACTCCTATCTAAATTAAAATATGAATTTGTGTATTTTTTTTACAATGGCAGATGGGTTCATCAATGAAACCAACCATATTCAACGAGAGAGTAGCGGCAGCTCTTAAAAATTGGCACCATACGGCTAGAAAACAAATTAAACAAAACAAGGGATCGGCGAGCGTGACGCCCATGTCAAGCAGACCTACCACGCCCTCTCACCATATGTCGCCGGTGCACTTGCTTCGTCATTACAGAAGCGAAATTGATTCTCCCAGAAGATACAATTCGGGTTGGGAAACGGACTCTCCATCCCCTTCTCACCATGCTGATAATTCTTCATCACATAACCCGAATTATAGAGATGATAATGACCCGGGTCCAAGTGAAATTGCACCCGTTTCGGAACCGGTTGGTGCTGTACATGAAATTAATGTTGTGTCTGAGGAATTTTCATTCGATAAAAGAGTTAATAATGTATGAAAAACAGGCTTATACTGTAGGGTAGAAACTACTTGCGACCCATGAACACTATTTGTAAATAGTTTTCTACCCGTAAATACTTGTGACCCATGAATACTTTTGCAAAATAGATTTGAGGGCACAAGTTTTGCATTGGTCTTTTATTTTTTTTTTATTCTATTACCAAGTAAATATTATACTTATAATCACCAAAATTTCCATATTTTTTTTTCCTTCCAATCAACATTTAGTGTTATTTTTTCATTTAACATAATTTGTTATTCAAAATTTACTAGTCAGATTAATTCAAACTCCATGATGTATAGACTCATAAAAAAGGCAAAAATATTTTGTTTTAATTCAATGTTATTTAATTAGTTTTATGTAGTTTTACGGAGTATTGTTGAGAAAAAATTATTTACATATATCTGGTTTGGTAGTAAGAAATAAAATTCCTTGTTGTGAACCATAGAAACTGCCAGACTTTTTATTTTTCTGGACAGTATTCACTGCATTGTTAGCTTTTATCTGATTAATGCTATTCAAAATGTGGTCTGACTAATTCAAGTTGATTATGAAAGTAAGGTTTTTTTAGCTTTTGATTTTATCTATTAACAGGTCGACTGTATTATTATCTTTATGTATGAATGAATACAAGAAGTTTTTTAAATACCTCAAAAAACAACTAGTATGTGACTCTTTAATTAGCGTTTGGATATTTAGCTACATTCTATTAAGAATCAAAAACATTTTGGGATTTTTACAAAAATACCTTTGAAAAAAAAAATCTCTACAAATTTACTTTGCAAACCTCCTTATTTCAAAAATACTTTTATTTTTTAAAATAACATTCTTTGGTAATACACATATTTTTATTCAATTTCTTATTTTTTACATATCTTTTGCAATTCACCCCATATATATGTAAATGGTTATCCTTTCTCTAAAAACAAAATATTTATCATTTTTTTTTCTTTAATCACGTTACCATTTTTTTCAAATTTGAGATTTCGGATAAGATTTTATTAATCAACAAATTAAAAATCAGATAAGATTTCAAATTGGTATATGAATAACTACCAAAGTATATCCATTGATATAAGGCATTTTTGAAATGCAAACAATGCACTTCAATTGGTATAAAAATTGAAAATTCAACCCTCCATTTTGATATACCTATGTATGTATACCATAGCATACTTATAGATATACATAATTGTATTCTTACAATTCCTAAATTGAATTCATTATACTAGTGTATACTCTATGATATACTCAATTTCAATCTTTGACACTGTATGTTTGTATTTTGGTATACCTACGCGATATTCAAAAAAATTGACTCATAATTTCTTAGGGTATATTTAGTAAAATGTAATTTATTGTAATGTAATTAATTATTTGTTTGTTAATTTTAATTTTATTAAGTGTAATATAACAGTATATACAAAGATATTTTTCAATATATTTATTAATGTATTTACTAATTTTTATATTTTATATGGTATTTTTCATTCAATTTTTTTTTATTTTTTTGTTAACCTTAAACCGTCTCTCGCTGATCTTCCGCTTTGCCTCTACTGCCGCTTCCGCCACCCTCTGTCGATAGCATCTTCCTCCTGTCGACGCCATCCTATGCTGGTTGCTACCGCCTGCCGTTCTTTGGTTCCAGGTGCATCGTTGATTCTTTTCTTCCTTCTTTATTTTCTTGTTCATTTTATTCGACTTCATTCATCTCTTAGTTCTACATGTTCTTTGATTTTGATTTTTCTTTTAAATCGATTCTCTAATTCAACCTTTAATCCTTAAATGAAAGCTTTGAATTAGGATTTGAAGTTTCTCCGTTCTTATTTTCTGGTTTAATTATGCTTCTGGGATTGTTCTCGCCTCATCTTTTGCTTTGTTTTGATGCTCTGTTTTTCTGGGCAAATTGTGGTTTTATGGTATTCTTTTATGCTCTTGGTTTTCTTCTGGCTGTTATAATTTTGCAGTGGTTAGGGAGAGTTGAGCACTCGGTCTGGTTTGATTGAATGTCAAAAGTAATTTCTTGAGCAAGTACTGAAAACTGTCGACAGATGTTGGTGTTTCTGTGAATTTTTCCTCCTTTGTTTCATTAGATTCCGAATGGGTTAATGGAAGTTCGTTTATTGTTTCTTGATTTATCAGCTGAAATACATTTTTCTTCTTCAATTATATTTTCTCTTTAGTTTGTACCCAGAAAACCAATAGTTTGCATTAGATTTCCATCTTTTTCAAGCTGAATATTGCTTACAAAATGACTGATAAGTTATTGGAATATTATCATGATATGAAAGCAGCTTAGCAACTTCATTATCGACCATATATGTTTCAAGAGAATTTGGGGTTTCTGCAGCATTACTATTTATAGAAGAAGGCTCTTCTGGCAGTTGCAATGGAGGATTTGATTCTTGTTCTTGGGGTGGATTCTTCACATGATCAGACTGGTGTGTAATGAGCTCGGATTGAGTTTGATCAAACGACAAACTCAAATCATTTATTTCTTCTTCAAGAACTGCTTTTTAGTCAAACAATAGAAGAATATTGATTAAATATTTAAAGAAAGGATGAACAAAAAGAAAACGAAATTTGGACATATGAGTAAAATTTCAATACCTAGAAGATCAGCTGGCTCTTCTGTGTCTGCAGTTTCAATATTTTTGACATTAATTGATAAAATTTGAGCTGCTCATCACATGCATCGCCGGCAAAATCTTTGCTTGCTTCCTGCAGATTCAGAATGGAAGATTTCTGATCATCATCCATATTGATATTTACTTTTGCATAGCTTGCATGCTGTTCATTTGCTGACACATTAACCTGTGTTTGAATCCGTAATGAAGAACTGAAATTTTCATATTGATCGTATCAAATCTTCTTTCTTTAAAACAAAAGATCCATGATTTGTACAAGTTGATGCATCAAGCTCTGTTGTACATTTTTCTCTGATTCCTTTTATGTTGGTTTTATCCTTTTTATTGCTTGTTGAGTATCTATTGGTTGGACGGTTGCATATTTATTCTTAATAAGAATGACTTCTAAGGTGGAAAATGTTGTCCAATCACGGTGGCATTCTCTGTTTGTTTCCATGAGTTTGTTGGTTTGAAAGTACAGCCTTCAAATTGCTAATTTCAAACCTTCAGCCCCCTTATGCTACTCTTGTATTTTGGGTATCTGATAAAAGCAGGGGACCAATTGCTCAACTCTCCACTATACTCTTAAAACATGCTTATTTTGGAACAAATGTTTGTAGTTTTTTTAGAGTCTTTTCAGATCTCTTAATTCTAATATTTTCTTACCAGTTCGTAATGGTTAAGAGAAGCATTTATTTTATTTTAACTATTATAGCTTTTTGACTCGCAACAAGCTAAAAATATATCAATTTTGTAGGCAAACTGTTCATGGATTTCAACTTTCAAGTGTACATATAATCAAAATATTGTAATTAAATGTCGTTAAAAAATCTATTGGATGAATTAAAGGAGTTTCTTGGCTTTCAATTATGCAAAATTCAATGGAATAGCTCAAGTTTTTCTAGTTATAATTTTTAAGAAAACAATATGAAAAAAATGATTATGGGATTTAATAAGACATTAAAAAAAATATTAAAAATTAACTCATAATATTTTAAATATTTAAAATAATTATATATTTTTAAAAATTTTTATATTTTGGTGAATTATATACTATACGAATTGAATATTGAATATAATGTGAGTAGTCAAAAATTATATGAATTTAATATTAACTCTTAAATATTAAAATTCAAGGAGCAGAGAATGCGTTTTTCCAAACCAGAAGCATCATGATTTTTATTTTTTTGGGTGCAGGCAGGAATGAACAAAACGACAATGACAGCCTAGCACAGAAAAACCCAATCCCTTGTTTTCGTACATTACCAGGGGCCATTTCCCCTTGTTTCCTCCCTTTCTATTTTGTTTATATATATTGTTCTCTTTCTCTGTTTCCATGATTCAAAATTAGATTTCAGAGATCGATGGAGATAGTGCAGGGGTTGCTAGGAAGACTGGGGAGGCAGTGCTATGCAGTTGTGTGTTTGGGAGTGATTGTTGTGATTGTGGGTTTTGTTCGCTATGTTTATGATTTTGATTCTTTGGCTTCTGATAATCCCAAAGATCGCACCACTCGTCGTCTTCGTGCCATTCAAGGTCGCTAGCTCTTAACCATGGCTGCGGATTTCTTATTTTTTTGATTTTATGCATCGGAAAGGTTCCCTGTAAATAATCAGGTTTTTGGTTTGCTCAACTATCAATAGCAAGCCGCATTTTTGTAGATCTGCTGGGCCAAAGTTCTGAATCTCAAATAATCAAGTAGTTCAGATCTCAAAAACATATATATTACATTTAGATGACTAATGATTTTGTGCATTGCATATAATATATATTAACTAATGTCGATGAACTAAGAAATAATAATTCTCATTTGTTGTGAATTTGGTGTAATTCTATCTGTTAAAAATTTGGTTACTATTTTAATTCTATCTGTAATTCAACAGTGATAGAAGAGGAGTAATATAGATAATGATGACAATAACAGAAATATTAAATATATATATATTAGTGGTATTTTATCATATGTCATGTTCAATGTTAAACCCTAGTTTTTTATAGAAAAATGAGAGAGAGAGAGTGATTTGAATTTCAAACTATTAACATTAAAATAATACTGATATGATATTAAAGTAATGTTAATGCTATTATATGGCAAAATATGCTATTTCAACACTATATTTTATTAAATTAATAAATATATTCTTAAAATAAGTGTCATATTTAGCTAAATTAATAAATAAATTCTTAAAATAAATATTATATTTAATTATATGTCAGTATCATTTAAGTATCACGTAAATATCGTTAATTATATGCTTGCAAAATAAATTAGGAGGGCTGTCAGTGCTTTAAAAATGTAAAAATGTAAATTTAATTAATAACTTAAAGAGCATGCACTCTCCGATCTTATCCATTACAATTATAATTCGATATAATTGAGGGACATTTAAGCCCTCAATTTCTCATATTTACATTCCTATCCCTCCACAGTCTACCTCATCTCACCCCCTTCATCTTCACCTTCGCCTTCACCTTTTTCAATTTCTCATTTTCACCGATTGCTTCTTTCTCTTCAGCTGTTCAGCCATGGCGAGAGGTGCTTCTCAGTCTCAATCCACTTCCTCCTCCACTTCCCGTCCCGGCGTCATAGCTCCTCGCGGTTCTGCTGCTGCCTCTGCTGGTATGCGTCGACGCCGCCTTGGATCCTCTGCATCTGCCGGTGCATCTGCCGGAGCTGGAGCCACGGCAGGAAGCAGCAACATGCTCCGATTCTACACTGATGATGCTCCGGGTCTCAAGATCTCTCCCACCATCGTGCTCGTCATGAGCCTCTGCTTCATTGCCTTCGTCACCGCTCTTCACGTCTTCGGCAAGCTTTATCGCAGCAGAGTTGCTCCCGGCGCCTAATTTTGGCGATCTGGAATTCCGCATCCGAGCCCCGACCCGAGTCCGTGTCGAATTAGGAGGCTATTCTTTCGGATCCTTCATTGGTAACTGAATGCTTTTTCTTCGTTTACTCTCTCTCTCTCTCGTTTTTTTCCAAAAAAAAAAATCAATTCCACTGGTTGCTCTGTAAATGATGGAAGTGATGTAACAAAAAAGTTTTTTTTTTCCCTAAATCGAGTTCGAAATCGTTTGATCATGAATGCTATTACTACATGGAAATTAACAAGGTGAGTTTTGGTCGTTTTTGTTGCATTTCTGGTTTGAATATGAGGTGTTTGTTTAAATTTGTCAATGAATACAATGAATTTCAGTTTCAGTAAATTTAGAGAGAGATTACATAGCTGCTACTATTGGAGAAAATAGAAAATAGCAATTGAAGAAAGAACTGGATTTTGCCTTTTCGGTCCATGATCTGCGTATCTCGGCCTACAGCCATCTCTGACCATCTTTTATTATCCATCAAGCTTCAAGCTTTTTACAAAATTTACTTTGTCTAAGGAACTAGCCAAGCTTCCTAACAATCGAACTAATTTAGATTAACATTCTACTAAACTAATGCATTACGAGACAGGCACACCATCTTATATTTGCATTGGTTTACTGGGAGAAGCAACAAGCAGTTGCGTCCTCTCGGCATAAAGACTCATTTGCATGATCAAAATGTGCACCTTCACCGAGAGAAGGAATAATAAGTGTATTTCTAACAAATTCCCTTGTATTTCTAAGTGTGAAGTCATATGTATTATTTCTTTAAATATAATTTTGGAATTTCTTACTTGAATTAAGTCAATGTATTCATTTATGGACTGTATTGAGGGGTGGCATGGAAAATACTAGATGACCTCAATTGTTTGGCTACTGATTAATCACATTTGAAGGTAAAATTTGATGAGTATACTTTTATTTCATATTAACATCATTTTTATTTTTTATGAGAAAGGCAACTTCATTAAACCAAAGAGAGATTACAAAATGAGGAAACATCCCAAACTCTAACAGTTGGCATAGGAGGGTTAGGAGAGGCTCCAGCTGGAGAATGGGCTTGTTTTTTAAATTGAAAAATATGTAGGAGACTATGGGTTGCCAGACTGGGTGGTAAGAGACCTTCTGAATCTACATCAGTTTGTTGCCGAATTAATTTCTGAAATCGCAGTGGATTGCGGTGGATTCAAGTGGTCTTCTGCCACCCTCACCCTGAAGCCAGTCACGCACCTAACATTGTCATTAGATTTTCACACCCCATCACACGCTATAGTGTTATTTTCATTCTCTCTCTCTCTCTCTCTCTCTCTCTCTCTCTCTCTATATATATATATTCCACCGCCCTAAATTTGTCTTTTTTTCAAGACACAACATCTTTTCTACCCCAAATCTAAATGCATATATATATATATATACATGTACAATATATTTATATATTATTATTATATAAATTTATAAATTGGTAAATAATATTTGAATTGCAAGTATTATTGTTGGTATAATTATAAGCTTGAGGTGGTATTTTTGTCGACTACACAAATCAAAGATAAGTAAAAGGTTATATATAGATGTCTCACTAAATTAATTAATCTATTTGATAAGTCAAACATAACAAGAATATTTCATTTTTATAATTTTTCACAATTATATGTTACATCCATGAAATAAAAGAATTAAAACTAATATCTAAAAAATAATTTATCCTCATTATGTATTATAAAATAATATATAATATTCACTATATTTTTATTTAACTAATTATTTCTAAATTATGTTTTGAGTATCTCAAAAGTATGAAAACATTTATCAAAATGTTTTAAAATATAGAGATATTTTCTTTAATAACAACAATAACAATAATAACAAATATAAATATTTCACTACATTAAATATTTTTAATACAATATAACAACAAACTATAGTTATTTTTGTTTTTCAATAATTATCTAAAACTACATGACATGACAAATGAATAGATAGAACACAATTTAAAAAATACTTTACTTTGAAGGCTAATATTTTTGTCGTTTTATTTATTTTGTTATTTTATACTTCAATTGACATCTGTAATTTATCAAATCAAATAAAAAATAAATTGATGCTCATACAGTACACATTAAAATTAAACATGCCAAATTTTAAACATTCAAATATAAAATCTTACCTGTTTCAAACATGTCGAGATGTTAATAACAAGACAATAAAAAAATAGCTGATAATTTTTTTGACAGAATTTATGACATATTTTGCTTAAAAGGACAAAAAAAAAATTGAATAACAAATTCAAAATCTTCACAACACAATTTTTTTTTCCTATCACGAAACCAACATTTCACAAGAGCTACTACAATATGTATAGCCTGTCTATGTAAAATTTCAACACGTTCATGATGTTTTTGTAGATTAGAAGGAATGACACACTTGGACTTATAGGGCACGTTTGGTTCGCTGTATTATATTAGACTGTATAGTACTAGTCTGTATAGTATTAGCCTGTATAGTATTAGCTTGTATAGTATTAACATGTATTATATTATACAGTGTTTGGTATAATATTATATTAGCCTGTAATATTTTATACTATATCTGGTACACAATAGTATATTATATTTTTTAAATAAAATTAAAAAAAATAAAAAATTAAATCATTTTTTAATATTATCAATTTAAACAAAAAAAAATTATTGTAAAATACAATTTTTTAAAAATATGTACAAATTTCTTGAAATATAAATATATAATAGTAGATAAATTAACAATCAAACAAACAATTTAATTAATAACATTCAATTACATAATTGAAATATATTAACAAATATGCTAAAATTATTAATTTTATACATAGTCCAATAACAAATCAAAATAAATAAATTTCATCATTATTATTTTAGACATAATCCAATGTGTAACAGTGACCCATATTTAGAAAACCATACAAAAAAAAGATTTAATAATAATAATAATATTCAAAATAAATAAATTTAATAAATTTTTATGACACACTAAATATATATTTACAAAATAAAAATGATAATAAAATAATAAAATAGAATTTATATAAAATGAGAAAAAGTCAAAATAAAGATAAACACCGTATTAGATAAACCCAGGGGGGAGGAGTGTATTATTTTATCCTGTGTATATAGGATAAAAACTAAACTCTGTATTATATAATACATGTATTATTTTTAAAAAAAATTAGCCAAACACTCTTTAATGTATTAAAGGGTATTATTTTATGCTATCCTGTGTACTATACAGGAAAGCAAACATGCCCATAGTGACTTGTTGGGGCTTCACTGGAATTAATTTTACGCATGTTTACTGAATTTATAATAAAATAATACTAATATAATGAAAGAATTTTTGTTCTCATAAAAATTATCGAACTTAAAATAAGTTTACAAAAAAATCATTTTAATCGTTTTTTGAATATTTTTTCGCCGAAAAAAATGACATGTGACCATATCATGTGGCATGCCGCATGGATGTTTCGACAAGTCAGTTTGCCGTGTGGTATACTTAGATGTCATTTTTTTCATAAGACATGCTACGTGTCAAGCCATGTCTGCATGAAGGTGCTGAGTGTATGCGCCGGCTGGATTTTTGGGCGAAATAATCGTTCGAAAACGATTAAAGTGATTTTTCTGTAAATATAATCTAAATTCGATGATTTTTGTGAAAATAAAATTTTTTTTTCCATTATATTAGTATTATTTGAATATAATTTCAGTGATTATAGATGAAATTAACACGGTTTCACTGTCACTGTCGGTTCTTAATCCACGACAAAGTATTATTCTCGTATGGCACTGACACTAAAGTTGTAACAAGTTATTGCTAGTTTCAATTCAAAATTTCAAACTTCAAGTGAAATTCCCACATACCTTAATCTTGAGTAAGTCATTGTAAATTTGTAAAAGATTCTATTTTCTCCAATATTTTTTAAAATATCTTATTTTTTAATTATTTTTAAAAAATATATTATTCATAAAATTATCCATAATAATTACTAATTATAACTATAAATGCCAAGAAAAAAAATGAATTTAAGACCTTTTACATTTTTAATCTAATTTGATTTTTTTTTTATATATTTTTAATCAACATAACACGTGTAGCTCTTTATATTATGTTATAAGTATTAAACTTTTATTAGGGAAAAAACAAGCATTGAAAGGAAAAAAAAACAGAATAACAATTAACAGATACGGTGTACTAAATTTGTGAAGAATTTTTCTTGAGAAAATAAAAAATCTAAAAAATTAATATGATTTAATGACATGTTGAAATGAATAATTGATAATATCATGTCCACGCCAAAATAAGCTGTTACTTTCTCCTTCCTAAAACCGTTTTGTACGCTCCACGCCTCGTTTGCCTTCGCAGGCAGAAACCAAAAACCAAAAGCACTAATCCATGGCAGAAGTGGAGAGAGAAACTCTATTGTTGTTTCTCTCATTTTCATTTTCATTTTGTTCATTCATTGGAAGAAGGACAAAAAGATTAATTAAACGATGAGCGTGATAGATATTCTTTTCAGAGTCGATGAGATTTGCAGGAAATACGACAAGTATGATATTGACAAGCAGCGGGAAGTTAATGCCTTTGGCGATGATGCTTTTGCTAGGCTTTACGCCTCCGTTGAATCCTCCATTGATGCTGCTTTACAAGTTTGAATCTATTTCCTCATTTCTCTGTTTTATTGTTTCTTGTTTTGTTCCGTCTGGTTGCAGAGAAACTGTGGAGAAAAAAACAAAAAATCAATAATCAATGATCTTGAGATTTTGCTGCGTGGAACATCAATAAATTTTCTAGCTTTTTGGTTTTAATTTTATTTGCTTCAGTAAACAATCCAAATTTTGATGTTAAAGATGACAGAAGGGGAAAAAAGTAAAAGGAAACAGACTCTGTTTGTTCCAGAATTTTCAAATTAATCAAAGAGAGGAATCTATGTACGTTTTGATTTTATTGGTTGGTGCAGAAATCTGAGCTGGCTTTAATGGAAAAGAATAGGGCAGCTGCAGCTGCAATGAACGCAGAGGTTCGAAGGACTAAAGCTCGATTGATGGATGAAGTTCCTAAGCTCAAAAAATTGGCTCACAAAAAGGTGAATTAACTTTTCTCTTTAGAAGGTTTAAAAAAAAAAAAGAACTTTTCTCTTTAGAAATGCAAGTCTAGTTTTAGACAAGGTTGGAATTTAATAATATCAACTGGACTATGCCTTTGCAATGGTAATTGAAGTAAGAATATTTATGGAGGGACAAATTATTAGAGCTGAAGGAACATGATATGTTATTAAGGAGTGTGGATAAGGATTAGAGTGAAAAGATTTACAGGAGTCTACTAACAGTTGATGAAGAATATATATGTAATATACTAAAGGTTATACATCAAGACATGGAGACGAAATGGGACCTTGGCCTTGTAAATCAATATTAATTAATTAATCGGTTTTCATTCTCAACCTCGTTTCTGTTTTCTGTTCCTTGCAATGGGTAGACTGTCCTAAGTCGTTCACGTAGTGAACTGAACAGAAGTTTATGAGAAAAAACTTCAATTTGAGGAGGTGAAGCTACGTTTATAAGGAAGGAGGGTGAAAACATAGGGAGAAGTTAATTCATTTAGTCATCTAGGGAGAAGTTTACCAGTTTTTACACTCGACAGTATTTCCTAGTTATATTGCAGGGATCTCTTCCTAACCCTTTGTAGGGCCATGATTTGTAACTGAGATGAAAATATGGTTATCAGTATCCTTTAGTTCAATCTTCCTAGTTTGATTGTTAATTATAAGAATTACTTTATTAAGTCCTGTCACATTATGACGGAGGCAAACACTGATTGTCTCCTTATCGGCAGTTCATTTCATTGTGTAGACTGGCTAGCATTCCTACCAAAGGATAGAAACTAAAATAATGTGTTGACTGGCTAGCATTCCTACCAAAGGATAGAAACTAAAATAATGAGTGTGCTAAAAACTTAGTATTTCTTCTTGGGCTTCAGCTAATGTGGTGAGAGGTAGAGCAGGTTAGTAGTATCGAATTACAATTTCATTCTTACAGTATAAATCAGATTAAAGGATGTTGAATGAGATTCATGATGGTCCTGCCAAATGGTGACATTTGCTTTTCCCTTCAATTTAATTTCTACTTTGTCTGAGTTCTATTTCCTTTAGGTGTATTGGGCATATGGCATATTTATCTTTTTCATTTCTAATGCTGAAGGTCAAAGGGCTTCCAAAAGAAGAACAAGAAATCCGTCATGACCTGGTTCTTGCACTACCTGATAGGATTCAAGCTATACCAGATGGGGCTGCAGCAGCATCCAAACAAACTGGAGGGTGGGCGGGGTCAACATCTCATAAGAATATCAAGTTTGACTCAGCAGGTAATTAGTATTTTTAATACCTTTCTTATGTTATTTCTTTCGAATGTGAGGGCTTTTGTGAATCATTGATTACACTATCATCAACAAACAGATGAAAACCTTAGCAGTGATTTTTTCGAACAATCTGAAGAATCAAGTCAATTTAGACAAGAGTATGAAATGCGAAAGTTAAAACAGGCATGTAAGATTCCTTATTAATTTGGTTGGTAATATATCTGTCCTATAGCCTAGAGGTGAAAGATTTTAAATAGATTTCATTGGGATTCACCCTTTATCACTCCCTTTCTGCCTTCTCACTTACGCAGGATGAAGGTCTTGATTTTATATCTGAAGGACTAGACACCCTGAAAAATCTGGCCCATGATATGAATGAGGTTTGTCACTGTACCATTCTGCTCTTAGATGCTGCTACTGAAGAGAAAGGAAAAAAGGATGCTGATTAGTTTGTTTTTCTGACATGCTCAGGAAATGGACCGGCAAGTTCCTTTAATGGATGAAATTGATACAAAGGTGAGCCTTTTCTACAGAGAACTTTCAGTCAGATCATGGAGGGAATAACATAGAAAGACTATCGTAAATGCTTTCATTTTGTTGCCATTACAGGTGGACAAGGCAACTTCAGATCTTAAAAATACAAATGTTAGGCTCAAGGAAACAATTATCAAGGTGGTTGACATAATTTGAATTGTTCAACCTTATATTCCCATCTGTACTGCCTGCATTCTTTTTTTCACTTGGCATGACAACGTGCTGGACATAGTTTGGATAAATAACATTATATTTTTTCTTTCTTCCTGATTTTTTTTTCCAGATAAGGTCCAGTAGAAACTTCTGCATTGATATTATCCTGCTTTGCGTCATCCTGGGAATTGCTTCCTATTTGTACAAGTAAGCTACTCTGTTATCTAATTTTATAGTCTTTTCATATTTGAACTATTTTTTGGATGCATAAATCTTAAGGTTTTTTCTTGGTTCAATGCATTCAGTTTTCCTTGAAAATTGAACAATTTCAAATTTGCTTAAATCTGACTTATTTAAACTCTGATGTCAAATAAATGCTACTTATGCCATTTTGCATATGCACTGCCTCTATTCTCTTGTAGAAGGGCTATAATTTTAAAGTAGAAACTGTGGCTTTATTTACTTATATGGCAAATTGGATGTGACGCAATATCTATGAAAATCTCATTAAAATGGCCATCTTATTAAGATGATGGACTTAAAAAAGAGTTGGCATTGTTTGCAGCTTCCATTAGTATGTGTTCCAAAAATTATGCTTTTCTCTACTTGGAAAATCTCCTAATGGGTTCTTGTTCCTTGTCTTGTAGTATATTGAGGTAAATGAACTTAAATGGCGATTGTCCAAGGCCTGCTTGATGAAAATGTTATCTGGTACAATGATATTTCATTATGTAAGGGCTTTTACGTGTATTCTTTCTATGTATTCAAGATACATAATGTCAATTATCATACTACCCACATGACATTCTGTGCATTTAGCCTTTTGTATCAACCTGATAATAATTATTGGATCTTTATCGAGAAACATGCTAATGTAATATGTTACATCTCTATACTGCCATTTACTACAACATTGCACTCTTAACAATATACAATACATGAACATTTTTTTTTATTTGAAACGACATGAACATTTATTGTCTGCACAATATTATTGCGAGGCATATGAAACCCGCCTTCTTAAATACTAAACACTTCTGTTACTGGAATTAGTAGCTTCAGACTATACTTAAAATACAGAATGCTGCTTCAATTGATACATTGCCTTTGTCCCCAGAAAGTTACCCGACCTTGGCTGCCGTATATACATGTTATCCTGTACACACTCTGACTTTTTAGAGTATAGTACTCAGCAAAGTGAGTCATTGCTCTATATATTTACCACACAAAGCCAATTCATTTAACTCAGGAAAGCCATTGCTTAGATCAAACACGCTAGGATTGTACAAGCTGTATTGAGACTGGTTTTGGCAGTAGTAATTCTTATCGCCACAAGTTTCGCTTAACCTGTTTGCTTGAAGGAGATTGTCACACCTTTCTTCCTCATTAGTGTTTCTTCTGAATGGGTTATAATTGTCGAAAGAAGAAACAATTATAGGAGAGCTATTCATTTTTTCGCTTCCAACTTCATAAACTGAATTAAATATGCTGTCCTTCTTGCTGCTCTCTTGATTGCTAACACATGAAATGGTGTGAATGGGAGGTAAAGCTTGCTCGGCGAGTATAGAAGCTAGGAGTCTGCAATCTTTGTTCAAACAATCAGTGATCATATTGGTGTTATAACTCGTGTATGAATGACATGCTTCCTCCATCCTTGGTAATTGCCAAGTAAAGTCTTTGTTGTTGTTGCCTTTAACTTCATATGCATTCTTCGACATGCTGCCTTTCTGTCTAACTCGACATAGTACCCAGTCATCTAACTGTTAAAAAACCGGAGGAGGATTTCAATTTTATTTAGTTGGAGATATATTTCAATCAATAGTTAATACACAGAACAGAACAGGAAAGGTACTATGCTGCTTGTGAAATCCTACATGGTATTATCTGTCTACAATTTCTTTTATATGTATCTTGTTAGAGAATCAGTCGTAGCTTTTCTATCAGAAAAGTAGCAATGTTTAAGTTACCCTCATGGAGCCTTTCGCCCTTGCGGGTTTGATGGTTGAGTCTGGCAATCTATATTCATTCATAATCCAGTCTGTCTTGATTCCTTTTGGAGGGCGACCCGAGTAAAAGACCAGAGCTTTCTTCACTCCAATACTCTTTGATCCTGAACAAGTTAGAATAGGTCTATCAGTACCTGTTGCCTTCCAGTAACCTGATCCTGCAGCTCTGTTTGGCCTTGCTCCATTTGGGTATTTCCTATCTCTTGGACTGAAGAAGTACCACTCATCTTCTCCAAACAATGCCTTCTCTGTCAATAATTTCAACGACTCTTTCAGGTGTTAGTCTCAAAAAATATACATAGTTATATATAAAACCAACAAACAATAGTTATATACTGGGTAGCTCCCATGGATTGAACTTATAAAGATCAATCTCTGCGATAATAGCTGCTGGAATGGGACGCGAAGCCACTTTGTTTCGCAAGTAATGCGTGATGAGCTCTTCATCAGATGGATGAAATCTGAATCCTGGTGGAAATTGGAAATTTGGACTTGGTTCTGATATTTCCATTGATAAATCTTTATAAATAATTTATTTTCTTGTTTTAGTTTCTCCTATTCTCTCAGCTGGCTATCTTTTGGAGGCTTAGAGAATCAAGAAGTAACGATACAATCAATCGAAAAATGCAGCTGTAATTTTTGAGAGAACAGTGTCCTTGGGATTATATGGTGCAAATTCATGCAGATATTGACAGCATTTAAGACACTAGACAGGAAAGAGCCAACTGAATTTCCTTTAATGCTTAAATAAACAGACCACAAATTGACATTTTTGGCTTTACTTTGTTGAATAAATTATTAAGTTCCTACACTCCTTCTTATACCTTTTTTTTCCTTAAGAAAACAAATTGTCTTAAGATTGGTTCCTGGAATTCTTAATTTGATATGTAAAACCAAATATATAGTGATGTCCAATGTATATATTTATGCCATTTAAATCTTTTATTCCTAAAAAAAAAGATTATTCCTTTCCATCTTTTGAGGGTGTGTTCCGCTAAAATATTATTATTCTGGTCTATGACTTTGTTCCGGCTTTTTTAAACATACAGGACCGATTAATCCGAAGTCTAAGCATTATCGAACTCATAATTGAAGACGACCCTTTCAATGGCGTATAGCCATACACTCTATGCATGAAACAATTAATAATTGAACCTAAAATCCCATTTAAGGGAATCAGAGTTTCTTATTACTCGGACTAACAATCATTGGTATATTATTATTATTATTATTATTATTATTATTATTATTTGTAGTGTTCTAGTTTTGGATTATTGATGAAATGAAGAGAGAATTAAGAAATTTCCTAATGGTTGTGTTATTTTGACAGGAAGAACTTAAATGAAACTAGTTTTAGATCTCCAAAAATTCCAAAACAATTACGTGTAATGAAAATTACACACACATTAATTTTCAAATAGACCCTTATGTTTGTTTCCTTTTGGTTCTCGAAATTGGTTTTGCCCTATCAAATTCAACAAGATTCAGACAGACAACATCGTCATACCAAGAGTTTCCTACGTGGCTTTACTTCTTGAATCAGCTTTAAGTATAATATAAATAAATAATATTATTGTTAATTATACCCTTGAACCTTGATGAAGACAATATTGCAGAGTCAAACCATACTATATATATAATATATTATTAGATAATTTATAACATGTATAAATCCTGAGATATTTTACAAGATTGGACGTAAGAGCACATAATTAGATCCTCTTCTTTGCATTATTTGTTTGCATGACCTAGTTTTATCAGAAGCCCTATGGAGAAACAGTAATAATAATAATAATAAATTGATTATACTTGAGCTTAATTAGTAGGAGCTGATAAAAATATTCACATATCAATTCGAAATTTAACCGTAAAAACAAGTTGATTTAATTTGATGGATTGATTTAAATGTTGATATTAATTTGCAAAATCAAATTAACCTAATAGACTGGATTTATATGTTGGATTGAAAATCTTTATTTAAATTCCACAAGTTTCATTTGAATTAATTTAGAAACTGAGTAACATTAACTCTCTAAAAACACCTTCAATTCGATATTTGTTTTTGGTAATTAGTGAAAAGAAGGTAATTGCTGGTTCTTGATGGACTGAAAAGAAATAGATAAAACCCATGAACAAGATACTATTTTTATATGCATATATAATCTTTTGGTATATTAATTTGCTACAACTTTGTTTCAATCGATAGTGTTGTCTTATATTGGGAACGTAAATATCAAATGCTATGTGGCTTTCTAATTAATTTTGTCTTATTTTCTTGTTGAATTAATATATAAATATATCAATGAAGTCTTTTGTAGTGAAAAGTGAATCTAATTTCATTAAAATCTAAAATATGTTATAAAATAAAAAATAGTTTAATGCAGTATTCTCACATTACATATGTCAGCCGTTGCTGGATATTTCATATTAGATGTTGAAGGCATTATATAACTCGACTACGTTGTAAAGTCAGAATTGTCAATCTAGTTTCTCGATAATTTTGATTTCACAAACTAACTTTTAGTATTAATTAAATTTAAATTATTTTTTTAGCATGGTACCGTATTCATTAATTTTATAATATTGGGTAACATGTAGATATTTAGTCATATAAATTTCATGTTGTCTAAGTTTTTTATATGTATTCGACTCTAACGTTAGAAGAGTATGTTAAATATTTCATATCAGTTGATTATAATATAGTACTTCTTATAATTATCGGATCACGAATTAGTTTTTAGATTGAATTAAGTTTAAATATATTCTCTTTTATGAAATTGTAATAATTTCTTTCATTTAAAAACAATAGGGAAATCTTTTGTGGAAGAGAATCTATAAACGAAGGGAGATAGTGATTAGTAGAAGTGTTCAAATTCACATATCACTATATATAGTCTATAGTTATATTTTGGTACACATCAATTATATGTAAACAAAATGAACACTTTCAAATGATTCGTATATCCATTAATCTAAATTATAATCGAGTCGGATGGAACTAATACATCTCGTCATGAAAAGACTTAAACACCCTTAATAAGTAAGGTATTTTCAATAATATTTCTTCTGGCCACATGTCATGGACCAAGCCCATAGAACAACTGGTCCGGCGGCCTTGTCATGTGATACTCAATAAAAACTTCATATTAAACTCAATAGTATTACTCATGTTAATTAAAAACTTTATTTATTTATTTAAATATTCCAAATTCAAATTATACTTGTTTGAGATATCTTTATGATGAATAATTCTTTACAATTTTGAGTAGTTTATAATTCAATCCGAGAGCTGTTTCTCACCTATATAATTCTGTCCTTTTATACATTCTTGACTATGTATCATATTTTCCAATATAGTTATTAGTTAGAACTTCACAAGAAAGGATTCAGTATCTTTCAAAAGTCGCTACATAAATCATACTCTTCTCTTGAACAATTATAATTTAGGACCAAAGAACTCTAATTTTTAGCCCAAATGATAAAAGTTCTCTTAGCTTTTATATTATCTTAGGCATTAAAAAATAATAAAAAAAAATAATTATAAATGAAGAAATTGGTGTGATATTAGGTCCCAAATTTTTAGAATAGGAGAGGTGCATGTGGGTAGGGTTGGAGAAAAAAATCGAGAATTGTTAAATCGGTGTTTAAAATCAAGTTTAAACCGATCTATATGGTTAATTAGTCCGTTTAGATTAGGGGTGAGCAAAAAAAACAGATGTACTTGGTTAACCGGAAAAAAAATCCGAAACCGAACCGATGGACTGGTTAACCGATTGTAATGGACTGGTTAATGGTTAGTGTTTTGAAAAAACCGATATTAATGGACTGGTTAATGGTTTTTGACTTATGTAACTGGTTAACCGAACTTTTAGTTAATTTAATAATTTATAACAATTTATCCTAATTAAAAGTGATCATGTAATTTTTTTCATTATACTAATTATTTTTAAGTTTTTTTAATTGGCTATTAGTAAGCATAACAATTTATCTAATTGAAAGTGATTATGAACCGGTTAATATATTTACTTATTAAATATTAATTTTTAAAAACAAATTTGCTTATATCCACCAAATATTTTTATTTTAACAACGATAATGTTATATTATAGTGAAAAAATTTTAATTTTTAAGTATTTTGAACATTTTAATTTTATTTATGAATATATTTATAATTATAGCGGTTAACCGAAAAATATTGGGTAACCGATCCGAAAATCCGAAACCGATGGACTGGTTAACCGATAGTAATGGACTGGTTAATGGACTGGAATTTTAAAAAACCGATATTAATGGACTGGGGCTCATGGACCGGTTAACCGACCATACTCACCCCTAGTTTAGATGTAGACATGAACTTTAATTTTTAAGAATGAAATTGGATTTAGACTTTAAGATATGGTTAACGGTTAATCAGGGTTTATATATAATTTTTCATATATATGAGGTTCATAAGAATACTTTTCACATTTTAATTACTATTATTTGCTTTATATAAATTTGAGTATATTTTATAAAAATCATCCACTTGTCAATATTGATAAGTGATAAATTAATGTTGAATTATTTTTTTTATTGTATTATAGAGTGTTTATGTAATTCTTTTAATTATGTTGACATTAAATTTTAATGATTTATATTTTTATTTGTACTTTTATGTTTAAAATTTTTAAAATTTATATTTTAATTTTATAAATATATTTTTTTAATGAAGTATATAGTAATTATATATATTTAATTTTTCAATAGTTAATCGATTGTATTTGGCGATTAGCCAGTTATTAATAGGTTGGACTTAACTTTAATTTTAAAAAATCGATATTAATGTACTGGTTTTGGAAAATAGATAATGTACTGGTTAACTAGTTCATATCTACCCCTAGCTACATGTGAAGACACAATCTCAAATGAGTAGAGAGGAGATAAAATGGCATAATTCTAGGAGTGAGAAAAAAGAATCAAATTTTTGGTTAACAAGAAAACCGATTTGAAATAAAATCGATTTTAGGTTAACTAATCCAATAATTTAGGGTTATAATTTTTACTTTTAAAAATCGATAGTTAACCATTAACAGGTTTATATATATTATATATTTTATGTATATTAATTTTTATACTTAAAATTCTTAATTTTTTTTTTGTCCTCTATTAATATTATGATATATGAATTTCTAAAATATTATTTTAACACATATTTTTAGTAAATAAGTATTGGAATTATTTTTCTATTACAATCATTTATTCATTAACATGTGCATACTGGGCACTCTATTATTAGTTTTATATTGAATATATACAATTATTACAATTATTTATGAATTTTTTCTTTTGATTTTTTTAATGGATCGATATTATATTTGATTTGTATATTTTCATTATTGAAGCATTTTTAATATTAAAATCAGTATTAAAATTTATATATTTTATTAAATTTATATATGTTAAAAATTTTAGTGACTAGCCAAAAAATCGATCTGAAAAAATTGAATTAAAATCAAAATCAATATAGCAGTTAACCGAAATTAATATATTGGTTAATAAAATTGTTTTTGAACTGATTAATAGGTCCATGCTTACCTCTAAGTCATCTTACATAATAAAGAAAAAATGTATTCTAGACACCTATACTTTAATTTTTTATATTAGATTCCTATACTTTTAAGTATTGATATTGGATCTATATACAATCACTAACATTATGTCTAATTTAGATGAAATTAGTGTAACTGAAAGGCATACTTTATTAATTTTGTGTAAATTCAATTTAAAATTACTGTGAAATTCAATAAAATATTAAAAAATTTTAAAAATATACAATCATTTCAAACATGCGAACGATGATAAGTTGATTTTTTTTTTTTAATTTTGTATGCATCTGTGAATCCTACAGTCATTTTAATTAATCTCGATAACAGATTGTGCATTTCAATTTCGTCAGTTTTATTTAATTTAAAAATATAAAAATTTAATATTAACTTTTGAAAATATAGAAATTTAATGTAGAAAAACGTTAAAATTTTTAAAAAAATAATAAAAGAAAAAAATGGGAGCCTGGCTAGTTTTTATAATTTGTACACGTTTTTTGCAAAATGAAAAAAAAAAATTAAATAAAAAGAAAAGAAAGTGTACGTAGCCCAATTATTCACAAGTTCACATGTTGAAGTTTTGCTGGTGTAGAAGTTCCCTAGTGCTATGGCAAAAGTAAAGTCATTTTCATTGTCCTTCTTTTTTATTTTTATTTTTCATTTTATGTAATTTCCAATTTTTTTAACTTTTTAGTGATGCAATGCACACGTCACAAACATTGTCAAATTGGTCACTCAAATTCTCTAATAAAAATACTTTATAGGATTCATTTCTAATTTTAACAACCCTTTTTATTTAATTTCTTTTAGTATAATTTAATTGTATGCCACATCTAGAAAATACAAAAAAAAGGATAGAATTCCAACAATGGAAGCTAATATATATTTATATAAAAGATGTTATAGTTAAGTTACGAGCAATCACATTAAGTTGTCTTCTAATTCATTTAGCAGAAATATTTCTATTCCGATTTAGCTAAATTGCAATTAATATTTCTATTCACTAATTAATCAGATATGATTAGAGTTCACATGGGGTTTGTCTCCTCAACTTTTAATATATAGGTGATAGTGAACTGAACCAATTATGTTTTTGGTGATGATCAATTTCTTGCACACAGTCCACTTCATAATCTATATCTAAATCAAACATTATTATAAAACCTAATCACCCCAAAAAGGATCATTCTTTATTGGACCTTAATCATCTAATTATATCATGTCTCACATGAATCACTATGTATATACATAAATATATTATCTAATTTCTAATGTTCATGTTCACTCCTCACGTGTCTCTTTGTCTGTGCACGTGTTCTTGTCTAGCCCTCAATTTTTTTTTTTAATTCTATATATAACTTTAGAGAATCAAAATTTTTGTATGGCATGTAGATGGCAGATAATCAATGTCTTTTTTTATTATTTTTTTTAATATTTCAGTTTTTTTTGGGATTTGATTTTCTCAGACATATTAAGAACAACAATTTCTTGTCCTGTGAATTTAAACTAGTACATACTAAATAGGCAACCCATGTGACAACTACTTTTTATTTTTATTTAAAAAAAAAAAAGAATTTCTGGGATATTGTAATAATTGTAAAAAAAAAACATATATTCTTGCATTGGAGAGAGAGAATTCTAACCAGCCAAGATCGATATTGTTACTATTTGCATTTCCAAAACATTTTTGTTCTCTTATTTTCTTTATTATAATATAACTGTTATTATCTAATGATCAGATATAATAAATATTGAAAGAAATAACAGAACTGATAATACTCAAATATTATCTTTTATTTGGGCTTGAGTCAAGTTCAATTCAAAGCTCATGAAGGGAGGTCAAAGCCCAGAGCCTGTAAGGCCCAACATTTCCAGAGTCGGACATGTGAGCAAGCAGACGCACGCAAGAACTAAGGAGATAAGATTTGATGGTTGTCCGATCGGACTGACAAGACACGTTCCTCGATTGACACATTCTCCGCGTCACTTCGTCGCATGCCTATTTTAACACCAAGAATAAACTACTTAAGTGGATTCTTGCACTCCATATAAATACCAGATCGTCTACATTTAGGTATGGATGTGTTTTGAGAACTTTTTTCGCTTTTCTCTTTCTAAAACACTATTGATTTAAGTTTCGGAGTGTTCAGATCCGGTACAACCTGGCACGCTCTTTTGCAAGCCTCAAAAAGTGATTGATCACCAATTGCCATTCTGATCTCTACCCTTATCATTTCTTCCGAAACATCAAGAAAGAAGTCTAAGTGGTTTAATATTAAAAATCAAGCATATAAATATTTAGAAAAATTACTTAATATATGGTATTTATATTTAAGATGTTATAATTAAAATTATTTTAATTTCAGCGTTCAATAGAAATGGGGATGAAGAAAAGAATTATAATGCGTCTAATCAGCAGTACTTGATGTCATTTTCAAGTAATTAATTGCTAATATATGAAAATTTTTTCTAAGCGAAAGATGAAATAATTAATTAAGGTGTCGGCTATGAATGGACATAATTGTTTGACAACCATAAGAAACATGCCACAACAGCAGTTAAATTATAAAATGCAAGAACTTATAAATTTCAAAAATTAAAAATTAAAAAATTAGCTATTCTTATGGCTAAGTTTTTGATTTGCTTACATGCAACTTGTAAATTGTAATAATTAGTATAAAATGAAAATTGCAGCAGCAACCAGTTCAATTCAACAGTTTATTTAGCTTACTAAAACTTAATTTCATCCACATTTATTAGACTATTTAATTTTTAACTGAAAAATCACATTCACAGTTATTGGATTATTCCATTTTTAGTTGAAAAGTTATAAGATATTTTTTTTAAGGGAAAAATACTATTTTAAAAAATCACTTTACTGTTTTTTTTAAATAATAAAAGGATAATTTAGACTACTAATACAATAATAAAAGATTATTTAAGTCTAAAAAAGTTTTCATCTTAATTACTTTATATATTTAGATATAGTATAGATATTTATCTTCCGTAGCATAAACATATACTTATTTTCTTTTTAATTTGTCTCATAACATAGTCCACTTTTCTTATGTATATCATAATTAACTTGTTAATTATCTCTTTTTTTTTTTTTTTTGACGAAACTTGTTAATTATCTCATTTGTCTTTACTTAATGCATCTTTTTATTGCTTAACTATTTAACTTTTTTTTATTCTTTGATAGAAGAATTAGTTTACTAAGATGCCTCTAATCAATATATATGTGCGTGTGATCTCTAGAGTAAGGTTCCTTTGATGTTGTTGACTTGTTTTTCAATGCAAACCGCGTAAGAGCAGAATGCAGAGTTGCGACATGCAACTAAGTAAACATAGATACATCTAAATGTCAAAAAGAGTCAATCAATCGATTTTCTGTTGTCCTTTAACAATTGTGAAATATATTGCTTTTTTCGTATTATATATTATTCTCTCCAATTTCAATATTTAAAATCTGATATTACTTTCCAATTACTGATATATATATATATATATATATATATATATATATATATATATATTTATTGTTTTTAATTCATTCTTGTATTAGAAATGCATCATGTTGTCATTGTGATAGAAGAATTGAAAATGATAAGATACTGTATGGATAAGAAATCAAAATTACGGTGCTTAAAAGTTTCATGTCATCAGTCACGACCTGAATTCATCACAATTCGACTGGTTTGAACTCAACTCTTTCTTTTATAAATAATTAAATATCCTAAAACTATATAATTTTTTAGAAAAAGATTAATCATTCTCACTAACATAAATTTTTATCTTATCAAATTAACTAGTATTAAGAGAGGAGTGGATATGACTTTAGATAGAGAAAATTAAAGATATAAAATTCATATAACCCATCTAATTTAATATGTGATTAATGCTTAGATCGGAACCAAGATGAAGAAACTGGGAAAAAAAATATCTCTAAATTCCGACTAGCAGCCACCAGAAGGGGCGGTGGTGGGGAAGGAATTTCTAGAGAAATGTGAAGTTATTCATGGTGGACAAATGAAGAGGTACCACTCCTCCCTTGTCTTTGTATTGTATTATCATCTCTCTGCCAGTCTTTTTGTGGGTCCTTTCTCTTAGCCACTTAGCTCTCACGGACGGCATTTACCCTATCTTTTCTTTAATTTTTTTTTTTCTTTTCTCTCTCACAAATCTTGAATCTTTGATAGTCTTTGAAACAATTATAGCATAATCATTTTAACCTCTTTGATCTTTTGCTGGCTGTAAAGGTGTTTCACTTTTTTTTGCACACTCTCTCTTTCCTACACATGACTTGCCCCCTTTTCATATCCTTTTTCCACCTTTTCTACATATATTTTTTTGTTTTTTCACATACAAATATTTGTTCTTTTCTCCTTTTTCTTGAATTAATACAAGCTTCAGCTCATAATTTAGATATATGATTTTGAAAAGACAATATGACCATTTTCTGTGTACAAGTTCTACAATCTGTGTATTAATAAAGCAGATAAACTTGATTGAAAATTCATTTAAATATTTCAAATTTTTTAAGAACTATATAGGTGTCTTGTTTATTTTATTAATTTTAAATAATTCTAATTGACATGATGATGCTGGTATAGAGTTGATGAGATAAGATCCACAATTAGAGGTGTTTAAACTAACTAACTTTATAATGAAAAACATCGTGAGAAATTTTGTTCAGCGAAATCAAATATTATAGCGACTCATAAAAGCTACATATCATAATTTTTATGTAAATATTTTAATTCAATTTTATATTTTAATGGAATCAAAATATCTTAATTGGGTCATATATTTAAATATCTCAATAGATTTAATTTTAAAAAAATTAATTTATAGGGGATGATTTTGATTTTCTCCTTAGTTAAGTGAGGTCAATAGACTTCACCTATATATCGCAGCTACTCTCCTATTTATAATGGAATTTTTTTGTTTAAATCGAGTTCATGAAATATTCATGTACCAGATCAACGACACATAGTAACGTATACAAAAAGAAGTTAAAAAAAACTCATAATAACCATTTGTGTAACTTTTATTTTTCTATGTGGCAACATGCCATTTTGACCAATCTCATGGACCAAGTATGTGAAAGAATTTCCAATCTGTGGTGTAATATTTGTGAAAATATAATATATTTAAAAATGATTTTTTTTTAATACCACTAAAATTTGATATAGCGAGTAGTATTCCATTAAAAGTATGAAAAATCTTAAACTCTATTGTTCCTTTCGACATTTATAATTAAACTATAAGACCTGTTGTTTATTAAAAAAAAAAAACTTAACAAGTACAAGAGTTTATATATATATATACTAAAAATAAATAAGTAGTCAGAAATTGAATTATTAGCTATGTATTAGTCTACACTCTGAATAATGCTATAACATAGTTTTTCTTTATAGACGTACGTGGTGGTCCAGTTGAGTCTATGGCTGACTGAGTTGGAGAGGAGCCGTGTAAGATAAGGAGAGAGAGAGAGAGAGAGAGAAATATTCTATGTATAGTTAACACTGTCTTTTTGTTTGGTCTATTTGTCTTGGCTTGAACCAAAGAAAACAAGAAATTGTTTTTTTTTTTATATATATATATATATATATATTTTGAATTAAGGTAAGAGAATATATATGCAATTTATGGAATTGAAGACAACTCTAATTTGGACTTGTTTGTGTTGAAAGGAGAGGAATTCAGGGAAACCAAATATTTGTTTTGAGGTTGAGAAATATATTACTAGTACCCAAATCTTTTGTTTTTATTTAATTTCTTGCTTTAATTTTGGTAGCTTCTGCTCTATTCTCCTCCTCCTCCTCCTCCTCCTCTTAGTTAAACTTAGTTTCTAGTACAAAAAAAAAATGATGTCTGAAGATGGATTTTCTGTTCCTTCTACAATCACAAGTTTTGTTCACGAACCACCTCCAAACCCTAACCCTAACCCTACTACTACAAATCCAATGAAAAAGAAGAGAAATTTACCAGGAACACCAGGCAAGCAATTACTTACCTAACTTTGTTGATTAATGTTTATTTTAATTCCCTTTTCTTTAGGTTTAATCTGAGTTAATTAAGCAGATCCAGATGCTGAAGTTATAGCTTTATCTCCAAAATCTCTGATGGCAACGAATCGATTTGTATGCGAAATCTGCAACAAGGGTTTTCAAAGAGACCAGAACCTTCAGCTTCATAGAAGAGGGCATAATCTTCCATGGAAACTGAAGCAAAGAACAAGCAAAGAGATTAGAAAGAAGGTTTATATTTGCCCTGAAAAAAGCTGTGTTCACCATGATCCATCGAGAGCCCTAGGAGACCTTACAGGGATAAAGAAACACTTCAGCAGAAAACATGGAGAAAAGAAATGGAAATGTGAGAAATGTTCTAAAAAATATGCAGTTCAATCTGATTGGAAAGCTCATGCCAAGATCTGCGGCACCAGAGAATACAGATGTGACTGTGGTACCCTCTTCTCAAGGTATTTAATCGAATTTCTTTTTCTTCATGCTGTGTAAAATTAAATACATTCTCCACTTTAAATGATTAGTTTGGGCGAAAATTCAGGAAGAATTTAATGGGATTTTTATTACATAGGTACAGTAGAATTTAATGCAAATTATTATTATTATTATGAAACAGGAAGGATAGCTTTATCACACACAGAGCTTTTTGCGATGCTTTAGCAGAAGAAAGTGCAAGATTCACTTCTGTTTCAGCTGCAATCAATGCAAATTTGATTAATGGAGCTAATACCAATGTTAATAATAATAATAATCCTCTTAATCAGCATCAACAACCCACCGGATTATCTCAATTTTCAGGTGTATTTGGATCGGAGCTGGTTGTTAATAATAATCTTAGCATTGATAGCCCAAAGCCAAGGCTACCAATATGGCTAGATCCTCAATTTGGGAGCAATACCAATGGTTTCTTGCCAGAAATTGTCCATTCAACACAAAATTTAGATATGTTTGGTTCAGGATCAGCACAAGCTCAGTGGCTAAATAGTAATAATAATAATCTTTCAGTACCGGCATTGGCAATTAGAGGAATGTTAAAGGAAGAAGAAGGGAACAAATTAGGAGATTTATCTGAATCCATAACTTCTTTGTACTCAAGTAATCATCAAAATCAACAACAAAGAACTTCTTCTTCTTCTTCTTCTTCTTCTCCATCTTTAGCTCACATGTCAGCCACTGCACTTCTTCAAAAAGCAGCTCAGATGGGGTCCACAAGAAGCACAAGCAAAGGGATTTCATTGATGAGCAATTCATCTCTTTCAAATGATCAAGCAATTAAGTTTCTTAGCAGGCAACAGAATCATCAAGAAGTGAAAGAACCAGGGAATTTAACTAGAGATTTTCTTGGAGTTGGAGGTGAAGGAATTAATAGGCCTTTTTTGCAGCAAGAATTGGCTAAGTATGGAATGACCCAATATAGTTCAGGCCATAATCACTGAACAATAATTGTTATTGGAGATTGAAGAGAAGTGCTTCAAAATATAAAATGAAATTTATGTTGTTCATCTCAGTAAAATATTTTATGTGAAATTGAGAAGTAGCTGCTAGCTATGGCACAAGGAGTTAGAAGCGAGTTGCAGCCGATGGAAGGAAGAAGAAGAGTGAGTCAACTCGGGGTGAGCGAAAGGGGACTCGTGAGCAATAATCAGTGGTCAGGGAAGTGGGGGCCACTGCATGTTGGAAGCGACTTAACAGAAAGAGACAGATATGGCAATCAAATGGGGGAAGGAGTTGGGACCCTCCATGCATGTAATCTGTAGGTTTTTTTTTTTTTTTTTTTTTTTTTGCAATAAGAAAAAAAAATTAAAAAAAAAAAACTCAATTAAGTGTTATAGACTTACAGTTGGAATGTGGCCTGAATTATATATTTTTACCATTTTTACGGTCTCCACCTTATTTTCAACGAATTTTTTCTTATTTAATTCATTTTTTTTATTTTTTTATATATGCATAAAATTAATACTATAGAATTGACAAAAAAAATTAATAATATAGATTTTTTTTTTGTTAAAAGATTTTGAATTTTCAATCTAAACCAATATAAATTGCATTATGAAATTTAAAGTTGTTATATTTTATTTGTCCTGTTTATTAAGAATTTGAAATGATTAATGGATTTTGTGTCGAGAAAAATATTTTACAGTCATAAAGAAATTTTATTAAATTTCATTTAAACATTTATATATTTAGTCAATTTAAATTATATAAATGTCTACATAATGTTCTTTTTTTTTTTTTTTAAATTATCCATAGCTAATGAATAATTATATATGGGTGTAAAAAATTCTACGTACGTGGGAATTAGAGAAAGTAGCTTTGTCCAATTCTTGTCTTTCATGTACATAGCCATTCACAAAATAAAGAGGATTGTTTCTTTAAGCATCTTTTTGTCTAATTTTTGCATTATTGTTATTGTACAACATGCATGTTTTGCCCCAATAATTCAATATAAATAATTGTGTCTGAATTACAACTAATAATTAATGCTGAAATTAGAATGTAAGGTTTTAGAACGTTAGTACAACCGTATTGTTTGGCCTAAGCATGAAGAATCATAAAATTGTTCAATGAGATTAGTGAAATTTGTTTTCAAATCATATATATATATATATATAACTCTTGAACCTGAATCTTTTTTTATAATTAAATCATTAGATGCGGGTGTGGACGGGATTAAAACCATAGTGAAATGGAAGAATAGCAAGACTTTCAATCATTTGAATTACAAGTTATTTTCAAAATCGAATCTATTTGAAAGTTTATGCATGTGCCATTTTATATTTAATTTACAAATATTATATTATAAAATTAATTTTATAAATAAGAGGGCAAAACAGAGATGATTTTCAAGGGCTTTATTTGAATTTTTCCCTACATTTATTCATGATTTAATCCATTAATCTAGGCAATAAAAAAATATCGTTAAGTAAGAAAATCCATTTTTACTTTGTATTACATTTTATCAATGACTCAATATATACATGAATAAAATCATGGATCGAATTTAGATTTGTCGACCATATTTAAGCAAGTAAATTTATTGTAATTAGACTTTAGTAATATTTATTAATTGGCAAAATACTAAGAAGGCAGGGAGCTGTAATCGTTAGTCTTTTTGCTTTATTGACATTGTTAAGTATATAAGTAGAAGTCTTAAATTATTGACTGGCCTACTTCAAATTAGTATGAAGTTGTGTTTCCAATTCTTGCAACAGAATTTCAAAATGTGGGGTAAGAGAAAACATCTCAAGAGATTAATGAAAATAATTTTCTTTTATTTATTTATTTATTCATTTATTTTAACTATAGAAGACTTTAGACTTATCAACTATATATATATATATATATATATATATATACGAGCTACACTATATCAAGCAAGAGATGACCCTTGGTTTGTCAATATATTGTCACCATTTTGCTAGAAAATAAATGGCTTTTTTAAAAAATATTTTTAATGGTATTTGGGAGCTTATAGGCCTGACTAATTTAATTTGAGCTGAATAAGTCAATTATAAGAGTAACATTTATTTTATTTTTTTTAAGAACTCGAAATTTTATTTTAAAAAAATAAATATCGAATTGCTTGAAATAAGAAATGTTTGTAATTAAATGGATTTTTTATACAAAAGACTAGAATCCTAAATTCCAAGTCAATGGTAGAGACACTGCAGTTTCTTGCAAGTTGAGGTTAATTTTTGAAATTTAAAACGATATAGGTATAACAAGGGATTAATTTTACCCATATTCACTGAACTTATATTCAAATAACAGTAATATAATGAAAGAATTTTTGTTGTCTTAAAAATCACTAAACTTAAAATATGTATACAGAAAAATCACTTTAACCGTTTTCCGATAAAATAATCGCCGAAAAATTTAACTGGCGTGTATACTTAGTACCCCTATATACACGTGGCATGCCATATGAAAAAAATGACACGTAAGTATGTCACGTGAAAATTTCGAGGATGGAATGATAGGAATAATTATGACATATGCCATGTTTACATGTCATTTTTTTCACGTGGCATGTCATATGTCAAGTCATGTATGCAGACAGTGCTGAGTGTACACATCAACTGTACTTTTTGATAGTTTTTATTCGCAGGGTAAATCATTATGTTTGAAGAAATACTTATTCAATTAATGTCACAATATGGATAACAAATAGAAAATTTTGATGGTCGAATTAAAAACTGTGGAGCTGTTTAAACTTAAAAAGGATTATATATATTGAAAATCGAATTAACTTGAATATGAGAAAAAATTGCGAATAAAATGAATTTGAATATAATTTAAACCTAAAAACTAGCTTATAAGTAGCGATCGCTCACTGTTTTATAAGAAATATTATATTTTTATAATTAATTTATACGAGATATTTGACAAAAATTACATAAGAATTTGTGGCTGCTGTCAAGTGTTGGAAATTAATGTGATAAGAATGATATAGATTAATAATTAAATGCAATTTAATTAAATAAATTTAATATCATCAACATGAACTGAAATTACAGCGTACCAATTGGAAAGCACCTTCCTACTTTCAATATGTCTTATTTGCACCAAATGACAGCTTGCATTTTCTTCCAAATTAAATCAACTTGTCATTAATTACATATTTTTATCATTAAGTAACCATCAAATTATTGGATAATAAGTCAATAATTAGTGCCCATATGTTTCTTACTGCACCAACTTACAAAAATAGGGTTTTTTTAATATAATGTGATTTTTAAAAGTTTCAAAATATGATATTACAGTAAAATTATTTAAAAATTTAGAATTGATAAAAATTAACAGTGAAATGGTCGATTTTTTATTACGTGATTCCATAGTTTTTGTGAAAATTGTATTAAAATCGGCATATGACGTGCCAATTTTAAAGCAAACGGTAAATTTCAGCTGTCACTTTCGAGTTTTGACAGCTTTGATCGATTTTTTTTAAAAAAAATAAAAAATCGTATGCGTCAAAATTAGACATTTGTTCTCTCATTCTCATGCACTAAGCTCCTTTTGTCTTTTTTCAAAGTCTGTCTCCTTTTTTTTTTACTCCAAGTTTCCTTTGTTTTGTTTGAGATAAATTTTAAGTAACCAAATTCTTTTTTTTTTTTTCTTTTAATGCATGCAGCAGAATTCATTTTAATTTTTTTTAAACATTTACCATTATTAATATATTCATTTTTATCAAAAATATATAGATTTTTAGGAACTAGTAATGAAATTTGAACACTGATCAAATACAAAAGTAAACGGACTTTCAATCGTAAATAAATCTTATCATTTTAAATACTATATATATATATATATATATATATATAATTTTACTAAACACTTAAATATTAATTATCAAACACTTATATATATTGGTGTTTTCAGTAGCAAATTTGAGCCAATTACATAAAAATAAGAGCAAATGTATATCATTTTTAATATTACAGAGGCAATTTTAGTCCAAAAAATACATTTAAGTAGAAAATATGTATAATTTTCAATATTTTAGAGGCAAATTTAACTTTACATTATAAATAATTAAGAAAAGGGATAACTTTGATATTATATTAAGATTCGATAGTAGCTCAAAATTCTATTTTTGATTTATCATAATAAAAAAATTTCTCTCCTCTTTCACGTTTCCGAATATAGACGTAAGTGATGATATTTGTTTTCCCATTATCTTTCTTTATAGCCAGCATAAAATTCTTATATTTCCTCCAAATGTTTTTTCCGTTAATTTCATTAACTAGATGTTAAACGATAGCAAAATTACTGTCTAAACACAAGTTAGAGGAAAAAAAATACAAATAAATAATTTTAGAAAGTGCAATCTTCTTTTTCTGTTTTGAACTCCAACACAACAAATTAACGGAGATAGTTCCTCTAAAAGGAAACAAATTTCACCGTTAAGTATAACATGTTCAAACGTTAATTAAGAAATTGTATTTAAACTAAATCACTCAATTATATATATATATATTTGTTTCCTAAAGTTTCTATGTAAAATTTTCAAATTATTGAGGACAATATCTTTTTCTGTTCCCCACTTTGAAAAGCACCATATTATATATAGATTTCGTCTATCAAGTGGCATCCTAACTAATTTTAAAAATAGCAGACAAGTGATAGTTTGGCCATATTACGTTAATCTGCTTGAACAAAATTTAAAATAACAAATAAAATTGCATAAAATTAGAAAAAAGGCAACATAAAATTAAATAGAAAGCAAAAAAAAAAGGAATAACTTTTATTTCATCAGAACTTAAGCCCTTCAACTTTTTTTTTTTTTTTATCTAAATTCAGCCACCCAACTTTTATATTGTCAAAATTAATCGATCGATCCAAATTTTTATTTTATGATGTTAATTAGCAAACTGTTAACTCTAGTTGAGGGCTTAATTTTTTTTTTATATAAAAAATCAAAGCAAATGTCTTGTTAAAGAAAAATGATAATTTAACTTTTAACAAAGTAAAAGTTAGAAAATTTTAATTTATATACAAAACACATATAATTCAAGAAATCTCAATTTTAACAACAAATTATATAATATGATACAAAATGACATTTCTTTTTTCAAAAAAAGACTCACCATCTCAATCCATAACCAAAAATCATAGACCATTGAGATAAAAAGACCCCACTCCCCCCACATGCATTCGTCAACGAACATTGTTACAAAGAAAACATTACACCAATCACACCTATTAATCCAAATAAATTCAAATTATACCCCATTGCCAAACTTACTGCCCCCGATTTTTCCTTAGGAACACCATCATTTTGATCATCATCATTATCTTCGTCGTCAATCTTCGGAGGTGGTAGAGCAGGAGATGGAGCAAGAGGTTTAGGAGTAAATAAATCTAAAGGAAGTAACATTTTATCCACCTTATAAATAGCAAGATGATCATCTGTATACACAGTATCAGCTATGGTAGTATTAGTAAGTCCTGTAGTTATATTCACTAAATCTCCATTTGTAGTCACATTTAGCTGAAACCGGCCGCCAGAGCCGGCGTGTGTTTTTAAAGGGTTAGTGACAGTATCGAACTGGGAAGTTGAGATGAACATAGGAACAATATGAAACTGCACCAACTCCACCATTTCTTGATCGGTTAGTGAGCTCATGGTTCGCTTCTTCAAGCTTGAAAATGCAGTGTCGCTTGGGGCAAAGATTGTTAATGCATTGTTAGTATCGCCTAATTGTGAGTTTAAGTTGCTGTCTAATTGGGTTGTTTTCAGTAGCCGAATGAATGACTTAAATTGGCCAGCCTTCTTCAAGATTTTGATCACATTGGTCGGACCACGCGGTGGCGCTGGTGCCGGTGCCGGTGCCGGCCACTGTGCTAGGGTTTTGCTGAATTGGAAGAGAATAAAGAAGAAAAAGAAGAAGAGGATTTGCTTCATTATTGTAGCGTTAGGTTTGGTGATGGATGGTGTAAAAGAGGGTTTATATTATGGCTTGGAGAGATGAGTTAGGTGTAATTTGGAAATTTAATTGATAAAAAATTATGGTGGCTGGGTTTTTAATTTTTTTTTTTTATGGCTATCACGTATCTAAATTAATTGCTGGTTTAAATTAATATTCATGTAAAACAGATCCATAAAAAAAGATAAAATATATTTTTTTAAATATTTAAAAATATTTATATTTAAAATTTGAATTCGAAACGTGTAGTTACTTTATTTTATTTCATTCACTTCTACCTTATTTTCTTTTTTTATATGTTAAAAATAAATGGAGAGAGATATAACATCAACTAAGTTTGCTTAGAGTAGCAGGAATAAAAAAGGTAAGGATTTGAAAATTGAGGAATTCTATGATTGACAAAACTTGCAATAGGATTCATTAATTCTCACCAACATTCTCACAATGATTTGCAGCAATGGAAAAATTTTCAACTTCACTTTGCCCCACGTACTCAATTCATTGTAATAATTAATGCCGTTACTTGAGCATTTAGTACGCATTCGTGTTCATGTCTTATGCCGGAAATTCAATCTACTTTTCGTCTCTTTATTTTTCTAATATAGTAAATAATTTCTAATAAACCTCTATTGGTTTTTTAATCAAAGCTTATAATGTATATGATTCTGATCCATAGCACTCCTCCAAATTAATGAGATGGAAGGTAAAATTATAAATTGAGCATGTGAAGAAAAGTAGCAAAAACTTTCTTACAGGTCTGACTTTGCTGTCTGCTTAATTCTGCCAAGTATTGATCAACTGTAATTAATGAAGGTGGCAGCCTACTTTCACATGTGGTCACAAGTCACAGCAGTTTCTCCTTTTGTCCTTACAGAAAACAAATGGACAAAGAACCATATCACACCCACAAATTTCTTCAATAATTCTTAATAGCTAACCCTTGCTGTGATCAAATTGTGAAGGGAATTTATTTAATTTTTTTCTATATATATTATATCATAGTTTATACATTTACTGAATGGATAATGTAAATTTAATTTTCTTACATGATAGATAATTTTTTATTTGCTTATAAACATAGAATATGATTTTGAAAAATGTTTTCAATTATCTAACATATACAGGTCAAACCAATGATAAAATACATTATAATTGTTTTATAATTATTTTTTTTATAGTAGTAAATTAAATGTCAATTTTCTTGCATCATAAATCATAATTGATTTTAGTGTCTAAAAAAAAAATGTATCTAGTGGACCATTTGAAGCCCATAAATTTTAATAAATCATATATATGCCCAATGAAGCAAAATTATATGGGCCTTTTCCTCTTCTCTATATTATCTAGTTCCAATTTGTTTTAACTCAAGTTCAATCAAATTACTTTTTCTTTTTTCAAGGCAAATAATTATAAGAAATAGCTACAAATATCTCCTAACATATAATCTAAATTTAGCAGCCAACATATAAAACAGAAATAAAATCAAAGAAATTGACCTTTAATTTTGAAAGAAAATTTATTTCAATTTAAAACCTTCATTAATTTATCAGTCCAAAATTAATAAAATATTCAATTGTCAACAATTTTTGAAATTTTCAATATGTATACTTATGATGTTTATTTGAAAAAGTGAATTCCATCAAATGCTACCAATTCAATATTTCTTTAATTTTGAACAAAAATAAATAAATGATTTAAATTGAAATTTTCATAAAAAATTATGATTCGTTTGTTCGATTTATTAAATAGAGAATTTAAATAAAATTTAGGAAATAAGTTGAAAACTATTTATAATTAATTATTACTAGTATAATTTAGCATAAAAGAAATGGATATATTTTCTTTAGTTTATAACCAGAAAATTTCCAATATAAACCAAGAACAAAAGAAATATACAAAACCAGATTATATTATTGAAAACACTCACCTTTGTTGATGCAGTTGCACCCCACCAAAATCACAAAACAAAAATAAACCCCCCCCAAAAAAAAAAAGAAAATTCACAAAATCTTTGATGTTACAAACCAATAAGCAAAATTTGACCAATCACCATTCCAATTCCAACCATAATAACCCCATTATAATCCTTAACTGCACCAGAAGCATGATCCTCATCGTCTGTAGCAACACTCACCGGGCTCTCCGCCGTCGGCTTCGACAGCACCGCCGGAGCAGCAGCCGGAGGAAAAAGCCGTTTAGGAAGCAGAACCTTATCAACCTCATAAATAACAACTTGTTTATCGGTATAAACAGTGCTTGATATACTTGCTTTTGTAAGTCCTGTACTTATATTAACTGAACTATCAGTAGTTGTTATAGTCATTGTGTACTTATCGTCTGATCCTGCGAGTGTTTTTATAGGATTACTAAGTGTCTGAAAATCAGACTTGGATAAAGCTCTTGGCAGTATATGATACTGCACAAACGACATCTTTTCTTTGTCGTTTAGAGCTCCGATGTTCATTTTAAGGTTTGAAAACGCAGTGTCAGATGGGGCAAACACAGTTATGCCATCGGCTGAGCTATTGATTTGGGAAGCTAACTGATAATCCACATGGGTTGCTTTTATAATGCGGACAAAGTCGATAAAGTGGCCAGCTTTTAGCAGGACTTCAATTACGTCTGTGGGTGCCGGCGGCGGTGGCGGCGATGAGTGGTGGGGATGGTGGTGTGCCGGTGCCGGCGCCGGAGGAGATGACACTGGTGATGGGGTTGGTGATTGAGAAAGGGTTTTGGTGAAGTGGAGGAAGAGGAGGAGAAGTGAAAATGAGAAAAGAGATTGTTGCATTTTTTTTTTGTTCCTAAGGTGTTTGTGAAAATGGCGAAAAGAAAAGCTTTTGGTTTGTGAAGGGTTAGGGCTTAGGGAGGGTTTTTATTATGTGAAATTAGGTGATATGTGCAATTTTTTTGTGATTTATAACTTATCAATCTTTAAAAGGTGAAAGGGCATTTAGTTGCAATCAGATTGTCTTGCTTCAGTAGATTGTCTTGCTTCAGTAGGTAGAGGATATCAATGGGATGGGGATATAATGCATATCCTGCCATAGCAACTAGCTAGTTTGCTTGTAAACGTAGGCAAAAATATGAGAGGATTTCAATTTTCAAGTGGGTCTGCAGGTGAAATAAAGAGGAGAATGATGATACGTATGAGTTACAATTTTGGAGAGTATGAAATTGTGAATTTTTGGTGCCTTTAATTAGAAGTCATACATAGAAATAAAGTAAAGAAATACATATGAAATTATTAACTTGGATTTGTCTATATCAAACATGAATTGTTGCATTATCACTTGGATAGTAGACATGTTCACAGGTTTTTAAGATGATGTATAATATCCTTAACTATATATTTTTTTCTTAACTATTTCATAACATGTACTTAATTCGTTTATAAGTATGTACAAGTTTATTATACAATATATGCATGTCTATACTATGTTACGTAGTGTTACTTGTCATTATGGAGTTGAGTCGGCCCAACCAAGTATGTAATATAATATTGCCTGAATAATCTTGAATATTGAAAAAATCGTAGTGCTTCAAGTGAAGCATATTTCATGTCAACTGATTATAAAAATTTATTATTCATTATATTAATTGCTTTAGATGATATTATGAACTAATAATTTTTAATCGAGTTAGGATTAGGTCCATTTTTTCGATAATCTGTTTGAGAATACGCACATAATCTTTTAGATCTAGTTTATATGGAAAGAAGAAACTCGAAATGAGTTGCGATCTGATAAGAGATCTTGTGTAGGTGGGAAACAGTTGTTGCTAATGATGGAACTCTTTTATTGACACAGTGATTTGGATAGGAAATGATAAGGAACATATTTACAATTGTGAAAACGATATTTATTTATTTTTTTCATCAGCAAACAACAAATATTGGGAACTTGATGTCAAGAACATTTATGGTACTTTATTCGCTAGATAAGAAACATGAAAATCATTCAATTCGCGTAATACATTTGCCAATTTTTTATTAACTGAAGCATCGATAAAACGGAATTGAATACGGCAAGGATTTGTCAGAAGTTTATCAGGAACAAAACCAACAAACCAGAATTAATACTAAGGATCACTGTATGAGATTAAAGATTTTATTAAATAATAAAATGTTAATTAAAAATCATCACTGATACAATTGGCAAATACTTAAAGCTGTGACAATGGAGCAGCAACTCAGTTTGCTTCTTATAAGCAGGGGAAAACAGGGGATCAAACATTTGCAGACACCATTTAATTGGAAAACAATTAACAAATAATAAATTGCATAATAGTAAAGATTAATCCAATAATACATTTTCTAATTCATGATACAAAATTCACAAAATAAAAGCCAAAAAAAAAAGAAAAAAGAAATCACAAGCTTAAAATCACAAAATCAAACTCATGCCATGGATCGCTGCAACTGCCACCACCATCAGGAAGAATCGAATCTGCAGAACTCTTTTGTGTCACAAAGAAAACACAACACTCACCATGCCAATCAGACATAGACTGATCAGATTATCAGGAACAATGTATACAAAGCTTGCAGCACCAGAAATATCGTCAGGAACGATAGGACTTTCTTCTCCATCACCTTTACCATCATCCTTTTCTGGCTTTGCCGGTGCCGGAGCCAGAGCTGGAGCAGGAGGCTTAGGGCCAAATAGGTCCAAAGGAAGCAAAACCTTGTCAACCTGATAAATGGCAACTTTCCCATCTGTATACACAGTTCCTGATACATATGTACGCGTAAGTCCTGTAGTTACATTCACTAAATTATCGCTTGTTGTTACATTTAATGGCAATCTGCTTCCTGATCCTGCCAGTGTTTTCAGAGGATTGCTCACGTACTGGAATTGAGAAGTTGACAGGTATTTTGGGATTATATGGAATTGGACTAGCTTTATTTTTTCTTGGTCGGATAAGGAATTGAGAGTTCCTGATTTGATTATGCTTGAAAATGCACCATCAGTCGGGGCGAAAATGGTTACTCCATCACTTGAATCATTGAGCTGAGAGAATAATTGCAGATCTTCTTGCGTAGATTTTATCAGGCGAACGAAGAATTGGAAATGGCCGGCCTTTTGAAGGACTTTGACAACGTTGAGAGGGCCTTTTGAGGGCTGCACCGGGACCATAACTGGTGCCGGAGCAGCAGCTGCAGGTGGTGGCGGCGAGGCTGCAAGCACCGGTGCATGTGCTGCTGGTGCTGGAGCTGTAGCTGGTGATAGAGCTAGGATTTCAGCGCAGTGGAGGAAAACAACAATTAGAAATGAAAAAGAGAATAGGGAATTTCGCTTCATTATTTTCTTGTACTCGAGATTACACAGTCCTGAAAAAAGATGGGTAGAAATAGATGGAAATTACAATTGCTTATTGTAAGAATTTGATTTGGAAATGAAGATGTGATTTTAGCTACTTATAATGGTAGGAAAAAGGATGAGATTAGGTGTAATTTAAAATCTTAATTACTGATTGTTTGATAAATAAGATAAAATTGGGTTATCAATAGAGTAAGGGAAGAGAGATATGATGCTTGTGCAGCAACCTGCAGATTGCTTGATCACACAACTGATCAATTTTAGAAAAATACTTGATTTGGCTTCTGTGGATTGTGAATAACTGCTGTATAATCTTCATTGTCTTTGGGTTATTATTTGATTCCTCTGTAGAAACATTATTTAGTGAAAATAAAATTAATGATTTTCTCTGTTTGGATGGATGTATATAAATCCATCTTAGCATTATCTATTTATTTTGTTTGTTTGCATGCATGTGTTTATCTATTTTGAAGAAGGTTCATTTATTAGCTCGACGGACTTCAAACCTATGAAAATGGATTAATTAGTTAAGTTACTGTTATGAAATAATATTTTTTTTTTTTGTAAATTTACTCCATTTATAGCAAAAACATTTTTTCTATTTCTAATTTATATATAATTTTACATTAATTGTTCATTGAGTTTTAGGATCAATAAAAAACAAAGAAAAAAAAATTAAAAAGTTTTTTTAAAAACAAATGGAGAAAAATAAGAGATTCAGCGCTGCAAATTAATACTCATCCATAAACCTATTCATGAGCTTGGTCCCGTCCGGTCACCCCACAAAAAAAATTACGTATTTGAACAACAATAGATTGTAAACCCAACTCTTTCCGAACCAGCATAGAAAACTGCTTTTATGTAGATGGATCTAGACTCATTGATATAAACTTGGAACAAGTCCAATTCGGCCCCTGAATCATAATACATGTATATATTATATATTTTGATTATAAATTTATATTAATTATATCATTTAAAACATGTAAAAATATACAAAAAAAAATAAAATTTTATAATCACTATTAAAATCTATACATTCATTAACATATTTTTATAATTTTATATTATATAATATATTTTTTTTATAAATTAAAATTAAAATTTTTTATATAAGTATTTTTAACGGATAAGTCTGGCTCAGCTGAAGTTTGGAATCAGTTTGTATAAAGCAAAAAAATTCAAAAGTCTGTTAGACCCTATCGAACCCATCCCAAGCCCGAAGATTCATTAGAGTTTAAATTTTTAACTAGTCTGGGTCTAATTATTGCATCAAAATTTTCAAATTCATGTTGCGGCTTGTAGTTTTGACCTAAGCATTATTGCCTAGTCTATGAGTTTTTGTGTATTGAGAATTGAGGAGTGTTGCTCATTTTATTAATATTTCAGCGTTGAACCTTGAAAGCTAAACTAGAAAGCTCCCACATACAGGCATATGACTATATATAATCCAGAAGTTTAATCACAAATTAAACAAATAACACATACAATTTTCGATTTTGCATTACAAAAATCACAAAATAAATACATATATAAAAAAAAAAAAAAGAAAAACCTCTCAAAATTATTCACAAAGTTGAATAATACAAATGAAAGACTGAGAGGGAAAACCAAAAATGGGAATGATTCAAAGCACACTCACTCTGCTGATGATCACCACCATAATTCTCCAGATATCTTTCTGTGTCACAACGGAAAAATTGCAAGAACACCACAAATAAAACCTAAAATAACCAAATTGCCATACACAGTCCTGCTTATTGCACCAGAAGCAGTATCCTTTGGAGCCACAGGACTTTCTAGTTCACCACTTTCTTCCTTTTTAGGCTTTTCTGGTGCCGGTGCCGGAGCAGGAGGCTTAGGGCCAAACAGGTCCAAAGGAAGCAAAACCTTGTCGACCTGATAAATGGCAACTTTCCCATCCGTGTACACAATTGCTGATACATATGTACGCGTAAGTCCTGTAGTTACATTCACTAAATTATCGCTTGTTGTTACATTTAATGGCAATCTGCTTCCTGATCCTGCCAGTGTTTTCAGTGGATTGCTCACGTACTGGAATTGAGAAGTTGACAGGTATTTTGGGATTATGTGGAATTGGACCAGCTTGATTTTTTCTTGGTCGGATAAGGAATTGAGAGTTCCAGATTTGATTATGCTTGAAAAGGCACCATCAGTCGGGGCGAAAATGGTTACTCCATCGCTTGAATCATTGAGCTGAGAGAATAATTGGAGATCTTCCTGCGTAGATTTTATCAGGCGAACGAAGAATTGGAAATGGCCGGCCTTTTGAAGGACTTTGACAACGTTGAGAGGGCCTTTTGATGGCTGCACCGGGACCATAACTGGTGCCGGAGCAGCAGCTGCAGGTGGTGGTGGTGATGGATGGGCTGGTGCTGGTGCCTTTGCTAGGGTTGGAGCCGCGGCCGGTGATTGGGCTAGGATAGTGGTGCAATGGAGGAAGAGAAAAAGAAGAAATGAAAATAAGAAGAAGGATTGTTGGTCCATTTTTGTTTTCTTCTAGGTAGTTGCCTATCTGCTCTAATGCTATGAAAATTGTGTAAGCAATTGTTGGTTAGGTGTTTGAGGTAGGAAGTAGAGATAGAGGAGCTTTTTATAGTGCAATGGATATAATTTTATTATCCTAATGCAAAATATTTTGCTTAGAAAATAAGAAAAAACCATAGAGTGGGTGTGCAATTAAGATTGAGAGGAAAAGCCGTTGTCTTTGTCAAATAGAGCTAATTATGGGTTTGTCAATCAAATATTCTTGCGATCTCTTAACTAAAGAAAATTCAAAAATTATTTCAACATCAATTCTCACTAATTTATCCAAATAATGATTGGATCAATGCAACTATTAATTAAATTTAAGCAATTAAAGTCACTTTTATGAGCATTTAAATTTTATGTTGCACGTATAAATTTGTGCTCATGCCGTGCCATGTACTTTTTAAGTTCCAACTCCAATCAATTCACTTTAATGAAAATAAAAATAAAAAACTGCTATAACATGTGTTATCCAAACGAGTCCAGGACTAAATTTTGGTAAGAATTTATCCTTAATGCGATATGCCGCTTCCATAATAAAAGGGTTAATATATCTCGAATTTTATAAGTTCTTATTTAAAAGATTAATTACTCACAAAATTTAGAGAATTAAATGAATTTTTAATATAAATTTAAGGGACTGAAGATAAGCCTAAGAAATATGAAGAAATGTTAAGTTTCAAACACATTTTTATTTCACTTGAATTTTGTACAATAGAAGTTAAATCTATTAAAAAAGAAAAAGAAAAGAAGAACAATATATAAAAGAAAATAAAAGAAAAGGAAAGGAAAGGAAAGAAGAACAATTGCTATATAGCATCAGTTATCACATTCAGCAGATCGGAATTTATTTTCTCCTTCATTTTCGCACAACCTATAAATTGGATTGATGGTACATTTCCTTTTTAAATAAAAAAGATTAAGTTAATCACGAGGACACAAATTAATCATTTGATGCGATAGGGACAGTTTACAACTTGATTTGAGTTTTCTGCTGCTCCCATATTGCTGTCTAACATCATGCATTCACCAAATACATATTAATTTGTTTTAGTATAATACATGATTAGATTAAAGATGGCTATACGTTCATAGGCAAGATGAATACAAAATAATGTTATGATGAAAAACTGGGTATAATCTTCAGTTATCATGTATTCAACTTATATCCTAATCATCATTTAGAGATAATTTTTTTTTTATCTCGCAAATATATTTCAACTCGCGTATATTATAAATAAAATCACTTTATCTTAAAAATTGTGAATCCAAAATCAAAATACTGATGTAGTAAATCATATAAGTTTAAAAAATTTAACGTGACCTAACGTAATAATATTTCATGATTTAAAAAAATTTAAACTAATGAAATTTGTATATTAATATTTCAACACCAAATTTATAGTCTTTTGGCTAAAGTAAACTTAATTATGATATTTAAAAAATTCAAATATTTTTTTGAAATATATGTTAACATTTTTATAACTAAATTGTTATTTGAAAATAAATTGAGTAGCAGTGAATATGTAACTAAGCCCGTGCCTCTATATATCAACACATAAGTTTATTTTCTTTTTATTTATTTATTTTTTTTTTGGAATGGTAGTGACCCGTATATAAAGCAATGAATAGTTCCTCTTCCCAGTGTAGAAAACATTATAATCTTCTCTTGGAAATATTTTTATTTTTTGGCTGGGCAATTTCAATATTCTCGATTATTTTTAATTAATGGTAATGAATTTTTTAATATTGTTTTTTAAGAGTGGCACTTAACTGCTTACATATAACGATTGAATGAATCAACAATATCATCAAATTATTATATATTAACTCAGGTTCTCCTCTTATGAATAATAAATAAAATGGCTGGCCAAGCAAATATCTAATATTAAATTGAGTATGTCTTCTCAATTAAAATAAGAACTTTTTTTTTTTTGTGATACAATATTAATAAAAACTTAAAGAGGAAAATTGAAATTATTCAAAATCCAAAGACTCAATCACCATTAAATCCACTAAAAATCATGAAACATTAAAACGACACCGGTTCTTCAGCAATCAATCAGAACCAAAATATAGCATTGACCATGCTAACTGCGAGAAATTCCACCACTGCATAATCAGCCAAACTTATACTTTTTGCACCAGAAGTATCATCCTTGGGAGCAACAGGACTCTCTCCAACAGGAGTACTATTAGTAGCCTTTTCAGGTGCCGGAGCCGCCAGCAGCGACGGAGCTGGAGCAGGAGCAGGAGGCTTAGGAGAAAACATGTCAAGAGGAAGAAGTACGTTGTCAACCTGATAAATAGCAAGCCTATTATCAGAATACACAGTTCCTGAAATTGTTGTGTTTGTTAATCCTGTTGTTATATTCACCATACTCCCGCCTGTGGTTACATTCAGGGCAAACCTGTTACCTGCACCGGCGAGTGTCCTGACCGGATTGCTCACAGTCTGAAACTGGGAAGTTGTTATAAAATCAGGCACTATATGGAATTTCACCAACTCGATCTTACCTCCATCGCTTAGTGCATTAAGAGCGCCTACTTTCAGGCCTGAAAATGCTCCATCGGTGGGAGCGAAAATGGTAGCACCATTGTGGGTGTTGTTGAGCTGCAAGAACAGCTCTGTATCCACTTGAGTAGCTTTCAGGAGGCGGACAAACACCGAGAAATGGGTTGCTTTTTCGAGGATTTTAGCAACATCTAGCGGGCCGCGTGTTGGCTGTACTTGTACTCCTGATGGTGCCAGTGCTGGTGGCGCTGGCGGGGCTTTTACCGGGGCAGCTGGTGGGGCTTTTACTGGTGCAGCTGGCGGTGGTTGTACCGGAGCTGAAGCCGGTGACTGGGCTACTGTTGTAGTGCAGTATAGGAAAAGAAAGAGAAGAGAGAATGAAGAGAGTGATTGTTGCTTCATTTTCTTCAGTGTTTATCAGGAAAATGAAGCTTATTTTTTGGAAGAAAAATGAAGATGTGAATTATATTTTTCCTTAGCGTTTGATGGAGTAAGTGGGTTTAAGGGGTGTTTTTATAGTGTTAAATTAGAAATTATTTTCCATTGTAACATCTTATCTTAGAAATGGTACGTAGAGGGCATCAATGATAATACTATATATCTGCAACTAAAAATTATTAGCTCAAAAAGTTGGAAAATGAAGAAGAGAAATTATGGGCTTTATTAATTTATCAAAATCAAAAAGGGATAAAGGTTTTTCTCTTTCATTCTGATATTTTTGAAATGAATTAATTTTATCTCTATTCTTACTTTTTTTTTTCAATTGAACTATTCAAATAGAGCGATTTTATTCTTATTTCATGCAATAATTAATTACACAATGTTAAGCGAAATTAAAATATGTCAATTTTAATTAGTTTAGGGGTAAAAGTAAAGTAAAAAAAATAAAAAAAATCGTGGTGTCCAATTTTGAAAGATATTAATGAGTAGTTGTGCGTAATTAGGGACATATCTCAGTAGGGAATTTAAAATTTTCTACAGCAAATAGGAAAAATAGGGCTTTCATGTGATTGAACCTTGCGTGATGTTTTAGCTGAAAAACTCAAATAATAATGTTGTTGATTAGCTCTGAATTAGTGATCATAATCAAATTGCATTTTCAGAAATAATATGTTTTGTAAAGGAAAAATATAGAAAAAGAAATGGTGATCGTAATCTTATTGATGATGGGTAATTTTAGACACAGCTTGCCATGTAGTTTGAAATCAACTTGCAAACTCATTTTATTCATAGGGATAGCTATAAAAGAAATTGAAGCATTTGAATCAATTAATTTACAATTAAAATTTTATCATTTAAAATGTAAAAATTAAACTTATACTATCAATTAATTAAGTCCCTCCATCTTTATATATATATAACTAACGAAAATATGAAATCTTTTGTTAAACAAGACGAGCACTAATAAATACTATGAATAACCCCTAGCTAATCATTAAATAACACTAGCCAAGATGTAAGATTTAATTTATTGAAAGTATTAAAAATTATAAGACTCGATCTTAGCAGCAAACTTTGAGCCAGATTCATTTAGACTAATTTAATCAGAAAGCCCTTATAATAAGATTATGTTATTCATTACTTATATTGATTCAATCAAACAATTACAATTTAATTTATTCAATTGGTTGTTTGGTATTTAAATAAATGAATAATGGGCTGGCCGGCCCTATTATACAAATAACAAAATAACAATAATGATGAGATTTCTATTAAGTCATAGAAAATAACATAATCGTTGCAATAATTAAAGAGAATCGAAAACACCATTAGATCCCATAGCATTCAAAGTACCTTTTCGAGTTAACCTAAATTAAGAGTTTAGCTACGTATGGTTACGAAAAAAAAAACGAAGAAAATAGTTTTAAATTCAAAATCCAAAATTATTTTAGTTTATGAAAAATAAATCAATAATAATTAATAATTAAAAATTAATATGAAAAAAATATTTGTCGTAAAGGATAGTTAACAATTAGTGAGAATTAATAATAAAAAGAATATTTATCTAGAGAGTCTTTTAAGTACTTTCCAATCCAATGGCTTCAATTTACTTTATATATATATATATATATATATATATAATCATATTTTTCAAAAATAATTATGTACTCACTATTTTATTTTTTCTATTTCCTACTTTTTTAAATTTATTCATTTTTGTAATTTTTTGTACTCTGTTTAATGTAATTAGGGGTGTGCAAATGGTCGGTTCGGTTCGGTTTTGGACCGAACCGAACAGACCGAAAACCGAATTTTAGTATTTTTTAGAACCGAATCGCGGACCGAAATTTTTAGGACCGAAACCGAACAAACCGAAATAATTTCGGTCGGTTCGGTTCGGTCCAATCGGTTCTTACTTTTCCATCTTTCTGTTCTATGGACAGGGGTTAAAATGTAATTTGCCTTTAGATATTTAATATCTTTCCTTTCCCTTTCACACACATTCTCTCACTCTGTCGTCCTCTTCCTCCTTCCCTGTTCTCCGTTCTCTTCTCCCCTAACCCACGCCGATCGGAGCTTCTGCCGCTCTCCCTCTACGGCGTCGCCCTTCCACCGCCGTCAGCCCTTCTTCTTCCCTCTCTCTTTCTCTCTCTCCATCTATTTCGGCAGATCTGGTCCCCCCTCCCTCTCCCTCCCTCCTCGCTTTTTTTCTATAAATCTAGTCCCCGTCGCACCTCCCACCGGCGCTCGACCCCCTCGCTGCCTCCTTCCTTCAACTCACCGGAGCACGGGTTTTATTTTTTTTTTACTCTTTTGGTTATTAATTTTGTTTTGCATTATGCTGTGTTGATTATATATATATATATATATATATATATATATTTGTTGATTTATTTTTATTTTTTGGAATACTTTACTGTATTTTCCTGTGTTGGTTGTGTATATATTATATTATTGATTTATTTTTTCTGGAAAAGGGTTTCCCTGTGTTGTTTATGTCGAAATGTGTTGTTGGTTGTTCTGTAATATATATACATATATATGATTTTGGTTTTGTTGGCTTAAGATTTTGGTTTATTTTGGTTTTGTTGGCTTACGATTTTGGTTGATTTTGGTTTTGATTTTTTGTTGGCTTGTCCTGTGTTGGTTGTGTATATATTATATTATTGATTTATTTTTTCTGGAAAAGGGTTTCCCTGTGTTGTTTATGTCGAAATGTGTTGTTGGTTGTTCTGTAATATATATACATATATATGATTTTGGTTTTGTTGGCTTAAGATTTTGGTTTATTTTGGTTTTGTTGGCTTACGATTTTGGTTGATTTTGGTTTTGATTTTTTGTTGGCTTGGTAATTATATATATATATATATATATATATATATATATATATATATATATATATATAGGTGTTAAATAGTTCGGTCGGTTCGGTTTGGCAATTTTGAGAACCGAACCGAATTAACCGAAGTTTAATTTCGGTTTAGAACCGAATAAACCGAAAACCGAACAAACCGAACCAAACAGACCAAAATCCATTCGGTTCGGTTTTCGGTTCCGGTTCGGTTCTGCACACCCCTAAATGTAATAATAGTTTATTTTTTATTTTTCTCCATACGAATATTAGAACGTGCATCTTGTGACCCTACAACTAATTGGAAATAAATATGGAACAGTTAATCGGTCCATTAGAAAAAAATAATCTATTAATATTAATTTTTTAAAATTATTAATCATTAATTAGTTCATTATATTTAGTTAATCAATCTATTGATTTTAATTTTTTCGGTTTAGTTAATCAATATTTTTCGGTTGACACTAAAATTTTAAGCATATAATTATATAAAAAATGATAAAGATTAATTCAATTTCAAATGTTCAAAGTAGTTCAAAATAAAAATTACAAAACAAACATAATATACTAACCAAAATTCATGTTTCACTTTCATCATTTTTTACTTCTTATGGTTAATTATTTCAACAAATTAATAGCTAATATTATAAATTGAATTTGATATTTGATGAAAATTAGCATGTTTAATCTTAGGTCAAAGAAAATTTTTGAATACAAATAAATATCAAAACATAGACTCTAAAATATAAAAAAATTATAATTAAATACTCTCACTTAAGATAGACACTAATATATATAATAAGAATTAATATATATAAAGGTTAATTGGTTACTTTATTACATAAGTGGATCTGTCAAACTTGGCCCAGACCTAAAAAATCCTTTCAACCCGTCCAAAAAAAATTGATCCAAACCCAACCCAATTAAAAACCTACCCATTTAAATCCGCCCAAATAAGGCCCGCATAAAACCTGGCCAATTTGGGTCTGCCCCCTACTGCCCAACGGGCCTCACTCTGCCCCTTTCAGCCTCTGTTTGTTGTGGCCCTCTCTATTTCTCTCGTTTTCTTGCTCTCTCCATCGAATGCTTCCACCTTCGCCTCCTCTCTCCCTCTCCACTGTCTAATCATCGCCGCTGCCATCCTCGCCGCCTCTCTCTCTTTGATCTTCATAATCCTGCGAAGCAGCCTTTTATATGAATCTGGTATAACATCTCGAATTTTGTTTGCTGTTTTATATAGTATTTGTAGGTTATGATTCTATAGCTTATTCTTGCGCGAAGTTGTTAGTGGGTTTTGATTTTCTTACCTGATTTATTTATTGGCCTATATAATCAATGGCTTAATAGAAGTTTTATTCTTAATTAGCTGAACTTGTTGGGATGATGTTGTTGCGACGATGCTTTGTTTTATGCTTCACAAATCAGAATATGCTGTTCCAATCGGATTAAACAAAATTCAATTGGTTAATATATATATAGTTGGTCCAAATCATTTTGGTTCAAACCATTTGACGTCTGATTTGTGAAGCATAAAACAAAGCATCGTCGCAACAACATCATCCCAACAAGTTCAGCTAATTAAGAATAAAACTTCTATTAAGCCATTGATTATATAGGCCAATAAATAAATCAGGTAAGAAAATCAAAACCCACTAACAACTTCGCGCAAGAATAAGCTATAGAATCATAACCTACAAATACTATATAAAACAGCAAACAAAATTCGAGATGTTATACCAGATTCATATAAAAGGCTGCTTCGCAGGATTATGAAGATCAAAGAGAGAGAGGCGGCGAGGATGGCAGCGGCGATGATTAGACAGTGGAGAGGGAGAGAGGAGGCGAAGGTGGAAGCATTCGATGGAGAGAGCAAGAAAACGAGAGAAATAGAGAGGGCCACAACAAACAGAGGCTGAAAGGGGCAGAGTGAGGCCCGTTGGGCAGTAGGGGGCAGACCCAAATTGGCCAGGTTTTATGCGGGCCTTATTTGGGCGGATTTAAATGGGTAGGTTTTTAATTGGGTTGGGTTTGGATCAATTTTTTTTGGACGGGTTGAAAGGATTTTTTAGGTCTGGGCCAAGTTTGACAGATCCACTTATGTAATAAAGTAACCAATTAACCTTTATATATATTAATTCTTATTATATATATTAGTGTCTATCTTAAGTGAGAGTATTTAATTATAATTTTTTTATATTTTAGAGTCTATGTTTTGATATTTATTTGTATTCAAAAATTTTCTTTGACCTAAGATTAAACATGCTAATTTTCATCAAATATCAAATTCAATTTATAATATTAGCTATTAATTTGTTGAAATAATTAACCATAAGAAGTAAAAAATGATGAAAGTGAAACATGAATTTTGGTTAGTATATTATGTTTGTTTTGTAATTTTTATTTTGAACTACTTTGAACATTTGAAATTGAATTAATCTTTATCATTTTTTATATAATTATATGCTTAAAATTTTAGTGTCAACCGAAAAATATTGATTAACTAAACCGAAAAAATTAAAATCAATAGATTGATTAACTAAATATAATGAACTAATTAATGATTAATAATTTTAAAAAATTAATATTAATAGATTATTTTTTTCTAATGGACCGATTAACTGTTCCATATTTATTTCCAATTAGTTGTAGGGTCACAAGATGCACGTTCTAATATTCGTATGGAGAAAAATAAAAATATATATATATATATATATATATTTGCTGTTTTTGATCAACTAATCTGCCGTTTTTGATCCTTTTCTCGACCAGTTGTATATGCATGCAATTGATTTTCTATTTCTTTATTGTTAACAAAGTAAATTTCTTTATTGTTTTTTTGTAGAATGGATCCTAGTGTTTGTAGTCTGGATCCAAAAAAAAAAACTAACAGAGCAAAAGGCATGGCATTTATGCAGAAATTTGAATTTCTTTCTCTTATTTATAGATTCAACACAGGTCTGTGATTATTTTTCATCCAATTTTCAGCTTGTGTTAAGTTATTCTTATACATAAACTGGTTTTAACTCGAACAACTTTTATTTCTCAAATGAAGCTGTTAACATGTGAGCTTTAACTCCTTAGTAGGTTAAAATAAAAACTCACAAATAGGCAGCAACTGAAGAAACTAAGATACAACATTAACCGAAAGTACAAGGATTTAAAAAGATAAAGGTTTAAGAAACACATAAAGAGGATTTGAGGTGAGGCGTACCTGAGCGTAGTGACGGTGGCTGAAAATTGACGGGGAGTGGTCTATTGAGACTCTTCGAGACACGGATTTAACTTGAGCGGAGCAGACGGGAGAAAAGAGGGGTTTCATCGCAGGAGAGGATTGAGATTTTTTGATTTTACAAAAGTGATGATATTCTTTTATTTAGTGACCTTTTTTTATAAGCGGACCGGGCCAGTGGTCGGATATGCAAAAAATACAAGAAAAAAAAGTCAATAAATAAAAGAATATCGTCACTTTTGTAAAATCGAAAAACCTCAATCCTCTCCTGCGATCAAACCCCTCTTTTCTCCCGTCTGCTCCGCTCAAATTAAATCCGTGTCTCGAAAAGCCTCAATAGACCACTCCCCGTCAATTGCCTACCACCGTCACTACGCTCAGGTACGCCTCGCCGCATATCCTCTTTATGTGTTTCTTAAACCTTTATTTTTTTGAATCCTTGTACTTTCTGTTAATGTTGTATGTTAGTTTTTCAGTTGCTGCCTATTTGTGAGTTTTTGTTTTAACCTATTAAGGAGTTAAAGCTCACATGTTAGCAGCTTCATATGGGAAATAAAAGTGGTTCGAGTTAAAACCAGTTTATGTATAAAAATAACTTAACACAAGCTGCAAATTGGATGAAAAATAGTCACAGACCTGTGTTGAATCTATAAATAAGAGAAAGAAGTTCAATTTCTGCATAAATGCCATGCCTTTTGCTCTGTTAGTTTTTTTTTCCTATGATATTTGGCCCTTTCAAATTTTTATTATGTGGAAAGAAAATCAAGAGCTACCTTTCAAATCTTCAGATTTTTTTCGATAGCATTATATATATTCTGGTTTATGAACTTCTATTTGATCAAAGTCCACATTTGGAGATTTCTTAAGTTTGTCTTCAATAAATTTTAGTTATAGTATAGAGCTTGTGAAATAATAATTAAATAAATTTTAGTTATAGTATAGAGCTTGTGAAAGAATAATTAAGGGACTTTGGAAACTTTCTGATAATTGCAGATGCATTAGCTGAATGCCTTATCCATATATGAAAAAAAAGTTTTTTTTTCTTAATTTTTTTTTTTTTGCATTGAATTGAAAGATAAAGATTGAGTTTTTGATTTTCTTATTTTATTTTATAATTATAATCATGTTGATGTCTTTATTTACTTTAGTTTATGCTATATCCCCAAATTTGTGGTAATACTAGTTTGTTGGTTTTGCACAGCATGGCTAGGCCATTGTCAAATATACTCCTGAAGGGTATAACGACTCTACCTGCAACACGTTCTACTAGAATTGTAAGTGCTAAAAAACTCTGGCTCTTATCGGTAATTTTTTTTTTCCCTAAATGAATATTGAAGTGTAATATACTCAGAAGTAATATGGGTGCCTTTTGGTGTTTGCTTAAGGAAATGAAGACCTTTAACTTCAATAAGATTATACTTCTGTTTATAAGTGGAAGTTTTTAATTTGAATTTCAGGTTATGTTATGTTTCCTTCAGGAAGATGTGTCTTTCATTTGTTTTGAGTATTTTGTTTACCGGGTTATAGAAGTAAAAGCAGTCCTTGTAAATCTTGAGATCTGCAAGAAATCAAAGAATGAGTCTAAAATAATGAGTTTACTTTACTTTGAACCAGAAGTAAGCAGCTCAACCTAAAAGTGGGTGCTTATTTGAATTTGAAGAATCTCTTTCATGTTGAAATGATTGAATTATGTATTATACTAGTAGGTATGCTGGATTGAGTTCCTTCGTTATCCATGAGTTGATGAGTGAGCATTATAGCAATAATAGCTGTCATGTTTTGCTTTGGATAATTATAGGTTTTTGGATCTTTTCATCACCATGGAATGAGATATTCAACTACCGGGCCTAATGATCCTGATACGCATGAAGATTTTCAGCCAAGTACTAAGCTTGAAAGTTCTGGAATGTCTTTAAAAGATATCGTTGAACATGTGAGTTTTATCTAAAAGCATGCCTTGGCATTATCATCCTTTGTTAGCCATTGGGAATTTTTAGTCCTGCAGCCTCTTGTTTGACTCAGTTACTTCTGGTTTAGGATGTCAAGGACAACCCAGTGATGATCTACATGAAAGGGGTGCCTGATCTTCCTCAATGTGGATTTAGTGCTGCAGCTGTGAGAGTATTGAAACATTATAGTAAGTAATTTTTTTTTTTTGACAATATAAATTTTCTTGTTCTTCTTATTAGTTCATATAATGATAAGTTTATTCATTTATTGATACATAATAAACTTGAAAATGATCTAAAACTAAATCCTTCAAATTACTGATAATCCAGTCAGAGAGTCTCTGACCCAGCCATTCCTGGAAAGCCTAATTAATTTTAATTATTATATTGCATATTCTGATCTTTTTTTTTTTGCAAGAATCAAATATTTAAATGTTAAAGAAGCTTTTTTGGAAAGATCATAAGGATAGGCTGACATAGTTGACCATACATAAAGAGCTAATGAAAAGTTTCTTGCATGAAACTAGATTTTCTTCTTAACTTCATTATTTAATTGGTGTTAATTGTTGAATATATTTTCCTAAGTGAAATAAAATGATACAAAAAATGTGCAGTTAAACTCTTCCATCGTCGAAACTTGGAGAAATTAAAGGCATGACAGAGCAAGCAAACACTGATTAGCAAAATAGAAACCATTGATTTTGAATTTTTAGATCAGAAAAGAAACTTAAAATTGTGGTGTTTCCTTTAGAAGATCATCAAACCTTTTCTGTTATATTTATTATCTAATGGTGTGACTTCATCAGATGTTTCCTGTACATGTAAGTGCATATATTGATTATTTGATTTTAGAAGTGCACTAAGAATTCAACTGCTAGAGCAGCCTGTGGATGTTAAGGAAATGATGACACAGAAATGACTTAATTTCTTCTCAGATATGCTAGTTAGTAAAAATGTGGTCATACATAACATCCTTTGGTTATTTTAAACTATATTGTTTATGCTATTCCATTTGTTAGTTTGTTCTCAATACTTTCTCATCTGCTTCAGATGCATGTGCCAGATAAGCTGCTACTATGCACTATTCAGAATTGATTTTTATTGAATGCTGGTATCAAATAGTTTTATAAATTTTTTCCCCTATGACTATATGGTGTCATCTTTTTATTAGTTCTTATCCTGCTTTGCTTAGCAAATAAATTTCAATGCTCTGACACTCTTACAATCATATGGCCTACGTAGATGCTCCCCTGAGTGCAAGAAACATTTTGGAGGATCCTGAGCTGAAAATGGCAGTAAAATCTTTCAGGTAAGTTACATGCAACAGCCTTTCATAAGTTACATACAACAGCCTTTCACTCTATCTGCTGTTGAGCCTTGATGTATATAACTATAAAAATCTCATGTAAAACTTTTTTGATGCCTGACTTGCCGTTTTGACAAATTGCATCTTTTGGTGCGTTATTCTTGATATTTGTCACTAAAACTATTGGAGCTTCGTTGTCTTGTCAAATGAAATCTAAGACTGCAAGTCTTTTTAGTTAATACAATATTAGCTTAAGAGTTGATGACTGTTTAATATCTTAGTTTCTAGATTTTCTGAACTCAGCAGTAAAGTAAAGAATAGTGTTTCAATCCTTTGTCCTCTGGTTTGGAGTTGCTAACCAAGAGGAAAATACATATGAGGAATATATATATGTACATGGGTGAACTGAAATTTCCAATATGATCTCGGAATTTCAAACCTTTAATGAATACATTACATGTCTGTATGCTACGCTCTGGGGTGTGCTGCTCATGCTTTACGTGCTTCAAACCTATGTAGGAGTTGCTTTCTCCCAACGTTACATTGATGTGTTATTTGGAATTTTGTTTTCTAGAGTACTCTACATAAGCATGTCCAAGCAACCGCAGACAGATCCAAATATTCTTAAGAAAAACAGTCAATTATCTGTATAATGTTTGTAAGTAAATTATGAATGTATGATTTGTCTTTGAAGGCGTGCATCTCAGTGAGAATGGGATATTTCACTTTTTACAAAGTCTGTGCTTCATAATTTTGGTTATCATTCACCGACCATTGGATTCCAACTGTAATTAGCCTTATACAGCATAATTTGCCCAGCCATACACTCATGTAATTCGTATTGCAGAAACACTTCACTGATGAGAATGATACGCTTCTCTTCTTACATACTTTTTATGGAAATCGATGCTGTATCGTTTTGGCTACTACTTGCTTCCCTATGCACCTAACATATCAAGTATCAATTCCTGAACATTTAGTCTGATATAACTGTAGAAATCTGCTATTGTATAGTTCTCAACCCATCTACATCAATTTTCTGTCAGCTTGTTGAAGAATTCTTAAAACCTTAACTACATTCAGTCAATATCACTTTTTATCTTGTCCAAAAACCATTGAAATTACCTTTGTCCATATATCCTTAATTTCAAACGCTGGTTGACTACTATTATGCTTAGTTCTGCATAGCATATGGATTGTTTGCTTAATAGTTTTCAATTTATTTAATGTCCTTTTTGGCCTATTTTGGTTAACCTTCTATGAATGTGCTGTTTCTCTTATTTTTGTTATTGTGTTCTACATACAATTTTTTGGACACACACTGTCTCCTTAGTTAATATTCCAAGGTGGGATATCAGTTACACTCACATAATTGCTTGTCTAACTTTGCGACGGGCCTATTCCTGCTTAGTGCATTTGGCAAATGCAGTTCTTGTGCTAGGCATCCACATTTTAGGTTACCTTAATTGGTGGATTGTTGTTTTAATAGACAAAGTTTAAAGTTTTAATACTGCATCCAGGTTTTGGGCTTGATTTTCCTTTATAAGATCTACAAATGGATGGTAGTATTATAGGGATCAAACTTCGCAGCACCAGGCCAAAAGAAATAAGCCTAAGGCAAATGTGAAATTGACGGTGGTTGTGTTTCTTAAATGTCATCGATGTTGTTTGTTTTTTTTTTTTTACATTTTTTTTTGAGTTGTTCAACGGAAAATGATGCATGCCGTCTGCTGGCTTCCGAATTCCCACATTTATGTGTGTAGCAATTGGCCAACATTTCCGCAAGTTTTCATCAAGGGAGAGTTCATTGGTGGTTCAGACATAATTATGGATTTGCATCGGGTTAGTTTACAGTAGACATGTTTTTTCTTGATTCTTTTCGAACTGAAATTGATGTACCATAGTATGTCTCTTATTCAATCTTTGTGCTTTTCCAGAGTGGTGAACTGAAACAAAAGCTTCAGGATATTGCAGCCAATGAGAAGTCCGATTAGTTAAATATCAGTGTTGCAGAGCTAATATGTTATTCGGAGCGTTTATATCGATACACATCTGGTCTTTTACACTAAGCTCGTTCAGAGGAACAAGATTGGACAATTTGTTTGCCTTGTTCAACAAAATTTAGGTCGTCTCGCCTCCATTAACCTTGGCAGTGTGTCACCGGTCCAAGAAACATGTGCTTTAGAATGGGGGAAGTAGATGGATTTAATAAAATCATGATGTTTTGGAATTTCTAAGGGAACTCTGTCCAAATAAATTTATGAATTCATGAATTCTTTAGGCTGTGACTATGCAAATTTATTATGGTTAAACATTTGTTTAATTTTTGGAGAAAATAGATTCAAATAAATTACTAGTAATGCATGAGACACCAATTGAACTGATGGGCCTAGGGGTGAGCAAAATTTGGTTAAAACCGAAAAATCGAATCAAACCGTTCGATTTTTTAAATTCGGTTCGGTTTTGGTTTTAAATTTATAGGTACATCGGTTATTTCGGTTCGGTTCGGTTTTGAAAGGCAAAAACGGAAGAAAAATCGAACCGACCGAATTTTTAAATTTATATATTATTTTATTCAATTTTTACATTAAAAAAAAATATTTTTTGTATTTTTTTTATCAATTTAAAGGGTTTGAAATTAAATTAAATATGTACGTTTTTTTAATTTAATTTTTTTTAATTTTAATTTTATGATTTATAATTTTGTATAATTTTTTAGATAATTTTTTTAATTATAATTTTGAATTTTTGGTTTTTCGGTTAACCGAACCAAACCGACCGATAAATTCGGTTATTATACAAATTCGATTTGGTTCGGTTTCGTAAAATATTGTAATTTTGGTTATTTTGGTTCGGTTATTGAACCGAACCGACCGTTGCACACCCCTAGCATGGCCTTGGTTGAAAGAGAAAAACTCCAACTTTATCTTATCTATATTTCAATTATATTTAATATGTAAATTTTATTTATTTGACTAATGTTTTAGTGCTATTTCAATTTAGAATTTCAGTTAATTTTTTTCTGGAAATTTATTTTTATTAAAAAATTATTTTTTTGAATTTCTATTTAATTAAAAATTAAATAAAAACTAATAATAAATTCATATTGTTATGATTAATGAATTTTAATAATAATTATCTAAAATAACTTAAATTAAAATAAAAATAATTATTATTTTTAGAATTAATTAAAAATTTTAATTTATTTTTAGAATTATTTTATTATTATTTTTAATTAATTAAAATTTTTAATTTATTTTAATTATAATTTTTTTATTTAATTTATTTTGATCTGTAAAAATTGTTTTCACAAAAATAATTTTATCAATAATTGATTAAAATAATTAATATATTTATTTATTTTTAATTTACTTGTCTGCGATAGTTATTAGCAATATTCATTAGTTATTAGCAGCATACTATAAAAATATCATATTATAAATTTTTAAAAATTTCGGTACATTTTTTTTAGAGATATAAGCTATATATTTAGATAAAAGTTGCAAATCTAAATAAAGTGTTCTAATTTAATTATTAATTTTAATTATATATTTATTATTAATTTTGACTTATATTAATAACAAAATAAAAATTTTTAAAAAAAATTATGACAGAAAAATTAAATTTTAATTAATTTTAATGGAAAAATTAACCAAGTCTTTTGATTGAAATAACACTTAGGATATGTTTGGTAGAAGGGATAGTAATGTAATGTAATTGAAAGTGTAATTAATCCTTTATTTGTTAATCCAAAGTTTGTGTATTATAATGTAATGGCAAATACATTGGTAATTTTGAATACTCTTACTAATGTATTTTTCAATCCTTGAAATTAGTATTGTATTTATCATTACAATGTAACTATCTTAATATACTACTCAACTTTTCTATACATTAATTATTTTATTTTATTCTCATATTATTATTAAATCTACTCTCTAATTTTATTTATGGATTAAATTTGTATGAATAAATTATATTTTTGTACTCAGTATAAAACAATAAATTACATATAAATTATTTATGCCATCAAAACCCTTGTTTTTTTTTTTCAAATCTATTTCATGTATGCTAAAATTTTATATTCAAATTTTTAGTGGAATAAAATCAATTGTTTTTTCATTGTCTCGATATGGAAAAACTTTTTATTATATATATATATATATATTCCATTTTTTATTTATGAACTAAATAAATGATATAATATTATTCATATGAGAATTAATTTGATCCGTAGCTGTATTTGGTGAGTGCAAATTTTAACCGTTAGATCAAAATTTCATAATAATATAATAATAATTATATTATATTACTAATACAACCAAACATAGTAATGTAATCATAATTACATACATTACATTTCTCAATCCATTACATTACTCATTAAATTACAATACAATCTATCATACCAAACATACCCTTTAGGTCTAATAAGTATGAATGTAAATGTTGGGAGTAATTGAAAGATAGGCGAAACATTGGATTTTTTTTTTGTTTTTGTAACTATTCCCTTTTTTTTATTGTTCATATATATGAAAATGCATGCATTACATCTTTTTAAGAGATTAATTATATCTATGCTCATCAAATTTTGTACGTAATAATTATATAATTACAAAAAAAAATCATTTTTAATTTAATTATTACTCCGTTCGTTTAAGAAAATTTTATATTTCATTTTTAAACTTTTAATACAATATATATATTTTTTAATTTTCAATACAACATTAATTCTATATTTCATTTACAATGTTATTCAACCATTTATATCTAAGTTATAATTTTGGGAATAATAAAATAAAAATAATTTAATTATTGTTCACTACATTTAATTTTAAATTTAAGTTTAATTAATATTTTTTAATTTTAATGAAAATAATAATAGTATCATATAAAATAAAATGAAAAAAGTATTAAATTGCAATTAAAGTCAAATTCGTTGTGAATTGAGAATTCTCGAGTAATAAGTATATAGTTACAAAAATAATTTGTAACTAAAATGCAATTAAAGTCAAATTCGTGAGAAATTAAGAATTTTGGCTCGGAATGAAAAGTTAGCAATCCACGTAAGCAGAGACCTTTTTTTTCCCTGTAAACAATGTTTTAATGTTGTTTCAGTTAGAGGTGTCCATGGCTCGGAAGCTCCCAAAAAAATTAGTTCACTGAATTCGGTTTTTTGAAAACACTAATTATTAATCAATTCATTACTATCGGTTAATATTTTATCGGTTTCAGATTTTCGGATCGCTTAATCAATATTTTTTGCTTAACTACTATAATTATAAAATACATTAATAAAAAAATTAAAATATTCAAGTTACCTAAAAATTAAAATTAAAAAATAAATATAATTCAATATAATAATTAAATATAATATTCAAACTACAATTATAATTAAAATTACAAACCGAAAATATAATAATCTAACTAGTTAAACAAAAAAATTTCACACATATTATATATATATATATATATATATATATATATATATAGGGTTTCATTTTAATTTTTTTTAACTTTATATATATATAAAAAATTATATAAAACCTATCGATTAAATGAAAACCGTAACTAAAAATACGTGTGAAAAATTGTATAAAACCGATCGGTTAATCGAAATCGAAATATATGTAATTATATAAAATCGATTGTTTACCAAAACTGGCGGTTTTTTGGAAACAAAAACCAAAATCAAAATTCAATTAAATTACTAATTATTAACCATAAAAATCGATTCGATTAACCTATTTTTCGGCTCAATTTATCGATTAACCAAATCTATCGGTTTTTTTGAACACCTATAGTTGCAGTACATATTGACATAGTGAATAAGCATTTGAGTTTGAAACCAGTTAATCGATTTTATTGTTAAAGAAATATGAAATATCGCAACAACAAAATTTTTTCTCAAAACAAAATTAAAAGACTAAATATATGCAACTTTATGGCAGATATTACAGAGAACGTAAAAATTATTATATTTTTATGATATTAATTTTCTCCCATTTTAATTTTCTATAGTTATATATTTTTATCATATATCTAATTAATGAATATGCATAAATATTACCAATATCGAAGAAAAAAAATAAAGCTCCCGTTAAAAAAAATGAAGAAAAAAATAAAAATGAAATAAACAAGTAAATTATTGAACAAAAAATAAAAATAATGAATTATTCATAAGCACTCATGGTATATATTAGTCAGCATACAGCAAAATAAAATCCAAAATAAAAAAAAAAAATCATAAAACTCTCCACCGATTAATAAAATCCTTCCCATACAGAAAATTTTTTATCGAGATTTTGTTCATGAATTTTATATAAACCAATAATAAATTGTCAGATATAATAATCTGACATTTTGCTATTGATTTTGTTTCATAAATGTTTTCATGAACAGTCTGGATAAATCCAGCTCTCTCATACCAAAAACATAGCAGCCACTACACCAACTCCAACCACAATCACCTTACTACCATCCCCACTTGCTCCCTCAGAAACATCGTCAACAGGAACCACCGTGGGGCTCTCTACAATTGGACTCTTCTTAGGCTTCTCCGGCGCCGGAGCCACCACCAACGACGGAGCATGGGCATGAGCATGAGCATGAACGCGAGCAGGAGCAGGAGCAGGAGTAGGTGGTAAATTAGGAGCAAAAAGTGCCATAGGTTCTAAAACTTGATCAACCTGATAAATAGCAAGCTGATTATCATTATAAACAGTCCCCGAAAGAGTAGTATTAGTTACCCCTGTAGTTATATTCACAGCACCGTCTGCGGTGGTGACATTCAACGTTAACCGGCCACCTTTGCCGGCCTGAGTTTTCAACGGATTGCTCACAGTTTGGAACTGATTTTGGGCTATGTAGCTAGGGACTATGTGAAACTTCACTAACTTCACCTTATCTTGGTCCGTTAAGGAGTTGAGTGTACCTACTTTGAGGCTTGAAAATGCAGCATCAGTTGGGGCAAATATGGTTATGCCGTTGTGTGTATGATTAAGCTCAACAACTAGCTCTGAAACTGAATCTGTGGCTTTCAGTAGCCGGACAAACACCGAAAACCGGCCTGCTCTTTCGAGGATGTTGGCCACGTTGATGGTGCCATGAGTTGGTGGGACTAGTACTGGTGGTGGTGCTGCTGCTTGAACTGGGGCGGCCGCCGGAGACTGGGATAGGGTTTTGGTGAAGGAAATGATGAGAAGGAGAAGTGAAAATGAGAAGAAAAATTGTTGGTTCATTTTTGTTTTGTGGAATTGGATTGGGGTGCTTGTAGTTGGAGAAGGAATGGTATGGTTACACCAGAGTTTGATGAAATGAAGAAGGGGAGATTGAGAGATTATATAGTAATGGATAATAGTGAAATTAGGCCTAAAATGAGAATTCAGGGGTCAGTTTCACTAATTGTACTTTGATTTTGCATATTGTAACGATAATGTTCTTGGATTTTAACTTGCAACTAAAAATTTGCCAAACTTTAATTTTTGCAAACAGTAATATCCTTTCATTGTTGATTTTTCATCCATGTACTAGGTAGGACACAGGAGAATGAGTAAACAAATGAGAGAGTACTTAAATTTCTTGTCTTTAAAGAAATTAATTTAATATAAAATTTATTTTAAATAAACGTGAATGTGTCTGTATATATTTTAAATTATATGTAGATTTACCACTAAACTTATACATGTTAATATCATTACGTGCGATATTAAGCAGTATTAGATTAAAATTGCTGAAAATTCGGTTTTTAAATTCTAGTTGATCAACTTATTTTTATTAATTGATGGAAGCCAAGGCATAAATTTAAGGGAGTACTTAAAGGAATTCAATATAGAGTTTCTTTTAATTAAATAGGAGGTGTATGTGCACACCTTAGACTATATGTAGCTTTGTCACTGAAATTAAGCATATTATTGTTATTAAGTGCGGGAATAAACAATAATACATGAAAATTACCCAAAATTCCATTTATAAATTGTAGCTAGTAATTTACAATAAATTTATTTTTGTGGGTGGATGGAGGGAGATGTAATACTTGCTGGTGTGCTATTTAGCTAAATTGGTGCATGAATTAATGATGTCTTTATCTAAGGGAAGGACAACCATATTCATTGATGGAAGCTTATGTGACGTTTTAGCTGATGAAAATAGCATCATTCACTACACTTTTATCTGTCCTAATCCAAGATATCCTTATTGATTGATAATGCCAGGGGAACCTTTTTTAGTTTTGATATGCCCATTAATCATATCAAAAATTTAGAAGTTCTATCAATTTTATGATTAATTAGTTTTAATCTCAATCAAAGCTATTGCATAAAGGACTTTAGTTTTAACATTATGCTCCATTATTATTTAATATATTAATCCATAAAATCTTATTAATTAAGACTCAAAACTATGAACAGGGCCAACATTTTGGGGCAGCGCTCCTTAATTCGGATATTGAGGCAACAATTACTACACTCAAACTGCACAAATAACTATTTTAACTATTCTTTATCAAGGCAATTGTGTTTAATACAATAGTTAAAATCCTCTCACCTAGAATGTTGTTCATAATTTGGGCAATAATTTTACTTAGGAATACATTCAACCTCCTTGCAATTGCGGGAAGATTTAACACCAATGTTTTAATGTTTTAAATTTCAAAATAATTTAAATCATTTTTAAAATAATAGTCAACCCCAATTTTATATATATATATATATATATATATATATATATATATATATATATATTATACTAGTGAAAATCATTAAAATCGAAAAATCGTAAAAACTCGTGAAATTTTGGATCTGAGTGCAATAATTTAGGAAAACTTGATTGGAATAGCTACTGGAAGCTTACTAGTCACAATTCATCGAGAATTGGCTCTATCGAAATCTGACGAATTTTTATAAATTTCTGAAAGAATTATACTATAAAAAAATCACTAAAATCGAAAAATCGTAAAAATTCGTGAAATTTTGGATCTGAGTGCAATAATTTAGGAAAACTTGATTGGAATAGCTACTGGAAACTTACTAGTCACAATGCATTGAGAATTGGCTCCATCGGAATCTGACGAATTTTTATGGATTTCTGAAAGTATTATACTAGGAAAAATCACAAAAATCGAAAAATCATAAAAACTCGTGAAATTTTTGATCTGAGTCTAATAATTTAGGAAAACTTGATTGGAATAGCTACTGGAAACTTACCAGTCATAATGCATTGAGAATTGGCTCCATCGGAATCTGACGAATTTTTATGGATTTCTAAAGGCATTATACTAGTGAAAATCACTAAAATCGAAAAATCGTAAAAACTCATGAAATTTTAGATCTGAGTGCAATAATTTAGGAAAACTTGATTGGAATAGCTACTGAAAGCTTATCAGTCACAATACATTGAGAATTGACTCCATCGAAATCTGACGAATTTTTATGAATTTTTGAAAGCATTATATTAGGGAAAATCACTAAAATCGAAAAATCGTAAAAACTCGTGAAATTTTGGATATAAGCACAATAATTTAGGAAAACTTGATTGAAATATCTACTGGAAGTTTACCAGTCACAATGCATTGAGAATTGGCTCCATCAGAATCTGACGAATTTTATGAATTTTTGAAAGCATTATACAAGAAAAAATCACTAAAATCGAGAAATCGTAAAAAGTGTGAAAATTTTGGATCTGAGTGCAATAATTTAGGAGAACTTGATTAGAATTGCTACTGGAAGCTTACCAGTCACAATTCAATAAGAATTGGCTCCAACGGAATCTGACGAATTTTTATAGATTTCTGAAGGTATTATATTAGGAAAAATCACTAAAATCGAAAAATCGTAAAAACTCGTGAAATTTTGGATCCGAGTGCAATAATTAAGAAAAACTTGATTGGAATAGCTACTGGAAGTTTACCAGTTACAATTAACTGAGAATTGGTTCCATCGGAATCTGACAAATTTTTACGGATTTCTAAAAGTATTATACTAGGGAAATTCAGTAAAATAGAAAAATCGTAAAAACTCGTGAAATTTTGGATCTAAGTGCAATAATTTAGGAAAACTTGATTGGAATAGCTACTGCAAGCTTACCAGTCATAATGCATTGAGAATTTGCTACATCGGAATCTGACGAATTTTTATGGATTTCTGAAAGCATTATACTAAGGAAAATCACTAAAATCCAAAAATCATAAAAACTCGTAAAATTTTGGATCTGAGTGCAATAATTTAGGAAAACTTGATTGGAATAGCTACTGGAAGTTTACCAGTCATAATGCATTTAGAAATTTCTCCATCGGAATCTAAAAATTTTTTATAGAATTCTGAAGGCATTATACTAGGAAAAATTACTAAAATCGAAAAATCGTAAAAACTCGTGAAATTTTGGATCTGAGTCTAATAGTTTAGAAAAACTTGATTGGAATAGTTACTGGAAGCTTACCAGTCATAACGCATTGAAAATTGGCTCCATCGAAATCAGACGAATTTTTATTGATTTCTGAAGGCATTATATTAGGAAAAATTACTAAAATCGAAAAATCGTAAAAAGTTGTGAAGTTTTGGATGTGAATGCAATAATTTAGGAAAACTTGATTGGAATTGCTACTGGAAGTTTACCAATCACAATGCATTGAGAATTGGCTTCATCGGAATCTGACGAATTTTAATGGATTTCTGAAAGTATTATACTAGGAAAAATCACTAAAATCGAAAAATCGTAAAAACTCGTAAAATTTTGGCTCTGAGCCTAATAATTTAGGAAAAAATGATTGAAATAGCTAATGAAAGTTTACCAGTCACAATTCATTGAGAATTGACTCCATCGGAATCTGAGAAAATTTTATAAATTTCTCAAAGCATTATACTAGGTAAAATCACTAAAATCGTAAAAACTCGTGAAATTTTGGATCTAAGTGCAATAATTTAGGAAAACTTGATTGGAATAGCTACTGGAAGCTTACCAGTCACAATTCATTGAGAATTAGCTCAATCGGAATCTGACGAATTTTTATGGATTTCTGAAGGTATTATACTAGGTAAAATCACTAAAATCGAAAAATCGTAAAAACTCGTGAAATTTTGGATATGAGTGCAATAATTTAGGAAAACTTGATTGGAATAGCTACTGAAAGCTTATCAGTCACAATTTATTGAGAATTTGCTCCATCGGAATCTGAAGAATTTTTATGGATTTCTGAAAACATTATATTAGGGAAAATCACTAAAATCGAAAAATCGTAAAAACTCGTGAAATTTTGGATCTGAGTCTAATAATTTAGGAAAACTTGATTGGAATAGCTACTGAAAGCTTACCAGTCACAATGCATTAAGAATTGGCTCCATCGGAATCTGACGAATTTTTATGGATTTTTGAGGGCATTATACTAGGAAAAATCACTAAAATCGAAAAATCGTAAAAACTCATGAAATTTTGGATATGAGCCTAATAATTTAGGAAAACTTGATTGGAAGAGCTACTGAAATCTTACCAGTCACAATGCATTAAAAATTGGCTCCATCGGAATCTGACGAATTTTTGTGGATTTCTGAAGGCATTATACTAGGAAAAATTACTAAAGTCGAAAAATTGTAAAAACTCGTGAAATTTTGGATCTGAGTCTAATAATTTAGGAAAACTTGATTGGAATATCTACTGAAAGCTTACCAGTCACAATGCATTAAGAATTGGCTCCATCGGAATCTGACGAATGTTTATGGATTTCTGAGAGCATTATACTAGGAAAAATCACTAAAATCAAAAAATCGTAAAAACTCGTGAAATTTTGGATATGAGCCTAATAATTTAGCAAAACTTGATTGGAATAGCTACTGAAAGCTTACCAGTCACAATGCATTGAGAATTGGCTCCATCAGAATCTGACGAATTTTTATGCATTTCTGAAGGCATTATACAAGGAAAAATCACTAAAATCGAAAAATCTAGAAACTCGTTAAATTTTGGATCTGAGTCTAATAATTTAGGAAAATTTGATTGGAATTGCTACTGGAAGCTTACCAGTCACAATGCATTGAGAATTGGCTCCATCGGAATCTGACGAATTTTTATGGATTTCTGAGGGCATTATACTAGGAAAAATCACTAAAATCGAAAAATCATAAAAACTCATGAAATTTTGGATATGAGCCTAATAATTTAGGAAAACTTGATTGGAATAGCTACTGAAATCTTACCAGTCACAATGCATTAAAAATTGGCTCCATCGGAATCTGACGAATTTTTGTGGATTTCTGATGGCATTATACTAGGAAAAATTACTGAAGTCGAAAAATCGTAAAAACTCATGAAATTTTGGATTTGAGTCTAATAATTTAGGAAAACTTGATTGGAATATCTACTGAAAGCTTACCAGTCACAATGCATTAAGAATTGGCTCCATCGGAATCTGACGAATGTTTATGGATTTCTGAGAGCATTATACTAGGAAAAATAACTAAAATCAAAAAATCGTAAAAACTCGTGAAATTTTGGATATGAGCCTAATAATTTAGCAAAACTTGATTGGAATAGCTACTAAAAGCTTACCAGTCACAATGCATTGAGAATTGGTTTCATCAGAATCTGACGAATTTTTATGCATTTCTGAAGGCATTATACAAGGAAAAATCACTAAAATCGAAAAATCTAGAAACTCGTTAAATTTTGGATCTGAGTCTAATAATTTAGGAAAATTTGATTGTAATTGCTACTGGAAGCTTACCAGTCACAGTGCATTGAGAATTGGCTCCATCGGAATCTGACGAATTTTTATGGATTTTTAAAGGCATTATACAAGTGAAAATCACTAAAATCGAAAAATCGTAAAAACTCGTAATATTTTGGATCTGAGGGCAATAATTTAGGAAAACTTGATTGAAATAACTATTGGAAGGTTACCAGTCTTAATTCATTAAGAATTGACTCCATCGAAATCTGACGAATTTTTATTAATTTCTGAAAGCATTATACTAGGGAAAATCACTAAAATCGAAAAATCGTAAAAACTCGTGAAATTTTTTATCTGAGTCTAATAATTTATGAAAACTTGATTGGAATAGCTACTGGAAGCTTAACAGTCAAATTGCATTGAAAATTTGCTCCATCAAAATCTGATAAATTTTTATGGACTTTTGAAAGCATTATACCTAGAAAAATCACCAAAATCGAAAAATCGTAAAAACTCGTGAAATTTTGGATCTGAGTGCAATAATTTAGGAAAACTTGATTGGAATAGCTACTGGAAACTTACTAGTCACAATGTATTGAGAATTGGCTCCATCGAAATCTGAAATTTTTTTATAGATTACTGAAACTATTATACTAGGGAAAATAATTAAAATCGAAAAAACTCGTGAAATTTTGGATCTGAGTCTAATAATTTCGAAAAACTTGATTGGAATACCTACTGAAATCTTGCCAGTCATAATGCATTAAGAATTGGCTCCATCGGAATCTAACGAATATTTATGGATTTTTAAAGGCATTATACTAGTGAAAATCACTAAAATCGAAAAATCGTAAAAACTCGTGAAATTTTGGATCTGCGCGCAATAATTTAGGAAAACATGATTGGAATAACTACTGAAAGCTTACCAGTCATAATGCATTGAAAATTGGCTCCATCGGAATCTGAAGAATTTTTATGGATTTCTGAAGGCATTATACTAGGGAAAATCACTAAAATCGAAAAATCGTAAAAACTCGTGAAATTTTGGATATGAGCGCAATAATTTAGGAAAACTTGATTGGAATAGCTACTGGAAGCTTACCAGTCACAATGCATTGAGAATTTGCTCAATCGGAATCTGACGAATTTTTATGGATTTCTGAACGCATTATACTAGGAAAAATCACTAAAATCGAAAAATCGTAAAAAGTGGAAAAATTTTGAATCTGAGTGCAATAATTTAGGAGAACTTGATTGGAATAGCTACTGGAAGTTTACCAGTCACAATTCATTGATAATTGGCTCCATTGGAATCTGACGAATTTTTATGGATTTCTGAAGGCATTACACTAGAAAAAATCACTAAAATCGAAAAATCGTAAAAACTCGTGAAATTTTGGATCTGAGTCTAATAATTAAGGAAAACTTGATTGGAATAGCTACTGAAAGTTTACCAGACACATAGGGGTACTACTTGCGAAAATCACCAAAATCATAAAAAGTGGGGAAATTTTGGATCCGAGTCAAATAATTCAGGAAAACTTGATTGGAATAGCTACTGGAAGCTTGCCGGTCACGACGCAATGAGAATTGATTCGTCGGAATCAGACGAATGTTTACGAATTTCTGAAGGGCTACCACTAGGGAAAATCACCAAAACCGTAAAAAATAGTGAAATTTTGGATCCGAGTCCAATAATTCAGGAAAACTTGATTGTGCCGGTCACGACGTATCGAGAATTGATTCGTCGGAATCAGACGAATTTTTACGAATTTCTGAAGAGCTACCACTAGGGAAAATCACAAAAACCGTAAAAAGTAGTGAAATTTTGGATTCGAGTAAAATAATTCTGGAAAAATTTATTGGAATAGCTACTGGAAGCTTGCCGATCACAACGGATCGAGAATAGGCTTCGTCGGAATCTGACGAATTTTTACGGATTTCTGAAGGGGTACCACTAGGAAAAATCACCAAAATCGTAAAAAGTGGTGAAATTTTTGATCCGAGTCCAATAATTCAGGAATACTTGATTGGAATAGCAACTGGAAGCTTGCCGGTCACGATGCATCGAGAATTGGCTTCCTCGAAATCTGACGAATTTTTACGGATTTCTGACGGGTACCACTAGGGAAAATCACCAAAATCGTAAAAAGTGGTGAAATTTTGGATCTGAGCCCAATAATTAAGGAAAACTTGTTTGGAATAGCTACAGGAAACTTGCCGGTCACGATACATCGAGAATCAATTATCGAAATCTGACGAATTTTTACGGATTTTTGAAGGGGTACCAGTAGGGAAAATCACCAAAATCGTAAAAAGTTGTGAAATTTTGGATCCGAGTCCAATAATTCAGGAAAACTTGATTGGAATAGCTACAGGAAATTTGCCGGTTACGACGCATCGAGAATTGATTCGTCGGAATCCGACGAATTTTTACGGATTTCTGAAGGGCTACAACTAGGAAAAATCACCAAAACCGTAAAAAGTAGTGAAATTTTCGATCCGAGTCCAATAATTCAGGAAAAATTGATTGGAATAGCTACTGGAAGCTTGCCGATCACGACGGATCGAGAATTGGCTTCGTCGGAATCTGATGAATTTTTACGGATTTCTGAAGGGGTACCACAGGGGAAAATCACCAAAATCGTAAAAAGTGGTGAAATTTTGGATTCGAGTAGAATAATTTAGGAAAACTTGAATGGAATAGCTACTGGAAGCTTGCCGTTCATGTTACATCGAGAATTGGCTTCATCGGAATCTGACGACCACTAGGGAAAATCACCAAAATCGTAAAAAGTAATGAAATTTTGGATCCTAGTCCAATAATTCAGGAAAAATTGATTGGAATAGCTACTGCAAGTTTGCCGTTCATGACGCATTGAGAATTGGCTTCGTCAAAATCTGACGAATTTTTACGGATTTTTGAAGGGGGGTACCATTAGGGAAAATCACCAAAATCGTAAAAAGTTGTGAAATTTTGGATCCGAGTCCAATAATTCAGGAAAACTTGATTGGAATAGCTACTGGAAACTTGCCGGTCACGACACATCAAGAATTGGCTTCGCCGCAATCTGTTGAATTTTTACGGATTTCTTACGGGTACCAGTAGGGAAAATCACCAAAATCGTAAAAAGTGGTGAAATTTTGGATCCGAGTCCAATAACTCAGGAAAACTTGTTTGGAATAGCTACAGGAAGCTTGCCGGTCACGATGCATCGAGAATCAATTCTCGAAATCTGACGAATTTTTACGGATTTCTGAAGGGGTACCAGTAGGAAAAATCACCAAAATCGTAAAAAGTGGTGAAACTTTGGATTCGATTCCAATAATTCAGGAAAACTTGATTGGAATAGCTACAGGAAGCTTTCCGGTCACGACACATCGAGAATTGATTCGTCGGAATCTGACGAATTTTTACGGATTTCTGAAGGGGTACCACTAGGAAAAATCACCAAAATCGTAAAAAGTGGTGAAATTTTGGATCCGAGTCCAATAATTCAGGAAAACTTGATTGGAATAGCTACTGGAAGCTTGTCGGTAATGACGCATCGAGAATTGGCTTGGTCGAAATCTGACGAATTTTTAAGGATTTCTGAGGGGGTACTACTAGCGAAAATCACCAAAATCGTAAAAAGTGGGGAAATTTTGGATCCAAGTCCAATAATTCCGGAAAACTTGATTGGAATAGCTACTGGAAGCTTGCCGATCAGGACGCATCGAGAATTGGCTTCCTCGGAATCTGACGAATTTTTACGGATTTCTGACGGGTACCACTAGGGAAAATCACAAAAATCGTAAGAAGTGGAGAAATTTTGGATCCGAGTCCAATAATTCAGGAAAACTTGATTGGAATAGCTACAAGCTTGCAGGTCACGACGCATCGAGAATTGATTCGTCGGAATCTGACGAATTTTTACGGATTTCTGACGGGTACCACTAGGGAAAATCACCAAAATCGTAAAAAGTGGTGAAATTTTTGATCCGAGTCAATAATTCAGGAAAACTTGATTGGAATAGCTATTGGAAGCTTGCCGGTCACGACCCAACGAGAATTGGTTTCGTCGGAATCTGACGAATTTTTACGGATTTCTAAAGGGGTACCACTAGGAAAAATCACCAAAATCGTAAAAAGTGGTGAAATTTTTTATGCGAGTCCAATAATTTAGGAAAACTTGATTGGAATAGCAACTGGAAGCTTGCCGGTCACAACGCAACGAGAATTGGCTTCGTCGAAATCTGACGAATTTTTATGGATTTCTGAAGGGGTACCACTAGGGAAAATCACCAAAATCGTAAAAAGTGGTGAAATTTTGGATCCGAGTCCAAAAATTCAAGAAAACTTTATTGGAATAGCTACTGGAAGATTGCCGATCACGTCGCATTGATAATTGGCTTCGTCGAAATCTGACGAATTTTTACGGATTTGTGAAGGGGTACCACTAGGGAAAATCACCAATATCGGAAAAAGTGGTGAAATTTTTGATCCGAGTCCAATAATTTAGGAAACCTTTATTGGAATAGCTACTGGAAGCTTGCCGATCACGACGCATCGAGAATTGGATTCGTCGGAATCTGACGAATTTTTACGGATTTCTAAAGGGGTACCACTAGGAAAAATCACCAAAATCATAAAAAGTGGTGAAATTTTTGATGCGAGTCCAATAATTTAGGAAAACTTGATTGGAATAGCAACTGGAAGCTTGCCCGTCACGACGCAACGAGAATTGGGTTCGTCGGAATTTGATGAATTTTTAAGGATTTCTGAAGAGGTACCACTAGGAAAAATCACCAAAATCGTAAAAAGTGGTAAAATTTTAGATCCGAGTCCAATAATTCAGGAAAACTTGATTGGAATAGCTATTGGAAGCTTGCCGGTCACGACCCAACGAGAATTGGTTTCGTCGGAATCTGACGAATTTTTACGGATTTCTGAAGGGGTAACACTAGGGAAAATCACCAAAATCGTAAAAAGTGGTGAAATTTTGGATCCGAGTCCAATAATTTAGGAAACATTCTTTGGAATAGCTACAGGAAGCTTGTCGGTCACGATGCATAGAGAATCAATTCTCGGAATCTGACAAATTTTTACGGATTTCTGAAGGGGTACCAGTAGGGAAAATCACCAAAATCGTAAAAAGTGGTGAAATTTTCGATTCGAGTCCAATAATTTAGGAAAACTTGATTGGAATAGCTAATGGAAGCATGCCGGTCACGATGCATCGAGAATTGGTTTCGTCGGAATCTGACGAATTTTTACGGATTTCTGAAGGGGTACCACTAGGAAAAATCACCAAAATCGTAAAAAGTGGTGAAATTTTTGATCCGAGTCCAATAATTCAGGAAAACTCAATTGTAATAGCTACTGGAAGCTTGCCGGTCACAACGTATCGAGAATTGGCTTCGTCGGAATCCGACGAATTTTTACGGATTTTCCAAGGGGGTACCACTAGGGAAAATCACCAAAATCGTAAAAAGTGGTGAAATTTTGGATCCGAATCAAATAATTTAGGAAAACACGATTGGAATAGCTACTGGAAGCTTGCCGGTCACAACGCATCGAGAATTGGCTTCGTCGGAATCCGACGAATTTTTACGGATTTCCCTAGTGGTACCACTAGGGAAAATCACCAAAATCGTAAAAAGTAGTAAAATTTTGGATCCGAGTCCAACAATTTAGGAAAACACGATTGGAATAGCTACTGGAAGCTTGCCGGTCACAACGCATCGAGAATTGGTTTCGTCGGAATCCGACGAATTTTTACGGATTTCCCTAGGGGTACCACTAGGGAAAATCACCAAAATCGTAAAAAGTGGTGAAATTTTGGATCCGAGTCCAATAATTCAGGAAAACTCGATTGTAATAGCTACTGGAAGCTTGCCGGTCACAACGCATTGAGAATTTGCTTCGTCGGAATTCGACGAATTTTTACGGATTTCCCTAAGGGTACCACTAGGGAAAATCACCAAAATCGTAAAAAGTGGTGAAATTTTGGATTCGAGTCCAATAATTCAGGAAACCTCGATTGGAATAGTTACTGGAAGCTTGCCGGCCATAACGCATCGAGAATCAGCTTCGTCGGAATCCGACGAATTTTTACGGATTTCCCTAGGGGTACCACTAGGAAAAATCACCAAAATCGAGAAATCGCAAAAAGTGGTCAAATTTTGGATCCGACTCCAATAATAAGGAAAACCCGATTGGAATAGCTACTGGAAGCTTGCCGGTCACAACGCATCGAGAATCGGCTTCTTCGGAATCCGATGAATTTCCCTAGGGGTACCACTAGGAAAAATTACCAAAATCGAGAAATCGCAAAAAGTGGTGAAATTTTGGATCCGAGTCCAATAATTCAGGAAAACCCGTTTGGAATAGCTACTGGAAGCTTGCCGGTCACAACGCATCGAGAATTGGTTTCGTCGGAATTTTTACGTATTTTCCTAGGGGTACCACTAGGGAAAATCACCAAAATCGAAAAATCGCAAAAAGTTGTGAAATTTTGGATCCGAGTCCAATAGTTCAGGAAAACCCAATTGGAATAGCTACTGGAAGCTTGCCGGTCACAACGCATCGAGAATCGGCTACGTCGGAATCCGATGAATTTTTACGGATTTCCTTAGGGGTACCACTAGGAAAAATCACCAAAATCGAGAAATCGCAAAAATTGGTGAAATTTTGGATCCGAGTCCAATAATTCAGGAAAACCCGATTGGAATAGCTACTGGAAGCTTGCCGGTCACAACGCATCGAGAATCGGCTTCGTCGGAATCCGAAGAATTTTTAAGGATTTTCCTAGGGGTACCACTAGGGAAAATTAGAAAAATCGTAAAAAGTGGTAAAATTTTTGATCCGAATCCAATAATTAAGGAAAACTCGATAGGAATAGCTACTGGAATCTTGCCGGTCACAACGCATAGAGAATTGGCTTCGTCGGAATCCGTCGAATTTTTAAGGATTTCCCTAGGGGTACCACTAGGGAAAATCACCAAAATCGTAAAAAGTGGTGAAATTTTGGATTCAAGTCCAATAATTCAATAAAACTCGATTGGAATAGCTACTGGAAGCTTACCGATCACAACGCATTAAGAATTGGCTTCGTCGGAATCTGACGAATTTTTACGGATTTTCCTAGGGGTACCACTAGGGAAAATCACCAAAATCGAAAACTCGTAAAAAGTGGTGAAATTTTGGAAACGAGTCCAATAATTCAGGAAAACTCAATTGGAATAGCTACTGGAAGCTTGCCGGTCACAACGCATCGAGAATTGGCTTCGTCGGAATCCGACGAATTTTTACGGATTTCCCTAGGGGTACCACTAGGAAAAATCACAAAATTCGAAAAATCGTAAGAAGTGGTGAAGTTTTGGATCCGAGTCCAATAATTCAGGAAAAATTGATTGGAATAGCTACTAGAAACTTGCCGGTCACAACGCATCGAGAATTGACTTCGCCGGAATACGATGAATTTTTAAGGATTTCCCTAGGGGTACCACTAGGGAAAATCATAAAAATCGTAAAAAGTGGTGAAATTTTGGATCCGAGTCCAATAATTCGGGAAAACTCGATTGAATAGCTACTGGAAGCTTGCCGGTCAGAACGCATCGAGAATTGGCTTCGTCGGAATCCAACGAATTTTTACGAATTTTCCTAGGGGGTACCACTAGGGAAAATCACCAAAATCGTAAAAAGTGGTGATATTTTGGATCCGAGTCCAATAATTTAGGAAAACACGATTGGAATAGCTACTGGAAGCTTGCCAGTCACAACGCATCGAGAATTGGCTTCGTCGGAATCCGACGAATTTTTACGGATTTCCCTAAGGGTACCACTAGGGAAAATCACCAAAATCGTAAAAAGTGGTGAAATTTTGGATTCGAGTCCAATATTCAGGAAACCCCGATTGGAATAGTTATTGGAAGATTGCCGGTCACAACGCATCGAAAATCGGTTTCGTCGGAATCCGACGAATTTTTACGGATTTCCCTAGGGGTACCACTAGGAAAAATCACCAAAATCGAGAAATCGCAAAAAGTGGTGAAATTTTGGATCCGAGTCCAATAATAAGGAAAACCCAATTGGAATAGCTACTGGAAGCTTGCCGGTCACAACGCATCGAGAATCGGCCTTGTCGGAATCCGACGAATATTTACGGATTTCCCTAAGGGTACCACTAGGGAAAATCACCAAAATCGTAAAAAGTGGTGAAATTTTTGATCCGAGTCAAATAATTCAGGAAAACCCGATTGGAATAGCTACTGGAAGCTTGCCGGTCACAACGCATTAAGAATCGGCTACGTCGAAATCCGATGAATTTTTACCGATTTTCCTAGGAGTACCACTAGGAAATATCACCAAAATCGAGAAATCGCAAAAAGTGGTGAAATTTTGGATCCGAGTCCAAGAATTCAGGAAAACCCGATTGGAATAGCTACTGGAAGCTTGCCGGTCACAACGCATCGAGAATCGGCTACGTCGGAATCAGACGAATATTTACGGATTTCCCTAGGGGTACCACTAGGGCAAATCACCAAAATCGAGAAATCCCAAAAAGTGGTGAAATTTTGGATCCGAGTCCAATAATTCAGGAAAACCTAATTGGAATAGCTACTGGAAGCTTGCCGGTCACAACGTATCGAGAAACGGCTTCGTCGAAATCCGATGAATTTTTACCGATTTTCCTAGGGGTACCACTAGGAAATATCACCAAAATCGAGAAATCGCAAAAAGTGGTGAAATTTTGGATCTGAGTCCAACAATTCAGGGAAACCCGATTGGAATAGCTACTGGAAGCTTGCTGGTCAAAACGCATCGAGAATCGGCTTCGTTGGAATCCGAAGAATTTTTACGGATTTCTCTAGGGGTACCACTAGGGAAAATCACCAAAATCGAGAAATCGCAAAAAGTGGTGAACTTTTGGATCCAAGTCCAATAATTCAGGAAAACCCGATTGGAATAGCTACTGGAAGCTTGCCGGTCACAAAGCATCGAGAATTGGCTACGTCGAAATCCGACGAATTTTTACGGATTTCCCTAGGGGTACCACTAGGGAAAATCACCAAAATTGAGAAATCGCAAAAAGTGGTGAAATTTTGGATCCGAGTCCGATAATTCAGGAAAAACCGATTGGAATAGCTACTGGAAGCTTGCCGGTCACAACGCATCAAGAATCGGTTTATTCGGAATCCGACGAATTTTTGCGGATTTCCCTAGGGGTTACACAAGAAAAAATCACCAAAATCGAGAAATCGCAAAAAGTGGTGAACTTTTGGATCCGAGTCCAATAATTCAGGAAAAACCGTTTGGAATAGCTACTTGAAGCTTGCCGGTCACAACGCATCGAGAATCGGTTTCGTCGGAATCCGACGAATTTTTACGGATTTCCCTAGGGGTACCACCAGAGAAAATTACGAAAATCGAGAAATCGCAAAAGGTGGTGAAATTTTGGATCCGAGTCCAATAATTTAGGAAAATCAGATTGGAATAGCTACTGGAAGCTTGCCAGTCACAACGCATCGAGAATCGGCTTCGTCGGAATCCGACGAATTTTTACGGATTTTCCTAGGGGGTACCACTAGGGAAAATCACCAAAATCGAGAAATCCCAAAAAGTGGTAAAATTTTGGATCCGAGTCCAATAATTTGGGAAAACCCGATTGGAATAGCTACTGGAAGCTTGCCGGTCAAACGCATCGAGAATCGGCTTCGTCGGAATCAATCGAATTTTTACGGATTTTCCTAGGGGTACCACTAGGGAAAATCACCAAAATCGAGAAATTGCAAAAAGTTGTGAACTTTTGGATCCGAGTCCAATAATTCAGGAAAAACCAATTGGAATAGCTACTGGAAGCTTGCCGATCACAACCCAACGAGAATCGGTTTCGTCGGAATCCAACGAATTTTTACGGATTTCCCTAGGGGTACCACTATTGAAAATCACCAACATCGAGAAATCCCAAAAAGTGGTAAAATTTTGGATCCAAGTCCAATAATTCAGGAAAACCCGATTGGAATAGCTACTGGAAGCTTGTCGGTCACAAAGTATCGAGAATCGGCTACGTCTGAATCCGACGAATTTTTACGGATTTCCCTAGGGGTACCACTAGGGAAAATCACCAAAATTGAGAAATCGCAAAAAGTGGTGAAATTTTGGATCCGAGTCCAATAATTCAGGAAAAACCGATTGGAATAGCTACTGGAAGCTTGCCGGTCACAACGCATCAAGAATCGGTTTCTTCGGAATCCGACGAATTTTTACGGATTTTCCTAGGGGTTACACAAGGGAAAATCACCAAAATCGAGAAATCGCAAAAAGTGGTGAAATTTTGGATCCGAGTCCAAGAATTCAGGAAAACCCGATTGGAATAGCTACTGGAAGCTTGCCGGTCACATCGCATCGAGAATCGGCTACGTCGGAATTCGACGAATTTTTACGAATTTACCTAGGGGTACCACTTGGAAAAATCACCAAAATCGAGAAATCGCAAAAAGTTGTGAAATTTTGGATCCGAGTCCAATAATTCAGGAAAACCCATTTGGAATAGCTACTGGAAGCTTGTCGGTCACAACGCATCGAGAATCATCTTCGTCGGAATCCGAAGAATTTTTACGGATTTCCCTAGGGGTACCACTAGGAAAAATCACCAAAATCGAGAAATCGCAAAAAGTGGTTAAATTTTGGATCCGAATCCAATAATTCACGAAAACCCGATTGGAATAGCTATTGGAAGCTTGCCGGTCACAACGTATCGAGAATCGGCTTCGTCGGAATCCGATGAATTTCCCTAGGGGTACCACTAGGGAAAATCACCAAAATCGAGAAATCGCAAAAAGTGGTGAAATTTTGGATCCGAGTCCAATAATTCAGGAAAATCAGATTGGAATAGCTACTAGAAACTTGCCGGTCACAACGCATCGAGAATCGGCTTCGTCAAAATCCGACGAATTTTTACGGATTTCCCTAGGGGTACCACTAGGGAAAATCACCAAAATCGAGAAATCGCAAAAAGTGGTGAAATTTTGGATTCGATTCAAATAATTCAGGAAAACCCGATTGGAATAGCTACTGGAAGCTTGCCGGTCACAACACATCGAGAATCGGCTTCGTCGGAATCCGACGAATTTTTACGGATTTCCCTAGGGGTACCACTAGGGAAAATCACCAAAATCGAGAAATCGCAAAAAGTGGTGAAATTTTGGATTCGATTCAAATAATTCAGGAAAACCCGATTGGAATAGCTACTGGAAGCTTGCCGGTCACAACGCATCGAGAATCGGCTTCGTCGGAATCCGACGAATTTCCCTAGGGGTACCACTAGGGAAAATCACCAAAATCGAGAAATCGCAAAAAGTGGTGAAATTTTGGATCCGAGTCCAATAATTCAGGAAAAACCGTTTGGAATAGCTACTTGAAGCTTGCCGGTCACAACGCATCGAGAATCGGTTTCGTCGGAATCCGACGAATTTTTACGGATTTCCCTAGGGGTACCACTAGAGAAAATTACGAAAATCGAGAAATCGCAAAAGGTGGTGAAATTTTGGATCCGAGTCCAATAATTTAGGAAAATCAGATTGGAATAGCTACTGGAAGCTTGCCAGTCACAACGCATCGAGAATCGGCTTCGTCGGAATCCGACGAATTTTTACGGATTTTCCTAGGGGGTACCACTAGGGAAAATCACCAAAATCGAGAAATCCCAAAAAGTGGTAAAATTTTGGATCCGAGTCCAATAATTTGGGAAAACCCGATTGGAATAGCTACTGGAAGCTTGCCGGTCAAACGCATCGAGAATCGGCTTCGTCGGAATCAATCGAATTTTTACGGATTTTCCTAGGGGTACCACTAGGGAAAATCACCAAAATCGAGAAATTGCAAAAAGTTGTGAACTTTTGGATCCGAGTCCAATAATTCAGGAAAACCCAATTGGAATAGCTACTGGAAGCTTGCCGATCACAACCCAACGAGAATCGGTTTCGTCGGAATCCAACGAATTTTTACGGATTTCCCTAGGGGTACCACTATTGAAAATCACCAACATCGAGAAATCGCAAAAAGTGGTGAACTTTTGGATCCGAGTCCAATAATTCAGGAAAACCCGATTGGAATAGCTACTGGAAGCTTGCTGATCACAACCTATCGAGAATCGGTTTCGTCGGAATCCGACGAATTTTTACGGATTTCTCTAGGTGTACAACTAGGTAAAATAACAAAAATCGAGAAATCGCAAAAAGTGTTGAAATTTTGAATCCGAGTCCAATAATTCAGGAAAACCTGATTGGAATAGCTACTGGGAGCTTGCCGGTCACAACGCATCGAAAATCGGTTTCTTCGGAATCCGACGAATTTTTACGGATTTCCCTAAGGGTTCCACAAGGAAAAATCACCAAAATCGAGAAATCGCAAAAAGTGGTGAAATTTTGGATCCGAGACCAATAATTCAGGAAAACCCGATTGGAATAGCTAATGGAAGCTTGACGGTCACAATGCATCGAGAATCGACTTCGTCGGAATCCGATGAATTTTTACGGATTTCCCTAGGGGTACCACTAGGGAAAATCACCAAATTCGAGAAATCGCAAAAAGTGGTGAAATTTTGGATCTGAGTCCAATAATTCAGGAAAATCAGATTGGAATAGCTACTGGAAGCTTGCCGGTCACAACGCATCGAGAATCGAATTCGTCGGAATCCGACGAATTTTTATGGATTTCCTTAGGGGTACCAGTAGGGAAAATCACCAAAATCGAGAAATCGCAAAAAGTGGTGAAATTTTGGATTCGAGTCCAATAATTCAAGAAAACCCGATTGGAATAGTTACTGGAAGCTTGCCGGTCACAACGCATCGAGAATCGGCTTCGTCGGAATCCGACGAATTTTTACGGATTTCCCTAGGGGTACCACTAGGGAAAATCACCAAAATCGAGAAATCGAAAAAAGTGGTGAAATTTTGGATCCGAGTCCAATAATTCAGGAAAACCCGATTGGAATAGCTACTGGAAGTTTGCCGGTCACAACACATCGAGAATCGGTTTCGTCGGAATCCGACGAATTTTTACGGATTTTCCTAGGGGTACCACTAGGGAAAATCACAAAAATCGTAAAATCGCAAAAAGTGGTGAAATTTTTGATCCGAGTCCAATAATTCAGGAAAATCAGATTGGAATAGCTACTGGAAGCTTGCCGGTCACAACGCATCGAGAATCGGCTTCGTCGGAATCCGACGAATTTTTACGGATTTTCCAAGGGGTACCACTAGGGAAATCACCAAAATCGAGAAATCGCAAAAAGTGTTGAAATTTTGGATTCGAGTCCAATAATTCAGGAAAACCCAATTGGAATAGCTACTGGAAGCTTGCCGGTCACAACGCATCGAGAATCGGCTTCGTCGAAATCCGATGAATTTCCCTAGGGGTACCACTAGGGAAAATCACCAAATTCGAGAAATCGCAAAAAGTGGTGAAATTGTTGATCCGAGTCCAATAATTCAGGAAAATCAGATTGGAATAGCTACTGGAAGCTTGCCGGTCACAACGCATCGAGAATCGGCTTCGTCGGAATCCGACGAATTTTTACGGATTTCCCTAGGGGTACCACTAGGGAAAATCACCAAAATCGAGAAATCGCAAGAAGTGGTGAAATTTTGGATTCGAGTCAAATAATTCAGGAAAACCCGATTGGAATAGCTACTGGAAGCTTGCCGGTCACAACGCATCAAGAATCGGCTTCGTCGGAATCCGACGAATTTCCCTAGGGGTACCACTAGGGAAAATCACCAAAATCGAGAAATCGCAAAAAGTGGTGAAATTTTGGATCTGAGTCCAATAATTCAGGAAAAACCGTTTGGAATAGCTACTGGAAGCTTACCGGTCACAACGCATCGAGAATCGGCTTCGTCGGAATCCGACGAATTTTTACGGATTTCCCTAGGGGTACCACTAGGGAAAATTACTAAAATCGAGAAATCGCAAAAAGTGGTGAAATTTTGGATCCGAGTCCAATAATTCAGGAAAACCCGATTGGAATAGCTACTGGAAGCTTGCCAATCACAACCCATCGAGAATCGGTTTCGTCGGAATCCGACGAATTTTTACGTATTTCCCTAGGGGTACCACTAGGTAAAATCACCAAAATCGAGAATCGCAAAAAGTGTTGAAATTTTGGATCCGAGTCCAATAATTAAGGAAAACCCGATTGGAATAGCTACTGGAAGCTTGCCGGTCACAACGCATCGAGAATCGGTTTCTTCGGAATCCGACGAATTTTTACGGATTTCCCTAGGGGTTCCACAAGGGAAAATCACCAAAATCGAGAAATCGCAAAAAGTGGTGAAATTTTGGATCCGAGTCCAATAATTCAGGAAAACCCGATTGGAATAGCTACTGGAAGCTTGCCGGTCACAACGCATCTAGAATCGGCTTCGTCGAAATCCGACGAATTTTTACGGATTTCCCTTGGGGTACCACTAGGGAAAATCACCAAAATCGAGAAATCGCAAAAAGTGGTAAAATTTTGGTTCCGAGTCCAATAATTCAGTAAAATCAGATTGGAATAGCTACTGGAAGCTTGCCGGTCACAACGCATCAAGAATCGGCTTCGTCGGAATCCGACGAATTTTTACGGATTTTCGTAGGGGTACCACTAGGGAAAATCACCAAAATCGACAAATCGCAAAAAGTGGTGAAATTTTGGATTCGAGTCCAATAATTCCGGAAAACCCGATTGGAATAGTTACTGGAAGCTTGCCGGTCACAACGCATCGAGAATCGGCTTCGTCGGAATTCGATGAATTTTTACGGATTTCCTTAGGGGTTCCACAAGGGAAAATCACAAAAATCGAGAAATCGCAAAAAGTGGTGAAATTTTGGATCCGAGTCCAATAATTCAGGAAAACTCGATTGGAATAGCTACAGCAAGCTTGCCGGTCACAACGCATCGAGAATCGGCTTCGTCGGAATTTTTACGGATTTCCCTAGGGGTACCACTAGGGAAAATCACCAAAATTGAGAAATCGCAAAAAGTGGTGAAATTAATGATCCGAGTCCAATAATTCAGGAAAACCCGATTGGAATTGCTACTGGAAGCTTGCCGGTCACAACGCATCGAGAATCGACTTCATCGGAATCCGATGAATTTTTACGGATTTCCGTAGGGGTACCACTAGGGAAAATCACCAAAATCGAGAAATCGCAAAAAGTGGTGAAATTTTGGATCCGAGTCCAACAATTCAGGAAAACCCGATTGAAATAGCTACTGGAAGCTTGCCAATCACAACGCATCGAGAATCGGCTTCGTCGGAATCCGACGAATTTCCCTAGGCGTACCACTTGGGAAAATCACCAAAATCAAGAAATCGCAAAAAGTGGTGAAATTTAGGATCCGAGTCCAATAATTCAGGAAAACCCGATTGAATAACTGCTGGAAGCTTGCCGGTCACAATGCATCGAGAATCGGCTTCGTGGGAATGCAATGAATTTTTACGGATTTCCCTAGGAGGTACCAATAGGGAAAATTACCAAAATCGAGAAATCTCAAAAAGTGGTGAAATTTTTGATCCGAGTCCAATAATTCAGGAAAACCCGATTGGAATAGCTACAGGAAACTTGCCGGTCACAACGCATCGAGAATCAGCTTCGTCGGAATTTTTACGGATTTTCCTAGGGGTACCACTAGGGAAAATCACCAAAATCGAGAAATCGTAAAAAGTGGTGAAATTTTGGATCCGAGACCAATAATTCAGGAAAACCCGATTGGAATAGCTACTGGAAGCTTTCCGGTCACAACGCATCGAGAATTGGCATCGTCGGAATCCGACGACTTTTTACGGATTTCCTTAGGGGTACCACTAGGGAAAATCACCAAAATCGAGAAATCGCAAAAAGTGGTGAAATTTTGGATCCGTGTCCAACAATTCAGGAAAACCCGATTAGAATAGCTACTGTAAGCTTGTCGGTCACAACGTATCGAGAATCGGCTTCGTCGGAATCCGACGAATTTTTACGGATTTTCCTAGGGGTACGACTAGGTAAAATCACCAAAATCGAGAAATCGCAAAAAGTGGTGAAATTTTTGATCCGAGTCCAATAATTCATGAAACCCCGATTGGAATAGCTACTGTCAGCTTGCCGGTCACAACGCATCGAGAATCGGCTTCGTCGAAATCCGACGAATTTTTACGGATTTTCCTCGGGGTACCATTTGGGAAAATCACCAAAATCTAGAAATCGAAAAAAGTGGTGAAATTTTTGATCCGAGTCCAATAATTAATGAAAACCTGATTGGAATAGCTACTGGAAGCTTGCCGGTCACAACGCATCGAGAATCGTTTTCATCGGAATCCGACGAATTTTTACGGATTTTCCTAGGGGTACCACTAGGGAAAATCACCAAAATCGAGAAATCGCAAAAAGTGGTGAAATTTTTGAGCCGAGTCCAATAATTGAGGAAAACCCAATTGGAATAGCTACTGGAAGCTTGCCGGTCACAACGCATCGAGAATCGGCTTCGTTGGAATTTTTACAGATTTCCCAAGGGGTACCACTAGGGAAAATCACCAAAATCGAGAAATCGCAAAAAGTGGTGAAATTTTGGATCCGAGTCCAATAATTCAGGAAAATCCGATTAGAATAGCTACTGGAAGCTTGCCGGTCACAATGCATCAAGAATCGGCTTCGTCGAAATTTTTACGGATTTCTCTAGGGGTACCACTAGGGAAAATCACCAAAATCGAGAAATCGCAAAAAGTGGTGAAATTTTTGATCCGAGTCCAATAATTCAGGAAAATCCGATTGGAATACCTACTGGAAGCTTGCCGGTCACAACGCATTGAGAATCGGTTTCGTCGGAATTCGACGAATTTCCCTAGGGGTACCACTAGGGAAAATCACAAAAATCGAGAAATCGAAAAAAGTGTTGAAATTTTTGATCCGAATCAAATAATTCAGGAAAACCCGATTGGAATAGCTACTGGGATCTTGCCGGTCACAACGCATCGAGAATCGGCTTCGTCGGAATCCAACGAATTTTTTCGGATTTCCCTAGGGGTACCACTAGGGAACATCACCAAAATCGAGAAATCGCAAAAAGTGGTAAAATTTTTGATCCGAGTCAAATAATTTAGGAAAACCCGATTGGAATAGCAACTGGAAGCTTGCCGGTCACAACGCATCGAGAATCGGCTTCATCTGAATCCGACGAATTTTTACGGATTTCCCTAGGGTTACCACTAGGGAAAATCACCAAAATCGAGAAATCGCAAAAAGTGGTGAAATATTTGATCCGTGTCCAATAATTCAGGAAAACCCGATTGTAATAGCTACTGGAAGCTTGCCGGTCACAACGCACCTAAAATCGGCTTCATCGGAATCCGACGAATTTTTACGGATTTCCCTAGGGGTACCACTAGGGAAAATTATAAAAAATCGAAAAATCGCAAAAAGTTGTGAAATTTTGGATCCGAGTTCAATAATTTAGGAAAACCCGATTGGAATAGCTAATGGAAGCTTGCCGGTCACAACGCATCGAGAATCGGCTTCGTCGGAATTTTTACGAATTTCCCTAGGGGTACCTCTAGGAAAAATCACCAAAATCGAGAAATCGCAAAAAGTGGTGAAATTTTGGATCAGAGTCCAATAATTAAGGAAAATCCGATTGGAATAGCTACTGGAAGCTTGCCGGTCACAACGCATCGAGAATCGGCTTCGTCGAAATTTTTACGGATTTTCCTAGGGGGTACCACTAGGGAAAATCACCAAAATCGAGAAATCGCAAAAAGTGATGAAATTTTGGATCCGAGTCCAATAATTCAGGAAAACCCGATTGAAATAGCTACTGGAAGCTTTCCAGTCACAACGCATCGAGAATCGGCTTCGTCGGAATCCGACGAATTTTTACGGATTTTCCTAGGGGTACCACTAGGTAAAATCACCAAAATCGAGAAATCGCAAAAAGTGGTGAAATTTTGGATCCGAGTCCAATAATTCAGGAAAACCCAATTGGAATAGCTACTGGAAGCTTGCCGGTTACAACGCATCGAGAATCGGCTTCGTCGAAATCCGACGAATTTTTAAGGATTTTCCTCGGGGTACCACTAGGTAAAATCACCAAAATCGAGAAATCGCAAAAAGTGGTGAAATTTTTGATCCGAGTCCAATAATTCAGGAAAACCCGATTGGAATAGCTACTGGAAGCTAGCCAGTCACAACACATAGAGAATCGGATTTATCGGAATCCGACGAATTTTTACGGATTTCCCTAGGGGTACCACTAGGGAAAATCACCAAAATCGAGAAATCGCAAAAAGTGGTAAAATTTTGGATCTGAGTCCAATAATTCAGGAAAACCCGATTGGAATAGCTACTGGAAGCTTGCCGGTCACAACGCATCGAGAATCGGCTTCGTCGGAATTCGACGAATTTTTACGGATTTCCCTAGGGGTACCACTAGGGAAAATCACCAAAATCGAGAAATCGCAAAAAATGGTGAAATTTTGGATCCGAGTCCAATAATTCAGGAAAACCCAATTGGAATAGCTACTGGAAGCTTGCCGGTCACAACGCATCGAGAATCGGCTTCGTCGAAATCCGACGAATTTTTACGGATTTTCCTCGAGGTACCACTAGGTAAAATCACCAAAATCGAGAAATCGCAAAAAGTGGTGAAATTTTTGATCCGAGTCCAATAATTCAGGAAAACCCGATTGGAATAGCTACTGGAAGCCAGCCAGTCACAACACATAGAGAATCGGATTTATCGGAATCCGACGAATTTTTACGGATTTCCCTAGGGGTACCACAAGGGAAAATCACCAAAATCGAGAAATCGCAAAAAGTGGTAAAATTTTGGATCCGAGTCCAATAATTCAGGAAAACCCGATTGGAATAGCTACTGGAAGCTTGCCGGTCACAACGCATCGAGAATCGGCTTCGTCGGAATCCGACGAATTTTTACTGATTTCCCTAGGGGTACCACTAGGGAAAATCACAAAAATCGAGAAATCGCAAAAAGTGGTGAAATTTTGGATCCGAGTCCAATAATTCAGGAAAACCTGATTGGAATAGCTACTGGAAGCTTGCCGGTCACAACGCATCGAGAATCGGATTTGTCGGAATTTTTACGGATTTCCGTAGGGGTACCACTAGGGAAAATCACCAAAATCGAGAAATCGCAAAAAGTGGTGAAATTTTGGATTCGAGTCCAATAATTCAGGAAAATCCGATTGGAATAGCTACTGGAAGCTTACCGGTCACAACGAATCGAGAATCGGCTTCGTCGGAATACGACGAATTTCCCTAGGGGTACCACTAGGCAAAATCACAAAAATCGAGAAAACGCAAAAAGTATTGAAATTTTAGATCCGAGTCCAATAATTCAGGAAAATCCGATTGGAATAGCTACTGGAAGCTTGCCGGTCACAACGCATCGAGAATCGGATTCGTCGGAATCCGACGAATTTTTACGGATTTCCCTAGGGGTACCACTAGGTAAAATCACCAAAATCGAGAAATCGCAAAAAGTGGTGAAATTTTGGATCCGAGTCCAATAATTCAGGAAAACCCGATTGGAATAGCTACTGGAAGCTTGCCGGTCACAACGCATCGAGAATCGGTTTCATCGGAATACGACGATTTTTTACGGATTTCCCTAGGGGTACCACTAGGGAAAATCACCAAAATCGAGAAATCGCAAAAAGTGGTGAAATTTTGGATTCGAGTCCAATAATTCATGAAAATCCGATTGGAATAGCTACTGGAAGCTTGCCGGTCACAACGTATCGAGAATTGGCGTCGTCGGAATTTTTACGGATTTCCCTAAGGGTACCACTAGGGAAAATCACCAAAATCGAGAAATCGCAAAAAGTGGTGAAATTTTTGATCCGAGTCCAATAATTCAGGAAAACCCGATTGGAATAGCTACTGGAAGCTTGCCGGTCACAACGCATCGAGAACCGGTTTGGTCGGAATCCGACGAATTTTTACGGATTTCCCTAGGGGTACCACTAGGAAAAATCACCAAAATCGAGAAATCGCAATAAGTGGTGAAATTTTGGATCCGAGTCCAATAATTCAGGAAAACCCGATTGGAATAGCTACTGGAAGCTTGCCGGTCATAACGCATCGAGAATCGGCTTCGTCGGAATCCGAAGAATTTTTACGGATTTCCTTAGGGGTACCACTAGGGAAAATCACCAAAATCGAGAAATCGCAAAAAGTGGTGAAATTTTAGATCCGGGTCCAATAATTCAGGAAAACCCAATTGGAATAGTTACTGGAAGCTTGCCGGTCACAACGCATCGAGAATCGGCTTCGTCGGAATCCGAAGAATTTTTACGGATTTTCCTAGGGGTACCACTAGGGAAAATCACCAAAATCGAGAAATCGCAAAAAGTGGTGAAATTTTTGATCCAAGTCTAATAATTCAGGAAAACCCAATTGGAATAGCTACTGGAAGCTTGCCGGTCACAACGTATCGAGAATCGGTTTCGTCGTAATTTTTACGGATTTCCCTAAGGGTACCACTAGGGAAAATCACCAAAATCGAAAAATCGCAAAAAGTGGTGAAATTTTGGATCCGAGTCCAATAATTCAGGAAAATCCGATTGGAATAGCTACTGGAAGCTTTCCGGTCACAACGCATCAAGAATCGGCTTCGTCGGAATCCGACGAATTTCCCTAGGGGTACCACTAGGGAAAATTACCAAAATCGAGAAATTGCAAAAAGTGTTGTAATTTTGGATCCGAGTCAAATAATTCAGGAAAACCCGATTGGAATAGCTACTGGAAGCTTGCCGGTCACAACGCATCGAGAATCGGATTCGTCGGAATCCGTCGAATTTTTACGGATTTCCCTAGGGGTACCACTAGGGAAAATCACCAAAATCGAGAAATCGCAAAAAGTGGTGAAATTTTGGATCCGAGTCCAATAATTCAGGAAAACCCGATTGGAATAGCTACTGGAAGCTTGCCGGTCACAACGTATCGAGAATCGGTTTCGTCAAAATTTTTACGGATTTTCCTAAGGGTACCTGTAGACACCGGGTCCCGAGTCGGTATTTAATGTCAAAAAGTGATTTTGGGTCCTTAGTAATTCTCTCCGAAAAAATAAAAATATATAATATAGATTAGGTAGGTAAAATTAGAAGTTAATTATTAATGTTGGGTTAATTTAATTTATTAATATTGTAAGTTTAATTAGATAATTAAAATGTATGAAATATTAAAGATTAATTAGTTAATATGTGAAGTGTTTAATTAATTAGATAAATTATATATATGATATATTAAATAGATTAATTATATTAAGATGTAATTAATATGTAATGTTTAATTAATATGTAGTGTTTGATTGAGTGTTTAAATAATTAATTAATGCGTGTTATTAGAATTAAATTAATTAAAGTATGAAAATGAAAAATAGAAAATGGAGGAAGTTACCATTATGACCAAGCTAACCCTAATATAGAAGTATAAAAAGAAAAGAAGAGGACTAAGAAGAGGGGGGGGCTCGGCAGATCAAAGAAAGAAGACCAAAAAAGAAAAGAAAAAAGAGAAAGAAAAGAAAGAGAGCAGAGGGAAGCCGAGACCCAGAAAATCAAAGAAAAGAAAAGGAAAAGAGAGAAAATCAAAGGAATAGAAAGTGAGAGCAAAGAAAAACACAAAGGGACATTAAAGACACAAAGAAATCAAAGCAAAGAAACAAAAGCCAAAGGAAATAGAGGGAAGAAATAAGAAAAGAAGGAGAGGAGCAGACCCAGACCACGACGCCGGAAAAGGGAAAGAAAAGGGGGAAGGAGGCGAGGCCTCCGCCGGCCAGCCACGGCGCCGAACTGCCGCACGCGCCCCGCCGGAGTGAAGAGGACACCCAGACGCACCGAACGGCAACCTCCGATCAGCCATCGGTGCCGGCGTGGAGGAGATATGCGAGAGAAGAGAGGACGCTGCCGACGCGACTTCCGACCGAATCCGGCGACCTTCCGGCGCGTGACCATCGGCGTTCGACTCCCGGCGCTCCGATCTACCGTCCGGTGTGGGCGGTGTCTCCAACGGCCGCTCCGACGAGCCTCCGGCGAGAGAAATCCGGTGAGCCCATTATTTATTTATTTATTTTAATACATTATTAATTAATATTAATTAATATTATTATTTATTTATTTATTTTTTATTATTATTATTAATATTTATTCATAATTCTGTATTTATTATATTATTTAATATTTATTATTCTGTTATTAATATTATTATTATTATTATTATTATTATTATATATTTTCTATTATTATTATCATTAATAATATTATTGTCTAATTTGTGTATTATTCGTGTTTTATGTTATGTTAATATTAATATTATTATTGTTATCTATTTACGTTTATTATTAATTAATATTTTATATTATTGTTATATTTATTTAGTATTATTTGTTTATTATTAATATTGAGATTATATTATTTTATTGTTGATATTATGATTATTATGATATTATTATTCTGTTTTTTATATTATTATTATTATTATTATTATTATTATTATATATTTATTTATTTTCTGTTTATAATATTTGCATTATTGCATTATCATTATTATTATTATTATCATTATTTTATCCATTCATAATTATTATCATTATTTTATGTTTATTTATTATACATTATTTATTTTATTACATTATTATTAGCATCATTATTTTTATTGACATTAGTCATTTTAATTGTCATTTATGCCTTTATATTCATTAATTCTCAATTTATTTCATTCAATTATTTATTTAATTATTTATTCATTTACTTATCATCTAATTTAACCCATTATTCAATCATTCATTTGTTTATATATTTATTCAATTGTTTATTTATTCATGATTAACAAATATCATTTTTTCTATTTTGACTGCAATGCAAGAGGCATGTGGTTTTTCTAAGAAGTATGGTCGGAAGAGGTAAATTGGGATGAATTTATTTATTTATTCGAAAAATATGTTATTACTATTTTATTGTATTTTATGTATTTGTGATCTGTAATAATAAAATGATTTTCGACCGCTCTTAAAAAGAATCACCACACAAATGTTTTATACTAAATCGAATATTTGTTAACAAAACTGGACCAATGTCCTCGTTTTCATACCAAACTAAAAGATCTAAACCGATTTGAGAATTCTATACTTTTTTGTAAAATGAATATTCGGGAACCAACGTTCCCACCTAAATGAATAACCCGTTTTATGCATGTATTGCACTCTTTATAAAAGGGAGTTGTATTCCGCTCCTTGTATTATTGTAATTTATTGCTCTCACTATTTATTTGATCATTTATGGCTTTCCGAATATGAATGAATGCGTCTTCGATTAATTGCATAGTGTGGAGAGAGAGCGAATTAATGATATTAAAATTTGATCATAAAATAATTGAGGTAGAAATAGATGAGAAATCCCGGACCCAGCTCTGGTCTTTGGGTTCGAGAGGTTAGAGGTTATCCTTCAAAATACTTCTTGGGTCACGAGGTTTTAGCGCTAATCCTAGGCTATTTAGGGTGAGAAGTTCGCATTCCATTACCCCTTTGGCTGGCCCAAAATGGATACCAAGCGCAGTGTTAGGCTCTCCGAGGCGAGAGTAACTTTCCCAATGTTCTATTGGGTGGCGACTCCATGATACGTTCTTGTTGCCCAACATAGACGCACTTGCGATTTATTGCAAGCTGTCAACGGACCCGCAAATGCCCCGATCGTCCACGTGCGGGCGGTCCGAAAGGGCGGCGCATCGGGATCCGGCGCGCGTCACAGTGGCGACTCCACTGGGGATGTTTATGGTTCGAGATTTCGATTTGAAAATACCTCGCTTAACATTTATGATTAAAATTTAATTCATAAATTTGTTTTCTCTCAAATTTGCATTCGCATATCATTAGAACCTTAGAATATGCTAGTTTGGTTTCTTTTTTAGCCCCGGTGCGTTCCTGAAGCACCTCCTCATTTTCACTCAATTTGGGGAAGTGTTAAGCATAATCACCAGCCCAAGTCTCGTACCTAAATGGTATATCAAATGATGATCCGATTGGTCGCTACACTCATGATGAGCTAGACCCGTTGGCAGGGATCATGCTTGGGTAGCCCTAAAATTTCATCACCCATGACCAAAGCCCATGTAATGGCAATAGATACTTTCCCTACTTGGTATGAACCATAATACATTGCTTGTTACATGGATCAATATGTATTGGACAAATCCAGATAATTTGACTGATCACTTAATCAAAGGCTTTCATGCACCGATAGGTCCGTGTCAATTTATTCGGACTGTTTAAATACATGATGATCATAACCCATGCGTTTATTCATTACTTAAGAGAGGTTATACTGCCGGTTTTTCACCGTGCACCATACGCGCCTATTGGGTTCCCTGTTAACCCATGGGCTAATCCCGCCTAGGAAAGAGACCGCACGACCTCGTGTGTGGGGACAATAAGGTTGGAAAGCTCTACGTGCTTGCATGTGGTTGTTTATTCTCATGCATTGTATATTATCATCCATGCATTATTCCAACAATTTGAATATTTTTGCCATCAGTTGGGAAAGAAATCAATCCCGAGGACAGAGATTCAAGAAATGAAGAATTGTTGCATCAGAGATTTAAAATGCCCGAGCTACCGAAGATGGATGGTACTTCAGACCCTTCTGCCCATATCAAACAATACACTTTAGCGACAAAGGGCGCGAGGCTAAGTAGGAAGCAAAAAAGTGGAGTATTCTTGCTTCCATTTAGTAGGTGGTATCATGGGCTGGATAGGGGAGTCAAGGAAGAGCGGAACCTTCTGACTGATGAGTTTATGAGCAGTAATAATAAATAAAACACATGCATTTTGTCTCATGTGTAATTCTTTTTATAACTCGTGCACTCTGTATATAAAATTGCCTGTATCATAATTTGTGAATATAAATATAACACGTTTGTCATGCATGCACATAATAATGCTTGTCGCAATACACACATATTAACATTCTTTATGACATCAATTGTGCGCCATTATCTGTATATACAGCATACATCATCAGATGTACATATTAACATGCATTATAGCAAGTATAGACATACTGTCCCCATGACACAAAAAAAAAAGAAAAATGGAAAGAAAATAAAAAAAAAAATCATCAAATCAAATAAAAAAAAATGCATCCACCATGTGTCATAGCATCTACATATCCGTATGCTCACATTACACATGCACATTAACATTGTGCCCTGGAACATACATATACTGCTGCATGTCATAATGTGCATACATTAGCATACTTCATTAGACTAGACATCAAACACATAAAATACCTTGCATTTTTCACATTGTACACCATATCATGAACATGTACTATCATACGTGAATTATGCCATGTACATATAATTTCTTCATCATGCATGTTAGTCATTGTATATACCAATGCATGTCTTGCATGCTCATACCATGTAAATACTCATACTTTGTTAACGTTATTTATTTCGTGCAGACACTTTTATTGCATACCTCGTATTGCACGCATACTCCGCTCACTGTACACAATCATTCTCATGCTGTGTCCAATCTCATGTGCATTATTTGTATATGTTCTGCACTTCTATATATATGAGTTTTGCCACTCGAACTCATTGGCGCACATTTTCGTGCCAGATCATCTTCATTCTACATCACGTCGTCCTCTTACATACATATCTCTATCATGTCTAAATCATGCCATGTTCACATGTACCATATATCATGAACATTCATCCCCATACTGTGCTATAGGTTGTAATCATGCTTTTATCGTATGCATGTACATTGCAAATTTATGCATGCACATCATTTATCATGCAGTGTTTACACACTCATATTTTTTTCGCAGGTGTTTTACACACACACCTTTGCACATATTTCATGTACGCATTTTTTATACAAATGTTTTTACACATGTTTCGCACATACAGATCCTTACGCGCATTGCTAATGTACATGACACTATTGCATATGCCATTCCATATACATGATTTGTAATACATAGTTTGTGCATATTTTATAAAAAAAAAAAAGAGAAAAAAAAAATTCTTTGTGCCTACACAATTTTTGTGCATATACATTTTTGATAGATTGAAAATATTTTTGTGATTAAGCTATATCCTAAAACGCTGGCATGTTTGCACCTTATTGAGGTACCTCTGATTCACGGTTCGACTCTGCCTAAGTAGTTCTCAACTATGAATGGATTTGATCTTAACTCTAGAAATCTGAGTTTCATTCCACTTTGAATTAAGTAAGGAGTATATATGTTTGGTCTTTAAGAGCTAGATCACGTGAAGATATTTGATCATACCATGTCATTTCTAAGTTCAGAGCACTTTTGGCCCGTTTTAAAAATAAACTGAAAAAACTAGTTGCAACTAGGGGATTGGATGAAAACTCACTAAGAGCACTAGAACCTTTCCGATTACTCGTCAAAGCGACTCGTCGATAAGGCTGAATCTAGAAAATGATTTAGGCACTATTTCTTTGTATAGCTCTCTAAATGACCAATTCCTACCCTTATTTTACAATCGCTTGATAGCCCATTGAGCCTTTATTTTGGTATGCTAAACGCGTGCCAGTTTTGTTGTTATATACATTAAAACTACCTTTCGCCTAAAATAATTTTGGCTTCCCCTTAGAAGAATGGCCGCTCTAGTAAAGATGGATGCACATTGCGATATTCTCTTGAGCTATCAAAAATTGTCCCAGCAAAAGTGGGTTTACACTTCTGAAAGAGATTTTTAATCATTGATGATCTCTGAGACTTGACCACTGGCAATCCTTTGGGCCATCAAAAATTCACCCTGATAAGAATGGGTCTGCACTTCGAGAAGAAAATTTCAATCATCGATAATTTTTTTTGGGGTTACCAAAAATTGCCCCGATGAAAATGGATTTGCACTTTGGGGAAAAGAGTCTCAATTTTTGACAATTCTTTGAGCTACCAATAATCACCCTGATAAGGATGGGTTTACCCCTTGAAAAATTTTCAATCATCGATAATCTTTGGGCTACACTTCTGGAAATGGGTTTGATTCATCGATAAACTTTTTTTGTAGTTAGAAACATGAGCTTGCGAAGCAAAAAAAGAAAAAAACAAAAGAAAAAGAAAAAAAAATCGAAATTGAAAAAAAGAGATTGAAAAAAAATAGAAAAACGAAAAAAAAAAGAAGAAGAAAAACGAAAAAAAGAGAAGAAAAATGGTAGGGCCCAAGATAATACCCCTTGATGAGTTTCAATAGCTATCTTTTTTAGCTTAATTTTTTATGCTGAGCTTGATGAGATCAAGTATTACCGAATTCCAATTCAAGAGTATCTAGATAGTATACAATTGGGGTTGAAATGGTTCCTTCATCCGAATGAACGCTGCGGCCATTTTTCTCTAGTGGCCTGATCCTCCTTTGATAACCACCTACCTGAGCCTAACGTTACAACCAAAGTAAGACCTATTGATTCTTGGTTTGGCCTTATCTAACTAGCGGAGATGACCTTCTAGTAAGGTTTGGTACGTAGGAAGAGGCGTATGGTGTCTCTTGAGCTTCAAGCGGGAAGCCACGAGTGCATTTGCAATCGAGTTGAGTCTCGTCTCCAAAGTTGCAATTAGAATTTGCTTTCAGGTGATGAAAAACTCTTGTTTTGGCCTTTTGCACATACACACAGATATTGCATGGTATGCCTCATATTCACATGCTGATTTAGTAAACATCGATACTTACGTGTTTACTTTCTTGCACTTCATTGGGAATGACTCCCGAATTCTTTTGATGAGATTGAATCAGTTGAGAATGTGGTTCATTCAGTATGCTCAAAGGCAGATAGAAACTCGAGTTTGAGGTACCTAATAGGTTGCAGTCATTTTACAAATCTTGGGGTATTTCTTATCACTACCCATGAAAATGATACTTTGCGTACACTCTCAGCAATATTCTTTGTACATCTACTTTCTGCAAATGTTTTTACACATAATTGTAGCAAATATTCTCAATAAATAATTTTACATGTACAATTCTTGGTGCATGTCTTTTGGCATAAGAGCTTTAGCGAATACATTTCATAAGTGCTTTTGACGCACATGGCTCTTTATGGGCATATCCTTTGCCAGCATCGTGCATCCACATTTTTTGCATGCATTCAATACACATATATGTGATTTTTCCTACATATGTTTCATACACATAGTTGTATGTGCACACATCGCACACACCCAATTCCTTACATAGCTTTCATGTATATAACATATCCCACCTGTTTTTGCATACGATTTTTTTTACATCTATGCCAATGAATGACTCTTTACCACATGCATGATCATTTGCATGCATGGTCATTTGCACATAGTTTGCATACATAATCCCTTGTATATATTTATCATGCATGAACTTTTGCATGTCTCTCTCATTCATGATCATTTGCAAACATGTTAGAATAACGATTCTTAGCGCATGTTCCATAATCTTCCACATGGATATAGGCCATTGGCATATATGACATACGCATAAGCATTTCAGGGTCATAGTCCTTTGCGTATCACACGTGCATAGCTTTCCATATAATTTCCATGCATACATGATGCCCTTCGTCTACTAAATGGTGTACATCAGTCTTAATCAAGACTTCGCACGTCGATAAACTGACGCTTCCAAAGCCCTCTCAAGAGGCAAATCTCTAAATCCTCTCAAAAAGTGAACTTCCAAAGCCTTCTCAAAAGGCAATTCTCAAGCCCTCTGAAAAAACGATTCTTAATCAACCAAAATTCTCTCCAGGGGCAAGTCAACCTAAGTCCTCTCGAGAGGCAAAGCAAATCAACCAAAGTCCTCTCCGGGGCAATCAGTTCTCTAAGTCCTCTCAAGAGGTGATTCTTATCCCTCTACATACATTTCTCATGCTTGAACATTTGCATGCATAGCTTTTCACGTGCATTCCATGCATACATGGTGCTCGACACTCCTCTCAAAGTCCTCTGAAGAGGCGTAAAAAGAAAAAGAATCCCTCAAAGTCCTCTGAGGGGGCAAAATTTCTAAGTCCTCCGAAGAGACGAGGCAAAATCTGAGAGCTCTGAGTAGGCAAAATCTCAAAGTCATCTGAGTGGGCAAAATTTTTAAGTCCTCTGAGGAAGTAAAGATCTCAAAGTCCTCTGAATAGGCAAAATTTGAAAGCCTTTGAGCAGGAAGCAAGCCTATTCCTGCACGCCATGCCGGGGGCAAGCAGGTAAGTTTTTTCTATCATAAGTTGTACGCTCGCACACATCACACAAAGTGTACAAAATCCGAATTCAAATGTATATATACATTTTACACACATGCTCGCATACACACACAATATTTTGTATATATGGCCATGTACGTGACTCAGGGGAAAGGTCCAAATAGAACCCATGCTTAAAAGTGACCCAAATGATGGGTTCAGCTCAACGTTGTCAGATACTACCCAGAAAAGCAAGCCTCTCGATCAAAACCTCCCAGTGAGTATCAAAGTCTCCCAATGAGCATCAAAGCCTCTCGATCAAAACCTCCCAGTGAGTATCAAAGTCTCCCAATGAGCATCAAAGCCTCTCGATCAAAACCTCCCAGTGAGTATCAAAGCCTCCCAATGAGCATCAAAGTCTCTCGATCAAAACCTCCCAATGAGCATCAAAGCCTCTCGATCAAAACCTCCCAATGAGTATCAAAACCTCTCGATCAAAACCTCCCAGTGAGTACCAAAGCCTCTCAGTGAGCATCAAAGCCTCTCGATCAAAACCTCCCAATGAGTATCAAAGCCTCTCGATCAAAACCTCCCAGTGAGTACCAAAGCCTCTCAGTGAGCATCAAAGCCTCTCGATCAAAACCTCCCAGTGAGTACCAAAGCCTCTCAGTGAGCATCAAAGCCTCTCGATCAAAACCTCCCAGTGAGCATCAAAGTCTCCCAGTGAGCGTCAGCTGGCAATGACCCCAATAAGCAGGTACTGCCACAGGTACGTATCTCTTTTATAATTTACCTTACAAATTTGCATTTTCCTTTTTTGCAAGAGAAAAAAATATGGTTCAAGATAAATATCAGCGATAGAGCAGATCGCAATCGGGACTGCAGTTAGAGAACACTGCATCACAAATCGGAGCTGTGGTCAAAGCATACCGCACTTCACCAGATCGAGACTGTAGCCAAAGCATGCTGCATCTCACAAATCAGAGCTGTGGTCAAAGCATACCACACTTCACCAGATCGAGATTGTAGCCAAAGCATGCTGCATCTCACAAATCGGAGCTGTGGTCAAAGCATACCGCACTTCACCAGATCGAGATTGTAGCCAAAGCATACTGCATCTCACAAATCGGAGCTGTGGTCAAAGCATACCGCACTTCACCAGATCGAGATTGTAGCCAAAACATGCTGCATCTCACAAATCGGAGCTGTGGTCAAAGCATACCGCACTTCACCAGATCGAGATTATAGCCAAAGCATGCTGCATCTCACAAATCGGAGCTGTGGTCAAAGCATACCGCACTTCACCAGATCGAGACTGTAGCCAAAGCATGCTGCATCTCACAGATCGAAGCTGCAGTTGAAGAAACACTGCCCTTCACCAAACCGAGGTTGTAGCCAAAGCATGCTGCATCTCACAGATCGAAGCTGCAGTTGAAGAAACACTGCTCTTCACCAAACCATCCCCAGGTGTGTAATTCTCTCTCTTCTTTCTTTGAATTTTGGCTCACCTAGGTGTCTATACACTAGCTTCTCCAAAATTGGGGGCACTGTAGACACCGGGTCCCGAGTCGGTATTTAATGTCAAAAAGTGATTTTGGGTCCTTAGTAATTCCCTCCGAAAAAATAAAAATATATAATATAGATTAGGTAGATAAAATTAGAAGTTAATTATTAATGTTGGGTTAATTTAATTTATTAATATTGTAAGTTTAATTAGATAATTAAAATGCATGAAATATTAAAGATTAATTAGTTAATATGTGAAGTGTTTAATTAATTAGATAAATTATATATATGATATATTAAATAGATTAATTATATTAAGATGTAATTAATATGTAATGTTTAATTAATATGTAGTGTTTGATTGAGTGTTTAAATAATTAATTAATGTGTGTTATTAGAATTAAATTAATTAAAGTATGAAAATGAAAAATAGAAAATGGAGGAAGTTACCATTATGACCAAGCTAACCCTAATATAGAAGTATAAAAAGACAAGAAGAAGACCAAGAAGAGGGGGAGCTCGGCAGATCAAAGAAAGAAGACCAAAAAAGAAAAGAAAAAAGAGAAAGAAAAGAAAGAGAGCAGAGGGAAGCCGAGACCTAGAAAATCAAAGAAAAGAAAAGGAAAAGAGAGAAAATCAAAGGAATAGAAAGTGAGAGCAAAGAAAAACACAAAGGGACATTAAAGACACAAAGAAATCAAAGCAAAGAAACAAAAGCCAAAGGAAATAGAGGGAAGAAATAAGAAAAGAAGGAGAGGAGCAGACCCAGACCACGACGCCGGAAAAGGGAAAGAAAAGGAGGAAGGAGGCGAGGCCTCCGCCGGCCAGCCACGGCGCCAAACCGCCGCACGCGCCCCGCAGGAGTGAAGAGGAGACCCAGACGCACCGAACGGCAACCTCCGATCAGCCATCGGTGCCGGCATGGAGGAGATCGGTGAGAGAAGAGAAGACGCTACCGACGCGACTTCCGACCGAATCCGGCAACCTTCCGGCGCGTGACCACCGGCATTCGACTCCCGGCGCTCCGATCTACCGTCCGGTGTGGGCGGTGTCTCCAACAGCCACTCCGACGAGCCTCCGGCGAGAGAAATCCGGTGAGCCCATTATTTATTTATTTATTTTAATACATTATTAATTAATATTAATTAATATTATTAATTATTTATTTATTATTATTATTATTAATATTTATTCATAATTTTGTATTTATTATATTATTTAATATTTATTATTCTGTTATTATTATTATTATTATTATTATTATTATTATTATTATTATTTTTCTATTATTATTATCATTAATAATATTATTGTCTAATTTGTGTATTATTAGTGTTTTATGTTATGTTAATATTAATATTATTATTGTTATCTATTTACGTTTATTATTAATTAATATTTTATATTATTGTTATATTTATTTAGTATTATTTGTTTATTATTAATATTGAGATTATATTATTTTACTGTTGATATTATGATTATTATGATATTATTATTCTGTTTTTTATATTATTATTATTATTATTATTATTATTATTATTATATATTTATTTATTTTCTGTTTATAATATTTGCATTATTGCATTATCATTATTATTATTATTATTATCATTATTTTATCCATTCATAATTATTATCATTATTTTATGTTTATTTATTATTCATTATTTATTTTATTACATTATTATTAGCATCATTATTTTTATTGACATTAGTCATTTTAATTGTCATTTATGCCTTTATATTCATTAATTCTCAATTTATTTCATTCAATTATTTATTTAATTATTTATTCATTTACTTATCATCTAATTTAACCCATTATTCAATCATTCATTTGTTTATATATTTATTCAATTGTTTATTTATTCATGATTAACAAATATCATTTTTTCTATTTTGACTGCAATGCAAGAGGCATGTGGTTTTTCTAAGAAGTATGGTCGGAAGAGGTAAATTGGGATGAATTTATTTATTTATTCGAAAAATATGTTATTACTATTTTATTGTATTTTATGTATTTGTGATCTGTAATAATAAAATGATTTTCGACCGCTCTTAAAAAGAACCACCACACAAATGTTTTATACTAAATCGAATATTTGTTAACAAAACTGGACCAATGTCCTCGTTTTCATACCAAACTAAAAGATCTAAACCGATTTGAGAATTCTATACTTTTTTGTAAAATGAATATTCGGGAACCAACGTTCCCACCTAAATGAATAACCCGTTTTATGCATGTATTGCACTCTTTATAAAAGGCAGTTGTATTCCGCTCCTTGTATTATTGTAATTTATTGCTCTCACTATTTATTTGATCATTTATGGCTTTCCTAATATGAATGAATGCGTCTTCGATTAATTGCATAGTGTGGAGAGAGAGCGAATTAATGATATTAAAATTTGATCATAAAATAATTGAGGTAGAAATAGATGAGAAATCCCGGACCCAGCTCTGGTCTTTGGGCTCGAGAGGTTAGAGGTTATCCTCCAAAATACTTCTTGGGTCACGAGGCTTTAGCGCTAATCCTAGGCTCTTTAGGGTGAGAAGTTCGCCTTCTATGACCCCTTTGGCTGGTCCAAAATGGATACCAAGCGCAGTCTTAGGCTCTCCGAGGCGAGAGTAACTTTCCCAATGTTCTATTGGGTGGCGACTCCATGATACCTACTTGTTGCCCAACATAGACGCACTTGCGATTTATTTCAAGCTGTCAACGGACCCGCAAATGCCACGATCGTCCATGTGCGGGCGGTCCGAAAGGGCGGCGCATCGGGATCCGGCGCGCGTCACAGTACCACTAGGGAAAATCACAAAAATCGAGAAATCGCAAAAATTGGTGAAATTTTGGATCCGAGTACAATAATTCAGGAAAATCCGATTGGAATAGCTACTGGAAGCATGCCGGTCACAACGCATCGAGAATCGGCTTCGTCGGAATCCGACGAATTTTCCTAGGGGTACCACTAGGGAAAATCACCAAAATCGAGAAATCGCAAAAAGTGTTGAAATTTTTGATCTGAATCAAATAATTCAGGAAAACCCGATTGGAATAACTACTGGAAGCTTGCCGGTCACAACGCATCGAGAATCGGATTCGTCGGAATCCGACGAATTTTTACGGATTTTCCTAGGGGTACCACTAGGGAAAATTACCAAAATCGAGAAATCACAAAAAGTGGTGAAATTTTGAATCCGAGTCCAATAATTCAGGAAAACCCGATTGGAATAGCTACTGGAAGCTTGCCGGTCACAACGTATCGAGAATCGGCTTCGTCGGAATTTTTACGGATTTCACTAAGGGTACCACTAGGGAAAATCAACAAAATCGAGAAATCGCAAAAAGTGGTGAAATTTTGGATCCGAGTCCAATAATTCAGGAAAACCCGATTAGAATAGTTACTGGAAGCTTGCCGGTCACAATGCATCGAGAATCGGCTTTGTGGAAATCCGACGAATTTTTACGGATTTCCCTAGGGGTACCACTAGGGAAAATCACCAAAATCGAGAAATCGCAAAAAGTGGTGAAATTTTGGATCCGAGTCCAATAATTCAGAAAAACCCGATTGGAATAGCTACTGGAAGCTAGCCGGTCACAACGCATAGAGAATCGGCTTCGTCGGAATCCGAAGAATTTTTACGGGTTTTCCTAGGCGTACCACAAGGGAAAATCACCAAAATCGAGAAATCGCAAAAAGTGGTAAAATTTTGGATCCGAGTCCAATAATTCAGGAAAACCCGATTGGAATAGCTACTGGAAGCTTGCCGGTCACAACGTATCGAGAATCGGTTTCGTCGGAATTTTTACGGATTTCCCTAAGGGTACCACTAGGGAAAATCACCAAAATCGAGAAATCAAAAAGTGGTGAAATTTTTGATCCGAGTCCAATAATTCAGGAAAATCCAATTGGAATAGCTACTGGAAGCTTGCCGGTCACAACGCATCTAGAATCGGCTTCGTCGGAATCCGACGAATTTCCCTAGGGGTACCACTAGGGAAAATCACCAAAATCGAGAAATCGCAAAAAGTGTTGAAATTTTGGATCCGAATCAAAAAATTCAGGAAAACCCGATTGGAATAGCTACTGAAAGCTTGCCGGTCACAACGCATCGAGAATCGGATTCGTCGAAATCCGACGAATTTTTACGGATTTCCCTAGGGGTACCACTAGGGAAAATCACCAAAATCGAGAAATTGCAAAAAGTGGTGAAATTTTTGATCCGAGTCCAATAATTCAGGAAAACCCGATTGGAATAGCTACTGGAAGCTTGCCGGTTACAACGTATCGAGAATCGGCTTCATCAGAATTTTTACGGATTTCCCTAAGGGTACCACTAGGGAAAATCACCAAAATCGAGAAATCGCAAAAAGTGGTGAAATTTTGGATCCGAGTCCAATAATTCAGGAAAACCCGATTGGAATAGCTACTGGAAGCTTGCCGGTCACAACGCATCGAGAATCGACTTCGTCAGAATCCGACCAATTTTTACGGATTTTCCTATGGGTACCACTAGGGAAAATCACCAAAATCGATAAATCGCAAAAAGTGGTGAAATTTTGGATCCGAGTCCAATAATTCAGGAAAACCCGATTGGAGTAACTAATGGAAGCTTGCCGGTCACAACGCATCGAGAATCGGCTTCGTCGAAATCCGACGAATATTTACGGATTTCCCTGGGGTTACCACTAGGGAAAATCACCAAAATCGAAAAATGGCAAAAAGAGGTGAAATTTTGGATCCGAGTCCAATAATTCAGGAAAAACCGATTGGAATAGCTATTGGAAGCTTGCCGGTCACAACGCATCGAGAATCGGCTTCGTCGAAATCCGACAAATTTTTACGGATTTTCCTAAAGGTACCACTAGGGAAAATCACCAAAATCGAGAAATCGCAAAAAGTGGTGAAATTTTTGATCCGAGTCCAATAATTCAGGAAAACCCGATTGGAATAGCTAGTGCAAGCTTGTCGGTCACAACGCATCGAGAATCGGCTTCGTCAGAATTTTTACGGATTTCCGTAGGGGTACCACTAGGAAAAATCACCAAAATCGAGAAATCGCAAAAAGTGGTGAAATTTTGGATCCGAGTCCAATAATTCTTTAAAACCCGATTGAAATAGCTACTGGAAGCTTGCTGGTCACAACTCATCGAGAATCGGCTTCGTCGGAATCCGACGAATTTTTACGGATTTCCCTAGGGGTACCATTAGGAAAGATCACCAAAATCGAGAAATCGCAAAAAGTGGTGAAATTTTGGATCCGAGTCCAATAATTCACGAAAGCTCGATTGGAATAGCTACTGGAAGCTTGCCGGTCACAATGCATCGAGAATCGGCTTCGTCGGAATCCGACGAATTTTTACGGATTTTCCTAGGGGTACCACTAGGGAAAATCACCAAAATCGAGAAATCGCAAAAAGTGGTAAAATTTTGGATCCGAGTCCAATAATTCAGGAAAGATCGATTGGAATAGCTACTGGAAGCTTGCCGGTCACAACGCATCGAGAATCGGCTTCGTCGAAATCCGACGAATTTTTACGGATTTCCCTAGGGATACCACTAGGGAAAATCACCAAAATCGAGAAATCGCAAAAAGTGGTGAAATTTTGGATCCGAGTCCAATAATTCAGGAAAGCTCGATTGGAATAGCTACTGGAAGCTTGCCGGTCACAACGCATTGAGAATCGGCTTCGTCGGAATCCGACGAATTTTTACGGATTTCCCTAAGGGTACCACTAGGAAAAATCACCAAAATCGAGAAATCGCAAAAAGTGGTGAAATTTTAGATCCGAGTCCAATAATCCAGGAAAACCCGATTGGAATACCTACTGGAAACTTGCCGGTCACAACGCATCGAGAATCGGCTTCGTCGAAATTTTTACGGATTTCCCTAGGGGTACCACTAGGGAAAATCACCAAAATCGAGAAATCGTAAAAAGTGGTGAAATTTTGGATCCGAGTCCAATAATTCAGGAAAACCCGATTGAAATAGCTACTGTAAGCTTGCCGGTCACAACGCATCGAGGATCAGTTTCGTCGGAATTTTTACGGATTTCTCCAGGGTTACCACTAGGGAAAATCACCAAAATCAAGAAATCGCAAAAAGTGGTGAAATTTTGGATCCGAGTCCAATAATTTAAGAAAACCCGATTGGAATAGCTGCTGGAAGCTTGCCGGTCACAACGCATCGAGAATCGGCTTCGTCGAAGTCCGACAAATTTTCCTAAGGGTACCACTAGCGAAAATCACCAAAATCGAGAAATCGCAAAAAGTGGTGAAATTTTGGATCCGAGTCCAATAATTCTGGAAAACCCGATTGGCATAGCTACTGGAAGCTTGCCGGTCCCAACGCATCAAGAATCGGTTTCGTCGGAATCCGACGAATTTTTACGGATTTTCCTAGGGGTACCACTAGGGAAAATCACCAAAATCGAGAAATCGCTAAAAGTGGTGAACTTTTGGATCCGAGTCCAATAATTCAGGAAAACCCGATTGGAATAGCTACTGGAAGCTTGCCGGTCACAACGCATCTAGAATCGGTTTTGTCGGAATCCGACGAATTTTTACGGATTTCCCTAGGGTTACCACTAGGGAAAATCACAAAAATCGAAAAATGGCAAAAAGTGGTGAAATTTTGGATCCGAGTCCAATAATTCAGGAAAACCCGATTGGAATAGCTACTGGAAGCTTGCCGGTCACAACGCATCGAGAATCGGCTTCGTCGGAATCCAACGAATTTTTACGGATTTCCCTAGGGGTTCCACTAGGGAAAATCACCAAAATCGTAAAAAGTGGTGAAATTTTTTATCCGAGTCCAATGATTCAGGAAAATTTTATTGGAATAGCTACTTGAATATTGCCGGTCACGACGGATCGAGAATTTGTTTCGTCGGAATCTGACGAATTTTTACGGATTTCTAAAGGGGTACTACAAGGCAAAATCACCAAAATCGTAAAAAGTGGTGAAATTTTGGATCGAAGTCCAATAATTCTGGAAAACTTGATTGGAATAGCTACAGGAAGCTTGCCGATCAGGACGTATCGAGAATTGATTCATCGAAATCTGACGAATTTTTACGGATTTATGATGGGTTACCACTAGGGAAAATCACCAAAACCGTAAAAAGTGGTGAAATTTTGGATCAGAGTCAACCAATTCAGGAAAACTTGATTGGAATAGCTACAAGAAACTTCCCTGTCACGATGCATCGAGAATTGGTTTCGTTGAAATCTGACGAATTTTTACGGATTTCTGAAGGGGTACCGCTAGGGAAAATCACCAAAATCGTAAAAAATAGTGAAATTTTAGATCCGAGTCCAATAATTCAGGAAAAATTGATTGGAATAGCTACTGCAATCTTACCGATCACAATGGATCGAGAATTGGTTTCGTCGGAATCTGACGAATTTTTACGGATTTCTGAAGGGGTAATACTACGGAAAATTACAAAAATCGTAAAAAGTGGTGAAATTTTAGATCCGAGTCCAATAATTCAGGAAAACTTGATTGGAATAGCTACTAGAAGATTGCCGGTCACGACGCATCGAGAATTGGTTTCGTCGAAATCTGACGAATTTTTACGGATTTCTGAAGGAGTACCTCTAGGGAAAATTATCAAAATCGTATAAAGTGGTGAAATTTTTGATCCGAGTCCAATAATTAAGGAAAAATTTATTGGAATAGCTACTGGAATCTTGCCGGTCATGACGCATCGAGAATTGGATTCGTCGGAATCTGACGAATTTTTAGGGATTTCTGAAGGGGTACCACTAGGAATCACCAAAATCGTAAAAATTGGTGAAATTTCTGATCCGAGTCCAATAATTTAGGAAAACTTGATTGGAATAGCTACTGGAAGCTTACCGGTCACGACGCAACGAGAATTGGCTTCGTCGGAATTTGACGAATTTTTACGGATTTCTGAAGAGGTACCACAAGGGAAAATCACCAAAATCGTAAAAAGTGGTGAAATTTTGGATCCGAGTCCAATAATTCAGGAAAACTTGATTGGAATAGCTACTGGAAGCTTGCCGGTCATGATGCAACAAGAATTAGTTTCGCCAGAATTTGACGAATTTTTACGGATTTCTGAAGGGGTACCACTAGGGAAAATCACCAAAATCGTAAAAAGTGGTAAAATTTTTGATCCGAGTCCAATAATTTAGGAAAACTTGAATGGAATAGCTACTGGAAGCTTGCCGGTAAGGACGCATCGAGAATTAACTTCGTTGGGATCTGACAAATTTTTACGGATTTCTGACGGGTACCACTAGGGAAAATCACCAAAATCGTAAAAAGTGGCGAAATTTTGGATCCGAGTCCAATGATTCAGGAAAATTTGATTTGAATAGATATAGGAATATTGCCGATCACGACGAATCGAGAATTGGTTTCATCGAAATCTGACGAATTTTTACAGATTTCTGAAGGGATACCAATAAGGAAAATCACCAAAATCGTAAAAAGTGGTGTAATTTTGGATCCGAGTCCAATAATTCAGGAAAAATTTATTGGAATAGCTACTGGAAGCTTATCGATCACGACGCATCGAGAATTGGTTTCGTCGAAATCTGACGAATTTTTACGGATTTGTGAAGGGGTACCACTAGGGAAAATCACCAATATCGGAAAAAGTGGTGAAATTTTGGATCCGAGTCCAATAATTCAGGAAACCTTTATTGGAATAGCTACTGGAAGCTTGTCGATCACGACGCATCAAGAATTGGATTCGTCGGAATCTGACGAATTTTTACGGATTTCTGAAGGGGTACCACTAGGAAAAATCACCAAAATCGTAAAAAGTGGTGAAATTTTTGATGCGAGACCAATAATTTAGGAAAACTTGATTGGAATAGCAACTGGAAGCTTGACCGTCACAACGCAATGAGAATTGGGTTCGTCGGAATTTGACGAATTTTTACGGATTTCTGAAGAGGTACCACTAGGAAAAATCACCAAAATCGTAAAAAGTGGTGAAATTTTAGATCCGAGTCCAATAATTCAGGAAAACTTGATTGGAATAGCTATTGGAAGCTTGCCGGTCACGACCCAACGAGAATTGGTTTCGTTGGAATCTGACGAATTTTTATGGATTTCTGAAGGGGTAACACAAGGGAAAATCACCAAAATCGTAAAAAGTGGTGAAATTTTGGATCCGAGTCCAATAATTCAGGAAAACTTGTTTGGAATAGCTACAGAAATCTTGCCGGTCACGATGCATAGAGAATCAATTCTCAGAATCTGACAAATTTTTACGAATTTTTGAAGCGGTACCAGTAGGGAAAATCACCAAAATCGTAAAAAGTGGTGAAATTTTGGATTCGAGTCCAATAATTCAGGAAAACTTGATTGGAATAGCTACTGGAAGCTTGCCGGTCACGACGCATCGAGAATTGGCTTCATCGGAATCTGACGAATTTTTACGGATTTCTGAAGGGGAACCACTAGGGAAAATCACCAAAATCGTAAAAAGTGGTGAAATTTTTGATCCGAGTCCAATAATTTAGGAAGACTTGATTGGAATAGCAACTGGAAGCTTTTCGGTCACGACGCGACGAGAATTGGCGTCGTCGGAATCTGACAAATTTTTACGGATTTCTGAAGGGGTAATACTAGGAAAAATCACAAAAATCGTAAAAAGTGGTGAAATTTTGGATCCAAGTCCAATAATTCAGAAAAACTTGATTGGAATAGCTACTGGAAGCTTGCCGGTCACGACGCATCGAGAATTGGCTTCGTCGGAATCTGACAAATTTTTACGGATTTCTGAAGATGTACCACTAGGGAAAATCACAAAAATCATAAAAAGTGGTGAAATTTTGGATCCGAGTCATATAATTCAGGAAAACTTGATTGGAATAGCTACTGGAAGCTTGCCGGTCACGACGCAATGAGAATTGGCTTCATAGGAATCTGACGAATTTTTACGGATTTCTGAAGGGGTACCACTAGGGAAAATCACCAAAATCGTAAAAAGTCGTGAAATTTTTGATCCGAGTCCAATAATTCAGGAAAACTTGATTGGAATAGCTACTGGAAACTTGCCGGTCACGATGCAACGAAAATTGGCTTCGTCGGAATATGACGAATTTTTACGGATTTCTGAAGGGGTACCAATAAGGAAAATCACCAGAATCGTAAAAAGTGGTGAAATTTTGGATCCGAGTCCAATAATTCAGGAAAACTTGATTGGAATAGCTACTTGAATCTTGCCGGTCACGATTCATCGAGAATTGGATTCGTCGGAATCTGACGAATTTTTACGGATTTCTGGTGGGTACCACTAGGGAAAATCACCAAATTCGTTAAAAGTGGTGAGATTTTGGATCCGAGTCCAATAATTTAGGAAAACTTGATTGGAATAGCTACTAAAAGATTGCCGGTCACGACGGATAGAGAATTGGCTTCGTCGAAATCTGACGAATTTTTACGGATTTCTGAAGGCGTACTATTAGGGATAATAACGAAAAATCGTAAAAAGTGGTGAAATTTTTGATCCGAGTCCAATAATTTAGGAAAAATTGATTGGAATAGTTACAGAAAGTTTGCCGGTCACGACGTAACGAGAATTGGCTTCGTCGAAATTTGACGAATTTTTACGGATTTCTGAAGGGGTACCACTAGGAAAAATCACCAAAATCGTAAAAAGTGGTGAAATTTTGGATCCGAGTCATATAATTCAGGAAAACTTGATTGGAATAGCTACTGGAAGCTTGCCAGTCAGGACACATCAAGAATTAACTTCGTCGGAATCTAACGAATTTTTACGGATTTCTGACGGGTACCACTAGGGAAAATCACCAAAATCGTAAAAAGTGGTGAAATTTTGGATCCAAGTCCAATGATTCAGAAAAATTTGATTGGAATAGCTACTGGAATATTGCCGGTCACGACGAATCGAGAATTGGCTTCGTCGGAATCTGACGAATTTTTACGGATTTCTGAAGGGGTACCACAAGGGAAAATCACCAAAATCGTAAAAAGTGGTGAAATTTTGGATCCGAGTCCAATAATTCTGGAAAACTTGATTGGAATAGCTACAGGAAGCTTGCCAGTCACCACGCATCAAGAATTGATTTTCATCGGAATCTGACGAATTTTTACGGATTTAAGATGGGTTACCACTAGGAAAAATCACCAAAACCGTCCAATAATTCAGGAAAATTTGATTGGAATAGCTACAAGAAGCTTGCCGGTCATGATGCATCGAGAATTGGTTTCGTTGAAATCTGACGAATTTTTACGGATTTCTGAAGGGGTACCACTATGGAAAATCACCAAAATCGTAAAAAGTAGTGAAATTTTGGATCCAAGTCCAATAATTCAGGAGAAATTGATTGGAATAGCTACTGCAATCTTGCCTGTCACAACGGATCGAGAATTGGTTTCGTCGGAATCTGACGAATTTTTACGGATTTCTGAAGGAGTAATACTAGGGAAAATCACCAAAATCGTAAAAAGTGGTGAAATTTTAGATCCGAGTCCAATAATTCAGGAAAACTTGATTGGAATAGCTACTAGAAGGTTGTCGGTCACGACGCAACGAGAATTGGTTTCGTCGAAATCTGACGAATTTTTACGGATTTCTGAAGGAGTACCACTAGGGAAAATTACCAAAATCGTAAAAAGTGGTAAAATTTTTGATCCGAGTCCAATAATTCAGGAAAAATTTATTGGAATAGCTACTGGAATCTTGCCGGTCACGACGCATCGAGAATTGGCTTCGTCGGAATCTGACGAATTTTTACGGATTTCTGAAGAGGTACCACAAGGGAAAATCACCAAAATCGTAAAAAGTGGTGAAATATTGGATCCGAGCCCAATAATTCAGGAAAACTTGATTGGAATAGCTACTGGAAGCTTGTCGGTAATGACGCATCGAGAATTGGCTTGGTCGGAATCTGACGAATTTTTAAGGATTTCTGAGGGGGTACTACTAGTGAAAATCACCAAAATCGTAAAAAGTGGGGAAATTTTGGATCCGAGTCCAATAATTTAGGAAAACTTGATTGGAATAACTACTGGAAGCTTGCCGGTCAGGACGCATCGAGAATTGGCTTCCTCGAAATCTGACGAATTTTTACGGATTTCTGACGGGTACCACTAGGGAAAATCACAAAAATCGTAAAAAGTGGAGAAATTTTTCATCCGAGTCCAATAATTCAGGAAAACTTGATTGGAATAGCTACAGGAAGCTTGCAGGTCACGACGTATCAAGAATTGATTCGTCGGAATCTGACGAATTTTTACGGATTTCTGAAGGGTACCACTAGGGAAAATCTCCAAAATCGTAAAAAGTGGTGAAATTTTTGATCCGAGTCCAATAATTCAGGAAAACTTGATTGGAATAGCTACAGGAAGCTTGCAGGTCATGACGCATCGAGAATTGATTCGTCGAAATCTGACGAATTTTTACGGATTTCTGAATGGGTACCACTATGGAAAATCGAAAAATCATAAAAAGTGGTTAAATTTTTGATCCGAGTCCAATAATTCAGGAAAACTTTATTGGAATAGCTACTGGATGCTTGCCGGTCACGACGGATCAAGAATTGGCTTCGTCGAAATCTGACGAATTTTTACGGATTTCTGAAGGGGTAATACTAGGGAAAATCACAAAAATCGTAAAAAATGGTGAAATTTTGGATCCGAGTCCAATTATTCTGGAAAACTTGATTTGAATAGCTACTGGAAGATTGCCAGTCACGACGCATTGAGAATTTGCTTCGTCGGAATTTTACAAATTTTTACGGATTTCTGAAGAGGTACCACAAGGGAAAATCACCAAAATCGTAAAAAGTGGTGAAATTTTGGATCCGAGTCAAATAATTCAGGAAAACTTGATTGGAATAGCTACTGGAAGCTTTCCGGTCACGACGCAACGAGAATTGGTTTCGTCGAAATCTGACGAATTTTTACGGATTTCTGAAGGGGTACCAATAAGGAAAATCACCAAAATCGTAAAAAGTGGTGAAATATTGGATCCGAGTCCAATAATTCAGGAAAAATTTATTGGAATAGCTACTGGAAACTTGCCGATCACGACGCATCGAGAATTGGTTTCGTCGAAATCTAACGAATTTTTACGGATTTGTGAAGGGGTACCACTAGGGAAAATCACCAATATCGGAAAAAGTGGTGAAATTTTGGATCCGAGTACAATAATTCAGGAAACCTTTATTGGAATAGCTACTGGAAGCTTGCCGATCACGATGCATCGAGAATTGGATTCGTCGGAATCTGACGAATTTTTACGGATTTCTGAAGGGGTAACACTTGGGAAAATTACCAAAATCGTAAAAAGTGGTGAAATTTTGGATCCGAGTCCAATAATTCAGTAAAACTTGTTTGGAATAGCTACAGGAAGCTTGCCGGTCACGATGCATAGAGAATCAATTCTCGGAATCTGATAAATTTTTACGGATTTGTGAAGGGGTACCAGTAGGGAAAATCACAAAAATCGTAAAAAGTGGTGAAATTTTGGATTCGAGTCCAATAATTCAGGAAAACTTGATTGGAATAGCTACTGGAAGCATTCCGGTCACGACGCATCGAGAATTAGCTTCGTCGGAATCTGACGAATTTTTACGGATTTATGAAAGGGTACCACAAGGGAAAATCACCAAAATCGTAAAAAGTGGTGAAATTTTGGATCCGAGTCAAATAATTTCGGAAAACTTGATTGGAATAGCAACTGGAAGCTTTCCAATCACGACGAAACGAGAATTGGCTTCGTCGAAATCTGACGAATTTTTACGGATTTCTGAAAGGGTATTACTAGTGAAAATCACAAAAATCGTAAAAAGTTGTGAAATTTTGGATCCAAGTCCAATAATTCAGGAAAATTTGATTGGAATAGCTACTGGAAGCTTGCCGGTCACGGCGCAACGAGAATTAGCTTCGTCGGAATCAGACGAATTTTTACGGATTTCTGAAGGGGTACCAATAAGGAAAATCACAAAAATCGTAAAAAGTGGTGAAATTTTGGATCCGAGTCCAATAATTCAGGAAAACTCGATTGGAATAGTGACTAGAAGCTTACCGGTCACAACGCATCGATAATTGGCATCGTTGGAATCCGACGAATTTTTACGGATTTCCCTTGGGGTACCACTGGGGAAAATCACCAAAATCGTAAAAAGTGGTGAAATTTTTGATGCGAGTCCAATAATTTAGGAAAACTCGATTGGAATAGCAACTGAAAGTTTGCCCGTCACGACGCAACGAGAATTGGGTTCGTCGGAATTTGACGAATTTTTACGGATTTCTGAAGAGGTGCCACTAGGAAAAATCACCAAAATCGTAAAAAGTGGTGAAATTTTAGATCCGACTCCAATAATTCAGGAAAACTTGATTGGAATAGCTATTGGAAGCTTGCCGGTCACGACCCAACGAGAATTGGTTTCGTCGGAATCTGACGAATTTTTACGGATTTCTGAAGGGGTAACACTAGGGAAAATCACCAAAATCGTAAAAAGTGGTGAAATTTTGGATCCGAGTCCAATAATTTAGTAAAACTTGTTTGGAATAACTACAGGACGCTTGCCGGTCATGATGCATAGAGAATCAATTCTCGGAATCTGATAAATTTTTACGGATTTGTGAAGGGGTACCAGTAGGGAAAATCACCAAAATCGTAAAAAGTGGTGAAATTTTGGATTCGAGTCCAATAATTCAGGAAAACTTGATTGTAATAGCTACTGGAAGCTTGCCGGTCATGACGCATCGAGAATTGGTTTCGTCGGAATCTGACGAATTTTTACGGATTTCTGAAGGGGTACCACAAGGGAAAATCACCAAAATCGTAAAAAGTGGTAAAATTTTGGATCCGAGTCAAATAATTTCGGAAAGCTTGATTGGAATAGCAACTGGAAGCTTTCCGATCACGACGAAACGAGAATTGGCTTCGTCGAAATCTGACGAATTTTTACGGATTTCTGAAGGGGTATTACTAGTGAAAATCACAAAAATCGTAAAAAGTGGTGAAATTTTGGATCCAAGTCCAATAATTCAGGAAAATTTGATTGGAATAGCTACTGGAAACTTGCCGGTCATGGCGCAACGAGAATTAGCTTCGTCGGAATCAGACGAATTTTTACGAATTTCTGAAGGGGTACCAATAGGGAAAATCGCCAAAATCGTAAAAAGTGGTGAAATTTTTTATCCGAGTCCAATAATTCAGGAAAACTCGATTGGAATAGTGACTAGAAGCTTACCGGTCACAACGCATCGATAATTGGCTTCGTTGGAATCCGACGAATTTTTACGGATTTCCCTAGGGGTACCACTGGGGAAAATCACCAAAATCGTAAAAAGTGGTGAAATTTTTTATGCGAGTCCAATAATTTAGGAAAACTCGATTGGAATAGCAACTGGAAGCTTGCCCGTCACGACGCAACGAGAATTGGGTTCGTCGGAATTTGACGAATTTTTACGGATTTCTAAAGAGGTGCCACTAGGAAAAATCACCAAAATCGTAAAAAGTGGTGAAATTTTAGATCCGACTCCAATAATTCAGGAAAACTTGATTGGAATAGCTATTGGAAGCTTGCCGGTCACGACCCAACGAGAATTGGTTTCGTCGGAATCTGACGAATTTTTACGGATTTCTGAAGGGGTAACACTAGGGAAAATCACCAAAATCGTAAAAAGTGGTGAAATTTTGGATCCGAGTCCAATAATTTAGTAAAACTTGTTTGGAATAACTACAGGAAGCTTGCCGGTCATGATGCATAGAGAATCAATTCTCGGAATCTGATAAATTTTTACGGATTTGTGAAGGGGTACCAGTAGGGAAAATCACCAAAATCGTAAAAAGTGGTGAAATTTTGGATTCGAGTCCAATAATTCAGGAAAACCCGATTGGAATAGCTACTGGAAACTTGCCGGTCACAACGCATCGAGAATTGGCTTCGTCGGAATCCAACGAATTTTTACGGATTTCCCTAGGGGTACCACTAGGGAAAATCACCAAAATCGTAAAAAGTGGTGAAATTTTTGATCCGAGTCCAATAATTCAGGAAAACTCGATTGGCATAGCTGCTCGAAGCTTGTCGGTCACAAAGCATCGAGAATTGGCTGCGTCGAAATCCGACGAATTTTTACGGATTTCTCTAGGGGTACCACTAGGAAAAATAACCAAAATCGTAAAAAGTGTTGAAATTTTGGATCCGTGTACAATAATTCAGGAAAACTCGATTGTAATAGCTACTGGAAGCATGCCGGTCACAACACATCGAGAATTGACTCGAATCCAAAATTTCACCACTTTTTGCGATTTCTCGATTTTAGTGATTTTCCCTAGTGTTACCCCTACGGAAATCCGTAAAAATTTGTCGAATTCCGATGAAGCCGATTCTCGATGCGTTGTGACCGGCAAGCTTCCAGTAGCTATTCCAATCGGGTTTTCCTGAATTATTGGACTCGGATCCAAAATTTCACCACTTTTTGCTATTTCTAGATTTTGGTGATTTTTCCTAGTGGTACCCCTAGGGAAATCCGTAAAAATTCGTCGGATTCCGACGAAGCCGATTCTCGATGCGTCGTGACCGGCAAGTTTCCAGTAGCTATTCCAATCGGGTTTTCCTGAATTTTTGGACTCGGATCAAAAATTTCACCACTTTTAGCGATTTCTCGATTTTGGTGATTTTCCCTAGTGGTACCCCTAGAGAAATCCGTAAAAATTCCGACGAAGCCGATTCTCGATGCGCTGTGACCGGCAAGCTTCCAGTAGCTATTCCAACTGGGTTTTCCTGAATTATTGGACTCGGATCCAAAATTTCACCACTTTTTGCGATTTCTCGATTTTGGTGATTTTCCCTAGTGGTACCCCTAGGGAAATCCGTAAAAATTCGACGGATTTCGACGAAGCCGATTCTCGATGCGTTGTGACCGGCAAGCTTCCAGTAGCTATTCCCATCGGGTTTTCCTGAATTATTGGACTCGGATAAAAAATTTCACCACTTTTTGCGATTTCTCGATTTTCGTGATTTTCCCTAGTGGTACCCCTAGGGAATTTCGTCGGATTTCGACGAAGCCGATTCTCGATGCGTTGTGACCGGCAAGCTTCCAGTAGCTATTCCAATCGGGTTTTCCTGAATTAATGAACTCGGATCCAAAATTTCACCAGTTTTTGCGATTTCTCGATTTTGGTGATTTTCCCTAGTGGTACCCCCTAGGAAAATCCGTAAAAATTCCGACGAAACCGATTCTCGTTGCGTTGTGATCGGCAAGCTTCCAGTAGCTATTCCAATCGGGTTTTCCTGAATTAATGGACTCGGATCCAAAATTTCACCACTTTTTGCGATTTCTAGATTTTGGTGATTTTCCCAAGTGGTACCCCTAGGGAAATCCGTAAAAATTCGTCGGATTCCGATGAAGCCGATTCTCTATGCATTGTGACCGGCAAGCTTCCAGTAGCTATTCCAATCGGGTTTTCCTTAATTATTGGACTCGGATCCAAAATTTAACCACTTTTTGCGATTTCTCGATTTTGGTGATTTTCCCGAATGGTACCCTTAGGGAAATCCGTAGAAATTCCGACGAAGCCGATTCTCGATGCGTTGTGACCGGCAAGCTTCTAGTAGCTATTCCAATCGGATTTTCCTGAATTATTGGACTCGGATCCAAAATTTCACTACTTTTTGCAATTTCTCGATTTTGGTGATTTTCCCTAGTGGTACCCCTAGGGAAATTCGTCGGATTCCGACGAAGCCAATTCTCGATGCGTTGTGACCGGCAAGCTTCCAGTAGCTATTCCAATCGGGTTTTCCTAAATTATTGGACTCGGATCCAAAATTTCACCACTTTTTGCGAATTCTCGATTTTGGTGATTTTCCCTAGTGGTACCCCTATGGAAATCCGTAAAAATTCCGACGAAGCCGATTCTCGATGCGTTGTGACCGGCAAGCTTCCAGTAGCTATTCCAAGCGGGTTTTCCTGAATTATTTGACTCGGATCAAAAATTTCACTACTTTTTGCGATTTCTCGATTTTGGTGATTTTCCCTAGTGGTACCCCTAGGGAAATCCGTAAAAATTCGTCGGATACCGACGAAGCCGATTATCGATGCGTTGTGACCGGCAAGCTTCCTGTAGCTATTCCAAACAGGTTTTCCTGAATTATTGGACTCGGATCAAAAATTTCACCACTTTTTGCGATTTCTCGATTTTCGTGATTTTCCCTAGTGGTACCCCTAGGGAAATTTGTCGGATTTCGACGAAGCCGATTCTCGATGCGTTGTGACCGGCAAGCTTCCAGTAGCTATTCCAATCGGGTTTTCCTGAATTAATGAACTCGGATCCAAAATTTCACCAGTTTTTGCGATTTCTCGATTTTGGTGATTTTCCCTAGTGGTACCCTTAGGGAAATCCGTAGAAATTCCGACGAAGCCGATTCTCGATGCGTTGTGACCGGAAAGCTTCCAGTAGCTATTCAAATCGGATTTTCCTGAATTATTGGACTCGGATCCAAAATTTCACCACTTTTTGCAATTTCTCGATTTTGGTGATTTTCCCTAGTGGTACCCCTAGGGAAATTCGTCGGATTCCGACGAAGCCAATTCTCGATGCGTTGTGACCGGCAAGCTTCCAGTAGCTATTCCAATCGAATTTTCCTGAATTATTGGACTCGGATCCAAAATTTCACCACTTTTTGCGAATTCTCGATTTTGGTGATTTTTCCTAGTGGTACCCCTAGGGAAATCCGTAAAAATTCGTCGGATCCCGACGAAACCGATTCTCGATGCGTTGTGATCGGCAAGCTTCCAGTAGCTATTCCAATCGGGTTTTCCTGAATTAATGGACTCGGATCCAAAATTTCACCACTTTTTGCGATTTCTCGATTTTGGTGATTTTCCCAAGTGGTACCCCTAGGGAAATCCGTAAAAATTCGTCGACTTCCGATGAAGCCGATTATCGATGCGTTGTGACCGGCAAGCTTCCAGTAGCTATTCCAATCGGGTTTTCCTTAATTATTGGACTCGGATCCAAAATTTCACCACTTTTTGCGATTTCTCGATTTTGGTGATTTTCCTTAATGGTACCCCTAGGAAAATTTGTGGGATTCCGACGAAGCCGATTCTCGATGTGTTGTGACCGGCAAGCTTCCAGTAGCTATTCCAATCGGGTTTTCCGTAATTATTGGACTCGGATCCAACATTTCAGCACTTTTTGCGAATTCTCGATTTTGGGGATTTTCCCTAGTGGTACCCCTAGGGAAATCCGTAGAAATTCCGACGAAGCCGATTCTCGTTGCGTTGTGACCGGCAAGCTTCCAGTAGCTATTCCAATCGGATTTTCCTGAATTATTGGACTCGGATCAAAAATTTCACCACTTTTTGCAATTTCTCGATTTTGGTGATTTTCCCTTGTGGTACCCATTGGGAAATCCGTAAAAATTCGTCGGATTTTGACGAAGCCGATTCTCGATGTGTTGTGACCGGCAAGCTTCCAGTAGCTATTCCAATCGGGTTTTCCGTAATTATTGGACTCGGATCCAAAATTTCAGCACTTTTTGCGAATTCTCGATTTTGGTGATTTTCCCTAGTGGTACCCCTAGGGAAATCCGTAGAAATTCCGACGAAGCCGATTCTCGTTGCGTTGTGACCGGCAAGCTTCCAGTAGCTATTCCAATCGGATTTTCCTGAATTATTGGACTCGGATCAAAAATTTTACCACTTTTTGCAATTTCTCGATTTTGGTGATTTTTCCTTGTGGTACCCATTGGGAAATCCGTAAAAATTCGTCGGATTCCGACGAAGCCGATTCTCGATGCGTTTTGACCGGCAAGCTTCCAGTAGCTATTCCAATCAGGTTTTCCTGAATTATTGGAATCGAATCAAAAATTTCACCACTTTTTGCGATTTCTCGATTTTGGTGATTTTCCCTACTGGTAGCCCTAGGGAAATTCGTCGGATTCCGACGAAACCAATTCTCGATGCGTTGTGACCGGCAAGCTTCCAGTAGCTATTCCAATCGGGTTTTCCTGAATTATTGGACTCGGATCCAAAATTTCACCACTTTTTGCGAATTCTCGATTTTGGTGATTTTCCCTAGTGGTACCCCTAGGGAAATCCGTAAAAATTCCGACGAAGCCGATTCTCGATGCGTTGTGACCGGCAAGCTTCCAGTAGCTATTCCAATCGGGTTTTCCTGAATTATTGGACTCGGATCCAAAATTTCACAACTTTTTGCGATTTCTCGATTTTGGTTATTTTACCTAGTGGTACCCCTAGGGAAATCCGTAAAAATTTCGACGAAGCTGATTCTCGATGCGTTGTGACCGGCAAGCTTCCAGTAGATATTCCAATCGGGTTTTCCTGAATTATTGGACTCGGATCCAAAATTTTACCACTTTTTGCCATTTCTCGATTTTGGTGATTTTCCCTAGTGGTACCCCTATGGAAATCCGTAAAAATTCGTCGGATTCCGACGAAGCCAATTCTCGATGCGTTGTGACCGGCAAGCTTCCAGTAGCTATTCCAATCAGGTTTTCCTGAATTATTAGACTCGGATTCAAAATTTCACCACTTTTTTCGATTTCTCGATTTTTGTTATTTTCCCTAGTGGTACCCCTAGGAAAATCCGTAAAAATTCCGACGAAGCCTATTCTCGATGCGTTGTGACCGACAAGCTTCCAGTAGCTATTCCAATCGGGTTTTCCTGAATTATTGGACTCGGATAAAAAATTTCACCACTTTTTGCGATTTCTCGATTTTGGTGATTTTCCCTAGTGGTACCCCTAGGGAAATCCGTAAAAATTCGTCGGATTCCGACGAAGCCGATTCTCGATGCGTTGTGACCGGCAAGCTTCCAGTAGCTATTCCAATCGGGTTTTCCTAAATTATTGTACTCGGATCCAAAATTTCATCACTTTTTGCGATTTCTCGATTTTGGTGATTTTCCCTAGTGGTACCCCTAGGGAAATCCGTAAAAATTTGTCAGATTCCGACGAAGCCGATTCTCGATGCGTTGTGACCGGCAAGATTCCAGTAGCTATTCCAATCGGGTTTTCCTGAATTATTGGTCTCGGATCAAAAATTTCACCACTTTTTGCGATTTCTCGATTTTGGTGATTTTCCTTAGTGGTACCCTTATGAAAATCCGTAAAAATTCGTCGGATTCCGACGAAGCCGATTCTCGATGCGTTGTGACCGGCAAGCTTCAAGTAGCTATTCCAAACGGGTTTTCCTGAATTATTGGACTCGGATCAAAAATTTCACCACTTTTTGCGATTTCTCGATTTTCGTAATTTTCCCTAGTGGTACCCCTAGGGAAATTCGTCGGATTTCGACGAAACCGATTCTCGATGCGTTCTGACCGGCAAGCTTCCAGTAGCTATTCCAATCGGGTTTTCCTGAATTATTGGACTCGGATAAAAAATTTCACCAATTTTTGCGATTTCTCGATTTTGGTGATTTTCCCTAGTGGTACCCCTAGGGAAATCCGTAAAAATTCGTCGGATTCCGACGAAGCCGATCTCGATGCGTTGTGACCGGCAAGCTTCCAGTAGCTATTCCAATCGGGTTTTCCTGAATTAATGTACTCGGATCCAAAATTTCATCACTTTTTGCGATTTCTCGATTTTGGTGATTTTCCCTTGTGGTACCCCTAGGGAAATCCGTAAAAATTTGTCAGATTCCGACGAAGCCGATTCTCGATGCGTTGTGACCGGCAAGATTCCAGTAGCTATTCCAATCGGGTTTTCCTGAATTATTGGACTCGGATCCAAAATTTCACCACTTTTTGCGATTTCTCGATTTTGGTGATTTTCCTAGTGGTACCCCTAGGAAAATCCATAAAAATTCGTCGGATTCCGACGAAACCGATTCTCGATGCGTTGTGACCGGCAAGCTTCAAGTAGCTATTCCAAACGGGTTTTCCTGAATTATTGGACTCGGATCAAAAATTTCACTACTTTTTGCGATTTCTCGATTTTCGTAATTTTCCCTAGTGGTACCCCTAGGGAAATTCGTCGGATTTCGACGAAGCCGATTCTCGATGCGTTGTGACCGGCAAGCTTCCAGTAGCTATTCCAATCGGGTTTTCCTGAATTATTGGACTCGGATAAGAAATTTCACCACTTTTTGCGATTTCTCGATTTTTGTGATTTTCCCTAGTGGTACCCCTAGGAAAATCCGTAAAAATTCGTCGGATTCCGACGAAGACGATTCTCGATGCGTTGTGACCGTCAAGCTTCCAGTAGCTATTCCAATCGGGTTTTCCTGAATTATTGTACTCGGATCCAAAATTTCATCACTTTTTGCGATTTCTCGATTTTGGTGATTTTCCCTAGTGGTACCCCTAGGGAAATCCGTAAAAATTCGTCAGATTCCGACGAAGCCGATTCTCGATGCGTTGAGACCGGCAAGATCCAGTAGCTATTCCAATCGGGTTTTCCTGAATTATTGGACTCGGATCCAAAATTTCACCACTTTTTGCGATTTCTCGATTTTGTTGATTTTCCCTAGTGGTACCCTAGGGAAATCCGTAAAAATTCGTCGGATTCCGACGAAGCCGAATCTCGATGCGTTGTGACCGGCAAGATTCAAGTAGCTATTCCAAATGGTTTTTCCTGAATTATTGGACTCGGATCAAAAATTTCACCACTTTTTGCGATTTCTCGATTTTCGTAATTTTCCCTAGTGGTACCCCTAGGGAAATTCGTCGGATTTCGACGAAGCCGATTCTCGATGCGTTGTGACCGGCAAGCTTCCAGTAGCTATTCCAATTGGGTGTTCCTGAATTATTGGACTCAGATAAAAAATTTTACCACTTTTTGCGATTTCTCGATTTTGGTGATTTTCCCTATTGGTACCCCTAGGGAAATCCGTAAAAATTCGACGGATTCCGACGAAGCCGATTCTCTTTGCGTTGTGACCGCAAGTTTCCAGTAGCTATTCCAATCGGGTTTTCCTGAATTATTGGACTCGGATCCAAAATTTCCCCACTTTTTGCAATTTCTCGATTTTGGTGATTTTCCCTAGTGTACCCTAGGGAAATCCGTAAAAATTCGTCGGATTCCTATGAAGCCGATTCTCGATGCGTTGTGACCGGCAAGCTTCCAGTAGCTATTCCAATCAGGTTTTCCTGAATTATTAGACTCGGATCAAAAATTTCACCACTTTTGCGATTTCTCGATTTTGGTGATTTTCCTCGTGGTACCGCTAGGGAATCCGTAAAAATTTCGACGAAGCCGATTCTCGATGCGTTGTGTCCAGCAAGCTTCCAGTAGCTATTCCAATCGGGTTTTCTTGAATTATTGGACTCGGATCAAAAACTTCACCACTTTTTGCGATTTCTCGATTTTGGTGATTTTCCCTAGTGGTACCGCTATGGAAATCCGTAAAAATTCGATGGATTCCGACGAAGCCGATTCTCGATGCGTTGTGACCGGCAAGCTTCCAGTAGCTATTCCCATCGGGTTTTCCTGAATTATTGGACTCGGATCCAAAATTTCACCACTTTTTGCGATTTCTCGATTTTGTGATTTTCCCTAGTGGTACCCCTAGGGAAATCCGTAAAATTCGACGGATTTCGACGAAACCGATTCTCGATGCGTTGTGACCCGGCAAGCTTCCAGTAGCTATTCCCATCGGGTTTTCCTGTATTATTGGACTCGGATCAAAAATTTCGCCACTTTTTGCGATTTCTCGATTTTGGTGACTTTCCCTAGTGGTACCCCTAGGGAAATCCGTAAAAATTCTGACGAAACCGATTCTCGATGCGTTGTGACCGGCAAGCTTCCAGTAGCTATTCCAATCGGATTTTCCTGAATTATTTGAATCGGATCCAAAATTTCACCATTTTTTGCGATTTCTCGATTTGGTGATTTTTCCTAGTGGCCCTAGGGAAATCTGTAAAAATTCGACGGATTCCGACGAAACCGATTCTCGATGCGTTTTGACCGGCAAGCTTCCAGTAGCTATTCCAATCGGGTTTTCCTGAATTATTGGACTCGGATCCAAAATTTCACCACTTTTAGCGATTTCTCGATTTTGGTGATTTTCCCCAGTGGTACCCCTAGCGAAATGAGTAAAAATTCGTCGGATTCCAACGAAGCCGATTCTCGATGCGTTGTGACGGCAAGCTTCCAGTAGCTATTCCAATCGGGTTTTCCGGAATTATTGTACTCGGATCAAAAATTTCATCACTTTTTGCGATTTCTCGATTTTGGTGATTTTTCCTAGTGGTACCCCTAGGGAAATCCGTAAAATTCGTCGGATTCCGACGAAGCCAATTCTCGATGCGTTGCGACCGGCAATCTTCCAGTAGCTATTCCAATCGGGTTTTCTTGAATTATTCGACTCGGATCTAAAATTTCACCACTTTTTGCGATTTCTAGATTTGGTGATTTTCCCTTGTGGTACCCCCAGGGAAATTCGTAAAAATTCGTCGGATTCCGACGAAGTCGATTCTCGATGAGTTGTGACCGGCAAGCTTCCAGTAGCTATTCCCATCGAGTTTTCCAGAATTATTGGACTCGGATCCAAAATTTCACCACTTTTTGCGATTTCTCGATTTTGGTGATTTTTCATAGTGGTACCCCTAGGAAAATCCGTAAAAATTCCGACGAAGCCGATTTTCGATGCGTTGTGACCGGCAAGCTTCAGTAGCTATTCAATCGGGTTTTCCTGAATTATTGACTCGGATCAAAAATTTCACCACTTTTTGCGATTTCTCGATTTTGGTGATTTTCCCTAGTGGTACCCTTGGAAAATCCGTAAAAACTTGTCGGATTCCGACGAAGCCGATTCTCGATGCGTTGTGACCGCAAGCTTCCAGTAGCTATTCAAATTGGGTTTTCCGGAATTATTGGACTCGGATCCAAAATTTCACCACTTTTTGCGATTTTTCGATTTTGGTGATTTTTCCTAGTGGAAGCTTTAGGGAAATCCGTAAAAATTCGTCGGATTCCGACGAAGTCAATTCTCGATGCGTCGTGACCGGCAAGCTTCCAGTAGCTAAATCCAATCGGGTTTTCCTAAATTTTGGGACTCGGATCAAAAATTTCACCACTTTTTGCGATTTCTCGATTTTGGTGTTTTCCCTAGTGGTACCCCTAGAGAAATCCGTAAAAATTCCTACGAAGCCGATTCTCGATGCGTTGTGACCGGTAAGCTTCCAGTAGCTATTCCAATCGGGTTTTCCTGAATTATTGGACTCGAATCCAAAATTTTATCACTTTTTGCAATTTCTCGATTTTGGTGATTTTTCCTAATGGCACCCCTAAGAAAATCCGTAAAAATTCGTCGGATTCCGATGAAACCGATTCTCGATGCGTGTGACCGGCAATCTTCCTGTAGCTATTCCAATCGGATTTTCCTAAATTATTGGACTCGGATCAAAAATTTCACCACTTTTTGCGATTTCTCGATTTTGGTGATTTGCCCTAGTGGTACCCCTAGGAAAATCCGTAAAAATTCGTCGGATCCCGACGAAAACGATTCTCGATGTGTTGTGACCGGCAAGCTTACAGTAGCTATTCCAATCGGATTTTCCTGAATTATTGACTCGCTTCCAAAATTTCACCACTTTTTGCGATTTCTCGATTTTGGTGATTTTCCCTAGTGGTACCCTTAGGAAATCCGTAAAAATTAGTCGGATCCCGACAAAACCGATTCTCGATGCGTTGTGACGGCAAGCTTCCAGTAGCTGTTCTAATCGGTTTTCCTGAATTATTGGACTCAGATCCAAAATTTCACAACTTTTTGCGATTTCTCGATTTTGGTGATTTTTCCTAGTGGTACCCCTAGGGAAATCCGTAAAAATTCGTCGGATCCCGACTAAACAGATTCTCGATGCGTTGTGACCGGCAAGCTTCCAGTAGCTGTTCTAATCGGGTTTTCCTGAATTATTGGACTCAGATCAAAAATTTCACCACTTTTTGCGATTCTTGATTTTGGTGATTTTCCCTAGTGGTACCCCTAGGGAATCCGTAAAAATTCGTCGGATCCCGACGAAGCCGATTCTCGATGCGTTGTGACCGGCAAGCTTCCAGTAGCTATTCCAATCGGGTTTCATTGGACTCAGATCCAAAATTTCACCACTTTTTCCGATTTCTCGATTTTGGTGATTTTCCCCAGTGGTACCCCTAGGGAAATCCGTAAAAATTCGTCGAATTCCGACGAAGCCGATTCTCGATGCGTTGTGACCGGCAAGCTTCTAGTAGCTATTCCAATGGGGTTTTCCTGAATTATTGGACTCGGATCCAAAATTCACCACTTTTTACGATTTCTCGATTTTGGTGATTTTCCCTAGTGGTACCCCTAGGGAAATTCGTAAAAATCATCGGATTCCGATGAAGCCGATTCTCGATGCGTTGTGACCGGCAAGTTTTTAGTAGCTATTCCAATCGGGTTTTCCTGAATTATTGGACTCGGATCCAAAATTTTACCCACTTTTTGCGATTTCTCGATTTTGATAATTTTTCCTAGTGGTACCCCTAGGGAAATCCGTAAAAATTCGTCGGATTTCGACGAAGCCGATTCTCGATGCGTCGTGACCGGCAAGCTTCCAGTAGCTATTCCAATCGGGTTTTCCTTAATTATTGGACTCGGATCCAAAATTTCACCACTTTTGCGATTTCTCGATTTTGGTGATTTTCCCTAGTGGTACCCCTAGGGAAATCCGTAAAAATTCGACGAAACCTATTCACGATGCGTTGTGACCGGCAAGCTTCCAGTAGCTATTCCAATCGGATTTTCCTGAATTATTGGACTCGGATCCAAATTTCACCACTTTTTGCGATTTCTCGATTTTGGTGATTTTCCCTAGTGGTACAACTAGGAAAATCCTTAAAAATTCGTCAGATTTCGATGAAGCTGAATCTCGTTGCGTTGTGACCAGCAACCTTCCAGTAGCTATTCCAATCGGGTTTTCCTGAATTATTGGACTCGGATCCAAAATTTCACCACTTTTTGCGATTTCTAGATTTTGGTGATTTTCCGAGTGGTACCCCTAGGGAAATCCGTAAAAATTCGTCGGATTCCGACGAAGCCGATTCTCGATGCGTTGTGACCGGCAAGCTTCCAGTAGCTATTCCAATCGGTTTTCCTGAATTATTGGACTCGGATGCAAAATATCACCACTTTTTGCGATTTCTCGATTTGGTAATTTTCCCTAGTGGTACCCCTAGGGAAATCTGTAAAAATTCGTCGGATTCCGACGAAGCCGATTCTCGATGCGTTGTGACCGGCAAGCTTCCAGTAGCTATTCCAATCCGGTTTTCCTGAATTATTGGACTCAGATACAAAATTTCACCACTTTTTGCGATTTCTAGATTTTAGTGATTTTCCCTAGTGGTACCCCTAGGGAAATCCGTAAAAATTCGTCGGATTTCTACGAAGCCGATTCTCGATGCGTCGTGACCGGCAAGCTTCCAGTAGCTATTCCAATCGGGTTTTCCTAAATTTTTGGACTCGGATCAAAAATTTCATCACTTTTTGCGATTTCTCGATTTTGGTGATTTTTCCTAGTGGTACCCCTAGAGTAATCCGTAAAAATTCCGACGAAGCCGATTCTCGATGCGTTGTGACCGGCAAGCTTCCAGTAGCTATTCCAATCGGGTTTTCCTGAATTTTTGGACTCAGATCAAAAATTTCACAACTTTTTGCGATTCTCGATTTTGGTGATTTTCCCTAGTGGTACCCCTAGAGAAATCCGTAAAAATTCCGACGAAGCCGATTCTCGATGTGTTGTGACCGGCAAGCTTCCAGTAGCTATTCCAATCGGGTTTTCCTGAATTATTGGACTCGGATCCAAAATTCATCACTTTTTGCGATTTCTCGATTTGGTGATTTTCCCTAATGGAACCCTTGGAAAATCCGTAAAAATTAGTCGGATTCCGACGAAACAGATTCTCGATGCGTTGTGACCGGCAAGCTTCCAGTAGCTATTCCAATCGGGTTTTCCTGAATTACTGGACTCGGATCCAAAATTTCACCACTTTTTGCGATTTCCCGATTTTGGTGATTTTTCCTAGTGGTACCCCTAGGGAAATCCGTAAAAATTAGTCGGATCCCGACGAAGCCGATTCTTGATGCGTTGTGATCGGCAAGCTTTCAGTAGCTATTCCAATCGGGTTTTCTTGAATTATTGGACTCGGATCCAAAATTTCACCACTTTTTGCGATTTCTCGATTTTGGTGATTTTTCCTAATGGTACTCCTAGGGAAATCCGTAAAAATTCGCCGTATTCCGACGAAGCCGATTCTCGATGCGTTGTGACCGGCAAGCTTCCAGTAGCTATTCCAATCGGGTTTTCCTGAATTATTGGACTCGGATCCAAAATTTCACCACTTTTTGCGATTTCTCGATTTTGGTGATTTTCCCTAGTGGTACCCCTAGGAAAATCCGTAAAAATTCGTGTGATTTCGACGAAGCCGATTCTCGATGCGTTGTGACCGGCAAGCTTCCAGTAGCTATTCCAATCGGGTTTTCCGGAATTATTTGACTCGGATCCAAAATTTCACCACTTTTTGCGATTTCTCGATTTTGGTGATTTTTCCAAGTGGTACCCCTAGGGAAATCCGTAAAAATTCATCGGATCCCGAAGAAGCCGATTCTCGATGCGTTGTGACCGACAAGCTTCCAGTAGCTATTCCAATCGGGTTTTCCTGAATTATTGGACTCGGATCCAAAATTTCACCACTTTTTACGATTTCTCAATTTTGGTGATTTTTTCTAGTGGTATTCCTAGGGAAATCCGTAAAAATTCCGAAGAAGCCGATTCTCCATGCATTGTGACCGGAATGCTTTCAGTAGCTATTCCAATTGGGTTTTCCTGAATTATTGGACTCGGATCCAAAATTTTCCCACTTTTTGCGATTTCTCGATTTTGGTGATTTTCCCTAGTGGTACCCCTAATGAAATCCGTAAAAATTCGCCGTATTCCGACGAAGCCGATTCTCGATGCGTTGTGACCGGCAAGCTTCCAGTAGCTATTCCAATCGGGTTTTCCTGAATTATTGGACTCGGATCCAAAATTTCACCATTTTTTGCGATATCTCGATTTTGGTGATTTGCCCTAGTGGTACCCCTAGGAAAATCCGTAAAAATTCTTTGGATCCCGACGAATCCGATTCTCGATGCGTTGTGACCGGCAAATTTATAGTAGCTATTCCAATCGGATTTTCCTGAATTATTGAGGATTTTCCTGAATTATTGAACTCGGTTCCAAAATTTCACCACTTTTTTGCGATTTCTCGATTTTGGTGATTTTCCCTAGTGGTACCCCTAGGGAAATCCGTAAAAATTCGTCGGATCCCGACGAAACCGATTCTCGATGCGTTGTGAACGGCAAGCTTCCAGTAGCTGTTCTAATCGGGTTTTCCTGAATTATTGGACTCAGATCCAAAATTTCACCACTTTTTGCGATTTCTCGATTTTGGTGATTTTTCCTAGTGGTACCCCTAGGGAAATCCGTAAAAATTCATCGGATCCCGACGAAGCCGATTCTCGATGCGTTGTGACCGGCAAGCTTCCAGTAGCTATTCCAATCGGGTTTTCCTGAATTATTGGACTCGGATCAAAAATTTCACCACTTTTTACGATTTCTCAATTTTGGTGATTTTCCTAGTGGTACCCCTAGGGAAATCCGTAAAAATTCGGATGAAGCCGATTCTCGATGCGTTGCGATCGGCAAGCTTCCAGTAGCTATTCCTATCGTATTTTCCTGAATTATTGGACTCGGATCCAAAATTTCACCACTTTTTGCGATTTCTTGATTTTGGTGATTTTTCCTAGTGGTACACCTAGGGAAATCCGTAAAAATTCGTTGGATTCCTATGAATCCGATTCTCGATGCGTTGTGACCAGCAAGCTTCCTGTAGCTATTCCAATCGGGATTTTCTCGATTTTGGTGATTTTCCCTAGTGGTACCCCTAGGGAAATCCGTAAAAATTCGTCGGATCCCGACGAAGCCGATTCTCGATGCGTTGTGACCGGCAAGCTTCCAGTAGCTATTCCAATCGGGTTTTCCGGAATTATTGGACTCGGATCAAAAATTTCACCACTTTTTGCGAATTCTCGATATTGGTGATTTTCCCTAGTGGTACCCCTAGGGAAATCCGTAATAATTCTGACGAAGCCGATTCTCGATGCGTCGTGACCGGCAAGCTTCCAGTAGCTATTCCAATTGGGTTTTCCTGAATTATTGGACTCGGATCCAAAATTTCACCACTTTTTGCGATTTCTCGATTTTGGTGATTTTCCCTAGTGGTACCCCCTAGGAAAATCCGTAAAAATTCGTGGGATTTCGACGAAGCCGATTCTCGATGCGTTGTGACCGGCAACCTTCCAGTAGCTATTCAAATCGGGTTTTCTGAATTATTGGACTCGAATCCAAAATTTCACCACTTTTTACGATTTCTAGATTTTGGTGATTTTCCCTAGTGGTACCCCTAGGGAAATCCGTAAAAATTCGTCGGATTTCGACGAAGCCGATTCTCGATGCGTCGTGACCGGCAAGCTTCCAGTAGCTATTCCAATCGGGTTTTCCTGAATTTTTGGACTCGGATCCAAAATTTCACCACTTTTTGCGATTTCTCGATTTTGGTGATTTTCCCTAGTGGTACCCCCTAGGGAAATCCGTAAAAATTCATTGGATCCAGACGAAGCCGATTCTCGATGCGTTGTGACCGGCAAGCTTCCAGTAGCTATTCCAATCGGGTTTTCCTGAATTTTTGAACTCGGATCCAAAATTTCGCCACTTTTGCGATTTCTCGATTTTGGTGATTTTCCCTAGTGGTACCCCTAGGGAAATCCGTAAAAATTCATCGGATCCCGACGAAGCCGATTCTCGATGCGTTGTGACCGGCAAGCTTCCAGTAGCTATTCCAATCGGGTTTTCCTGAATTATTGGACTCGGATCAAAAATTTCCACCACTTTTTACGATTTCTCAATTTTGGTGATTTTCCCTAGTGGTACCCCTAGGGAAATCCGTAAAAATTCGGATGAAGCCGATTCTCGATGCGTTGCGATCGGCAAGCTTCCAGTAGCTATTCCAATCGTATTTTCCTGAATTATTGGACTCGGATCCAAAATTTCACCACTTTTTGCGATTTCTTGATTTTGGTGATTTTCCCTAGTGGTACCCCTAGGGAAATCCGTAAAAATTCGTTTGATTCCGATGAATCCTATTCTCGATGCGTTGTGACCAGCAAGCTTCCTGTAGCTATTCCAATCGGGATTTCTCGATTTAGGTGATTTTCCCTAGTGGTACCCCTAGGAAAATCCGTAAAAATTCGTGGGATTTCGACGAAGCCGATTCTCGATGCGTTGTGACCGGCAAGCTTCCAGTAGCTATTCCAATCGGGTTTTCCGGAATTATTGGACTCGGATCCAAAATTTCACCACTTTTTGCGAATTCTCGATATTGGTGATTTTCCCTAGTGGTACCCCTAGGGAAATCCGTTATAATTCGGACGAAGCCGATTGTCGATGCGTCGTGACCGGCAAGCTTCCAGTAGCTATTCCAATCGGGTTTTCCTGAATTATTGGACTCGGATCAAAAATTTCACCACTTTTTGCGATTTCTCGATTTTGGTGATTTTCCCTAGTGGTACCCCTAGGAAAATCAGTAAAAATTCGTGGGAGTTCGACGAAGCCGATTCTCGATACGTTGTGACCGGCAACCTTCCAGTAGCTATTCCAATCGGATTTTCCTGAATTATTGGACTCGAATCCAAAATTTCACCACTTTTTACGATTTCTAGATTTTGGTGATTTTCCCTAGTGGTACCCCTAGGGAAATCCGTAAAAATTCGTCGGATTCCGACGAAGCCGATTCTCGATGCGTCGTGACCGGCAAGCTTCCAGTAGCTATTCCAATCGGGTTTTCCTGAATTTTTGGACTCGGATCCAAAATTTCACCACTTTTTGCGATTTCTCGATTTTGGTGGTTTTCCCTAGTGGTACCCCTAGGGAAATCCGTCGGATCCCGAGGAAGCCGATTCTCGATGCGTTGTGACCGACAAACTTCCAGTAGCTATTCCAATCAGATTTTCCTTAATTATTGGACTCTGATCCAAAATTTCACCACTTTTTGCGATTTCTCGATTTTGGTGATTTGCCCTAGTGGTACCCCTAGGAAATTCCGTAAAAATTCGTCGAATCTCGACGTAGCCGATTCTCGATGCGTTGTGACCGGCAAGCTTACAGTAGCTATTCCAATCGAATTTTCCTGAATTATTGGACTCGGTTCCAAAATTTCACCACTTTTTGCGATTTCTCGATTTTGGTGATTTTCCCTAGTGGTACCCCTAGGGATATCCGTAAATATTCGTCGGATCCCGACGAAACCGATTCTCGATGCATTGTGACCGGCAAGCTTCCAGTAGCTGTTCTAATCGGGTTTTCCTGAATTATTGGACTCCGATCCAAAATTTCACCACTTTTTGCGATTTCTCGATTTTGGTGATTTTCCCTAGTGGTACCCCTAGGGAAATCCGTAAAAATTCGTCGGATCCCGACGAAGCCAATTCTCGGTGCGTTGTGAACGGCAAGCTTCCAGTAGCTATCCAATCGGGTTTTCCTGAATTATTGGACTCGGATCCAAAATTTCACCACTTTTTGCGATTTCTCGATTTTGGTGATTTCTCTAGTGGTTTTTCCTAGTGGTACTCCTAGGGAAATTCGTAAAAATTCGTCGGATTTCGAAGAAGCCGAATCTCGATGCGTTGTGACCGGCAAGTTTTCAGTAGCTATTCCAATCGGGTTTCCTGAATTAATGGACTCGGATCCAAAATTTCACCACTTTTTGCGATTTCTCGATTTTGGTGATTTTCCCTAGTGGTACCCCTAGGGAAATCCGTAAAAATTTTGACGAAGCCGATTCTCGATGCGTTGTGACCAGCAAGCTTCCAGTAGCTATTCCAATCGGGTTTTCCTGAATTATTGGACTCGGATCCAAAATTTTACCACTTTTTGCGATTTCTCGATTTTGGTGATTTTCCCTAGTGGTACCCCTAGGGAAATCCGTAAAAATTCGTCGGATTCCGACGAAGCCGATTCTCGATGCGTTGTGACCGGCAAGCTTTCAGTAGCTATTCAAATCGGGTTTTCCTGAATTATTGGACTCGAATCCAAAATTTCACCACTTTTTGCGATTTCTCGATTTTGGTGATTTTCCCTAGTGGTACCCCTAGGGAAATCCGTAAAAATTCCGACGAAACCAATTCTCAATGCGTTGTGACCGGCAAGCTTCCAGTAGCTATTCCAATCGGGTTTTCCTGAATTATTGGACTCGGATCCAAAATTTCACCACTTTTTACGATTTCTCAATTTTGGTGATTTTCCCTAGTGGTACCTCTAGGGAAATCCGTAAAAATTCGTCGGATTCCGACGAAGCCGATTCTCGATACGTTGTGACCGGCAAGCTTCCAATAGATATTCCAATCGGGTTTTCCTGAATTATTGGACTCGCATCCAAAATTTTACCACTTTTTGCGATTTCTCGATTTTGATAATTTACCCTAGTGGTACCCCTAGGGAAATCCGTAAAAATTCGTCGGATTCCGACGAAGCCGATTCTCGATGCGTTGTGACCGGCAAGCTTCCAGTAGCTATTCCAATCGGTTTTCCTGAATTATTGGACTCGGATCCAAAATTTCAGCACTTTTTGCGATTTCTCGATTTTGGTAATTTTCCCTAGTGGTAGCCCTAAAGAAATCCGTAAAAATTCGTCGGATTCCGACGAAGCCGATTCTCGATGCGTTGTGACCGGCAAGCTTCCAGTAGCTATTCCAATCCGGTTTTCCTGAATTATTGGACTCGTATACAAAATTTCACCACTTTTTGCGATTTCTAGATTTTGGTGATTTTCCCTAGTGGTACCCCTAGGTAAATCCGTAAAAATTCGTCGGATTTCCACGAAGCCGATTCTCGATGCGTCGTGACCGGCAAGCTTCCAGTAGCTATTCAATCGGGTTTTCCTGAATTATTGGACTCGGATCAAAAATTTTACCACTTTTTGCGATTTCTCGATTTTGGAGATTTTCCCTAGTGGTACCCCCTAGGGAAATCCGTAAAAATTCCGACGAAGCCGATTCTCGATGCGTTGTGACCGGCAAACTTCCAGTAGCTATTCCAATCGGGTTTTCCTGAATTATTGGACTCGGATCCAAAATTTCACCACTTTTTGTGATTTCTCGATTTTGGTGATTTTCCCTAGTGGTACCCCTAGGGAAATCCGTAAAAATTCCGACGAAACCTATTCACGATGCGTTGTGACCGGCAAGCTTCCAGTAGCTATTCCAATCGGATTTTCCTGAATTATTGGACTCGGATCTAAAATTTCACCACTTTTTGCGATTTCTCGATTTTGGTGATTTGCCCGAGTGGTACCCCTAGGAAAATCCGTAAAAATTCTTCGGATCCCGACGAATCCGATTCTCGATGCGTTGTGACCGGCAAATTTATAGTAGCTATTCCAATTGGATTTTCCTGAATTATTGAACTCGGTTCCAAAATTTCACCACTTTTTGCGATTTCTCGATTTTGCTGATTTTCCCATGTGGTACCCCTAGGAAATCCGTAAAAATTCGTCGGATCCCGACGAAACCGATTCTCGATGCGTTGTGAACGGCAAGCTTCCAGTAGCTGTTCTAATCGGGTTTTCCTGAATTATTGGACTCAGATCCAAAATTTCACCACTTTTTGCGATTTCTCGATTTTGGTGATTTTCCCTAGTGGTACCCCTAGGGAAATCCGTAAAAATTCGTCGAATCCCGACGAAGCCGATTCTCGATGCGTTGTGACCTGCAAGCTTCCAGTAGCTATTCCAATCGGGTTTTCCTGAATTATTGGACTCGGATCCAAAATTTCACCACTTTTTACGATTTCTCAATTTTGGTGATTTTCCCTAGTGGTACCCCTAGGGAAATCCGTAAAAATTCGGATGAAGCCGATTCTCGATGCGTTGTGACCGGCAAGCTTCCAGTAGCTATTTCAATCGGGTTTTCCTGAATTATTGGACTCGGATCCAAAATTTCACCACTTTTTGCGATTTCTCGATTTTGGTGATTTTCCCTAGTGGTTTTTCCTAGTGGTACCCCTAGCGAAATTCGTAAAAATTCGTCGGATTTCGAAGAAGCCGAATCTCGATGCATTGTGACCAGCAAGTTTTCAGTAGCTATTTCAATCAGGTTTTCCTGAATTAATGGACTCGGATCCAAAATTTCACCACTTTTTGCGATTTCTCGATTTTGGTGATTTTTCCTAGTGGGTACCCCTAGGGAAATCCGTAAAAATTCCGACGAAGCTGATTCTCGATGCGTTGTGACCAGCAAGCTTCCGGTAGCTATTCCAATCGGGTTTTCCTGAATTATTGGACTCGGATCCAAAATTTCACCACTTTTTGCGATTTCTAGATTTTGGTAATTTTCCCTAGTGGTACCCCTAAAGAAATCCGTAAAAATTCGTCGGATTCCGACGAAACCGATTCTCGATGCGTTGTGACCGGCAAGCTTCCAGTAGCTATTCCAATCCGGTTTTCCTGAATTAATTGACTCGGATACAAAATTTCACCACTTTTTGCGATTTCTAGATTTTGGTGATTTTCCCTAGTGGTACCCCTAGGGAAATCCGTAAAAATTCCGACGAAACCGATTCTCAATGCGTTGTGACCGGCAAGCTTCCAGTAGCTATTCCAATCGGGTTTTCCTAAATTATTGGACTCCGATCCAAAATTTCACCACTTTTGCGATTTCTCGATTTAGGTTATTTTCCCTAGTGGTACCTCTAGGGAAATCCGTAAAAATTCGTCGGATTCCGACGAAGCCGATTCTCGATACGTTGTGACCGGCAAGCTTCCAGTAGATATTCCAATTGGGTTTTCCTGAATTATTGCACTCGCATCCAAAATTTCACCACTTTTTGCGATTTCTCGATTTTAATAATTTTCCCTAGTGGTACCCCTAGGGAAATCCGTAAAAATTCTTCGGATTCCGACGAAGCCGATTCTCGATGCGTTGTGACCGGCAAGCTTCCAGTAGCTATTCCAATCCGGTTCTCCTGAATTATTGGACTCGGATCCAAAATTTCACCACTTTTTGCGATTTCTCGATTTTGGTAATTTTCCCTAGTGGCACCCCTAAAGAAATCCGTAAAAATTCGTCGGATTCCGACGAAGCCGATTCTCGATGCGTTGTGACCGGCAAGCTTCCAGTAGCTATTCCAATCCGGTTTTCCTGAATTATTGGACTCGGATACAAAATTTCACCACTTTTTGCGATTTCTAGATTTTTGTGATTTTCCCTAGTGGTACCCCTAGGGAAATCCGTAAAAATTCGTCGGATTTCGACGAAGCCGATTCTGGATGCGTCGTGACCGGCAAGCTTCCAGTAGCTATTCCAATCGGGTTTTCGTGAATTATTGGACTCGGATCAAAAATTTCACCACTTTTTGCGATTTCTCGATTTTGGTGATTTTCCCTAGTGGTACCCCTAGGGACATCCGTAAAAATTCCGACGAAGCCGATTCTCGATGCGTTGTCACCGGCAAGCTTCCAGTAGCTATTCCAATCGGGTTTTCCTGAATTATTGGACTCGGATCCAAAATTTCACCACTTTTTGCGATTTCTAGATTTTGGTGATTTTCCCGAGTGGTACCCCTGAGGGAAATCCGTAAAAATTCGTCGGATTCCGACGAAGCCGATTCTCGATGCGTCGTGACCGGCAAGCTTCCAATAGCTATTCCAATCGGGTGTTCCTGAATTTTTGGACTCGGATCAAAAATTTCACCACTTTTTGCGATTTCTCGATTTTGGTGATTTTTCCTAGTGGTACCCCTAGAAAAATCCGTAAAAATTCCGACGAAGCCGATTCTCGATGCGTTGTGACCGGCGAGCTTCCAGTAGCTATTCCAATCGGGTTTTCCTGAATTATTGGACTCGGATCCAAAATTGCACCACTTTTTGCAATTTCTCGATTTTGGTGATTTTCCCAAGTGGTACCCATAGGGAAATCCGTAAAATTTGTCGGATTCCGACGAAGCCGATTCTCGATGTGTTGTGACGGCAAGATTTCAGTAGCTATTCCAATCAGGTTTTCCTGAATTATTGGACTCGGATCCAAAATTTCACCACTTTTTACGATTTCTCGATTTTGGTGATTTGCCCTAGTGGTACCCCTAGGAAAATCCGTAAAAATTCTTCGGATCCCGACGAATCCGATTCTCGATGCGTTGTGACCGGCAAATTTATAGTAGCTATTTCAATTGGATTTTCCTGAATTATTGAACTCGGTTCCAAAATTTCACCACTTTTTGCGATTTCTCGATTTTGCTGATTTTCCCATGTGGTACCCCTAGGGAAATCCGTAAAAATTCGTCGGATCCCGACGAAACCGATTCTCGATGCGTTGTGAACGGCAAGCTTCCAGTAGCTGTTCTAATCGGGTTTTCCTGAATTATTGGACTCAGATCCAAAATTTCACCACTTTTTGCGATTTCTCGATTTTGGTGATTTTCCCTAGTGGTACCCCTAGGGAAATCCGTAAAAATTCGTCGAATCTCGACGAAGCCGATTCTCGATGCGTTGTGACCTGCAAGCTTCCAGTAGCTATTCCAATCGGGTTTTCCTGAATTATTGGACTCGGATCCAAAATTTCACCACTTTTTACGATTTCTCAATTTTGGTGATTTTCCCTAGTGGTACCCCTAGGGAAATCCGTAAAAATTCGGATGAAGCCGATTCTCGATGCGTTGTGACCGGCAAGCTTCCAGTAGCTATTTCAATCGGGTTTTCCTGAATTATTGGACTCGGATCCAAAATTTCACCACTTTTTGCGATTTCTCGATTTTGGTGATTTTCCCTAGTGGTTTTTCCTAGTGGTACCCCTAGCGAAATTCGTAAAAATTCGTCGGATTTCGAAGAAGCCGAATCTCGATGCATTATGACCGGCAAGTTTTCAGTAGCTATTTCAATCAGGTTTTCCTGAATTAATGGACTCGGATCCAAAATTTCACCACTTTTTGCGATTTCTCGATTTGGTGATTTTTCCTAGTGGGTACCCCTAGGGAAATCCGTAAAAATTCCGACGAAGCTGATTCTCGATGCGTTGTGACCAGCAAGCTTCCAGTAGCTATTCCAATCGGGTTTTCCTGAATTATTGGACTCGGATCCAAAATTTCACCACTTTTTGCGATTTCTCGATTTTGGTAATTTTCCCTAGTGGTACCCCTAAAGAAATCCGTAAAAATTCGTCGGATTCCGACGAAACCGATTCTCGATGCGTAGTGACCGGCAAGCTTCCAGTAGCTATTCCAATCGGGTTTTCCTGAATTATTGGACTCGGATCCAAAAATTCAGCACTTTTTGCGATTTCTCGATTTTGGTGATTTTCCCTAGTGGTACCCCTAGGGAAATTCGTAAAAATTCATCGGATTCGGACGAAGCCGATTCTCGATGCGTTGTGACCAGCAAGCTTTCAGTAGCTATTCCAATCGGGTATTCCTGAATTATTGGACTCGGATCAAAAATTTTATAACTTTTTACGATTTCTCGATTTTGGTGATTTTTCCTAGTGGTACCCCTGGGGAAATCCGTAAAAATTCCGACGAAGCCGATTCTCGATGCGTTGTGACCGGCAAGCTTCTAGTAGCTATTCCAATCAGATTTTCCTGAATTATTGGACTCGGATCCAAAATTTCATCACTTTTTGCGATTTCTCGATTTTGGTTATTTTCCCTAGTGGTACCCTAGGGATATCCGTAAAAATTCGTCGGATTTCGACGAAGCCGATTCTCCATGCGTTGTGACCCGGCAAGCTTCCAGTAGCTATTCCAATCGGGTTTTCCTGAATTATTTGACTCGGATCCAAAATTTCACCACTTTTTGCGATTTCTCGATTTTGGTAATTTTCCCTAGTGGTACACCTAAGGAAATCCGTAAAAATTCGTCGGATTCCGACGAAGCCGATTCTCGATCCGTTGTGACCGGCAAGATTCCAGTAGCTATTCCAATCCGGTTTTCCTGAATTATTGGACTCGGATATAAAATTTCACCACTTTTTGCAATTTCTAGATTTTGGTGATTTTCCCTAGTGGTACCCCTAGTCAAATCCGTAAAAATTCGTCGGATTCCGACGAAACCGATTCTCGATGCGTTGTGACCGGCAAGCTTCCAGTAGCTATTCCAATCGGGTTTTCCTGAATTCTTGGACTCGGATCCAAAATTTCATCACTTTTGCGATTTCTCGATTTTTGTTATTTTCCCTAGTGGTACCCCTAGGGAAATCCTTAAAAATTCGTCGTATCCCGACGAAGCCGATTCTCGATGCTTTGTGATCGGCAAGCTTCCAGTAGCTATTCCAATCGGGTTTTCCTAAATTATTGGACTCGGATTCAAAATTTCATCACTTTTTGCGATTTCTCGATTTTGGTGATTTTCCCTAGTGGTACCCTAGGGATATCCGTAAAAATTCGTCGGATTTCGACGAAGCCGATTCTCCATGCGTTGTGACCGGCAAGCTTCCAGTAGCTATTCCAATCGGGTTTTCCTGAATTATTTGACTCGGATCCAAAATTTCACCACTTTTTGCGATTTCTCGATTTTGGTAATTTTCCCTAGTGGTACACCTAAGGAAATCCGTAAAAATTCGTCAGATTCCGACGAAGCCGATTCTCGATCCGTTGTGACCGGCAAGATTCCAGTAGCTATTTCAATCCCGTTTTCCTGAATTATTGGACTCGGATATAAAATTTCACCACTTTTTGCGATTTCTAGATTTTGGTGATTTTCCCTAGTGGTACCCCTAGTCAAATCCGTAAAAATTCGTCGGATTCCGACGAAACCGATTCTCGATGCGTTGTGACCGGCAAGCTTCCAGTAGCTATTCCAATCGGGTTTTCCTGAATTATTGGACTCTGATCCAAAATTTCACCACTTTTTGCGATTTCTCGATTTTGGTAATTTTCCCTAGTGGTACCCCTAGGGAAATCCGTAAAAATTCGTCGGATTCCGACGAAGCCATTTCTCGATGCGTTGTGACCGGCAAGCTTCCAGTAGCTATTCCAATCGGGTTTTCCTGAATTATTGGACTTGGATTCAAAATTTCACCACTTTTTGCGATTTCTCGATTTTGGTGATTTTCCCTAGTGGTACCCCTAGGGAAATCCGTAAAAATTCGTCGGATTCCGACGAACCCGATTCTCGATGAGTTGTGACCGGCAAGCTTCCAGTAGCTATTCCAATCGGGTTTTCCTGAATTATTGGACTCGGATCCAAAATTTCACCACTTTTTGCGATTTCTCGATTTTGGTGAGTTTCCCTAGTGGTACCCCTAGGGAAATCCGTAAAAATTCCGACGAAGCCGATTCTCGATGCGTTGTGACCGGCAAGCTTCCAGTAGCTATTCCAATTGAGTTTTCCTGAATTATTGGACTCGGATCCAAAATTTCACCACTTTTTGCGAATTCTCGATTTTTGTGATTTTCCCTAGTGGTACCCCTAGGGAAATACGGAAAAATTCCGACGAAGCCGATTCTCGATGCGTTGTGACTGGCAAGCTTCCAGTAGCTATTCCAATCAGATTTTCCTGAATTATTGGACTCGGATCCAAAATTTCACCACTTTTTGCGATTTCTCGATTTTGGTGATTTTCCCTAGTGGTACCCCTAGGAAAATCCGTAAAAATTTAGACGAAACCGATTCTCGATGCGTTGTGACCGGCTAGCTTCCAGTAGCTTTCCTGAATTATTTTACTCGGATCCAAAATTTCACCACTTTTTGCGATTTCTCGATTTTGGTGATTTTGCCTAGTGGTACCCCTAGGGAAATCCGTAAAAATTTGTCGGATTCCGACGAAATCGATTCTCGATGCGTTGTGACCGGCAAGCTTCCAGAAGCTATTCCAATCGGGTTTTCCTGAATTATTGGACTCTGATCCAAAATTTCACCACTTTTTGCGATTTCTCGATTTTGGTGATTTTCCCTAGTGGTACCCCTAGGGAAATCCGTAAAAATTCCGACGAAACCGATTCTTGATGCGTTGTGACCGGCAAGCTTCCAGTAGCTATTCCAATCGGGTTTTCCTGAATTATTGGCCTCGGATCCAAAATTTTACAACTTTTTAGGATTTCTCGATTTTGGTGATTTTCCCTAGTGGTACCCCTAGGGAAATCCGTAAAAATTCCAACGAAGCCGATTCTCGATGCGTTGTGACCCGGCAAGCTTCCAGTAGCTATTTCAATCTGGGTTTCCTTAATTATTGGGCTCGGATCCAAAATTTCACCAATTTTTGCGATTTCTCGATTTTAGTGATTTTCCCTAGTGGTACCCCTAGTGAAATCCGTAAAAATTCCGACGAAGCCGATTCTCGATGCGTTATGAGCGGCAAGCTTCCAGTAGCTATTCCAATCGGGTTTTCCTGAATTATTGGACTCGGATCCAAAATTTCACCACTTTTTGCGAATTCTCGATTTTTGTGATTTTCCCTAGTGGTACCCCTAGGGAAATACGTAAAAATTCCGACGAAGCCGATTCTCGATGCGTTGTGACCGGCAAGCTTCCAGTAGCTATTCCAATCGGGTATTCCTGAATTATTGGACTCTGATCCAAAATTTCACCACTTTTTGCGATTTCTCGATTTTAGTGATTTTCCCTAGTGGTACCCCTAGGGAAATCCGTAAAAATTCCGACGAAACCGATTCTCGATGCGTTGTGACCGGCAAGCTTCCAGTAGCTATTCCAATCGGGTTTTCCTGAATTATTGGCCTCGGATCCAAAATTTCACAACTTTTTAGGATTTCTCGATTTTGGTGATTTTCCCTAGTGGTACCCCTAGGGAAATCCGTAAAAATTCCGACGAAGCCGATTCTCGATGCGTTGTGACCGGCAAGCTTCCAGTAGCTATTTCAATCTGGGTTTCCTTAATTATTGGGCTCGGATCCAAAATTTCACCAATTTTTACGATTTCTCGATTTTGTTGATTTTCCCTAGTGGTACCCCTAGTGAAATCCGTAAAAATTCCGACGAAGCCGATTCTCGATGCGTTGTGAACGGCAAGCTTCCAGTAGCTATTCCAATCGGGTTTTCCTGAATTATTGGACTCGGATCCAAAATTTCACCACTTTTTGCGAATTCTCGATTTTTGTGATTTTCCCTAGTGGTACCCCTAGGGAAATACGTAAAAATTCCGACGAAGCCGATTCTCGATGCGTTGTGACCGGCAAGCTTCCAGTAGCTATTCCAATTGGATTTTCCTGAATTATTGGACTCGGATCCAAAATTTCAGCACTTTTTGCGATTTCTCGATTTTGGTGATTTTCCCTAGTGGTACCCCTAGTGAAATCCGTAAAAATTCCGACGAAACCGATTCTCGATGCATTGTGACCGGAAAGCTTCCAGTAGCTATTCCAATTGGGTTTTCCTCAATTATTTTACTCGGATCGAAAATTTCACCACTTTTTGCGATTTCTCGATTTTGGTGATTTTCCCTAGTGGTACCCCTAGGGAAATCCGTAAAAATTTGTCGGATTCCGACGAAGTCGATTCTCGATGCGTTGTGACCGGCAAGCTTCCAGTAGCTATTCCAATCGGGTTTTCCTAAATTATTGGCCTCGGATCCAAAATTTCACCACTTTTTGCGATTTTTCGATTTTGGTGATTTTCCCTAGTGGTACCCCTAGGGAAATCCGTAAAAATTCGTCAGATTCCGACGAAGCCGATTTTCGATGCGTTGTGACCGGAAAGCTTCCAGTAGCTATTCCAATCGGGGTTTCCTGAATTATTGGACTCGGATCCAAAATTTCATCACTTTTTACGATTTCTCGATTTTGGTGATTTTCCCTAGTGGTACCCCTAGGGAAATCCGTAAAAATTTGTCGGATTCCGACGAAGTCGATTCTCGATGCGTTGTGACCGGCAAGCTTCCAGTAGCTATTCCAATCGGGTTTTCCTGAATTATTGGACTCGGATCCAAAATTTCACCACTTTTTGCGATTTCTCGATTTTGGTGATTTTCCCTAGTGGTACCCCTAGGGAAATCCGTAAAAATTCCGACGAAGCCGATTCTCGATGCGTTGTGACCGGCATGCTTCCAGTAGCTATTCCAATCGGGTTTTCCTAAATTATTCGACTCGGATCCAAAATTTCACCACTTTTTGCGATTTCTCGATTTTTGTGATTTTCCCTAGTGGTACTCCTAGGGAAATACGTAAAAATTCCGACGAAGTCGATTCTCGATGCGTTGTGACCGGCAAGCTTCCAGTACCTATTCCAATCGGGTTTTCCCGAATTATTTTGACTCGGATCCAAAATTTCACCACTTTTTACGATTTCTCGATTTTGGTGATTTTCCCTAGTGGTACCCCTAGGAAAATTCGTCGGATTTCGACGAAACCGATTCTAGATGCGTTGTGACCGGCAAGCTTCCAGTAGCTATTCCAATCGGGTTTTCCTTAATTATTGGACTCGGATCCAAAATTTTATCACTTTTTACGATTTCTCGATTTTGGTTATTTTCCCTAGTGGTACCCCTAGGGAAATACGTAAAAATTCCGACGCAGCGGATTCTCGATGTGCTGTGACCGGCAAGCTTCCAGTAGCTATTCCAATCAGGTTTTCCTGAATTATTGGACTCGAATCCAAAATTTCACCACTTTTTGCGAATTCTCGATTTTGGTGATTTTCCCTAGTGGTACCCCTAGGGAAATCCGTAAAAATTCCGATGAAGACGATTCTCGATGCGTTGTGACCGGAAAGCTTCCAGTAGCTATTTCAATATGGTTTTCCTTAATTATTGGACTCGGATCCAAAATTTCACCACATTTTGCGATTTCTCGATTTTGGTGATTTTTCCTAGTGGGTACCCCTAGGGAAATCCGTAAAAATTCCGACGAAGCTGATTCTCGATGCGTTGTGACCAGCAAGCTTCCAGTAGCTGTTCCAATCGGGTTTTCCTGAATTATTGGACTCGGATCCAAAATTTCACCACTTTTTGCGATTTCTCGATTTTTGTGATTTTCCCTAGTGGTGCCCCTAGGGAAATCCGTAAAAATTCCGATGAAGCCGATTCTCGATGCGTTCTGACCGGCAAGCTTCCAGTAGCTATTTCAATCTGGTTTTCCTTAATTATTGGACTCGGATCCAAAATTTCACCACTTTTTGCGATTTCTCGATTTTGGTGATTTTCCCTAGTGGTACCCCTAGTGAAATCCGTAAAAATTCCGACGAAGCCGATTCTCGATGCGTTGTGAACGGCAAGCTTCCAGTAGCTATTCCAATCGGGTTTTCCTGAATTATTGGACTCGGATCCAAAATTTCACCACTTTTTGCTAATTCTCGATTTTTGTGATTTTCCCTAGTGGTACCCCTAGGGAAATACGTAAAAATTTCGACGAAACCGATTCTCGATGCGTTGTGACCGGCAAGCTTCCGGTAGCTATTCCAATTGGGTTTTCCTAAATTATTTTACTCGGATCCAAAATTTCACCACTTTTTGCGATTTCTCGATTTTGGTGATTTTCCCTAGTGGTACCCCTAGGGAAATCCGTAAAAATTTGTCGGATTCCGACGAAGTCAATTCTCGATGCGTTGTGACCGGAAAGCTTCCAGTAGCTATTCCAATCGGGTTTTCCGGAATTATTGGACTCGGATCCAAAATTTCACCACTTTTTGCGATTTCTCGATTTTGGTGATTTTCCCTAGTGGTACCCCTAGGGAAATCCGTAAAAATTCCGACGAAGCCGATTCTCGATGCGTTGTGACCGGCATCCTTCCAGTAGCTATTCCAATCGGGTTTTCCTGAATTATTGGACTCGGATCCAAAATTTCACCACTTTTTGCGATTTCTCGATTTTGGTGATTTTCCCTAGTGGTACCCCTAGGGAAATCCGTAAAAATTCCGACGAAGCCGATTCTCGATGCGTTGTGATCGGCATGCTTCCAGTAGCTATTCCAATCGGGTTTTCCTAAATTGTTCGACTCGGATCCAAAATTTCACCACTTTTTGCGATTTCTCGATTTTTGTGATTTTCCCTAGTGGTACTCCTAGGGAAATACGTAAAAATTCCGACGAAGCCGATTCTCGATGCGTTGTGACCGGCAAGCTTCCAGTACCTATTCCAATCGGGTTTTCCCGAATTATTTTGACTCGGATCCAAAATTTCACCACTTTTTACGATTTCTCGATTTTGGTGATTTTCCCTAGTGGTACCCCTAGGAAAATTCGTCGGATTTCGACGAAACCGATTCTAGATGCGTTGTGACCGGCAAGCTTCCAGTAGCTATTCCAATCGGGTTTTCCTTAATTATTGGACTCGGATCCAAAATTTTATCACTTTTTGCGATTTCTCGATTTTGGTTATTTTCCCTAGTGGTACCCCTAGGGAAATACGTAAAAATTCCGACGCAGCGGATTCTCGATGTGCTGTGACCGGCAAGTTTCCAGTAGCTATTCCAATCAGGTTTTCCTGAATTATTGGACTCGAATCCAAAATTTCACCACTTTTTGCGAATTCTCGATTTTGGTGATTTTCCCTAGTGCTACCCCTAGGGAAATCCGTAAAAATTCCGATGAAGCCGATTCTCGATGCGTTGTGACCGGAAAGCTTCCAGTAGCTATTTCAATCTGGTTTTCCTTAATTATTGAACTCGGATCCAAAATTTCATCACTTTTTGCGATTTCTCGATTTTGGTGATTTTTCCTAGTGGGTACCCCTAGGGAAATCCGTAAAAATTCCGACGAAGCTGATTCTCGATGCGTTGTGACCAGCAAGCTTCCAGTAGCTATTCCAATCGGGTTTTCCTGAATTATTGGACACGGATCCAAAATTTCACCACTTTTTGCGATTTCTCGATTTTTGTGATTTTCCCTAGTGGTGCCCATAGGGAAATCCGTAAAAATTCCGATGAAGCCGATTCTCGATGCGTTCTGACCGGCAAGCTTCCAGTAGCTATTTCAATCTGGTTTTCCTTAATTATTGGACTCGGATCCAAAATTTCACCACTTTTTGCGATTTCTCGATTTTGGTGATTTTCCCTAGTGGTACCCCTAGTGAAATCCGTAAAAATTCCGACGAAGCCGATTCTCGATGCGTTGTGAACGGCAAGCTTCCAGTAGCTATTCCAATCGGGTTTTCCGGAATTATTGGACTCGGATCCAAATTTTCACCACTTTTTGCGAATTCTCGATTTTTGTAATTTTCCCTAGTGGTACCCCTAGGGAAATACGTAAAAATTTCGACGAAACCGATTCTCGATGCGTTGTGACCGGCAAGCTTCCGGTAGCTATTCCAATTGGGTTTTCCTGAATTATTTTACTCGGATCCAAAATTTCACCACTTTTTGCGATTTCTCGATTTTGGTGATTTTCCCTAGTGGTACCCCTAGGGAAAGCCGTAAAAATTTGTCGGATTCCGACGAAGTCAATTCTCGATGCGTTGTGACCGGAAAGCTTCCAGTAGCTATTCCAATCGGGTTTTCCTGAATTATTGGACTCGGATCCAAAATTTCACCACTTTTTGCGATTTCTCGATTTTGGTGATTTTCCCTAGTGGTACCCCTAGGGAAATCCGTAAAAATTCCGACGAAGCCGATTCTCGATGCGTTGTGACCGGCATCCTTCCAGTAGCTATTCCAATCGGGTTTTCCTGAATTATTGGACTCGGATCCAAAATTTCACCACTTTTTGCGATTTCTCGATTTTGGTGATTTTCCCGAGTGGTACCCCTAGGGAAATCCGTAAAAATTCCGACGAAGCCGATTCTCGATGCGTTGTGAACGGCATGCTTCCAGTAGCTATTCCAATCGGGTTTTCCTAAATTATTCGACTCGGATCCAAAATTTCACCACTTTTTGCGATTTCTCGATTTTTGTGATTTTCCCTAGTGGTACTCCTAGGGAAATACGTAAAAATTCCGACGAAGCCGATTCTTGATGCGTTGTGACCGGCAAGCTTCCAGTACCTATTCCAATCGGGTTTTCCCGAATTATTTTGACTCGGATCCAAAATTTCACCACTTTTTATGATTTCTCGATTTTGGTGATTTTCCCTAGTGGTACCCCTAGGAAAATTCGTCGGATTTCGACGAAACCGATTCTAGATGCGTTGTGACAGGCAAGCTTCCAGTAGCTATTCCAATCGGGTTTTCCTTAATTATTGGACTCGGATCCAAAATTTTATCACTTTTTGCGATTTCTCGATTTTGGTTATTTTCCCTAGTGGTACCCCTAGGGAAATACGTAAAAATTCCGACGCAGCGGATTCTCGATGTGCTGTGACCGGCAAGCTTCCAGTAGCTATTCCAATCAGGTTTTCCTGAATTATTGGACTCGAATCCAAAATTTCACCACTTTTTGCGAATTCTCGATTTTGGTGATTTTCCCTAGTGGTACCCCTAGGGAAATCCGTAAAAATTCCGATGAAGCCGATTCTCGATGCGTTGTGACCGGAAAGCTTCCAATAGCTATTTCAATCTGGTTTTCCTTAATTATTGGACTCGGATCCAAAATTTCACCACTTTTTGCGATTTCTCGATTTTGGTGATTTTTCCTAGTGGGTACCCCTAGGGAAATCCGTAAAAATTCCGACGAAGCTGATTCTCGATGCGTTGTGACCAGCAAGCTTCCAGTAGCTATTCCAATCGGGTTTTCCTGAATTGTTGGACTCGGATCCAAAATTTCACCACTTTTTGCGATTTCTCGATTTTTGTGATTTTCCCTAGTGGTGCCCCTAGGGAAATCCGTAAAAATTCCGATGAAGCCGATTCTCGATGCGTTCTGACCGGCAAGCTTCCAGTAGCTATTTCAATCTGGTTTTCCTTAATTATTGGACTCGGATCCAAAATTTCACCACTTTTTGCGATTTCTCGATTTTGGTGATTTTCCCTAGTGGTACCCCTAGTGAAATCCGTAAAAATTCCGACGAAGCCGATTCTCGATGCGTTGTGAACGGCAAGCTTCCAGTAGCTATTCCAATCGGGTTTTCCTGAATTATTGGACTCGGATCCAAAATTTCACCACTTTTTGCGAATTCTCGATTTTTGTGATTTTCCCTAGTGGTACCCCTAGGGAAATACGTAAAAATTTCGACGAAACCGATTCTCGATGCGTTGTGACCGGCAAGCTTCCGGTAGCTATTCCAATTGGGTTTTCCTGAATTATTTTACTCGGATCCAAAATTTCACCACTTTTTGCGATTTCTCGATTTTGGTGATTTTTCCTAGTGGTACCCCTAGGGAAATCCGTAAAAATTTGTCGGATTCCGACGAAGTCAATTCTTGATGCGTTGTGACCGGAAAGCTTCTAGTAGCTATTCCAATCGGGTTTTCCTGAATTATTGGACTCGGATCCAAAATTTCACCACTTTTTGCGATTTCTCGATTTTGGTGATTTTCCCTAGTGGTACCCCTAGGGAAATCCGTAAAAATTCCGACGAAGCCGATTCTCGATGCATTGTGACCGGCATCCTTCCAGTAGCTATTCCAATCGGGTTTTCCTGAATTATTGGACTCGGATCCAAAATTTCACCACTTTTTGCGATTTCTCGATTTTGGTGATTTTCCCTAGTGGTACCCCTAGGGAAATCCGTAAAAATTCCGACGAAGCCGATTCTCGATGCGTTGTGACCGGCATGCTTCCAGTAGCTATTCCAATCGGGTTTTCCTAAATTATTCGACTCGGATCCAAAATTTCACCACTTTTTGCGATTTCTCGATTTTTGTGATTTTCCCTAGTGGTACTCCTAGGGAAATACGTAAAAATTCCGACGAAGCCGATTCTCGATGCGTTGTGACCGGCAAGCTTCCAGTACCTATTCCAATCGGGTTTTCCCGAATTATTTTGACTCGGATCCAAAATTTCACCACTTTTTACGATTTCTCGATTTTGGTGATTTTTCCTAGTGGTACCCCTAGGAAAATTCGTCGGATTTCGACGAAACCGATTCTAGATGCGTTGTGACCGGCAAGCTTCCAGTAGCTATTCCAATCGGGTTTTCCTTAATTATTGGACTCGGATCCAAAATTTTATCACTTTTTGCGATTTTTCGATTTTGGTTATTTTCCCTAGTGGTACCCCTAGGGAAATACGTAAAAATTCCGACGCAGCGGATTCTCGATGTGCTGTGACCGGCAAGCTTCCAGTAGCTATTCCAATCGGGTTTTCCTGAATTATTGGACTCGGATCCAAAATTTCACCACTTTTTGCGATTTCTCGATTTTTGTGATTTTCCCTAGTGGTGCCCCTAGGGAAATCCGTAAAAATTCCGATGAAGCCGATTCTCGATGCGTTCTGACCGGCAAGCATCCAGTAGCTATTTCAATCTGGTTTTCCTTAATTATTGGACTCGGATCCAAAATTTCACCACTTTTTGCTATTTCTCGATTTTGGTGATTTTCCCTAGTGGTACCTCTAGTGAAATCCGTAAAAATTCCGACGAAGCCGATTCTCGATGCGTTGTGAACGGCAAGCTTCCAGTAGCTATTCCAATCGGGTTTTCCTGAATTATTGGACTCGGATCCAAAATTTCACCACTTTTTGCGAATTCTCGATTTTTGTGATTTTCCCTAGTGGTACCCCTAGGGAAATACGTAAAAATTTCGACGAAACCGATTCTCGATGCGTTGTGACCGGCAAGCTTCCGGTAGCTATTCCAATTGGGTTTTCCTGAATTATTTTACTCGGATCCAAAATTTCACCACTTTTTGCGATTTCTCGATTTTGGTGATTTTCCCTAGTGGTACCCCTAGGGAAATCCGTAAAAATTTGTCGGATTCCGACGAAGTCAATTCTCGATGCGTTGTGACCGGAAAGATTCCAGTAGCTATTCCAATCGGGTTTTCCTGAATTATTGGACTCGGATCCAAAATTTCACCACTTTTTGCGATTTCTCGATTTTGGTGATTTTCCCTAGTGGTACCCCTAGGGAAATCCGTAAAAATTCCGACGAAGCCGATTCTCGATGCGTTGTAACCGGCATCCTTCCAGTAGCTATTCCAATCTGGTTTTCCTGAATTATTGGACTCGGATCCAAAATTTCACCACTTTTTGCAATTTCTCGATTTTAGTGATTTTTTCTAGTGGTACTCTTAGGGAAATCCATAAAAATTCCGACGAAGCCGATTCTCGATGCGTTGTGAACGGCAAGCTTTCAGTAGCTATTCCAATTGGATTTTCCTGAATTATTTTACTCGGATCCAAAATTTCACCACTTTTTGCGATTTCTCGATTTTGGTGATTTTCCCTAGTGGTACCCCTACGGAAATCCGTAAAAATTCGTCGGATTTCGACGAAACCGATTCTCGATGCGTTGTGACCGGCAAGCTTCCAGTAGCTATTCCAATCGGGTTTTTCCTGAATTATGGCACTGGGATCCAAAATTTCACGACTTTTTGCGATTTCTCGATTTTGGTGATTTTCCCTAGTGGTACCCCTACGAAAATCTGTAAAAATTCCGACGAAGCCGATTCTCGATGCGTTGTGACCGGCAAGCTTCCAGTAGCTATTTCAATCTGGTTTTCCTTAATTATTGGGCTCGGATCCAAAATTTCACCAATTTTTGCGATTTCTCGATTTTGGTGATTTTCCCTAGTGGTACCCCTAGTGAAATCCGTAAAAATTTCGACGAAGCCGATTCTCGATGCGTTGTGAACGGCAAGCTTCCAGTAGCTATTCCAATCGGGTTTTCCTGAATTATTGGACTCGGATCAAAAATTTCACCACTTTTTGCGAATTCTCGATTTTTGTGATTTTCCATAGTAGTACCCCTAGGGAAATACGTAAAAATTCCGACGAAGCCGATTCTAGATGCGTTATGACCGGCAAGCTTCCAGTAGCTATTCCAATTGGGTTTTCCTGAATTATTTTACTCGGATCCAAAATTTCACCACTTTTTGCGATTTCTCGATTTTGGTGATTTTCCCTAGTGGTACCCCTAGGGAAATACGTAAAAATTCCGACGAAACCGATTCTCAATGCGTTGTGACCGGCAAGCTTCCAGTAGCTATTCCAATCGGGTTTTCCTGAATTATTGGACTCGGATCCAAAATTTGACCACTTTTTGCGAATTCTCGATTTTTGTGATTTTTCCTAGTGGTACCCCAAGGGAAATACGTAAAAATTCCGACGAAGCCGATTCTCGATGCGTTGTGACCGGCAAGCTTCCAGTAGCTATTGCAATTGGGTTTTCCTGAATTATTTTACTCGGATCCAAAATTTCACCACTTTTTGCGATTTCTCGATTTTGGTGATTTTCCCTAGTGGTACCCCTAGGGAAATACGTAAAAATTCCGACGAAGCCGATTCTCAATGCGTTGTGACCGGCAAGCTTCCAGTAGCTATTCCAATCGGGTTTTCCTGAATTATTGGACTCGGATCCAAAATTTCACCACTTTTTGCGATTTCTCGATTTTGGTGATTTTCCCTAGTGGTACCCCTAGGAAAATACGTAAAAATTCAGACGAAACCGAATTCTCGATGCGTTGTGACCGGCAAGCTTCCAGTAGCTATTCCAATCGGGTTTTCCTGAATTATTGGACTCGGATCCAAAATTTCATCACTTTTTGCGATTTCTCGATTTTGGTGATTTTCCCTAGTGGTACCCCTAGGGAAATACGTAAAAATTCTGACGAAGCCGATTCTCGATGCGTTGTGACCGGCAAGCTTCCAGTAGCTATTCCAATTGGGTTTTCCTGAATTATTGGACTCGGATCCAAAATTTCATCACTTTTTGCGATTTCTCGATTTTGGTGATTTTCCCTAGTGGTACCCCTAGGGAAATACGTAAAAATTCCGACGAAGCGGATTCTCGATGCGCTGTGATCGGCAAGCTTCCAGTAGCTATTCCAATCGGGTTTTCCTGAATTATTGGACTCGGATCCAAAATTTCACCACTTTTTGCGAATTCTCGATTTTTGTGATTTTGCCTAGTGGTACCCTTAGGGAAATGCGTAAAAATTCCGACGAAACCGATTCTCGATGCGTTGTGACCGGCAAGCTTCCAATAGCTATTCCAATTGGGTTTTTCTGAATTATTTTACTCGGATCCAAAATTTCACCACTTTTTGCGATTTCTCGATTTTGGTGATTTTCCCTAGTGGTACCCCTAGGAAAATCCATAAAAATTCCGACGAAGCCGATTCTCGATGCGTTGTGACCGGCATGCTTCCAGTAGCTATTCCAATCGGGTTTTCCTGAATTATTGGACTCGGATAAAAAATTTCACCACTTTTTGTGATTTCTCGATTTTGGTGATTTTTCCTAGTGGTACTCATAGGGAAATCCGTAAAAATTCCGACGAAGCCGATTCTCGATGCGTTGTGACCGGCAAGCTTCCAGTAGCTATTCCAATTGGGTTTTCCTGAATTATTTTACTCGGATCCAAAATTTCACCACTTTTTGCGATTTCTCGATTTCGGTGATTTTCCCCAGTGGTATCCCTAGGGAAATTCGTAAAAATTCGTCGGATTTCGACGAAACAGATTCTCGATGCGTTGTGACCGGCAAGCTTCCAGTAGCTATTCCAATCGGGTTTTCCTGAATTATGGGACTCGGATCAAAAATTTCACCTCTTTTTGCGATTTCTCGATTTTTGTGATTTTCCCTAGTGGTACCCCTAGGAAAATCCGTAAAAATTCCAACGAAGCCGATTCTCGATGCGTTGTGACCGGCAAGCTTCCAGTAGCTATTTCAATCTGGTTTTCCTTAATTATTGCACTCGGATCAAAAATTTCACCACTTTTTGCGATTTCTCGATTTTGGTGATTTTCCCTAGTGGTACCCCTAGTGAAATCCGTAAAAATTCCGACGAAGCCGATTCTCGATGCGTTGTGAAGTGCAAGCTTCCAGTAGCTATTCCAATCGGGTTTTCCTTAATTATTGGACTCGGATCCAAAATTACACCACTTTTTGCGAATTCTCGATTTTTTTGATTTTTCCTAGTGGTACCCTTAGGGAAATACGTAAAAATTCCGACGAAACCGATTCTCGATGCGTTGTGACCGTCAAGCTTCCAGTAGCTATTCCAATCCGGTTTTCCTGAATTATTGGACTCGGATACAAAATTTCACCACTTTTTGCGATTTCTAGATTTTGGTGATTTTCCCTAGTGGTACCCCTAGGCAAATCCGTAAAAATTCGTCGGATTCCGACGAATCCGATTCTCGATGCGTTGTGACCGGCAAGCTTCCAGTAGCTATTCCAATCGGGTTTTTCTGAATTATTGGACTCGGATCCAAAATTTCATCACTTTTTGCGATTTCTCGACTTTGGTTATTTTCCCTAGTGGTACCCCTAGGGAAGTCCTTAAAAATTCGTCGGATCCCGACGAAGCCGATTCTCGATGCTTTGTGATCGGCAAGCTTCCAGTAGCTATTCCAATCGGGTTTTCCTAAATTATTGGACTCGGATCCAAAATTTCATCACTTTTTGCGATTTCTCGATTTTGGTGATTTTCCCTAGTGGTACCCCTAGGGATATCCGTAAAAATTCCGACGAATCTGATTCTCGATGCGTTGTGACCGGCAAGCTTCCAATAGGTATTCCAATCGGGTTTTCCTGAATTATTGGACTCGGAACTAAAATTTCACCACTTTTTGCGATTTCTCGATTTTGGTGATTTTCCCTAGTGGTACCCCTAGGGAAATCCGTAAAAATTCTTCGGATTCCGACGAAGCCGATTCTCGATGCGTTGTGACCGGCAAGTTTCCAGTAGCTATTCCAATCGTGTTTTCCTGAATTATTGGACTCGGATCCAAAATTTCACCACTTTTTGCGATTTCTCGATTTTGCTGATTTTCCCTAGTGGTACCCCTAGGGAAATCCGTAAAAATTCGTCGTATTCCGACGAACCCGATTCTCGATGCGTTGTGACAGGCAAGCTTCCAGTAGCTATTCCAATCGGGTTTTCCTGAATTATTGGACTCGGATCCAAAATTTCACCACTTTTTGCGAATTCTCGATTTTGGTGATTTTCCCTAGTGGTACCCCTAGGAAAATACGTAAAAATTCGTACGATGCCGATTCTCGATACGTTGTGACCGGCAAACTTCCAGTAGCTATTCCAATCGGGTTTTCCTGAATTATTAGACTCGGATCCAAAATTTTACCACTTTTTGCGATTTCTCGATTTTGGTGATTTTCCCTAGTGGTACCCCTAGGAAAATCCGTAAAAATTTCCACGAAGTCGATTCTCGATGCGTTGTGACCGGCAAGCTTCCAGTAGCTATTCCAATCGGGTTTTCCTGAATTATTGGACTCGGATCCAAAAATTCACCACTTTTTGCAATTTCTCGATTTATGTGATTTTCCCTAGTGGTACCCCTAGGGAAATCTGTAAAAATTCGCCGTATTCCGACGAAGCCGATTCTCGATGCGTTCTGACCGGCAAGCTTCCAGAAGCTATTCTAATCGGGTTTTCCTGAATTATTGGACTCGGATCCAAAATTTTACCACTTTTTGCGATTTCTCGATTTTGGTGATTTTCCCTAGTGGTACCCCTAGGAAAATCCGTAAAAATTCGTCGGATTCCGACGAAACCGATTCTCGATGCGTTGTGACCGGCAAGCTTCCACTAGCTATTCCAATTGGGTTTTCCTTAATTATTTGACTCGGATCCAAAATTACACCACTTTTTGCGAATTCTCGATTTTTGTGATTTTTCCTAGTGGTACCCCTAGGGAAATACGTAAAAATTCCGACGAAATCGATTCTCGATGCGTTGTGACCGGCAAGCTTCCAGTAGCTATTCCAATCCGGTTTTCCTGAATTATTGGACTCGGATACAAAATTTCACCACTTTTTGCGATTTCTAGATTTTGGTGATTTTCCCTAGTGGTACCCCTAGGCAAATCCGTAAAAATTCGTCGGATTCCGACGAATCCGATTCTCCACGCGTTGTGACCGGCAAGCTTCCAGTAGCTATTCCAATCGGGTTTTTCTGAATTATTGTACTCGGATCAAAAATTTCATCACTTTTTGCAATTTCTCGACTTTGGTTATTTTCCCTAGTGGTACCCCTAGGGAAATCCTTAAAAATTCGTCGGATCCCGACGAAGCCAATTCTCGATGCTTTGTGATCGGCAAGCTTCCAGTAGCTATTCCAATCGGGTTTTCCTAAATTATTGGACTCGGATCCAAAATTTCATCACTTTTTGCGATTTCTCGATTTTGGTGATTTTCCCTAGTGGTACCCCTAGGGATATCCGTAAAAATTCCGACGAATCCGATTCTCGATGCGTTGTGACCGGCAAGCTTCAAATAGTTATTCCAATCGGGTTTTCCTGAATTATTGGACTCGGAACTAAAATTTCACCACTTTTTGCGATTTCTCGATTTTGGTGATTTTCCCTAGTGGTACCCCTAGGGAAATCCGTAGAAATTCCGACGAATCCGATTCTCGATGCGTTGTGACAGGCAAGCTTCCAGTAGCTATTCCAATCGGATTTTCCTGAATTATTGGACTCGGATCCAAAATTTCACCACTTTTTGCGATTTCTCGATTTTGGTGATTTTTAGTAGTGGTACCCGTAGGGAAATCCGTAAAAATTCTTCGGATTCCGACGAAGCCGATTCTCGATGCGTTGTGACCGGCAAGTTTCCAGTAGCTATTCCAATCGTGTTTTCCTGAATTATTGGACTCGGATCCAAAATTTCACCACTTTTTGCGATTTCTCGATTTTGCCGATTTTCCCTAGTGGTACCCCTAGGGAAATCCGTAAAAATTCGTCATATTCCGACGAACCCGATTCTCGATGCGTTGTGACAGGCAAGCTTCCAGTAGCTATTCCAATCGGGTTTTCCTGAATTATTGGACTCGGATCCAAAATTTCACCACTTTTTGCGAATTCTCGATTTTGGTGATTTTCCCTAGTGGTACCCCTAGGAAAATACGTAAAAATTCGTACGATGCCGATTCTCGATACGTTGTGACCGGCAAACTTCCAGTAGCTATTCCAATCGGGTTTTCCTGAATTATTAGACTCGGATCCAAAATTTTACCACTTTTTGCGATTTCTCGATTTTGGTGATTTTCCCTAGTGGTACCCCTAGGAAAATCCGTAAAAATTCCCACGAAGCCGATTCTCGATGCGTTGTGACCGGCAAGCTTCCAGTAGCTATTCCAATCGGGTTTTCCTGAATTATTGGACTCGGATCCAAAAATTCACCACTTTTTGCAATTTCTCGATTTATGTGATTTTCCCTAGTGGTACCCCTAGGGAAATCTGTAAAAATTCGCCGTATTCCGACGAAGCCGATTCTCGATGCGTTCTGACCGGCAAGCTTCCAGTAGCTATTCTAATCGGGTTTTCCTGAATTATTGGACTCGGATCCAAAATTTTACCACTTTTTGCGATTTCTCGATTTTGGTGATTTTCCCTAGTGGTACCCCTAGGGAAATCCGTAAAAATTTGTCGGATTCCGAAGAAGCCGATTCTCGATGCGCTGTGACCGGCAAGCTTCCAGTAGCTATTCCAAACGGGTTTTCCTTAATTATTGGACTCGGATCCAAAATTTCTCCACTTTTTGCGATTTCTCGATTTTCGTGATTTTCCCTAGTGGTACCCCTAGGAAAATTCGTCGGATATCGACGAGGCCGATTCTCGATGCGTTGTGACCGGCAAGCTTCCAGTAGCTATTCCAATCGGGTCTTCCTGAATTATTGGACTCAGATTAAAAATTTCACCACTTTTTGCGATTTCTCGATTTTGGTGATTTTCCCTAGTGGTACCCCTAGGGAAATCCGTAAAAATTCCGACAAATCCGATTCTCGATGCGTTGTGACCGGCAAGCTTCCAGTAGCTATTCCAATCGGGTCTTCCTGAATTATTGGACTCAGATCAAAAATTTCACCACTTTTTGCGATTTCTCGATTTTGGTGATTTTCCCTAGTGGTACCCCTAGGGAAATCCGTAAAAATTCCGACAAATCCGATTCTCGATGCGTTGTGACCGGCAAGCTTCCAGTAGCTATTCCAATCGGGTTTTCCTGAATTATTGGACTCGGATCCAAAATTTCACCACTTTTTGCGATTTCTCGATTTTGGTGATTTTCCCTAGTGGTACCCCTAGGGAAATCCGTAAAAATTCGTCGGATTCCGACGAAGCCGATTCTCGATGCGTTGTGACCGGCAATCTTCCAGTAGCTATTCCAATCGGGTTTTCCTGAGTTATTAGACTCGGATCCAAAATTTCACCACTTTTTGCGATTTCTCAATTTTGGTGATTTTTCCTAGTGGTACCCCTAGGAAAATCCGTAAAAATTCGTCGGATTCCGACGAAACCGATTCTCCACGCGTTGTGACCGGCAAGCTTCCAGTAGCTATTCCAATCGGGTTTTCCTGAATTATTGGACTCGGATCCAAAAATTCACCACTTTTAGCGATTTCTCGATTTCGGTGATTTTCCCTAGTGGTACCCCTAGGAAAATCCGTAAACATTCCGACGAAGCCGATTCTCGATGCATTGTGACCGGCAAGCTTCCAGTAACTATTCCAATCGGGTTTTCCTGAATTATTGGACTCGGATCATAAATTTCACCACTTTTTGCGATTTCTCGATTTTGGTAATTTTCCCTAGTGGTACCCCTAGGGAAATCCGTAAAAATTCGTCGGATTCCGACGAAGCCGATTCTCGATGCGTTGTGACCGGAAAGCTTCCAGTAGCTATTCCAATCGGGTTTTCCTTAATTATTGGACTTGGATTCAAAATTTCACCACTTTTTGCGATTTCTCGATTTTGGTGATTTTCCCTAGTGGTACCCCTAGGGAAATCCGTAAAAATTCGTCGGATTCCGACGAACCCGATTTTCGATGAGTTGTGACCGGCAAGCTTCCAGTAGCTATTCCAATCGGATTTTCCTGAATTATTGGACTCGGATCCAAAATTTTACCACTTTTTGCGATTTCTCGATTTTGGTAATTTTCCCTAGTGGTACCCCTAGGAAAATCCGTAAAAATTAGTCGGATCCCGACGAAGCCGATTCTTGATGCGTTGTGATCGGCAAGCTTTCAGTAGCTATTCCAATCGGGTTTTCTTGAATTATTGGACTCGGATCCAAAATTTCACCACTTTTTGCGATTTCTAGATTTTGGTGATTTTCCCTAGTGGTACCCCTAGGCAAATCCGTAAAAATTCGTCGGATTCCGACGAAGACGATTCTCGATGCGTTGTGACCGGCAAGCTTCCAGTAGCTATTCCAATCGGGATTTCCTGAATTATTGGAATTGGATTCAAAATTTCACCACTTTTTGCGATTTCTCGATTTTGGTGATTTTCCCTAGTGGTACCCCTAGGGAAATCCGTAAAAATTCGTCGGATTTCGACGAACCCGATTCTCGATTAGTTATGACCGGCAAGCTTCCAGTAGCTATTCCAATCGGGTTTTCCTGAATTATTGGACTCGGATCCAAAATTTCACCACTTTTTGCGATTTCTCGATTTTGGTGATTTTCCCTAGTGGTACCCCTAGGGAAATCCGTAAAAATTTCGACGAAACCGATTCTCGATGCGTTGTGACCGGCAAGCTTCCAGTAGCTATTCCAATCGGGTTTTCCTGAATTATAGGCCTCGGATCCAAAATTTCACCACTTTTTGCGATTTCTTGATTTTTGTGATTTTCCTAGTGGTACCCCTAGGGAAATCCGTAAAAATTTGTCGGATTCCGACGAAGTCCATTCTCGATGCGTTGTGACCGGCAAGCTTCCAGTAGCTATTCCAATTGGGTTTTCCTGAATTATTGGACTCGGATCCAAAATTTCATCACTTTTTGTGATTTCTCGATTTTGGTGATTTTTCCTAGTGGTACCCATAGGGAAATACGTAAAAATTCCGACGAAGCCGATTCTCGATGCGTTGTGACCGGCAAGCTTCCAGTAGCTATTCGAATCGGGTTTTCCTGAATTATTGGACTCGGATCAAAAATTTCACCACTTTTTGCGATTTCTCGATTTTGGTGATTTTCCCTAGTGGTACCCCTAGGGAAATCCGTAAAAATTCAGACGAAGCCGATTCTCTATGCGTTGTGACCGGCATGCTTCCAGTAGCTATTCCAATCGGGTTTTCCTGAATTATTGGACTCGGATCCAAAATTTCACCACTTTTTGCGATTTCTCGATTTTGGTGATTTTCCCTAGTGGTACTCCAAGGGAAATCCGTAAAAATTCCGACGAAGCCAATTCTCGATGCGTTGTGACCGGAAAGCTTCCAGTACCTATTCCAATCGGGTTTTCCCGAATTATTTTGACTCGGATCCAAAATTTCACCACTTTTTACGATTTCTCGAGTTTGCTGATTTTCCCTAGTGGTACCCCTAGGAAAATCCGTAAAAATTCGTCGGATTTCGACGAAACCGATTCTAGATGCGTTGTGACCGGCAAGCTTCCAGTAGCTATTCCAATCGATTTTTCCTGAATTATTGGACTCGGATCCAAAATTTTATCACTTTTTGTGATTTCTCGATTTTGGTGATTTTCCCTAGTGGTACCCCCTAGGGAAATACGTAAAAATTCCGACGAAGCCGATTCTCGATGCGTTGTGACCGGTAAGCTTCCAGTAGCTATTCCAATTGGGTTTTCCTGAATTATTTTACTCGGATCCAAAATTTCACCACTTTTTGCGATTTCTCGATTTTGGTGATTTTCCCTAGTGGTACCCCTAGGGAAATACGTAAAAATTCCGACGAAGCCGATTCTCAATGCGTTGTGACCGGCAAGCTTCCAGTAGCTATTCTAATCGGATTTTCCTGAATTATTGGACTCGGATCCAAAATTTGACCACTTTTTGCGAATTCTCGATTTTTGTGATTTTCCCTAGTGGTACCCCTAGGGAAATACGTAAAAATTCAGACGAATCCGATTCTCAATGCGTTGTGACCGGCAAGCTTCCAGTAGCTATTCCAATTGGGTTTTCCTTAATTATTTTACTCGGATCCAAAATTTCACCACTTTTTGCGAATTCTCGATTTTTGTGATTTTCCCTAGTGGTACCCCTAGGGAAATACGTAAAAATTCCGACGAAGCCGATTCTCGATGCGTTGTGAACGGCAAGCTTCCAGTAGCTATTCCAATCGATTTTTCCTGAATTATTGGACTCGGATCAAAAATTTCATCACTTTTTGCGATTTCTCGATTTTGGTGATTTTTCCTAGTGGTACCCATAGGAAAATACGTAAAAATTCCGACGAAGCGGATTCTCGATGCGCTGTGACCGGCAAGCTTCCAGTAGCTATTCCAATCGGGTTTTCCTGAATATTGGACTCGGATCCAAAATTTCACCACTTTTTGCGAATTCTCGATTTTTGTGATTTTGCCTAGTGGTACCCCTAGGGAAATACGTAAAAATTCCGACGAAGCCGATTCTCGATGCGTTGTGACCGGCAAGCTTCCAGTAGCTATTCCAATTGGGTTATCTTGAATTATTTTACTAGGATAAAAAATTTCACCACTTTTTACGTTTTCTCGATTTTGGTGATTTTCCCTAGTGGACCCCCTAGGGAAATACGTAAAAATTCCGACGAAGCCGATTCTCAATACGTTGTGACCGGCAAGCTTCTAGTAGCTATTCCAATCGGGTTTTCCTGAATTATTGGACTCGGATCCAAAATTTCACCACTTTTTACGATTTCTCGATTATGTGATTTTCCCTAGTAGTACCCCTAGGAAAATACGTAAAAATTAAGACGAAACCGATTCTCTATGCGTTGTGACCGGCAAGCTTCCAGTAGCTATTCCAATCGGGTTTTCCTGAATTATTGGACTCGGATCCAAAATTTCATCACTTTTTGCGATTTCTCGATTTTGGTGATTTTCCCTAGTGGTAGGGAAATACGTAAAAATTCCGACGAATCCGATTCTCGATGCGTTGTGACCGGCAAGCTTCCAGTAGCTATTCCAATCGGGTTTTCCTAAATTATTGGACTCGAATCCAAAATTTCATCACTTTTTGCGATTTCTCGATTTTGGTGATTTTCCCTAGTGGTACCCACTAGGGAAATACGTAAAAATTCCGACGAAGCGGATTCTCGATGCGCTGTGACCGGCAAGCTTCCAGTAGCTATTCCAATCGGGTTTTCCTGAATTATTGGACTCGGATCCAAAATTTCACGACTTTTTCCGAATTCTCGATTTTTGTTATTTTCCCTAGTAGTACCCCTAGGGAAATACGTAAAAATTCCGACGAAGCCGATTCTCTATGCGTTGTGACCGGCAAGATTCCAGTAGCTATTCCAATCGGGTTTTCCTGAATTATTGGACTCGGATCCAAAATTTCACCACTTTTTGTGAATTCTCGATTTTTGTGATTTTCCCTAGTGGTACCCCTAGGGAAATACGTAAAAATTCAGACGAAACCGATTCTCGATGCGTTGTGACCGGCAAGCTTCCAGTAGCTATTCCAATTGGGTTTTCCTGAATTATTTTACTCGGATCAAAAATTTCACCACTTTTTGCGATTTCTCGATTTTGGTGATTTTCCCTAGTGGTACCCCTAGTGAAATCCGTAAAAATTCCGACGAAGCCGATTCTCGATGCGTTGTGAACGGCAAGCTTCCAGTAGCTATTCTAATCGGGTTTTCCTGAATTATTGGACTCGGATCCAAAATTTCACCACTTTTTGCGAATTCTCGATTTTTGTGATTTTCTTAGTGGTACCCCTAGGGAAATACGTAAAAATTCCGACGAAGCCGATTCTCGATGCGTTGTGACCGGCAAGCTTCCAGTAGCTATTCCAATTGGGTTTTCCTGAATTATTTTACTCGGATCCAAAATTTCACCACTTTTTGCGATTTCTCGATTTTGGTGATTTTCCCTAGTGGTACCACTAGGGAAATCCTTAAAAATTCATCGGATTTCGACGAAGTCAATTATCGATGCGTTGTGACCGGCAAGCTTCCAGTAGCTATTCCAATCGGGTTTTTCCTGAACTATGGGACTCGGATCCAAAATTTCACGACTTTTTGCGATTTCTCGATTTTGGTGATTTTCCCTAGTGGTACCCCTAGGGAAATCCGTAAAAATTCCGACGAAGCCGATTCTCGATGAGTTGTGACCGGCAAGCTTCCAGTAGCTATTTCAATCTGGTTTTCCTTAATTATTGGACTCGGATCCGAAATTTCACCACTTTTTGCGATTTCTCGATTTTGGTGATTTTTCCTAGTGGTACCCCTAGTGAAATCCGTAAAAATTCCGACGAAGCCGATTCTGGATGCGTTGTGAACGGCAAGCTTCCAGTAGCTATTCCAATCGGGTTTTCCTGAATTATTGGACTCAGATCCAAAATTTCACCACTTTTTAGGAATTCTCGATTTTTGTGATTTTCCCTAGTGGTACCCATAGGGAAATACGTAAAAATTCTGACGAAGCCGATTCTCGATGCGTTGTGACCGGCAAGCTTCCAGTAGCTATTCCAATTGGGTTTTCCTGAATTATTTTACTCGGATCCAAAATTTCACCACTTTTTGCGATTTCTCGATTTTGGTGATTTTCCCTAGTGGTACCCCTAGGAAAATCCGTAAAGATTTGTCGGATTCCGACGAAGTCAATTCTCGATGCGTTGTGACCGGAAAGCTTCCAGTAGCTATTCCAATCGGGTTTTCCTGAATTATTGGACTCGGATCCAAAATTTCACCACTTTTTGCGATTTCTCGATTTTGGTGATTTTCCCTAGTGGTACCCCTAGGGAAATCCGTAAAAATTCCGACGAAGCCGATTCTCGATGCGTTGTGACCGGCATACTTCCAGTAGCTATTCCAATCGGGTTTTCCTGAATTATTGGACTCGGATTCAAAATTTCACCACTTTTTGCGATTTCTTGATTTTGGTGATTTTCCCTAGTGGTACTCCTAGGTAAATCCGTAAAAATTCCGACGAAGCCGATTCTCGATGCATTGTGACCGGCAAGCTTCCAGTAGCTATTCCAATTGGGTTTTCCTGAATTATTTTACTCGGATCCAAAATTTCACCACTTTTTGCGATTTCTCGATTTTGGTGATTTTCCCTAGTGGTACCACTAGGGAAATCCTTAAAAATTCATCGGATTTCGACGAAGTCAATTATCGATGCGTTGTGACCGGCAAGCTTCCAGTAGCTATTCCAATCGGGTTTTTCCTGAACTATGGGACTCGGATCCAAAATTTCACGACTTTTTGCGATTTCTCGATTTTGGTGATTTTCCCTAGTGGTACCCCTAGGGAAATCCGTAAAAATTCCGACGAAGCCGATTCTCGATGCGTTGTGACCGGCAAGCTTCCAGTAGCTATTTCAATCTGGTTTTCCTTAATTATTGGGCTCGGATCCAAAATTTAACCAATTTTTACGATTTCTCGATTTTGGTGATTTTCCCTAGTGGTACCCCTAGTGAAATCCGTAAAAATTCCGACGAAGCCGATTCTCGATGCGTTGTGAACGGCAAGCTTCCAGTAGCTATTCCAATCGGGTTTTCCTGAATTATTGGACTCGGATCCAAAATTTCACCACTTTTTGCGATTTCTCGATTTTGGTGATTTTCCCTAGTGGTACCCCTAGGGAAATACGTAAAAATTCCGACGAAGCCGATTCTCGATGCGTTGTGACCGGCAAGTTTTCAGTAGCTATTCCAATTGGGTTTTCCTGAATTATTTTACTCGGATCCAAAATTTCACCACTTTTTGTGATTTCTCGATTTTGGTGATTTTCCCTAGTGGCCCCTAGGGAAATACGTAAAAACTCCGACGAAGCCGATTCTCAATGCGTTGTGACCGGCAAGCTTCCAGTAGCTATTTCAATCGGGTTTTCCTGAATTATTGGACTCGGATCCAAAATTTGACCACTTTTTGCGAATTCTCGATTTTTGTGATTTTCCCTAGTGGTACCCTAGGAAAATACGTAAAAATTCCGACGAAGCCGATTCTCGATGCGTTGTGACCGGCAAGCTTCCAGTAGCTATTCCAATTTGGTTTTCCTGAATTATTTTACTCGGATCCAAAATTTCACCACTTTTTGCGATATCTCGATTTTGGTGATTTTCCCTAGTGGTACCCTAGGGAAATACGTAAAAATTCCGACGAAGCCGATTCTCAATGCGTTGTGACCGGCAAGCTTCCAGTAGCTATTCCAATTGGGTTTTCCTGAATTATTTTACTCGGATCCAAAATTTCACCACTTTTTGCGATTTCTCGATTTTGGTGATTTTCCCTAGTGGTACCCCTAGGGAAATACGTAAAAATTCAGACGAAACCGATTCTCGATGCGTTGTGACCGGCAAGCTTCCAGTAGCTATTCCAATCGGGTTTTCCGGAATTATTGGACTCGGATCAAAAATTTCATCACTTTTTGCGATTTCTCGATTTTCGTGATTTTCCCTAGTGGTACCCCTAGGGAAATACGTAAAAATTTCGACGAAACCGATTCTCGATGCGGTGTGACCGGCAAGCTTCCAGTAGCTATTCCAATCGGGTTTTCCTGAATTATTGGACTCGGATCCAAAATTTCATCACTTTTTTCGATTTCTCGATTTTGGTGATTTTCCCTAGTGGTACCCCTAGGGAAATACGTAAAAAGTCCGACGAAGCGGATTCTTGATGTGCTGTGACCGGCAAGCTTCCAGTACCTATTCCAATCGGGTTTTCCTGAATTATTGGACTCGGATCCAAAATTTCACCACTTTTTGCGAATTCTCGATTTTTGTGATTTTGCCTAGTGGTACCCCTAGGGAAATACGTAAAAATTCCGACGAAGCCGATTCTCGATGCGTTGTGACCGGCAAGCTTCCAGTAGCTATTCCAATCGGGTTTTCCTGAATTATTTTACTCATATCCAAAATTTCACCACTTTTTGCGATTTCTCGATTTTTGTGATTTTCCCTAGTGGTACCCCTAGGAAAATCCGTAAAAATTCCGACGAAGCCGATTCTCGATGCGTTGTGACCGGCATGCTTCCAGTAGCTATTCCAATCGGGTTTTCCTGAATTATTGGACTCGAAACCAAAATTTCTCCACTTTTTGCGATTTCTCGATTTTGGTGATTTTCCCTAGTGGTACCCCTAGGAAAATCCGTAAAAATTCCGACGAAGCCGATTCTCGATGCGTTGTGACCGGCATGCTTCCAGTAGCTATTCCAATCGGGTTTTCCTGAATTATTGGACTCGGATAAAAAATTTCACCACTTTTTGCGATTTCTCGATTTTGGTGATTTTCCCTAGTGGTACCCCTAGGGAAATCCGTAAAAATTCCGACGAAGCCGATTCTCGATGCGTTGTGACCGGCATACTTCCAGTAGCTATTCCAATCGGGTTTTCCTAAATTATTGGACTCGGATCCAAAATTTCACCACTTTTTGCGATTTCTCGATTTTGATGATTTTACCTAGTGGTACCCCCTAGGAAAATCCGTAAAAATTCGTCGGATTTTGACGAAACCGATTCTCGATACGTTGTGACCGGCAAGCTTCCAGTAGCTATTCCAATCGGGTTTTTCCTGAATTATGGGACTCGGATCCAAAATTTCACGATTTTTTGCGATTTCTCGATTTTGGTGATTTTCCCTAGTGGTACTCCTAGGGAAATCCGTAAAAATTCCGACGAAGCCGATTCTCGATGCGTTGTGATCGGCAAGCTTCCAGTAGCTATTTCAATCTGGTTTTCCTTAATTATTGGGCTCGGATCCAAAATTTAACCAATTTTTACGATTTCTCGATTTTGGTGATTTTCCCTAGTGGTACCCCTAGTGAAATCCGTAAAAATTCCGACGAAGCCGATTCTCGATGCGTTGTGAACGGCAAGCTTCCAGTAGCTATTCCAATCGATTTTTCCTGAATTATTGGACTCGGATCCAAAATTTCACCACTTTTTGTGATTTCTCGATTTTGGTGATTTTTCCTAGTGGTACCCCTAGGGAAATACGTAAAAATTCCGACGAAGCCGATTCTCGATGCGTTGTGACCGGTAAGCTTCCAGTAGCTATTCCAATTGGGTTTTCCTGAATTATTTTACTCGGATCCAAAATTTCACCACTTTTTGCGATTTCTCGATTTTGGTGATTTTCCCTAGTGGTACCCCTAGGGAAATACGTAAAAATTCCGACGAAGCCGATTCTCAATGCGTTGTGACCGGCAAGCTTCCAGTAGCTATTTCAATCGGATTTTCCTGAATTATTGGACTCGGATCCAAAATTTGACCACTTTTTGCGAATTCTCGATTTTTGTGATTTTCCCTAGTGGTACCCTAGGAAAATACGTAAAAATTCCGACGAATCCGATTCTCGATGCGTTGTGACCGGCAAGCTTCCAGTAGCTATTCCAATTGGGTTTTCCTTAATTATTTTACTCGGATCCAAAATTTCACCACTTTTTGCGAATTCTCGATTTTTGTGATTTTGCCTAGTGGTACCCCTAGGGAAATACGTAAAAATTCTGACGAAGCCGATTCTCGATGCGTTGTGACCGGCAAGCTTCCAGTAGCTATTCCAATTGGGTTTTCCTGAATTATTTTACTCGGATCCAAAATTTCACCACTTTTTGCGATTTCTCGATTTTGGTGATTTTTCATAGTGGTACTCCTAGGGAAATCCGTAAAAATTCCGACGAAGCCGATTCTCGATGCGTTGTGACCGGCAAGCTTCCAGTAGCTATTCCAATTGGGTTTTCCTGAATTATTTTACTCGGATCCAAAATTTCACCACTTTTTGCGATTTCTCGATTTCGGTGATTTTCCCTAGTGGTACCCCTAGGGAAATTCGTAAAAATACGTCGGATTTCGACGAAACCGATTCTCGATGCGTTGTGACCGGCAAGCTTCCAGTAGCTATTCCAATCGGGTTTTCCTGAATTATGGGACTCGGATCCAAAATTTCACCACTTTTTGCGATTTCTCGATTTTTGTGATTTTCCCTAGTGGTGCCCCTAGGGAAATCCGTAAAAATTCCGATGAAGCCGATTCTCGATGCGTTCTGACCGGCAAGCTTCCAGTAGCTATTTCAATCTGGTTTTCCTTAATTATTGGACTCGGATCCAAAATTTCACCACTTTTTGCGATTTCTCGATTTTGGTGATTTTCCCTAGTGGTACCCCTAGTGAAATCCGTAAAAATTCCGACGAAGCCGATTCTCGATGCGTTGTGAACGGCAAGCTTCCAGTAGCTATTCCAATCGTGTTTTCCTGAATTATTGGACTCGGATCCAAAGTTTCACCACTTTTTACGAATTCTCGATTTTTGTGATTTTTCCTAGTGGTACCCCTAGGAAAATACGTAAAAATTCCGACGAAACCGATTCTCGATGCGTTGTGACCGGCAAGCTTCCAGTAGCTATTCCAATCGGGTTTTCCTGAATTATTGGACTCGGATCCAAAATTTCATCACTTTTTGCGATTTCTCGATTTTGGTGATTTTCCGTAATGATACCCCTAGGGAAATCCGTAAAAATTTGTCGGATTTCGACGAAGTCAATTCTCGATGCGTTGTGACCGGCAAGCTTCCAGTAGCTATTCCAATCGGGTTTTCCTGAATTATTGGACTCGGATCCAAAATTTCACCACTTTTTGCGATTTCTCGATTTTGGTGATTTTCCCTAGTGGTACCCCTAGGGAAATCCGTAAAAATTCCGACGAAGCCGATTCTCGATGCGTTGTGACCGGCATGCTTCCAGTAGCTATTCCAATCGGGTTTTCCTGAATTATTGGACTCGGATCCAAAATTTCACCACTTTTTGCGATTTCTCGATTTTGGTGATTTTCCCTAGTGGTACCCCTTGGGAAATCCGTAAAAATTCGTCGGATTTCGACGAAACCGATTCTCGATGCGTTGTGACCGGCAAGCTTCCAGTAGCTATTCCAATCGGGTTTTCCTGAATTATGGGACTCGGATCCAAAATTTCACCACTTTTTGCAATTTCTCGATTTTTGTGATTTTTCCTAGTGGTACCCCTAGGGAAATCCGTAAAAATTCCGACGAAGCCGATTCTCGATGCGTTGTGACCGGCAAGCTTCCAGTAGCTATTTCAATTTGGTTTTCCTTAATTATTGGACTCGGATCCAAAATTTCACCACTTTTTGCGATTTCTCGATTTTGGTGATTTTCCCTAGTGGTACCCCTAGTGAAATCCGTAAAAATTCCGACGAAGCTGATTCTCGATGCTTTGTGAACGGCAAGCTTCCAGTAGCTATTCCAATCGGGTTTTCCTGAATTATTGGACTCGAATCCAAAATTTCACCACTTTTTGCGAATTCTCGATTTTTGTGATTTTCCCTAGTGGTACCCCTAGGGAAAGACGTAAAAATTCCGACGAAATCGATTCTCGATGCGTTGTGACCGGCAAGCTTCCAGTAGCTATTCCAATTGGGTTTTCCTGAATTATTGGATTCGGATCCATAATTTCATCACTTTTTGCGATTTCTCGATTTTGGTGATTTTCCCTAGTGATACGCCTACGGAAATCCGTAAAAAATTTTCGGATTCTGACGAAGTCGATTCTCGATGCGTTGTGACCGGCAAGCTTCCAGTAGCTATTCCAATTGGGTTTTCCTAAATTATTGGACTCGGATCCAAAATTTTACCACTTTTTGCGATTTCTCGATATTGGTGATTTTCCCTAGTGGTACCCCTAGGGAAATCCGTAAAAATTTGTCGGATTCCGACGAAGCCGATTCTCGATGCGTTGTGACCGGCAAGCTTCCAGTAGCTATTCCAATCACGTTTTCCTGAATTATTGGACTCGGATCCAAAATTTCACCACTTTTTGCGATTTCTCGATTTTGGTGATTTTACCTAGTGGTACCCCTAGGGAAATCCGTAAAAATTCGTCGGATTTCGACGAAGCCGATTCTCGATGCGTTGTGACCGGCAAACTTCCAGTACCTATTCCAATCGCGTTTTCCTGAATTATTGGACTCGGATCCAAAATTTCACCACTTTTTGCGATTTCTCGATTTTGGTAATTTTCCCTAGTGGTACCCCTAGGGAAATCCATAAAAATTCGTCAGATTTTGACGAAGCCGATTCTCGATGCGTTGTGACCGGCAAGCTTCTAGTATCTATTCCAATCGGGTTTTCCTGAATTATTGGACTTGGATCCAAAATTTCACAATTTTTTACGATTTCTCGATTTTGGTGATTTTCCCTAGTGGTACCCCTAGGGAAATCCGTAAAAATTCGTCGAATTCCGACGAATCCAATTCTCGATGAGTTGTGACCGGCAAGCTTCCAGTAGCTATTCCAATCGCGTTTTCCTGAATTATTGGAATCGGATCCAAAATTTCACCACTTTTTGCGATTTCTCGATTTTGGTGATTTTCACTAGTGGTACCCCTAGGGAAATCCGTAAAAATTCCTACGAAGCCGATTCTCGATGCGTTGTGACCGGCAAGCTTCCAATAGCTATTCCAATCGGGTTTTCCTGAATTATTAGACTTGGATCAAAAATTTCACCACTTTTTGCGATTTCTCGATTTTGGTGATTTTCCCTAGTGGTACCCCTAGGGAAATCCGTAAAAATTCGTCGGATTCCGACGAAGCCGATTCTTGATGCGTTGTGACCGGCAAGCTTCCAGTAGCAATTCCAATCGGATTTTCCTGAATTATTGGACTCAGATCGAAAATTTCACCACTTTTTGCGATTTCTCGATTTTGGTGATTTTACCTAGTGGTACCCCTAGGGAAATCCGTAAAAATTCGTCGGATTCCGACGAAGCCGATTCTCGATGCGGTTTGACCGGCAAGCTTCCCGTAGCTATTCCAATCGGGTTTTCCTGAATTATTGGACTCGGATCCAAAATTTCATCACTTTTTGCGATTTCTCGATTTTGGTGATTTTCCCTAGTGGTACCCCTAGGGAAATCCGTAAAAATTTGTCGGATTTCGATGAAGTCGATTCTCGATGCGTTGTGACCGGCAAGCTTCCAGTAGCTATTCCAATCGGGTTTTCCTGAATTATTGGACTCAGATCCAATATTTCACCACTTTTTGCGATTTCTCAATTTTTGTGATTTTCCCTAGTGGTACCCCTAGGGAAATCCGTAAAAATTCAGACGAAGCCGATTCTCGATGCGTTGTGAAAGGCAAGCTTCCAGTAGCTAGTCCAATCGGGTTTTCCTGAATTAGTGGACTCGGATCAAAAATTTCACCACTTTTTGCTATTTATCGATTTTGGTGATTTTCTCTAGTGGTACCCCTAGGAAAATTCGTAAAAATTTGTCGGATTCCGACGAAGCCGATTCTTGATGCGTTGTGACCGGCAAGATTCCAGTAGCTATTCCAATCGGGTTTTCCTGAATTATTGGACTCGGATCCAAAATTTCACCACTTTTTGCGATTTCTCGATTTTGGTGATTTTACCTAGTGGTACCCCTAGGGAAATCAGTAAAAATTCGTCGGATTTCGACGAAGCCGATTCTCGATGCGTTGTGACCGGTAAGCTTCCAGTAGCTATTCCAATTGCGTTTTCCTGAATTATTGGACTCGGATCCAAAATTTCACCACTTTTTGCGATTTCTCGATTTTGGTGATTTTTCCTAGTGGTACCCCTAGGAAAATCCGTAAAAATTCTTCGGATTCCGACGAAGCCGATTCTCGATGCGTTGTGACCGGCAAGCTTCCAGTAGCTATTCCAATCGGGTTTTCCTGAATTATTGGACTCGGATCAAAAAATTCACAACTTTTTGCGATTTTTCGATTTTGGTGATTTTCCCTAGTGGTACCCTTAGGGAAATCCGTAAAAATTCGTCGGATTCCGATGAAGCCGATTCTCGATGCGTTGTGACCGGCAAGCTTCCAGTAGCTATTCCAATTGGGTTTTCCTGAATTATTTGACTCAGATCAAAAATTTCACCACTTTTTGCGATTTCTCGATTTTGGTGATTTTCCCTAGTGGTACCCCTAGGGAAATCCATAAAAATTTGTCGGATTTCGACGAAGTCGATTCTCGATGCGTTGTGACCGGCAAGCTTCCAGTAGCTATTCCAATCGGGTTTTCCTGAATTATTGGACTCGGATCCAATATTTCACCACTTTTTGCGATTTCTCGATTTTTGTGATTTTCCCTAGTGGTACCCCTAGGGAAATCCGTAAAAATTCAGACGAAGCCGATTCTCGATGCGTTGTGAAAGGCAAGCTTCCAGTAGCTATTCCAATCGGGTTTTCCTGAATTATTGGATTCGGATCCAAAATTTCACCACTTTTTGCGATTTCTCGATTTTGGTGATTTTACCTAGTGGTACCCCTAGGGAAATCCGTAAAAATTCATCGGATTTCGACGAAGCCGATTCTCGATGCGTTGTGACCGGCAAGCTTCCAGTAGCTATTCCAATCGCGTTTTCCTGAATTATTAGACTCGGATCCAAAATTTCACCACTTTTTGCGATTTCTCGATTTTGGTGATTTTCCCTAGTGGTACCCCTAGGAAAATCCGTAAAAATTCTTCGGATTCCGACGAAGCCGATTCTCGATGCGTTGTGACCGGCAAGCTTCCAGTAGCTATTCCAATCGGGTTTTCTTGAATTATTGGACTCGGATCAAAAAATTCACAACTTTTTGCGATTTTTCGATTTTGGTGATTTTCCCTAGTGGTACCCCTAGGGAAATCCGTAAAAATTCGTCGGATTCCGATGAAGCCGATTCTCGGTGCGTTGTGACCGGCAAGCTTCCAGTAGCTATTCCAATTGGGTTTTCCTGAATTATTGGACTCTGATAAAAAATTTCACCACTTTTTGCGATTTCTCGATTTTGGTGATTTTACCTAGTGGTACCCCTAGGGAAATCCGTAAAAATTTTGACGAAGCCGATTCTTGATGCGGTTTGACCGGCAAGCTTCCAGTAGCTATTCCAATCGGGTTTTCCTGAATTATTGGACTCGGATCCAAAATTTCACCACTTTTTGCGATTTCTCGATTTTCCCTAGTGGTACCCCTAGGGAAATCCATAAAAATTTCGACGAAGCCGATTCTCGATGCGTTGTGACCGGCAAGCTTCCTGTAGCTATTCCAATCGGGTTTTCCTGAATTATTGGACTCGAATCAAAAATTTCACTACTTTTTGCGATTTCTCGATTTTGGTGATTTTCCCTACAGGTACCTCTAGGGAAATCTGTAAAAATTCCGACGAAACAGATTCTCGATGCGTTGTGACCGGTAAGCTTCCAGTAGCTATTCCAATCGGGTTTTCCTGAATTATAGGACCCGGAATCAAAATTTCACCACTTTTTGCGATTTCTCGATTTTGGTGATTTTACCTAGTGGTACCCCTAGGGAAATCCGTAAAAATTCGTCGGATTTCGACAAAGCCGATACTCGATGCGTTGTGACCGGCAAGCTTCCAGTAGCTATTCCAATCGGGTTTTCCTGAATTATTTGACTCTAATCTAAAATTTCACAACTTTTTGCGATTTCTCGATTTTGGTGATTTTCCCTAGTAGTACCCCCTAGGGAAATCCGTAAAAATTCCGACGAAGCCGATTCTCGATGCATTGTGACCGGCAAGCTTCCAGTAGCTATTCCTATCGGATTTTCCTGAATTATTGTACTCGGATCAAAAATTTCACCACTTTTTGCGATTTCTCGATTTTGGTGATTTTCCCTAGTGGTGACCCTAGGGAAATCCGTAAAAATTCGTCGGATTCCGACGAAGCCGATTCTCGATGTGTTATGACCGGCAAGCTTCCAGTAGCTATTCCAATCGCGTTTTCCTGAATTATTGGACTCGGATCCAAAATTTCACCACTTTTTGCGATTTCTCGATTTTGGTGATTTTCCCTAGTGGTACCCCTAGGAAAATCCGTAAAAATTCTTCGGATTCCGACGAAGCCGATTCTCGATGCGTTGTGACCGGCAAGCTTCCAGTAGCTATTCCAATCGGGTTTTCCTAAATTATTGGACTCGGATCAAAAAATTCACCACTTTTTGCGATTTTTCGATTTTGGTGATTTTCCCTAGTGGTATCCCTAGGGAAATCCGTAAAAATTCGTCGGATTCCGATGAAGCCGATTCTCGATGCGTTGTGACCGGCAAACTTCCAGTAGCTATTCCAATTGGGTTTTCCTGAATTATTGGACTCAGATCAAAAATTTCACCACTTTTTGCGATTTCTCGATTTTGGTGATTTTACCTAGTGGTACCCCTAGGAAAATCCGTTAAAATTCCGACGAAGCCGATTCTCGATGCGGTTTGACCGGCAAGCTTCCAGTAGCTATTCCAATCGGGTTTTCCTGAATTATTGGACTCGAATCCAAAATTTCACCACTTTTTGCGATTTCTCGATTTTCCCTAGTGGTACCCCTAGGGAAATCCGTAAAAATTTCGACAAAGCCGATTCTCGATGCGTTGTGACCGGCAAGCTTCCAGTAGCTATTCCAATCGGTTTTTCCTGAATTATTGGAATCGGATCCAAAATTTCACTACTTTTTGCGATTTCTCGATTTTGGTGATTTTCCCTAGTGGTACCCCTAGGGAAATCTGTAAAAATTCCGACGAAACAGATTCTCGAAACGTTGTGACCGGCAAGCTTCCAGTAGCTATTCCAATCGGGTTTTCCTGAATTATTGGACCCGGAATCAAAATTTCACCACTTTTTGCGATTTCTCGATTTTGGTGATTTTACCTAGTGGTACCCCTAGGGAAATCCGTAAAAATTCGTCGGATTTTGACAAAGCCGATTCTCGATGCGTTGTGACCGGCAAGCTTCCAGTAGCTATTCCAATCGGGTTTTCCTGAATTATTGGACTCTGATCAAAAATTTCACAACTTTTTGCGATTTCTCGATTTTGGTGATTTTCCCTAGTAGTACCCCCTAGGGAAATCCGTAAAAATTCCGACGAAGCCGATTCTCGATGCATTGTGACCGGCAAGCTTCCAGTAGCTATTCCAATTGGATTTTCCTGAATTATTGTACTCGGATCAAAAATTTCACCACTTTTTGCGATTTCTCGATTTTGGTGATTTTCCCTAGTGGTACTCCCATGGAAATCCGTAAAAATTCCGATGAAACCGATTCTCGATGCGTTGTGACCGGCACGCTTCCAGTAGCTATTCCAATCGGGTTTTCCTGAATTATTGGACTCGGATCCAAAATTTCTCGACTTTTTGCGATTTCTCGATTTTGGTTATTTTTCCTAGTGGTACCACTAGGGAAATCCGTAAAAATTCGTCGGATTCCGACGAAACCGATTCTCGATGCGTTGTGACCGGCAAGCTTCCAGTAGCTATTCCAATCATATTGTCCAGAATTATTATACTCGGATCCAAAATTTCACCACTTTTTGCGATTTCTCGATTTTGGTTATTTTCCCTAGTGGTACCCCTATGGAAATCCGTAAAAATTCCGACGAAGCCGATTCTCGATGCGTTGTGACCGGCAAGCTTCCAGTAGCTATTCCAATCGGGTTTTCCTGAATTATTGGACTCAGATCCAAAATTTCACCACTTTTTGCGATTTCTCGATTTTGGTGATTTTACCTAGTGGTACCCTAGGGAAATCCGTAAAAATTCCGACGAAGCCGATTCTCGATGCGTTGTGACCGGCAAGTTTCCAGTAGCTATTCCAATCGGGTTTTCCTAAATTATTGGACTCGGATCCAAAATTTCACCACTTTTTGCGATTTCTCGATTTTGGTGATTTTCCCTAGTGGTACCCCTAGGGAAATCCGTAAAAATTTCGACGAAACCGATTCTTGATGCGTTGTGACCGGCAAGCTTCCAGTAGCTGTTCCAATCGGGTTTTCCTGAATTATTGGACTCGGATCCAAAATTTCACCACATTTTGCTATTTCTCGATTTTGGTGATTTTTCCTAGTGGTACCCCTATGGAAATCCGTAAAAATTCGTCGGATTCCGACGAAGCCGATTCTCGATGCGTTGTGACCGGCAAGCTTCCAGTAGCTATTCCAATCGGGTTTTCGTGAATTATTGGACTCGGATCCAAAATTTCACCACTTTTTGCGATTTCCTGATTTTGGTGATTTTCCCTAGTGGTGCCCCTAGGGAAATCCGTAAAAATTCCGACGAAGCCGATTCTCGATGCTTTGTGACCGGTAAGCTTCAAGTAGCTATTCCAATCGTGTTTTCCTGAATTATTGGACTCGGATAAAAAATTTCACCACTTTTTGCGATTTCACGATTTTGGTGATTTTCCCTAGTGGCACCCCTAGGGAAATTCGTAAAAATTCCGACGAAGCCGATTCTCGATGCGTTGTGACCGGCAAGCTTCCAGTAGCTATTCCAATCGGGTTTTCCTGCATTATTGTACTCGGATCCAAAATTTCACCACTTTTTGCGATTTCTCGATTTTGGTGATTTTCCCTAGTGGTAACCCTAGGGAAATTCGCCGGATTCAGACGAAGCCGATTCTCGATGCGTTGTGACCGGCAAGCTTCCAGTAGCTATTCCAATCGGGTGTTCCGGAATTATTGGACTCGGATAAAAAATTTCACCACTTTTTGCGATTTCTCGATTTTGGTGATTTTCCCTAGTGGTACCCTTAGGGAAATCCATAAAAATTCCGATGAAGCCGATTCTCTTTTTATGACCGGCAACCTTCCAGTAGCAATTCCAATCGGTTTTTCCTGAATTATTGGACTCGGATACAAAATTTCACCACTTTTTATGATTTCTCGATTTTGGTGATTTTCCCTATTGGTACCCCTAGGGAAATCCGTAAAAATTCCGACGAATCCGATTTTTGATGCGTTGTGACCAGCTAGCTTCTAGTACCTATTCCAATCGTGTTTTCCTGAATTATTGGACTCGGATCCAAAATTTCACCACTTTTTGCGATTTCTTGATTTTGGTGATTTTCCCTAGTGGTACCCCTAGGGAAATCCGTAAAAATTCGTCGGATTCCGACGAATCCGATTCTCGATGCGTTGTGACCGGCAAGCTTCCAGTAGCTATTCCAATCGGGTTTTCCTGAATTATTGGACTCGGATCAAAAATTTCACCACTTTTTGCGATTTCTCGATTTTGGTGATTTTCCCTAGTTGTACCCCTAGGGAAATCCGTAAAAATTCGTCGGATTCCGACGAAGCCGATTCTCGATGCGTTGTGACCGGCAAGCTTCCAGTAGGTATTTCAATCGGGTTTTCCTGAATTATTGGACTCGGATCCAAAATTTCACCACATTTTGCGATTTCTCGATTTTGGTGATTTTCCCTGGTGGTTCCCCTAGGGAAATCCGTAAAAATTCGACGGATACCGAAGAAGCCGATTCTCGATGCGTTGTGACCGGCAAGCTTCCAGTAGCTATTCCAATCAGGTTTTCCTGAATTATTAGACTCGGATCCAAAATTTCACCACTTTTTGCGATTTCTCGATTTTGGTGATTTTCCCTAGTGGTACCCCTAGGGAAATCCGTAAAAATTCCGACGAAGCCGATTCTCGATGCGTTGTGACCGGCAAGCTTCCAGTAGCTATTCCAATCGGGTTTTCCTGAATTATTGGACTCGGATCCTAAATATCACCACTTTTTGCGATTTCTCGATTTTGGTAATTTTCCCTAGTGTTACCCCTAGGGAAATTCGTCGGATTCCGACGAAGCCGATTCTCGATGCGTTGTGACCGTCAAGCTTCCAGTAGCTATTCCAATCGGGTGTTCCTGAATTATTGGACTCGGATCAAAAATTTCACAACTTTTTGCGATTTCTCGATTTTGGTGATTTTCCCAAGTGGTACCCATAGGAAAATCCGTAAAAATTCGACGGATTCCGACGAAGTCGATTCTCGATGCGTTGTGACCGGCAAGCTTCCAGTAGCTATTCCAATGGGTTTTTCGTGAATTATTGGACTCGGATCAAAAATTTCAACACTTTTTGCGATTTCTCGATTTTGGTGATTTTCCTTAGTGGTACTCCTAGGGAAATCCGTAAAAATTCCAACGAAGCCGATTCTCAATGCGTTGTGACCGGCAAGCTTCCAGTAGCTATTCCAATCGGGTTTTCCTGAATTATTTGATTCGGATCCAAAATTTCACAACTTTTTGCGATTTCTCGATTTTGGTAATTTTCCCTAGTGGTACCCCTAGGGAAATCCGTAAAAATTCGTCGGATTCTGAAGAAACCGATTCTCGATGCGTTGTGACCGGCAAGCATCCAGTAGCTATTCCAATCGGGTTTTCCTGTATTATTGGACTCGAATCCAAAATTTCACCACTTTTTGCGATTTCTCGATTTTGGTGATTTTCCCTAGTGGCACTCCGAGGGAAATCCGTAAAAATTCCGACGAAGCCGATTTTCGATGCGTTGTGACCGGCAAGATTCCAGTAGCTATTCCAATCGGGTTTTCCTGAATTATTGGACTCGGATTCAAAATTTCAACACTTTTTACGATTTCTCGATTTTTGTGATTTTTCCTAGTGGTACCCCTACGGAAATCCGTAAAAATTCATCGGATTCCGACTAAACCATTCTCGATGCGTTGTGACCGGCATGCTTCCAGTAGTTATTCTAATCGGGTTTTCCTGAATAATTGGAATCTGATCATAAATTTCACCACTTTTTTTCGATTTCTCGATTTTTGTGATTTTCCCTAGTGGTACACCTAGGGAAATCCGTAAAAATTCCGACGAAGCTGATTCTCGATGCGTTGTGACCGGCAAGCTTCCTGTAGCTATTCCAATCGGATTTTCCTGAATTATTGGACTCAGATCCAAAATTTCACCACTTTTTGCGATTTCTCGATTTTGGTGCTTTTCCCTAGTTGTACCCCTAGGGAAATCCGTAAAAATTTCGACGAAGCCGATTCTCGATGCGTTGTGACCGGCAAGCTTCCAGTAGCTATTCCAATCGGGTTTTCCTAAATTATTGGACTCGGATCCAAAATTTCACCACTTTTTGCGATTTCTCGATTTTGGTTATTTTCCCTAGTGGTACCCCTATGGAAATCCGTAAAAATTCCGACGAAGCCGATTCTCGATGCATTGTGACCGGCAAGCTTCCAGTAGCTATTCCAATCGGGTTTTCCTGAATTATTGAACTCGGATCCAAAATTTCACCACATTTTGCGATTTCTCGATTTTGGTAATTTTCCTTACTGGTACCCCTAGGAAAATCCGTAAAAATTGGAGGGATTCCAACGAAGCCGATTCTCTATGCGTTGTGACCGGCAAGCTTCCAGTAGCTATTCCAATCGGGTTTTCCTGAATTATTGGACTCGGATCCAAAATTTCACCACTTTTTGTGATTTCTCGATTTTGGTGATTTTCCCTAGTGGTACCCCTATGGAAATCCGTAAAAATTCGTCGGATTCCGACGAAACCGATTCTCGATGCGTTGTGACCGGCAAGCTTCCAGTAGCTATTCCAATCGGGTTTTCCTGAATTATTGGACTCGGATCCAAAAGTTCACCACTTTTTGCGATTTCTCGATTTTGGTGATTTTCCCTAGTGGTACCCCTACGGAAATCCGTAAAAATTTCGACGAAGCAGATTCTCAATGCGTTGTGACAGGCAAGCTTCCAGTAGCTATTCCAATCGGGTTTTCCTGAATTATTGGACTCGGATCAAAAATTTCACCACTTTTTGCGATTTCTCGATTTTGGTGATTTTCCCTAGTGGTACCCATAGGGAAATCCGTAAAAATTCGACGGATTTCGACGAAGTCGATTCTCGATGCGTTGTGACCGGCAAGCTTCCAGTAGCTATTCCAATGGGTTTTTCCTGAATTATTGGACTCGGATCAAAAATTTCAACACTTTTTGCGATTTCTCGATTTTGGTGATTTTCCTTAGTGGTACCCCTAGGGAAATCCGTAAAAATTCCAACGAAGCCGATTCTCAATGCGTTGTGACCGGCAAGCTTCCAGTAGCTATTCCAATCGGGTTTTCCTGAATTATTTGATTCGGATCCAAAATTTCACAACTTTTTGCGATTTCTCGATTTTGGTGATTTTCCCTAGTGGTACCCCTAGGGAAATCCGTAAAAATTCGTCGGATTCTGAAGAAACCGATTCTCGATGCGTTGTGACCGGCAAGCATCCAGTAGCTATTCCAATCGGGTTTTCCTGTATTATTGGACTCGAATCCAAAATTTCACCACTTTTTGCGATTTCTCGATTTTGGTGCTTTTCCCTAGTTGTACCCCTAGGGAAATCCGTAAAAATTTCGACGAAGCCGATTTTCGATGCGTTGTGACCGGCAAGATTCCAGTAGCTATTCCAATCGGGTTTTCCTGAATTATTGGACTCGGATTCAAAATTTCAACACTTTTTACGATTTCTCGATTTTTGTGATTTTTCCTAGTGGTACCCCTACGGAAATCCGTAAAAATTCATCGGATTCCGACTAAACCATTCTCGATGCGTTGTGACCGGCATGCTTCCAGTAGTTATTCCAATCGGGTTTTCCTGAATAATTGGAATCTGATCATAAATTTCACCACTTTTTTTCGATTTCTCGATTTTTGTGATTTTCCCTAGTGGTACACCTAGGGAAATCCGTAAAAATTCCGACGAAGCTGATTCTCGATGCGTTGTGACCGGCAAGCTTCCAGTAGCTATTCCAATCGGATTTTCCTGAATTATTGGACTCAGATCCAAAATTTCACCACTTTTTGCGATTTCTCGATTTTGGTGCTTTTCCCTAGTGGTACCCCTAGGGAAATCCGTAAAAATTTCGACGAAGCCGATTCTCGATGCGTTGTGACCGGCAAGCTTCCAGTAGCTATTCCAATCGGGTTTTCCTAAATTATTGGACTCGGATCCAAAATTTCACCACTTTTTGCGATTTCTCGATTTTGGTTATTTTCCCTAGTGGTACCACTATGGAAATCCGTAAAAATTCCGACGAAGCCGATTCTCGATGCATTGTGACCGGCAAGCTTCCAGTAGCTATTCCAATCGGGTTTTCCTGAATTATTGGACTCGGATCCAAAATTTCACCACATTTTGCGATTTCTCGATTTTGGTAATTTTCCTTACTGGTACCCCTAGGAAAATCCGTAAAAATTGGAGGGATTCCGACGAAGCCGATTCTCGATGCGTTGTGACCGGAAAGCTTCCAGTAGCTATTCCAATCGGGTTTTCCTAAATTATTGGACTCGGATCCAAAATTTCACCACTTTTTGCGATTTCTCGATTTTGGTGATTTTCCCTAGTGGTACACCTAGGGAAATCCGTAAAAATTCCGACGAAGCCGATTCTCGATGCGTTGTGACCGGCAAGCTTCCAGTAGCTATTCCAATCGGGTTTTCCTAAATTATTGGACTCGTATCCAAAATTTCACCACTTTTTGCGATTTCTCGATTTTGGTGATTTTCCCTAGTGGTACCCCTAGGGAAATCCGTAAAAATTTGTCGTATTCCGACGAAACCGATTCTCGATACGTTGTGACCGACAATCTTCCAGTAGCTATTCCAATGGGGTTTTCCTGAAGTATTGGACTCGGATCAAAAATTTCACCACTTTTTGCGATTTCATTATTTTGGTGATTTTCCCTAGTGGTACCCCTAGGGAAATCCGTAAAAATTCCGACGAAGCAGATTCTCAATGCGTTGTGACAGGCAAGCTTCCAGTAGCTATTCCAATCGGGTTTTCCTGAATTATTGGACTCGGATCCAAAATTTCACCACTTTTTGTGATTTCTCGATTTTGGTGATTTTCCCTAGTGGTACCCCTAGGAAAATCCGTAAAAATTTTGATGAAGCCGATTCTCGATGCGTTGTGACCGGCAAGCTTCCAGTAGCTATTCCAATCGGGTTTTCCAGAATTATTGGACTCGGATCCAAAATTTCACCACTTTTTATGATTTCTCGATTTTGGTGATTTTCCCTAGTGGTACCCCTAGTAAAATCCGTAAAAATTCGACGGATTCTGACGAAGCCGATTCTCGATGCGTTGTGACCGGCAAGCTTCCACTAGGTATTCCAATCGGGTTTTCCTAAATTATTGGACTCGGATCCGAAATTTCACCACTTTTTGCGATTTCTCGATTTTGGTGATTTTCCCTAGTGGTACCCTTAGGGAAATCCGTAAAAATTCCGACGAAGCCGATTCTCGATGCATTGTGACCGGCAAGCTTCCAGTAGCTATTCCAATCGGGTTTTCCTGAATTATTGGACTCGGATCAAAAATTTCACCACTTTTTGCGATTTCTCGATTTTGGTAATTTTCCCTAGTTGTACCCCTAGGGAAATCCGTAAAAATTCGTCGGATTCCGACGAAGCCGATTCTCGATGCGTTGTGACCGGCAAGATTCCAGTAGCTATTCCAATCGGGTTTTCCTGAATTATTGGACTCGGATCCAAAATTTCACCACTTTTTGCGATTTTTCGATTTTGGTGATTTTCCCTAGTGGTACCCCTAGGGAAATCCGTAAAAATTCCGACGAAACCGATTCTCGATGCGTTGTGACCGGCAAGCTTCCAGTAGCTATTCCACTCGGGTTTTCCTGAATTATTGGACTCTGATCCAAAATTTCACCACTTTTTGCGATTTATCGATTTTGTTAATTTTTCCTAGCGGTACCCCTAGGGAAATCCATAAAAATTCCGACGAAGTCGATTCTCGATGCGTTGTGACGGGCAAGCTTCCAGTAGCTATTCCAATCGGGTTTTCCTGAATTATTGGACTCGGATCCAAAATTTCACCACTTTTTGCGATTTCTCGATTTTGGTGATTTTCCCCAGTGGTAACCCTAGGGAAATTCGTTGGATTCAGACGAAGCCAATTCTCGATGCGTTGTGACCGGCAAGCTTCCAGTAGCTATTCCAATCGGGTTTTCCTGAATTATTGGACTCTGATCAGAAATTTCACCACTTTTTGCGATTTATTGATTTTGGTGATTATCCCTAGCGGTACCCCTAGGGAAATCCATAAAAATTCCGACGAAGTCGATTCTCGATGCGTTGTGACGGGCAAGCTTCCAGTAGCTATTTCAATTGAGTTTTCCTGAATTATTGGACTCGGATAAAAAATTTTACCAATTTTGCGATTTCTCGATTTTGGTGATTTTACGTAGTGGTACCCCTAGGGAAATTCGTAAAAATTCCGATGAAGCCGATTCTCGATGCGTTGTGACCGGCAAGCTTCCAGTAGCTATTCCAATCGGGTTTTCCTGAATTATTGAACTCGGATCTAAAATTTCACCACTTTTTGCGATTTCTCGATTTTGGTTATTTTCACTAGTGGTACCCCTAGGGAAATTCGTAAAAATTCGACGGATTCCGACGTAAGCGATTCTCGATGCGTTGTGACCGACAAGCTTCCAGTAGCTATTCCAATCGGGTGTTCCTGAATTATTGGACTCGGATGAAAAATTTCACCACTTTTTGCGATTTCTCGATTTTGGTGATTTTCCCTAGTGGTACCCCTAGGGAAATTCGTAAAAATTCGACGGATTTCGACGAAAGCGATTCTCGATCCGTTGTGACCGGCAAGCTTCCAGTAGCTATTCCAATCGGGTTTTCCTGAATTATTGGACTCGGATCAAAAATTTTACAAATTTTACGATTTCTCGATTTTGGTGATTTTACGTAGTGGTACCCCTAGGGAAAGTCGTAAAAATTCCGACGAAGCCGATTCTCGATGCGTTATGACCGGCAAGCTTTCAGTAGCTATTCCAATCGGGTTTTCCTGAATTATTGGACTCGGATCCAAAATTTTACCACTTTTTGCGATTTCTCGATTTTGGTGATTTTTCCTAGTGGTACCCCTAGAAAAATACGTAAAAATTCGTCGGATTCCGATGAAACCGATTCTCGATGCGTTGTGACCGGCAAGCTTGCAGTAGCTATTCCAATCGGGTTTTCCTGAATTATTGGACTCGGATCCAAAATTTAACCACTTTTTGCGATTTCTCGATTTTGGTGATTTTCCCTAGTGGTAGCCCTAGGGAAATCCGTAAAAATTCGACGGATTCCGACGAAGCCGATTCTCGATGCGTTGTGACCGGCAAGCTTCAAGTAGCTTTTCCAATCGGGTTTTCCTGAATTATTGGACTCGGATCCAAAATTTCACCACTTTTTGCGATTTCTCGATTTTGGTGATTTTCCCTAGTGGTACCCCTAGGGAAATCCGTAAAAATTCGACGGATTCCGACGAAGCCGATTCTCGAAGCGTTGTGACCGGCAAGCTTCCAGTAGCTTTTCCAATCGGGTTTTCCTGAATTATTGGACTCGGATCCAAAATTTCACCACTTTTTGCGATTTCTCGATTTTGGTGATTTTCCCTAGTGGCACCCCTAGGGAAATCCGTAAAAATTCCGACGAAGCCGATTCTCGATGCGTTGTGACCGGCAAGCTTCCAGTAGCTATTCCAATCGGGTTTTCCTGAATTATTGGACTCGGATCAAAAATTTCGCCACTTTTTGCGATTTCTCGATTTTGGTGATTTTCCCTAGTGGTACCCCTAGGAAAATCCGTAAAAATTCCGACGAATCCGATTCTAGATGCGTTGTGACCGGCAAGCTTCCAGTAGCTATTCCAATCGGCTTTTCCTGAATTATTGGACTCGGATCCAAAATTTCACCATATTTTGCGATTTCTCGATTTTGGTGATTTTCCCTAGTGGTACCCCTAGGGAAATCCGTAAAAATTCCGATGAAGCCGATTCTCGATGAGTTGTGACCGGCAAGCTTCCAGTAGCTATTCCAATCGGGTTTTCCTGAATTATTGGTCTCGGATCAAAAATTTCACCACTTTTTGCGATTTCTCGATTTTGGTGATTTTTCCTAGTGGCACCCCTAGGGAAATCCGTAAAAATTCCGACGAAGCCAATTCTCGATGCGTTGTGACCGGCAAGCTTCCAGTAGCTATTCCAATCATGTTTTCCTGAATTATTGTACTCGGATCAAAAATTTCACCACTTTTTGCGATTTCTCGATTTTGGTGATATTCCCTAGTGGTACCCCTAGGGAAATCAGTAAAAATTCGTCGGATTACGACGAAACCGATTCTTGATGCGTTGTGACCGGCAAGCTTCCATTAGCTATTCCAATCGGGTTTTCCTGAATTATTGGACTCGGATCCAAAATTTCACCACTTTTTGCGATTTCTCGATTTTGGTGATTTTCCCTAGTGGCACCCCTAGGGAAATCCGTAAAAATTCCGACGAAGCCGATTCTCGATGCGTTGTGACCGGCAAGCTTCCAGTAGCTATTCCAATTGGGTTTTCCTAAATTATTGGACTCGGATCAAAAATTTTGCCACTTTTTGCGATTTCTCGATTTTGGTGATTTTCCTTAGTGGTACCCCTAGGGAAATCCGTAAAAATTCCGACGAAGCCGATTCTCGATGCGTTGTGACCGGCAAGCTTCCAGTAGCTATTCCAATCGGGTTTTCCTGAATTATTGTACTCGGATCAAAAATTTCACCACTTTTTGCGATTTCTCGATTTTTGTGATTTTCCCTAGTGGTAACCCTAGGGAAATTCTTCGGATTCAGACGAAGCCGATTCTCGATGCGTTGTGACCGGCAAGCTTCCAGTAGCTATTCCAATCGGGTGTTCCTGAATTATTGGACTCTGATCAAAAATTTCATAACTTTTTGCGATTTCTCGATTTTGGTGATTTTCCCTAGTGGTACCCATAGGGAAATCCGTAAAAATTCCGACGAAGCTGATTCTCGATGCGTTGTGACCGGCAAGCTTCCATTAGCTATTCCAAATGGGTTTTCCTGAATTATTGGACTCGGATCCAAAATTTCACCACTTTTTGCGATTTCTCGATTTTGGTGATTTTCCCTAGTGGTACCCCTCGGGAAATTCGTCGGATTCCGACGAACCCGATTCTCGATGCGTTGTGACCGTCAAGCTTCCAGTAGCTATTCCAATCGGGTTTTCCTGAATTATTGGACTCGGATCAAAAATTTCACAACTTTTTGCTATTTCTCAATTTTGGTGATTTTCCCAAGTGGTACCCATAGGGAAATCCGTAAAAATTCGACGGATTCCGGCGAAGCCGATTCTCGATGCGTTGTGACCGGCAAGCTTCCAGTAGCTATTCCAATGGGATTTTCCTAAATTATTGGACTCGGATCAAAAATTTCAACACTTTTTGCGATTTCTCGATTTTGGTGATTTTTCCTAGTGGTACCCCTAGGGAAATCCGTAAAAATTCGTCGGATTCCGACGAAACCGATTCTCGAAGCGTTGTGACCGGCAAACTTCCAGTAGCTATTCCAATCGGGTTTTCCTGAATTATTGGACTTGGATCAAAAATTTCATAACTTTTTGCGATTTCTCGATTTTGGTGATTTTCCCTAGTGGTACCCATAGGGAAATCCGTAAAAATTCCGACGAAGCTGATTCTCGATGCGTTGTGACCGGCAAGCTTCCATTAGCTATTCCAAATGGGTTTTCCTGAATTATTGGACTCGGATCCAAAATTTCACCACTTTTTGCGATTTCTCGATTTTGGTGATTTTCCCTAGTGGTACCCCTCGGGAAATTCGTCGGATTCCGACGAACCCGATTCTCGATGCGTTGTAACCGTCAAGCTTCCAGTAGCTATTCCAATCGGGTTTTCCTGAATTATTGGACTCGGATCAAAAATTTCACAACTTTTTGCTATTTCTCAATTTTGGTGATTTTCCCAAGTGGTACCCATAGGGAAATCCGTAAAAATTCGACGGATTCCGACAAAGCCGATTCTCGATGCGTTGTGACCGGCAAGCTTCCAGTAGCTATTCCAATGGGGTTTTCCTAATTAATTGGACTCGGATCAAAAATTTCAACACTTTTTGCGATTTCTCGATTTTGGTGATTTTCCCTAGTGGTACCCCTAGGGAAATCCGTAAAAATTCCGACGAAGCCGATTCTCAATGCGTTGTGACCGGCAAGCTTCCAGTAGCTATTCCAATCGGTATTTCCTGAATTATTGGACTCGGATCCAAAATTTCACCACTTTTTGCGATTTCTCGATTTAGGTGATTTTCCCTAGTGGTACCCCTAGAGAAATCCGTAAAAATTCGTCGGATTCCGATGAAGCCGATTCTCGATGCGTTGTGACCGGCAAGATTCCAGTAGCTAATCCAATCGGGTTTTCCTGAATTATTGGACTCGGATCCAAAATTTCACAACTTTTTGCAATTTCTCGATTTTGGTGATTTTCCCTAATGGCACCCCTAGGGAAATCCGTAAAAATTCCGACGAAGCCGATTCTCGATGCGTTGTGACCGGCAAGCTTCCAGTAGCTATTCCAATCGGGTTTTCCCGAATTATTGGACTCGGATCAAAAATTTTAACACTTTTTGCGATTTCTCGATTTTGGTGATTTTTCCTAGTGGTACCCGTAGGAAAATCCGTAAAAATTCGTCGGATTCCGACGAAACCGATTCTCGAAGCGTTGTGACCGGCAAACTTCCAGTAGCTATTCCAATCGGGTTTTCCTGAATTATTGGACTTGGATCAAAAATTTCATAACTTTTTGCGATTTCTCGATTTTGGTGATTTTCCCTAGTGGTACCCATAGGGAAATCCGTAAAAATTCCGACGAAGCTGATTCTCGATGCGTTGTGACCGGCAAGCTTCCATTAGCTATTCCAAATGGGTTTTCCTGAATTATTGGACTCGGATCCAAAATTTCACCACTTTTTGCGATTTCTCGATTTTGGTGATTTTCCCTAGTGGTACCCCTCGGGAAATTCGTCGGATTCCGACGAACCCGATTCTCGATGCGTTGTGACCGTCAAGCTTCCAGTAGCTATTCTAATCGGGTTTTCCTGAATTATTGGACTCGGATCAAAAATTTCACAACTTTTTGCTATTTCTCAATTTTGGTGATTTTCCCAAGTGGTACCCATAGGGAAATCTGTAAAAATTCGACGGATTCCGACGAAGCCGATTCTCGATGCATTGTGACCGGCAAGCTTCCAGTAGCTATTCCAATGGGGTTTTCCTAAATTATTTGACTCGGATCAAAAATTTCAACACTTTTTGCGATTTCTCGATTTTGGTGATTTTCCCTAGTGGTACCCCTAGGGAAATCCGTAAAAATTCCGACGAAGCCGATTCTCAATGCGTTGTGACCGGAAAGCTTCCAGTAGCTATTCCAATCGGTATTTCCTGAATTATTGGACTCGGATCCAAAATTTCACCACTTTTTGCGATTTCTCGATTTTGGTGATTTTCCCTAGTGGTACCCCTAGGGAAATCCGTAAAAATTCGTCGGATTCCGATGAAGCCGATTCTCGATGCGTTGTGACCGGTAAGATTTCAGTAGCTATTCCAATCGGGTTTTCCTGAATTATTGGACTCGGATCCAAAATTTCACCACTTTTTGCAATTTCTCGATTTTGGTGATTTTCCCTAGTGGCACCCCTAAGGAAATCCGTAAAAATTCCGACGAAGCCGATTCTCGATGCGTTGTGACCGGCAAGCTTCCAGTAGCTATTCCAATCGGGTTTTCCTGAATTATTGGACTCGGATCAAAAATTTTAACACTTTTTGCGATTTCTCGATTTTGGTGATTTTTCCTAGTGGTACCCGTAGGGAAATCCGTAAAAATTCGTCGGATTCCGACGAAACCGATTCTCGATGCGTTGTGACCAGAAAGCTTTCAGTAGCTATTCCAATCGGGTTTTCCTGAATTATTGTACTCGGATCCAAAATTTCACCATTTTTTGCGATTTCTCGATTTTGGTGATTTTCCCTAGTGGTACCCCTAGGAAAATTCGTAAAAATTCGTCGGATTCCGACGAAACCGATTCTCGATGCGTTGTGACCAGAAAGCTTTCAGTAGCTATTCCAATCGGGTTTTCCTGAATTATTGGACTCGTATCCAAAATTTTACCACTTTTTGCGATTTCTCGATTTTGGTGATTTTACCTAGTGGCACCCCTAAGAAAATCCGTAAAAATTCCGACGAAGCCGATTCTCGATGCGTTGTGACCGGCAAGCTTCCAGTAGCTATTCCAATCGGGTTTTCCTGAATTATTGGACTCGGATCCAAAATTACACCACTTTTTGCGATTTCTCGATTTTGGTGATTTTCCCTAGTGGTACCCCTAGGGAAATCCGTAAAAATTCCGACGAAGCCGATTCTCAATGCATTGTGACCGGCAAGCTTCCAGTAGCTATTCGAATCGAGTTTTCCTAAATTATTGGACTCGGATAAAAAATTTCACCACTTTTTGCGATTTCTCGATTTTGGTGATTTTCCCTAGTGGTACCTCTAGGGAAATCCGTAAAAATTCCGACGAATCCGATTCTCGATGCGTTGTGACCGGCAAGCTTCCAGTAGCTATTCCAATCGAGATTTCCTAAATTATTGGACTCGGATCCAAAATTTCACCACTTTTTGCGATTTCTCGATTTTGGTTATTTTTCCTAGTGGCACCCCTAGGGAAATCCGTAAAAATTCCGACGAAGCCGATTCTCGATGCGTTGTGACCGGCAAGCTTCCAGTAGCTATTCCAATCGGGTTTTCCTGAATTATTGGACTCGGATCCAAAATTTCACCACATTTTGCGATTTCTCGATTTTGGTGATTTTCCCTAGTGGGAAATGCTAAGCAAGTGACACACTGGGGCCATGGGTCATGAAAGAGGTTGACCTCCATCCCCCTTCACTATGTATGGCCAATGAACTCCTCGCTTTAGTCCGTTCTTTTCCTTCTTTGGGCTCGGGTCAATAGTAGCCGCGATAGTAATGTCCCGGAGCCCGGCTACCGACCCGAGGCGCCGATCGGGAAAGTCATAAAGGGACGTTAAACGTAATTCTAGAAGAGCGTTACCACAACAAAAAAAATCCGAGTCTTGGAAGTTCAAGTGAAAGTTTATTAGACTAGTCCCACTAAGATGGTGGGGAAACTGACTTCCGAGAGAGCAGCGTTCGCCAACCCCTAGGGAAATCCGTAAAAATTCGACCGATTCCGACAAAGCCGATTCTCGATGCGTTATGACCGGCAAGCTTCCAGTAGCTATTCCAATCGGGTTTTCCTGAATTATTGGACTCGGATCCAAAATTTCACCATTTTTTGCGATTTCTCGATTTTGGTGATTTTCCCTAGTGGTACCCCTAGGGAAGTCCGTAAAAATTCCGACGAAACCGATTCTAGATGCGTTGTGACCGGCAAGCTTCCAGTAGCTATTCCAATCGGGTTTTCCTGAATTATTGGACTCGGATCCAAAATTTCACCACTTTTTGCGATTTTTCGATTTTGGTGATTTTCCTTAGCGGTACCCCTAGGGAAATCCGTAAAAATTTCGACGAAACCGATTCTCGATGCGTTGTGACCGGCAAGCTTCCAGTAGCTATTCCAATCGGGTTTTCCTGAATTATTGGACTCGGATCCAAAATTTCACCACTTTTTGCGATTTCTCGATTTTGGTGATTTTCCCTAGTGGTACCCCCTAGGGAAATTCGTAAAAATTTATCGGATTCCGACGAATTCGATTCTCGATGCGTTGTGACCGACAAGCTTTCAGTAGCTATTCCAATCCGGTTTTCCTGAATTATTGGACTCGGATCTAAAATTTCACCACTTTGTGCGATTTCACGATTTTGGTGATTTTCCCTAGTGGTACCCCTAGGGAAATTCGTTGGATTCAGACAAAGCCGATTTTCGATGCGTTGTGACCGGCAAGCTTCCAGTAGCTATTCCAATCGGGTTTTCATGAATTATTGGACTCGGATCCAAAATTTTACAACTTTTTGCGATTTCTCGATTTTTGTTATTTTCCCTAGAGGTACCCCTAGGGAAATCCGTAAAAATTCCGACGAATCCGATCATCAATGCATTGTGACCGGAAAGCTTTCAGTAGCTATTCCAATCGGGTTTTCCTGAATTATTGGACTCGGATCCAAAATTTCACCACATTTTGCGATTTCTCGATTTTGGTGATTTTCCCTAGTGGTACACCTAGGAAAATCCGTAAAAAGTCGACCGATTCCGACAAGGCCGATTCTCGATGCGTTGTGACCGGTAAGCTTCCATTAGCTATTCCAATCGGGTTTTCCTGAATTATTGGACTCGGATTCAAAATTTCACCACTTTTTGCGATTTCTCGATTTTGGTGATTTTCCTTAGCGGTACCCCTAGGGAAATCCGTAAAAATTCCGACGAAGTCGATTCTCGATGCGTTGTGACCGGCAAGCTTCCAGTAGCTATTCCAATCGTGTTTTCCTGAATTATTGGACTCTGATCCAAAATTTCACCACTTTTTGCGATTTCTCGGTTTTGGTGATTTTCCCTTGTGGTACCCCTAGGGAAGTTCGTAAAAATTCCGACGAAGCCGGTTCTCGATGCGTTGTGACCGGCAAGCTTCCAGTAGCTATTCCAATCGGGTTTTCCTGAATTATTGGACACGGATCAAAAATTTCACCACTTTTTGCGATTTCTCGATTTTGGTGATTTTCCCTAGTGGTACCCCCTAGGGAAATTCGTAAAAATTTGTCGGATTCTGACGAAGTTGATTCTCGATGCATTGTGACCGGCAAGCTTCCAGTAGCTATTCCAATTGGGTTTTCCTGAATTATTGGACTCTGATCCAAAATTTCACCACTTTTTGCGATTTCTCGATTTTTGTGATTTTCCCTAGCGGTACCCCTAGGGAAATCCGTAAAAATTTCGACGAAGCCGATTCTCGATGCGTTGTGACCGGCAAGCTTCCAGTAGCTATTCCAAACGGGTTTTCCTGAATTATTGGACTCGGATCCAAAATTTCACCACTTTTTGCGATTTCTCGATTTTGGTGATTTTCTCTAGTGGTAACCCTAGGGAAATTCGTCGGATTCAGACGAAGCCGATTCTCGATGCGTTGTGACCGGCAAGCTTCCAGTAGCAATTCCAATCGGGTGTTCCTGAATTATTGGACTCGGATAAAAAATTTCATTACTTTTTGCGATTTCTCGATTTTGGTGATTTTCCCTAGTGGTACCCCTACGGAAATCCGCAAAAATTCGTCGGATTCCGATGAAGCCGATTCTCGATGCGTTGTGACCGGCAAACTTCCAGTAGCTATTCCAATCGGGTTTTCCTGAATTATTGGACTCGGATCCAAAATTTCACAACTTTTTGCGATTTCTCGATTTTGGTTATTTTCCCTAGTGGTACCCCTAGGGAAATCCGTAAAAATTTCGACGAATCCGATTCTCAATGCGTTGTGACCGGAAAGCTTCCAGTAGCTATTCCAATCTGGTTT